>JANKKI010000249.1:1358063-2037095 GCA_025175665.1 Cinchona pubescens
TATATGATGAAACTCCTACTTCCTGATATAAAATTATCAAATTATATATGATGAAACTCCTACTTCCTTCTAGATTAATGTATCATAAATCTATATTTATCCAATTATTTGCATAGTAATTTGATCAACAAAAGTGAGAAAATAATAATATTAGAACATTAGTTGGTCAAAAAGTCCTCTAAAAATAATATTATAACATATCCAACCCAAATAACAGGTATTTTATTAGCAATTTCGAAATAAGTTCTATTAAAAAATCCAAAAAAAATGGCTTTTAAAATTTGGAGCAAATGTTCATCTCTGTGTCTGCTGACAAAAGACAAATTTCTGATTATCAAGAATTACCATAAAATCCATCACCATGGAAAATAGGAGCGTAGCCAGGGTACTAAGGAATGGACACATAGATATAAAGTTCATTCTTGTAAGATTTTACATTAAATAGATACTTCCATGTTCCTAAAGTTCAAAAAAAAAATTAATTAGTAATACCTGCACAATGCAACAAAACTTTAGACTTGTTATGAAATAAAATAAAGTTGTAATTTCTTTTAGGATCCATTTGGTTTGTGGATTAGATGAAATAGGATATCTTATTCTCGAACAATTAATCCTGGGATGAGTCATCCGTGGATGATTACTCATATTATACCGTGTTTAGTTGATGTTGAATTGCATGAGATGTGTTAAAAATATTAACCATCTTGCATTTAGTTGGGGATCGGATAAAATCATATTATTATTTTACTAACCAAAAAACCCTAAATCTGCACTATATTTCTTGGTAGTCCAATAAATAATAGTTAAATAGTGTAAGTCAATTATTCTAATTATAATAAACTAAAATAAATGTGAGAATTAAATAAATTGTTGTTACATAGAATAATTAGTAGTATTCATCTTGACCCACTAATCCAAAAAATATATTATTCCGATTAATGTTACTGGTTCAGATTTTAATATTTGTGGGTTAATAGTCTGTGACCCAATATAACCGGATTCAATGCATAATAGGGTCAATTATTTAATTTTATATATTATGACCTAATAATAAGGGAATTTTACTCCTCCTATACTCATTTACAACTATCTATGTGCAATTAGCAATTTTTTATTTTTAAATCTATTGTGTAATTTTACATTCTCCTATCCTAATATTAAATTACTTTTTCTCCTATCCTACTCATTTATAGGGATATTTGTGTAATTAGGAAGTCAAATTTTTTATTTTTTAAGTTTTTGGAATACAAAAATTGTCATAATTGTATTGGGTCGAGCACTATGTAAAAGGACCAAGTATCAGGTCAATTTTCTCTTAATCCGTTAGGCTCTTCGCCCATTGGGCATATGGACTTAGTGCCCGATCCATGAATACCCCCATAATCCAATATGATGTTATATGATGTAGGGTCATAAAGTTTATTAGGGGTAAATTAATCAAAATTATGTTATCTGATTTAAAAATCATCCTAGGATAACTAATACCATCTCTTCTATAGTATTATTTTACCCCTTTTACAACGGATTAATTTAGTTAGTTAGATAACAATCCCACGTTAAAAGAATAACCAAACATAGGATGATATGGATTGGTTATCCAATCCCACATTATCCCATGAGCCAAACCAACACTTAGAGGTTGTTTTTCATCTACTTCTTATGTTTCAAATGTTGAATATTTATAAAATTGGCATGGTAGAGTTGGTCATGTATATTTTAATACAATAAAGGGTCTGATGAGCATGCAACTTATACAAAAATTTGATGTTAGTGAAAAAGGAAAAATGCAAAAATTATATTCAAGGAGAACTAGCAAAAAGGCCTTTTAAGTCTGTGTAATTGAGAGGAAAACTGCATTATTAGAATTAGTACTTAATGATGTATGTGATTTAAATAATATTTTGACTAGAGGTGGCAAAAGATGCTTTATAACATTTATTGATGATTAGTATAATGTTGTATTTTTTATATCTCAAAAAAGTGAATTATTTGATAATTTAAGATTTATAAAGTTCTTGGAGAAAATCAACTACAAAAGAAGATAAAAATATTAAAATTTGACAGGAGAGAAGAATATGTTCCAAGTGAAATGGAAGAATTTTGAATAACATGTCATAATATATCAAAAAAATACTTGCATATTCACCTCAATCTAATAGAGTATCAGAAAGAAAAAATAGAATTTTAATAGATATGGTAAATGCAATATCTTAAATCAATAATGTGCACAAACAGGAAATAATATTTGATCAAATATATGTCCAATACAATAAATAAGCATATACTTAAAATTTATCAAAATCCATGGAACTAACACATTCAAAAAATAAATTTGGTGCCAATACACCTTTTGTTAATGGGTCTACAAGCATCTTGTCAATCTTTATATGCTCCATAGACACCTTTTGTTGCTGAATTATGAGTGAAGATCAAAGGTGCTTAAGGTGCTTAATTTTGTCTAAGATGACTTGGGAATTAGTTGTGCGCAACAAAATATTTCGAATCTGTAAAAATTGAACAAACAAGAAATATAATGATAAAAATATGAATATATGAAATAAAAGATTACAATCTCTAGGATATTCTCAATATGTGGAGAAAATTCCTTCGATTCTTTACTTCAGATGCGATCCGAGGGCTTCACAGCTTATTCCCGAATCAAATATTGAATTCTTCAAGTCTTGATATGGGAGACCTGAAGAACGCTTGATGAAAATCTTCAAACCTTGATATATGGAAGACTTGAAGAGAAAATTTGAAGACTCAGAGCTTCCACAGCTTGCAGACTTCAGAAATATGTGTGTCTGTGTATATGTGTATTGAACCTTTGAGGGATGACCCCTATTTATACATTTAAGATGAGAGGGGAGCAAGTTAGAAGACTTGTAGTACATGTGTAACTTCTTACTTGCATACCAAGAAATAAATTCTTATTTCTTTACACACATAAGAGATATTAATACATAAGGACTGTACTACTTTGATATTATCTCCTTATTTTAATTTATTAACAAAGAGATAAATACTAGAGTACATATATCCTTATTGGCCAAGTCTTGCAGACATGTGACATGGCACAATTTAATTGGAAGAGCGACACAAATACATTTAATTGGTCGAACTACCTCATTTTGACATGTGGAGCAATATAATCGGTTTTAAATTAACCAATGTTCCAAAATATATATAATATATGGCATTATTTAATTGGACCATAAATATGCCAATTAAATTAATTTATAGACAAATGATAATTTTAATATGAAATAAAATTTCATTGTCTACAAATGCCCCCTCGAGACTTGTTCGTGAGTGCCGGATATCGCATGCGGTTGAGCGGACAAGTTTCGACATTTTCTTGATGATATGAAACCACAATTTAAAGGGACATGCCATTAATTCATTCATTAAATGTTAGATCAATAATGAACCAATGAGTTTGGACATGTAATTAAATCAAAGCCACGTAACCATGTAGATAAACTTCATCAGACATGAAGATCGCCAGCAGCTTGCATGTTGTCATGACCCAATTGGATTGAAAATTCAGCACCACATTGTAACCAAGGAGTTGTGCAAAGTGACCGCATCACCGCTACAATTAGCTCTTCTATCTTTGTGAATTCAAATAAGATTTGATTCCCAACTTGAATTCCTTATCCAACTTGAACTCCCAAACCTTGCAAATAACTCATATTCTCAATGGAATCAAATTCCAATTACAGAATAATATTATCATCTTGAGCCCGCATGATATTCGACTCTAATAAATTGAAAATTCTAAAGACGAGCCAGAGAATTCTTTTCCAAAACGAAATCAATCTTCAATCCTTAAACAACAAAGCGCAAACTTGAATTGTAAACAACTTAGAACAATAACACTTATTCAACAGAAAACTATAAATATGATGACCGAGGACTTAACTTCTTCTCAACAATCAAAACTGCAGCAAAACTCTTTTCTTTTTTTTTTTTTTTTTTTTTCCGTGTTATTGGTGCCCGTTATTGCTGCCGCTACATTTTTTGTTTCTTTTGCCGCCGCTATTTTGTCATTGCTGCTTTTTCTTATTGCTTTGCTTTTATCATTGCTGCCTTGCTACTCCGCTTTGTTGCTTCTTTGCTTTGCTTTGCTTTGCTTGTGGTTTTGCTTGAGGTTTATTGCTTCGCCATTTTGTTGCTTTTCTTGCTGCAATTTTACTGCTTTATTGCTTTGCTTTGTTTCTTTGTTGCTTTTTGCCGCTTCTTTGCTTTGCCGTTTCACCGCTGTGGTTTTGCTGAGGTTTCGCCATCGCTTTGCCGCTGCTGCCATTTTGCTGCCGTTTCGCTGCTGCCGCTGATCCATGTAGTATTTTATTTAAATGATTATCCCAAGGTAAAATCCATAAATTATTTCAACCATAAGGACTTTATGCTTAATATTCGAATTTTATTTACCATGCAGCCACATCAACCATGCAAATCAAGGATTATGATACACCATTACCACACATCTCTCTCTTCGATGAAAGAGAAGGATCTCGGTCCAAGAGTTTGTCGTTGTATATCTGTAAGCCAGCCATCGGTTCCTTAGCACAACCTTACATTCCTCTTGATGAGTCGCTACATCTTAAAAATTGGACAATTAAGTCAAACAAAGAAACAATCGCTGCATCGTCATTTTCTACTGCAACAAGGAGTGAAGAAGTGCTCATACTAAATTCCTCCCTTCATATCAAGGAGCCGAGTGCTGCCAAGTTCTCACTTCCCTTTTTGAGTTCTAATCTCGGTAAAACCACGTGGAATGGTCCTTCCTCATACTTTGGTGAAGCAAGACATACTTCCAACTACTGGGAATGGTCGGAAGACGTACTCGTTCGACACAAGGAGACACGACTGTTGAGGTCTTATGTCTACGATGCTGTCTACGCGTCACGCTACTCATATGATCGTTGCAATATGCATCTTGCAAGTGATTTAGGAATCTTGGTGTATAACAAACATTAAAATGAGCTTCAGATAGTTGACAAAGTAGCTAGCAGTAGTATTTGACGAGGATCTAGAAGACTTGGAAGTTTTCCTATCTGTGGCTCATTTTACGATGAGGTTGTGCCAACAGCCAAAGAACTTCTCAACATTAATGGGGATGAAAAATCTTCACTTCCAACAAGTTGTAGACACTTGTTTGCGGCATACTACAGGCTTACCAAAATGGTCGTGAAGAAGTTCATGTTAAGGACTGGGTGCAGTTTTGGTTCCGAGGACAATCCAGATATCGAACTCCGCCTCCAAGGGGTCAAAAATGAAGCACCAACACAAAGCCCAAGAAGACTTTCAACCCATGTGGAAGTGTGGACAATTCTTATTTACTAAAAATCAATAACGAACACATCCCCTTTGATACGTTGAACAGATTCGAAGACTCTCTAAGGGGTGAAGTGTATGTGGGAGCCTTTCTAGCATGCTGGATTTGCAAATTTCTCTTACCAAGTAGGGAGATGGATCACATACGTCCAAGTGTCTTCCAGGTGGCAAGCTTAATGGCAACGGGAGTGAAGTTTTCTCTCGTAATCCCAGTACTTTCCAGCATCTATGACGGCTTAAGAAAGGTTGTTCAAGCTCCAAACTTACAAGAGTGCCCAGCTGTTTTCCCATTTCACTATGTCTATGCATGGATCGATCAATATTTTGATACTTATCACATAAATGATCGAACAAGCTGTCTCGCCCGAATGACTAAATTTAGTGGGGAAAAGATGGCACAATTCTTCAACACTACGGACGCAGAAGATATCATTAAAAATGTGAACCCATCAAGTTTTCCTAGACTACGCATGACCCAAGAAGAGGAAAAAGTCCTCATAGATGATGGAGATCTATCACCGCAATCCATGGAATATTTCATCAGTCAACGATCATGTTGTTTGACCTTTCGACGGGACAACATTTTTATCATCGAGTTGTATGATCCGTGCAGATTCAGCAGGCAATTTGGTTTTTGCCAAAATATCCCAAACAAGTTGAAGGAGATAACTCATACTCACACCTTACGAGAAACTGTTCAGTTGTGGGAATGTTCAATTCATACATCAACTCATTCTATCTTGACCATACCTCTGCAAAAAAGACATCCATTAGTTACAAAAGAGTATGACACCTGGTAGTCGATGCGATTAGACAACTGTTGGTTATCTTGCATATCCAATCGGGCTTGCTGCTTTAAGTTTAAAAAGCCACAAAAATGAGCATTCCAAGCACAATCATCAAATTTAGCGTCAAGAGAGCAAATGAGGATGATGCTCAAGATACGAGAGCGAGAACACCCCCATCAAAGAGATCCAAGCACGATGCCTCTCCAAAGTGTTTAAAGTATGGAAAAAATGACTATAATACAATTAAGAGAAAGGAAGCCAGGACGAATCCTACTGCAGAAGACTGCAAAGACAAGGATAGACAAGGCTTCCCAAGAACTCATAGTAGTAGACAAGCCTCGTTCAATGAGGCAAAAAGGCCAAAATCTTGCATCAACTGGCTTGAGAGGAAAGCAAGTAACGGAGATAGGACGATCAACTTCGGTCAAACCCACACATGTTGAGGCTCCAAAGGTTATCGAAACACCCTTATTGAAAGGCATCGAGGACATGGAGATAAATATCAATATCATATCTCCAAAGAATCATGAGGTCCTCTCGAACTCAACTTCTTGGGAAGCATCAAAAAATAATACGATCAAGATATTGGATGATAGAGAATTTGTTCAAGTAGAGGGTGAACATTCTGGAGAAAGCTGTAGATAAAGATCGTCACTGGAATCGACTGAAAAAAAAGTCAAAACCTTCTAGTTTGGAGAACATTTCTATTAACTCATTATTTTCCGAAACAACACCTGCCTCAATGATGTCACCAAAAGAATTGGCAGAATACGTAAATATACGTTGGCATATATTTTCTTCCTTTTTTTTTTTTTTTTTTATGTGTCTTGACATTGGTCTGACTCTCCTTTTCTTTTCTTTTTTCTTTTTTTTTTTTTTTTTAGTTCACTACCATTGAGGCGCCCATAGAAAGAGTTGGAGACCATTTATTCAGTAATCAAGACATTATAATCAATGAGACGAATATGGATAGAGAATTGCATGAGAATGTTACTGGCAATCCAAGTATGCATAAATCCATAACTGACAAGTCGGTAGAGGATTATGCTCCATCACAGATACCATTGAATAACCATGGAAGTCTCCACAAGCAAGTTAGAACACCAATTTCTCAATTTCATGGCCGCAAGGTGATAAAATCATGCCAACGAAAATATATACAAAGCCTGTGGGAAGAACTTTGCAATGATATCTCAAACACTTCGGTAGACCAAATCTCTTCTTTGGAGGAATGTATCAATGAGGTAGTTGAAGAAATAACAAGGATAGATTCTTCAATTACCCTTCCTCTACATAGACTCTTTAGCAGGCTTGCTCACAAAAGCCAAGAAGTATGACTCTTCAAGAGCTTTAGCATCGGAGAAGATTTCAAAAGAAGCATATGCAGAAATTCTCTCCAAGGCAAATGCACACCTTTCGGAAGTCAAAGCAATGGAGGAAAAGGTAACCAACCATCTACAAAGTCTTCATCGAAAGAGGGAATCTATTGAGGATAGAAAAATCATTCTTCAAAAAGATCTTGATGATTTGGAGAAGCAAAACATGGAAGTTAGCTTGACCATTGACCTAGAATATGAAAATCTCAAGCAAATGCAAGTTGAAGTATTAAGAGCACAAGATCAAATCTCTTCCATCAAGAGCACTACCTTTCTGACAAATGAAGACGCTAGGGAGCTTGAGAAGATGAGCAACATCCTTGAAGCAAGCAAGATAGCCGTAGTAGACCTCAAGTTTGATATTTGAATCAATCCCTTTTTTTATTCTTTTCCTTAAACTTCATTTGTTTGGAAACTTTTACCCCTTTCAATAATAAAGACATTAATTACTTTTCCTTATCTTGCGATTTTTTTTATTTTTATTATTATATTTTTTTTTCAAAACAAGTAAAGTAACTAACATCTATGAAAATACTGTTTTCATCATATTTTTCTTTAAGGAAAATGAGTTGGTTTCTTGGGAGTGTAACTGAACTTAGAAGTTACCCTCTAAGCTGCCTACGTATCCCAAAAGGGAATCAAGTCACACGTAGTTCCTTTTTTTTGGTGGAAAAATATGGGGGGGTTTACCGTTCACAGTTTAACCTCTTGCGAGCCAGGAGTATCTATTTGTTTACCACCTTAGACTTGGTGGAGTGTTTCAGCAGTTTAACCACATACTACACTATTGGTGGTTGCCGTCCACAATTTTAGCTCATGCGGGCCAGGAGCAACATGCAGTTTAGGCTCGTGCGCCAAGGAGCATCTAAATCATGCGTAATATCGCTTCAAATATTTGCCATTGATGGGGCCAATCCTTAATCCATCTTCAGCATAAATGATCAATTTGTACGAGCCATTTGTATAGACTTCTTGGACAACATAAGGGCCATCTCATTTTGAGACAAACTTTCTTTGACCTCCATATGCAAGGATGATTGGTCTTCGAACAGCAAGGACGATATCGCCAATTTGAAAAGAGCGCAGCCGAACTCGCTTATTGAATGCTTTAGAAAGGCGAGCTTGGTAACACTCAAGTCGTTGCTGAGCTTCCAACCTTTTCTCATCAAGTGCTTCCAACTCTTCAAGACGAAGACGAGAATTGTCTTCTTCATTATGTCCTTCTTGCACAGTAATCCTTAAAGAAGGTATTTGACATTCGAGTGGAAGAACTGCTTCGACACCGTAGACAAGTGTGTATGGAGTCGCTTGAGTAGGAGTTCGAAAAGTTGTCCTATATGCCCAAAGAGCCTCACCAATCCTTTGATGCCAATCATCTTTTTGACTGCATAAGACTTTTTTTAGCAAAATTGGCATAGAGTTTTGTTAAAAGCCTCAGCAAGTCGCATTCGCAGCAAGCATAGTACATAGAAGAATTATGTTGCTTAAAGTCGAACTTTTCGCAAAGCTTGTTCATTGCAGCATTGCAGAAAGGTTTTCCATTATCAGTGATGATATATCGTGGAACCCCGTATCGATAGATAATGTTCACGCGAATAAAATCGACCACATTTTCTTTCTTTACCTCTCTTAGTGCAATTGCTTCAGCCCATTTTGAAAAATAATCAGTTGCAGCTATGATAAAGATATGTCCACCAGAAGACTTTGGCAGTGGTCCTACTATGTCTAATCCCCAAGCATCAAATGGCCAAGAAGAAACAGTAGGATGTAACGGTTCTGGTAAGTTGATGAATGAAATTGGCATGAAACTGACAAGCTTGACATCTTCTTACATAGTCTATGCAATCCTTCACTATGGTCGGCCAGTAGTATCCCATTCTTTTAATGCGGAAGTGCAGCTTAGGGCCGGATTGTTGAGCACCACATATTCCTGAGTGAGCCTCTTCCATTGCTGGTTTGCATAGCTTCATCCTCACCAAGACATCGCAGGAAAATTCCATCAAACGATCGCCGATAAAGAATGTCCTTATAGTAGATGAAGCGAGGTGCACGACGATGAATTTCTGTTCTTCTTTTTGCGTCATCAGGTAACTTTTCATAACTGAGATAATCAATTATTGGTTGTCGCCAATCTTCCTTCTCCACTTCATAAATAGAAACCACGTGAGTATTTTCCTCTTTCACATCATCTCCTTCTTCAAAATAAGGAGGCACAACCCAACTTTGACATATGGGGACTTGAACTTGTTGATTAGGCAAGATGAGCATTGAAGCTAATTTTGCTAAAGAGTCAGCTTGTCGATTGTCCCTCCTTGGAACATGCTCTATAGTCACATCACCTAGCCACCCCATTAGTTGCCTAGCATAATTATAATATGGCCACAACTCAGGTTTCCTGACTTCATATTTGCCAAGGAGCTGATTGACTACTAACTTGGAATCTCCAAAAACTCTAAGTTGTACTTGTTGCTTCTTATCAACCGCCATTTCGAGACCAAGGATAAGTGCTTGAAACTCAGCGACATTATTTGAACATTGATGTGTTAAAGTGAATGAATATGACAACATATCTCCTTCGGGAGTACACATGAATATTACTCCAGCTGAGCCCCCTTGATGTGCGGCACCATCAGAAATACATTGTCCAAGGCGAAAGAACTTCGACCACGAAAACATCTTCATCTGGAAGTTTATCAATCAATTCCCACTCAGCTGGTATGGGATGGTCTGCCGAGAAGTCAGCCAACACTTGTCCTTTGACAGCCTTCGCAGGAAGGTAAATAATTTCAAATTGTTGAATTTGAAGGTACCACCTTGCAAGACGATCTGACAGCACAGGCTTAGTCATAACATACTTGATCGGATTTGCCTTGGATATCAAACGGATAGTATGAGCTTAAAAGTAGAGCTTTAACTTTTGAATGGCAAATATGAGAGCCAAGCAGAACTTATCATTGACAAAGTTCTTCCCACAGGCTTTGTCATCATCCGGCTTAAATAATATAGTCATTTTCTTTACCCTCACCATTTTCTTAGGCAAGTAATGCTCCTACAGACCGTTCCTGTGCAGCACCTATAAAGAATTAAAGGCTTACCAGGAATAGGTGCAGCTAATACGGGTGGTTTCGTGAGATATGTTTTTATGCTTTTGAAAGCATTACTACATGCTTCATCCCACTCAAAAGGTACACCCTTCTTCATCAAATGGCTAAATGGTTGACATCTCCCAGCCAAATTGGAGATAAATCTTCGAAGATAAGCCAATCTTCCTTGCAAACTTTTCAACTCATGAATGTTGCGCGGTTCGGGCATCCTCAAGATAGCATCGATTTTCGATTGATCAATTTCAATTCCTTGGCTATGTACGATAAACCCTAGAAACTTTCCAGAGGTAACTCCAAAAGCACACTTTAAAGGATTCATCTTGAGTTGGTATCTTCGAAGTCTTTCGAACACCATTTTAAGATCTTGGACATGCCAAGTCAATTTGTTTCTTCGATTTGACAACGAGATCGTCAACATAGCACTCTATATTCTTGTGAAGCATGTCATCGAAGATCTTTTGCATGGCCCTTTGATATGTGGCTCCTGCATTCTTTAAGCCAAAAGGCATGACCTTGTAGCAATAAATGCCTTTGGGAGTTCGAAAAGCAGTAAGTTCTTCATCCCTCGGTGCCATTCGGATCTGGTTGTATCCCGAGGATCCATCCATAAAGGATAAGGTTTCATAACCAGTTGTGGCGTCGACCATCAATTCAGTAATAGGGAGAGAAAAGTCATCTTTCGGACAAGCTTCATTGAGATCTCAAAAATCAACGCAAACACAAATCTGTCCATTCTTTTTCTTCACGGGGACTATACTTGAAATCCACGCTGGGTATTTTAGTTCTCGGATGAAACCAGCTTCTATGAGCTTGTTCACCTCCATCTCAATTAATAAGATCAAATCAGGCCGAAAACGTCTTTGGGCTTGTTTAACGGGTCTTGCACCTCGCTTAATGGCCAAGTGATGAACAGCAATTTTCGGATCAAAGCCAGGCATCTCTTTGTAATTCCAAGCAAAAACATCCTTAAATTCGAGCAATAGTTCAACATATGCTTGTTCCTCTTCAGGAGTCAGCGAAGTACCTATGTAGATTGGGCGAGGATCATCATTTGTGCCAAGGTTGACTTCCTTCAACTCATCAACGGTTGCCTTCATGCCTTCTTCCAATTCAGGAGGAGCATCTCCGGCATCTTCTTCTTCTAAAGGCTCTTCGTTTCGAACAGTGATATGGTTGCAGGAGGCAATGCTTTCCTTGTCTTCCTCCTTGGTGCATATATCAATGATGGTTTCCTTTCTCACATTTAACAAATCGCCGTAATGTATGAAAAGGTTAGTAACTTGTCTTCTTAAATTTCCATCATTGCAGGAAGTATTATTTCCTTTCGTAATAAAAATATACTCTTGTGCCTTTGGAAAACTCAACCTTTCATGAATAGGTTACTTGGCACAGGGAGAAGGTGGTCTATACCCAAGTCCCATTGACATGTTGTTGACAGCATATCCCTTGTCTTTCAACATCTTTTGGGTAGAAGTCATGCCATGTGTCTCTTCTCCATTTATCTCTGCAGGAAGCTTGCCCAAAGTTCCTTCTTCCTTAGGATCGTAACCAGCTTTCACGAGCAACTTGTATGCATTTGGACCAAATTGCTCGTCGGTTCGTGTTTTAGGTAATGAATTGTGCTCTATTTCGGACTCCACTTTTGGCCGAACAAAGCCTTCAAGAAGAGTTTCGCTATGCTTGACCACCTCAATTTTGGTGAATTGTACAGTGAACTCCTCCTTTAATTCATCTATGTGCTTCCAACAAAAGGAGATTGACCTTGTTTTTTCTTTGACTTTGGAACATAGCGTAAGACATGTGTCTTAGATTTTTGACCATCTTTCTTTGTTAACTCTTTCTTTGTGTTACCCTACAGGTAGAATTTAGCATCAGCAAAGTAACTCTCAGCTTCAGTGAACGGTTTTTCATCAACAACTACTTTCTTTATGACGCCGTTATGGCAATACTTGAAACATTGATGAAGAGTTGACGGTATAACATCATTCTCGTGAATCCATGGTCTCCCAAGAAGTATATTATAAGATATTTTTGCATCGATAACATGAAATAGTGCACTTGAGGATACATCGCCAATTAATAAATCAAGTGTTATAAGACCAATGGCTCTTTGCCCTCCTTGATTGAATCCTTGGATCATGAGACGGCTTTGTAAGAGTTCATCACTTGTGATTCCAAGCTCCTTTATTGCATGTAAAGGCATTATATTCACAGCTGATCCTCCATCGAGAAGTATCCGATCATTCACTTTTTGCTCACGTGCATATCCATTTACAAACAAGGGTCGATTGTGAGCTTTCGTCCCGAGCAATAAATCTTCATCATCAAAAACAATCATTGTGGCACATTCCTCAAGAACTTTATTAGCCACAGTGAGTTTCTTCTCAAATTCTTCATCAACTTTATCGATGTTCACAACATGGCAAGATGCAAGGACGTCGTCATCTTTCAAGTATCCTCTTGGCATGAATTCTTTCAAAGTAATAGGTCGACGGATATTTTGAAACATCACACCACTTGTAGGGATTGATGACGAAATTGTTATTCTTCTGGACTTTCTTTTTGTAACCCGTACTTTTACCATCCGAAATTTTGGATGCAGATTAGTTTTTTGCGCTTTAATTTTTTGGGTTCTTTTGCGAGTGACGAGTGTCCATTTAAAGTCTGACTGATCATTTGTGGCATCATCATCCTTCAATAATTTTTCAATTTGCCTTTCAAAAGGTACTTCACCTTGTGGAAAGAGTACCTTATCTTCGCGAAGAAGTTGTCATATAATGGAACGGAATTGAAATCTCCAAATTTTATTGTGGGCTGTATTGTTCTTATCTTCGATGGAAGATGAGATACTTTACCATTCTTCAACAAATTTTGGGAGTCAGGAATTATAGTGGTCTGATTTGCACTTGCTTTATCTTCCTCAAGCAAAATCTTACCTTGGCGGGCTAACTCCATCACCTTATCTTTAAAAACAAAACACCTTGTGAGGGGATGACCAACCAAGCGATGGTAGCAACAATAGTTTGGATCATTAACTCGCCTAGCTTCCTCTGGCCGTTTCATCTCGGGGAGTTCAATGAGTTCGGCTTTGAGTAGATCATCGAACATGCCTCGAAGATCAGAGTCGAGGAAAGGATATTCTTTCTCTTGCATCTCCCTGAGTGTCGGTTTTCTTTGTGGCCTACCTTGCGCAGGCTCTACCTTCTCGGACACCTTTTGACTGACTTTTGTCGCGATCTTAACAGGTGCAGTATTTGTTGTCATAGTTTCTTTTAGTTTCCAGACATGGGAGAAGGCTTACCCCCTTTCTTAAAGTCCTATTTTTCTTTATTATTGCGAGGATCAGGAACAGTCGGTTCTTGATTTCCAAGGCCAATTTCAAGACTATGAGCTTTTGTCGTCAATTTCTCAAATGTCGGAGGTTAGATGCCTTGTAGGATATAACGAAGTCCCCACTTCATGCCTTGAATGCACATTTCAATGGCGGACGTCTTGAAGAGTCGGTCTCTACAATTAAGGCTTAAAGTCCTCCATCGATCAATGTAATCAACAATTGGTTTGTCTTTCCACTGACGGGCGTTGGAAAGTTCAGTCATAGAAACAGTCCTCTTAGTGCTGTAGAACCGGTTGAGAAATTCCCGCTCCAATTTAAATGTACTAGAATCGAAACCGGCATCAAGATCAGTGCACCAAGAGGAAGACGGAACCTTTTAGTGAGCGAAGAAATTGCTTGACCAACAAATCACCATAAGTTCCGGCATTATTAAATGTCTCGACAAAGTGTAAATGAAAGCTGGCCACATGCTGTTTCGGATTTCCTTTGCCGTCAAACTGCTGAAACTTGGGTGGTTAATATCCACAAGGCATCATCAAGCTGTCGATTCTTGCGGAATAAGGCTTAGCGTATATAGGGTTTGATTTTGAACCATCTTCATATCTCACCTTGATCATACCTTCAACGAACTCCTTCAATTGATCAGCATGAATCATTCCATCAGAAGTCACATGCACTTCTTTCGCCTTTTCTTGTTGTGAAGTTTCAGCTTCTTGATGTTCGCCAGGTGCCTTTGAATTAATTTGACTTCCTTCCGCTGTACTGTCTTTCTTGTTGACGAGTTGAGTGATGACGGCATCTTGATCTTGTATGCGCTTCATCATTGTTTCCAATCATTCTAGTTAGGCTTGCCATTTGATCCTCTAGAGTTGATGTTTGCGTTACCATAGCACATTACTTGATACGTCATCATCATGTTTTGAAGCTTTGGAATTAGAACCTGCTTCGAGCATCGCGAGGGTTTTCTCGATTGAAGCTCCAACATCTTTGAGCCCCAACATAGGAGAAGTGATTTTGGGTGGTGTCGAGCCAAACACGGGAGCTGATAAAGGCTGTCTCTTATACACATCTAGATGTGTATAAGAGTCAGCTTCTTGTGGTTGGACCAACAATTCGTGGATTCGCAGAATCATTTGCAGATCCCATAGTAGTTTTTGAGTCAGCAGCATTAGAACGAACAGGCATGGATTTGTCGTTCTTTGGAGCCATTGATGTAGATTTGCAGTTGAATATATATGAAGCAAAGAGATGGAAGGTAGAGATGGTGCCACCGGGCGTGCCAAAATTGTGCGCAACAAAATATTTCGAGTCTGTAAAAATTGAACAAAAAAGAAATATAATGACAAAAATATGAATATATGAAATAAAAGATTACAATCTCTAGGATATTCTCCATATGTGGAGAAAATTCCTTCGATTCTTTACTTCAGATGCGATCCGAGGGCTTCACAGCTTATTCCCGAATCAAATATTGAATTCTTCAAGTCTTGATATGGGAGACCTGAAGAACGCTTGATGAAAATCTTCAAACCTTGATATATGGAAGACTTGAAGAGAAAATTTGAAGACTCAGAGCTTCCACAGCTTGCAGACTTCAGAAATATGTGTGTCTGTGTATATGTGTATTGAAGATTTGAGGGATGACCCCTATTTATACATTTATGAGAGGGGAGCAAGTTAGAAGACTTGTAGTACATGTGTAACTTCTTACTTGCATACCAAGAAACAAATTCTTATTTCTTTACACACATAAGAGATATTAATACATAAGGACTGTACTACTTTGATATTATCTCCTTATTTTAATTTATTAACAAAAAGATAAATACTAGAGTACATATATCCTTATTGGCCAAGTCTTGCAGACATGTGACATGGCACAATTTAATTGGAAGAGCGACACAAATACATTTAATTGGTCGAACTACCTCATTTTGACATGTGGAGCAATATAATCGATTTTAAATTAACCAATGTTCCAAAATATATATAATATATGGCATTATTTAATTGGACCATAAATATGCCAATTAAATTAATTTATAGACAAATGATAATTTTAATATGAAATAAAATTTCATTCTCTACATTAGTATCACGAGGTATTACTAGATTGCACAATGTATATTTCCTTAATAATGTTTTATGTTGTGATTTACAAATCGTAAACAAAGGTCTTGTTGAATTTTTGTTTATAGGATGAGTTAGCCCATATAACATCGACTTGTTTGGGATACTGAAAGACTACATGCTTTAATATCTTGACTTTTGCTGAAGAAACATTCCTTAATTTTGCGATTTGTTTTTATAGACAACCCACCCATTGAAATTATTATTATTATTGGTGGTATTATTTTTTGTAATTATTTCTTTTCTTAAATTTGTAGGTTTAAATTTATGAACATGCAATTTCAACAATAAGTGCTTTGGGCTAAATCTTAGAAACTTTATTTTCATTTTTTTATATATGCTTTTTCTTCTATTATCAGAGATACCAACAATTCATCGAAAGAAAGACTGTCAGGTTTTTATTATAAATTTCTAGCAAATTCATACCAGGAAGGAGGTAATTTTTTAAACAAATATGCAACAAGAAAATAATAAGATAACTACACTTCATTCTTGTTCATATTAAATATATATTTTGATCAAATTCATGAGTTTGTTCCCTAACAAATTTTCCATCAACCATTTGAAAATTCAAAAAGTGTTTGATTAGTATCTTTTCAAACTAATATCTTCAGTTCTATATTTATATTTTAAAATATCCCATAATTCAAGGGTAGTTTGCTAGCACAAAAAACGCTATAAATTGAGGAAGACAAAGCACTAAATATTCTACCATGACACAAAAAAAATCATTATTAGGCCATTAGAAGATTTTTTTGGTAGAATTCGAAAAATTAATTGTCTTGTGAAAGATTTTTTCAACAATTTCAACTGAAAGATTAATTTTTTCTATAGATTTTCTTTTCTTTTTTGCAGTTAACGAATCATGAATGACATAATACAAGTCTAAATCTGAAATTCACCCCATCAAATTTTTTTAGCATGCAACAACCCATAATTTTTATTTTTTTTTTAAACTAACAAGAAGTCAACCAAATTAATTTATCACTTCTAAGATTGTTGGAAACTATATAGTCAAAAAAAAAATTATTAACACAATATAATACTTCGCCAAAACTAAAATAATAATTTAATTCAATAATTAGAATAGACTGTTTATGGTCAAGATACGCAAATTAGCGACCTCCTTAGGAGTGATTCGCCCTTACTATACTAGGTTGGCGTATTGTTCCTTCTCTAAGATAAAACAACCTCTAAGTAAGTTTTGATTCAACAAAACACTATCCAAGAACTAATACTGCCCTTATACTCAATTATTTAGAGATATATTTATTAAAGTGATCGTCAGAATATGGATGATAGGCAAGAAGAGAAGTAACATAGTTGTATTTTATCAGGTGATTTTTATGGTGGAAAAGACTCTTATTTATAATAATTTTTAAAATAAAAAAAATAATTGTGAGAGGTAAAAAAAATTTAGTTTTCCTTTATTCGAGTTACATTCACTGATTTTCTGATACGCGTCGGAATATTAGTAGAGTACTATAAAATTTGTGAGTTTATTATAATCAATTTCTCAAGCGATAAGTTTGAAGACCCTTACCCGTTAGTGCAAGTGGGTGAATTCCACAATAGTCCCACTTACAATTAAATTTTTAATTATAATTAAAATAAATGTGTGTAAAGTTAGAACTGATGAATTGGAATGTTTTGGATTTGTTAATAAGTTTTTCATTCCATGAATATGATACCTTGTACTTTTGGAGGTCTTTAATGTAATCTACAGCCAAATCTAACATGTCTGCTGTGTTGGTTTGCTGCCAACAAAAAATAAAAATAAAAGAAATACGTACACATGGTATATTACTTCATCAAAGTGATATGGCGTCACATACCATTAAAAATATTCTATTTATTTTTTATTGTACTATGTGTCACACATTAGTAAAGATATTTTATTTCAGTTCTTATAATATTTCTTATTCTATTATTTAAAGAATTGTCAAGATTCATTTTAAATATAAATATATATTTTAGTAAAGAAATTTTGATCGTCCGTTAAATATTAAAATAGAGATTGGAATAAGAAATGACACAAAAGATTCTTTGCCGCCACCTTAAACTGCCCTTTGATGCGTGCATGTAAACCGCGCAGGAATAAAGATGTTAAGTAGGCAAAAACCTCCCTAGCTGAGCCAGTATTTACTCTAGAACTGATTCAGGAATCCCAGGATTGTACAAAAGTTTAGAGGAGACCTCGTTCGATTAATTACATTCATTAAAAAAATAACTTAATTTGATTATCTACTTTAATTTTAATTTTCTGCATGCACGTGGTAAGAAATTTAATATAAAGCCATCATGATCAAGATATATTCCCAGTTAATTTCATAAAATAAATGTTTTAAATCTCATTCATGTTAGAATTGGAGAGGTGATATTTTTTTTGGCGAATAAGTGTACGAATTAGTACACAGTTCCTTGATTATGTGGCGAATTAGGTAACTATGTCTAGAGTAATTTGAAAAGACACAGCCATTAAACAGCACAATCCCACGATTTGTGGTTTGTGTCTTTGCTTGATTAATATATTTATTATATTGGGATTTATTTTTATGATTCTGTCTTTGCTTTTTATTACATACTACTGTGCTGGGATTGCTGGAAGGATTCACCGGTAGTATTTGATCAATCTTTCTCCATGATTTGGATGAGCAAAAACTTGAGTGTTAAGTGATCTAGTTTTTATTTACTTTACAAATTAAAGATAGAGAAAACAATAATCAATTTCATGAAATTCGTGCAAGAGTGGAAAAAGGAAAAGAACTTGGAGCCAACCTAAACCTTAATATCCCATAATTGTTTTGATTAGGGACAACTAATAAATCTAGTATATTGTTGTACTTTGCATACTAATTTATGTGTATCAAACTTACCCGACATATACTTATGTCCACATATACATTAAGGCTACTTTAGCATTAGAGCGTGATCAGATGATAATGCTTGAGAATCACCATATTATTAGCTTTTCTTCAAGAGAATCCTGGGGAATCTGTTTGGTCGTTAAGCAGTTCTTTTTCAAGTGCAGTCTTGGTTGTAAGAACTTTGAGGGCCCTTATGTGTAGAATGGGAAACAAATTGATAGTATATGAAAGAGAATTTTGTTGAATACCCTCGACTTTTGAGGTTTAGGAAATTACTTTGATCGCGGCAGTCCCTTTTCTAAGTGCTAGATTTACTACAAAAATGATGTTTATTTTTTTGTCGATTGTTCTAAAATGTTATTTTTGTGTCAATTGTTCTAATTGAATAAAAAACTCAAAGGATGAGTAACTTGATTTGTTTACTGTGATACTTTAGGCACTTTGGGGAATTAAAAATATCAACATACTAAATTTTGATAACTAAAGTATTTTTTACTAGAAGTGTCAATGGGTCGGGTTATCAAGTTATCGGATCAGGTATGACTCGTTTCTTATCGTATTCGTGTCATGTGGAGTCTGACCCATTCGAGTTCTTGTCGTGTTCGTGCGTGTCTGACTCGTTTACTATTGAGAGTATCAGCCTATTTAACAATTTGCGATCCACTTGAGTTAAAATCTCAAATTTTGATTATCTAATAACTCAAACAATTATTAATACTAACCTTATTATTATAGGAATTTTAAAAACATAATTAAAATTATTGAAATTTTTTGGATAATATTTAAAATAATTATTATGTTTGATTTAATAATTTAATATTAAATCTATTATTCACAATCTTAAAATATACTATATTAAATTATAATAAAATAAAAAGTTCAGCAAAATCTATTCATACAATAATTTAACGGATTACCGTGTCAACCCATGGGTTAACCCAACCTAACCCGTTAATAATTTCTTGTCCTAAACGGATTGACCCACTAATGACCCGATAAATTTCAGATCGTGCCATAACCTATTAATTGTATGTCGCATTATGAGGTCGTGTCAGAAATTACAACCCTGTTTTTTACCCAAAATATTAAGTGCATCAAAGTTCACCTTTTTTTTTTTTTCCTTTGGTGCAGCAAGACCGAAAAGTGGATAATTGACTATGAACCTAATCTACCTTACATATTGAAGTTTCTATATATTGATCATTTTTGGTAAATTTATTTTCTATACTACACCATCAGAAAACCAGAACACCATATATGTGAAACCCCAAACTGTGTATGTCCATTAAACTATTTTTACAGTCTATTTATGACCACTTAATTACTTTTTGTTTTAAATTTCCCATCAAACTATTTTGATAGTCCACTTATTGTAATCCAACTATTTTTTTTTTTAAATCATCCACTTAACTTTTAAAAGAGTATACTAATGGCCATTATATCAATATTTAACTTAGTCATCCTGTCAATAAAATGGTCAGTAGTAAACTTTTGAAAAAGTTTCGTGGATAATTTGAAACAAAAAATAGTTCAGTGACCATAAGTGAATCATGAAAATAATTTAATGACTAACTTGAAATCAAAAATAATTAGACGACTAAAAGTGAACTATGAAAATAATTTAATACCATATATGTTTTTTATTTTTTGGAGTGGTAGGGCTTTTAAGGAGGCAGTTAAGGAGGGAAAAAATTTAAGCAAGTAGATATCTCAATTTCAAGATAATTTTCCCTAACCCTATCATTGATTGATTAATATTAGTATTACTAAGGGTTTTATGTTTATAGACTTGGATTATATATTATATGTTTTGGGATTTTTGGAGAAAATAGAATTATGTAGATATTTGTTTTGTCGAGTTTAATGGATAATACGTGATAATTGAGCATGTCTTAAAATAATTCTTGATGAGTTGATATTATTCATGACTGTGAATCATTAATTAGACATTGAGGATTGATGATTGAATATGTGGCTATTAAAATAATTGAGAAATAAGTTTTGTAAAAGAGAAGGTTAAATCTTTGCAATTGATACTGGTAAACTAATCGTTTTTTTTTTTTTTTAATACAAATGGAGAAAGATTGATCAAATACTACCGGTGAATCCAAGTAGCAATCCCAACAAAGTAGTATTAATATTGTACTCTTATAGCTTTGATGTTTGGCGGTTAGGGGATTTAATTGGAAATGATCTGCTTGAATTTAGCTTCCAAAACCTACAATCAAAATCCCAAAAGAGAACTCCAACAACCCAAAATTGAACTCAATAAACATGAAACAATTAAAATCGTAACATACGAACAAGGAGGATAAATTGGGCTGCTTTTATTAATTGAAACTCAAAGAAAAAGAACAATAGAGAAACAAAAAGGGAACTAGGTTTCTCCTTTCCTATGTCTGTCAAAACAAAACAGTTACAATCTTATTTATAAACTACATGCTATGTTGCCGTTGTTGATTTGTCCAAAAATCACCAGAAATCTTGCTTCTATTGCCATTGGTACAGTAAAACTCGCTCATGTAACAAGAATTATTCGCAGACCTGGTTATTGTGCCATAATTTGGTGACTGCAAAACAAACAAAAAGAAATATGTTGTGCCCTTAGCTACAATAACACCCCATTTAATAATTAAAAACTCAAAACCAACTTGGGCCCAATCTAGCATCAACAGATCCTCCCTGATCATTGATACCCTTTTCTGGAGGAAACTAACTCCAGTTGGTTCTTAAAATTGTATATGAGAAAATTGCAATTGTGCAATGTCCTTAGAAAACCATTTGGCTAATCTAGAATGTTGCCTTTTCAGACTGATCTGGTATACTTTTCGAGTTCCCTTCCTGGTAGTGGCTATTTTCTTCTCCAAAACAATATCTTCTGGAAGGACAAATTCTTTGTTGATTCTCAAATCTTCTATGGCAGGTAGTGTGCTAGTTGTTTCATCATCAAGCATAGATGGTTCAAACAACTTCAACCATTATCAACATTCACAACGGAATAAATTTGCATGTATGCAGGCAACTCTAATTGACAAGCATTACTGCCAATATTTTGTAAGATTCAAAAAGGACCATACCGAATAGGTTTGAGCTTCTTTCCTTCACCCTTAAATCTCTCCTTGCCCAAATGAAGCCAAGCAAGAGAGATACGAGGATGGGGAGACGTAGATCAGTAGAGGTTCAGGAGGCAAGAGAGGGGAAGTCGTGGGGATTGGGAGTGGCGAGATGGGAGATCTTTTGTGACCTATCGAATTTGGGAGGTGGAAGAGGGGTGTAGGGAATGGTGTAGGGGTTGGGGTAAGGTCACAGGGATACAAGTGGAGAGTTAAGAATGGAGACTATGGCTGAGGAAGAAAAGGGGGATGATGATTGATTGGGGAATAAATGATTTTTTTTTTATTTTTTAATTTCACCCAAATTTTAGTTTAATTTCATTTATTTTCAAAATAATTCAATATAACTCAAGTAAAATTTATAATGGGGTTAATTTAGGAAGAAGGAATGAGTGTTGAGAGGGAAATGAGACTATTTTATAACCCAAAATTTTGGTCAAAGGAGGGAAAATTTCTCACCATTAAATTTCTAATACCTTTAGTGATTTTCTAGTTACTTACACTTAACGAAAAGTGTTGCACATGCACCCTACAACCATTATATTTTTTTTGATAGAATCACATTTTGGACCTAAGTAGGAAGATTTAGATAGTTCAAACTACAAAGTGTCTCAAAAAAGGTTTACAGTGCAAAGTGAGAATCCAATACAAATTGGGGTGCAAAGTGGAGTTTGACCTTTTTATTGTCACTTGTACTTAACACAGAGTGTTACACACGTGCCCCACAACCGTTAATTTTTTTTGATGGAATCACATTTTGGACTTAAGTGGGAAGCTTTGGACAATCCGGAGTGTAAAGTGTCAAAAAAAAATATTTCAAGTTACAAAATGAAAATCCGGCACAAATTAGGAGATGCAAAGTGGAATTAAACCTTTAAGTTTATGCCCAAAAGTTTGATTCACATGCTATACTACTAAGAGTATTAAGTACTAATAGTATTTCAATAAAAGAGGTATTTTAGTATGTATCCAATTTAGAGTG
Organism: Cinchona pubescens; assembly: GCA_025175665.1. NCBI lineage: Eukaryota > Viridiplantae > Streptophyta > Magnoliopsida > Gentianales > Rubiaceae > Cinchona > Cinchona pubescens. Next base: position 1,381,098 of record JANKKI010000249.1, read on the forward strand.
GATTTCTAAGCCATCCATGTCTGATTTTAGGATGATTTATTTTTTATATTTATGAATTGCAGATTTGTGTGCAGAATTGATCATAATAGTGAAGTAATTGCAAAGGGAAGGGATTTGTAGTACAAACTGGAAGGGCTCAATATTCATTTGCTGGTTATTTTCATTTTAGTTTTGTTTCTTTATCTTTGTCTTCTTTTAAATTGTTGTGTGTGTATATATATATATCAATCAAGTCAAGGCATTTGTAATCCAATACTTGGTATGAGTTGTATAGATTTTATTAATTTTATTGGGTATTTATATCTCCTATTTTTTTACTGCACAACATACTGTTATACCTCCCAGTATTTTATATATATAAAGAATGAGGAGAGTTCAGTGTGATATCATTATTTATTTTGTCATGAACTTCATAAGTTAACTTCTCATAACTTCCTCTCATCTTCCCCTCTTCATTACCTATATTTGTTTTTTAATTTTTTTTTCCTTCTTAATATTTCCAATAACTATTTTTTTTTGACAAAAACTATTGAAGTTTGTTTATTTTGGTGGCGACCCTTTTCTAAGTGCGAGATTTATTAGAAAATAATGCTATTTTGGTGTCAATTGTCCTAAAATGCTATTTTTTATGTCAATTGTCCTAATTGAATAGAAATTTAGAAGATGAGTGACACGATTTGTTTATTGTGAAATTTTGCGGATTAAAAATGTCAACGAGCCAAATTTTCATAATTAAAAGTATTTTTTACCCAAAATATTATGTGCATCAAAGTTTTCCCTATTTTTCTTTGTTGCAGGTAGATCGAAAAGTGGATTTTGACTATGAACATAATCTACCTTACATATTGAAGTTTCTATCTATTGATCATTTTTGGTAAAATTTATTTTCTATACTACACCATCAGAAGCCAACAAATTGTACATGTGAAACCCGAAATAGTAAATGTCCATTACACTATTTTTATAATCCATTTATGAGTTCAAATTGCCTATCAAACGATTTTTATAATCCACTTATGGACAATCAGTTATTTTTTTCAAATCACCAACTTAATTTTTAAAAGAGTATACTAAGCCATTATAACAATATTTTAACTCAGTCATCCTAATGGCCAGTAGTAAACTTTTGAAAAAGTTCATTGGATAATTTGAAACCAAAAATAATTGAGTGATCCTAAGTGAATCATGAAAATGATTTAGTGTCTAACTTGAAATTAAAAATAATTGAATGGCCAAAAATGGAATATAAACATAATTTAATACTATATATGTTTTTTTATTTTTTGGAGTTGTGGGGTTTTTAAGAAGGCAGTCAAAGAGGGAGAAAATTTAAGCAAATAGATTTCTCAATTTCAAGCTAATTATGCCTAACCTTAGCTTCGATTGATTAATATGAGTACTACTAAGGGTTTTATGTTTATAGGACCTTAGATATATAATTTTGGGATTTTTGGAGAAAATAGAATTACATATATATTTGTTTTGTCGAGTTTAATGGATAATACGTGATAATTGAGCATCCCTAAACATAATTCTTGATGATTCTTAATTGTTATGGGATAATTTCAGAAATTTTCATGAGATTTATGCTAATGTCACTTAGCACTTTTAATCTTTTAAAAATCTCAAAAACCTCCCTTAACTTTTTCTTTGTTGTAACATGTCAGTCCAATTTGAAAAAGAAATATTAAACAATTTCATATATGAGGAGAAGCCAAGTTAATTCCAAATTTACCCTTTTTTACTTACTAGTTACCTTAGTATCATAGCTGGAGAAAAGGAATTCTATACTAATCTAATTCATTAACAAATAGAAATTTATTAATATGTATTGAACTTTAATTCAACATTGATGTATTTATAATTCTTTGTAGACTAAATTTAATTTGGGATGTTTTGAAGACAAAATTTTCACTCCAATTTTTTTTAACCCTTAAAAAATTATAATGAATCTTTTTATATATTAATTTGGGAGAATTTACTTTCAAGCTATTGTTATTAAATTAATAAAAAGAACATATAAATTACTTTAAATTAGAACCCAAATCTTTTTATATTATTAAGTGATTTCTTTACTAACTAAGTTAATGGACTAAACTATCTTTAAATTAATTTAAAATATAGCATTTTAAACTTCACCATTTATTTTGGCCATAACAAACCAAGAAATTCAAAAAGAAAAAAAAATCAAACTTGAAAAAATTAATAAATGTTAATGAACAAACACATGAAATAATACAAATTCGTTACATGTCTAAAGTTACCAGGGAAAATTTGTTGAAATGAATTGTATAATAATTTCTTTTTTTACTTGGCCTGACATGTTATCTCAAATTAAAAATTAGGAGAAATTTGTGTGATTTTTAAAATTTTAAAGGTATTAAGTGATATTAGTATAAATTTCTAAGGAGATTTATGAAGTTGCCCCTGATATTATTCAAAATGACTGTGAAACATTAACCGGATATTCAAGACAATCATGATTGAATATGTGGTATTAAAATAATTCAGAAATATGATTTGTAAAAGAAAAGGTTAAATCTTGGCAATTGATACTAGTAGTCTGATCTTTTTTTTTTTTTACCTGTTGTAGGGATTGGGATGAAGGGATGGCAGGGCAAGTAGGATTGAGAAAATAAATTTGTATTAATATTGTACTAGTATTTTTTTTTAGCTTTGATGTTTGGTGGTCAGGGGATTAATTGGAAAATAAGAAGGCTTGAAACGGGATTGGATAACCAACTCCACTTAGTGAAGTTGGCTAGAAAATGTTTCATAAATTATTTTTCGCTGTGAGGTCGAGGGTTCAAACTCCAAACCTTATAGAAATCTAGGCAGGTGTCAAAGCACCTTTGCTTGGTGTGGAGGGTTCTCTTTACATCCAAGTCCCTTATTAGTACCTGATTGGGTTCGCTTGTATCCCCTTGTAGAATATGTTAGATTAGAATGTTGCTGCTTTGACCGAAAAAAAAAAAAAGGGATTGGATTAATGGTGTCCTAGGTAGATTGCTCTTGGGCTTGTGGGTGTGGTTCGAGCGCTGCTCTGACCCGAATTTTCTAATTCGACTTATTTTATTTATTGAGTTATTTTGTGGCATTTTAATATATTTTGAAATACAAGTAAACCTTGTTTGATATATGTTCAAGTGTTGATAAATTGATAAAATAGAGCGACTTTTTTAAGTGTCGACGTTAGATTTGATCAAGTAAGTGATCTCTATTATTTTTGTACTTTTGAAATATATTGAAAATTGTTAGGATCGGAACCCCGGGTATTTGCAGAAATTACTTAATAAGCCCTTGAAAATAATAACGAATATAAATAAAGAGAAATATAACAATAAAAGGGACACAAAAATTTAAGTGATTCGGTCAAAAGACTTACATCCACGGGCGAAGGGGAAAACATCCACTAATTAAAGAGGATTACAAATTTGGAGAGATCTCCACAAAATGGGCTTATAGGCACCATTATAACCAAAGTACAAGAGAGCCCAAATAAGACAAAAGGTTGGATGGCCATAAAGGCTCTGAAAGCCCACTAAAGCTCTCTTGGCTTGGTGAACGTAAAACCTTAATTAAAGCCCTTAATTTATAACATTAAATGGGAGAGAAATACTCTTCCCAAATCAATATGGGACAAAACAAACTATACAAGGCATACTCAACAAATCTCCACCTTGACTTGTATCGCTTAACAAATTCTCGTAAAATGGCATATCTTCACAAAACGAAATTTTTCACCTTCTCCATGAATGCTCAATAGCCCAAATTCTCGATTCACAAATAAATCGACACAACTCCACCTTTTCCAACAAAGTCCCAAATTTGTACTCAACACAAGCCCACTCTTCATCCACAAAATAAGCCCAACAAAACTCTTCACAAATACCAAACGGACCACCTGGAAATTCAAACATCCAAAGAAGAGTAACAAAATGGCGGCCAATATCAAGAAGAAACTACTTGCCAACGAGTAACCCATGATTCAAAATTTCTCAATCCAAAATTTCGTTACTATCAAATCTGGTAACCCATGATTCAAAATCTCAATCCAAAATTTCGTTACTATCAAATCGGCTTAACTCGGGTCCCTAGCTCTGATACCAATTTGTTAGGATCGGAACCCTGGGTATTTGCGAAAATTACGTAATAAGCCCTTGAAGATAATAACGAATATAAATAAAGAGAAATATAACAATAAAAGGGATACAAAAATTTACGTGGTTCGGTCAAAAGACTTGCATCTACGGGCGAAAGGAAAAACATCTACTAATTAAAGAGAATTACAAATTTGGAGAGACCTCCACAAAATGGGTTATAGGCACCATTATAACAAAAGCACAAGAGAGTCCAAATAAGACAACATGTTGGATGGCCATAAAGGCCCTGAAAGCCTACTAAAACTCTCTTGGCTTGGTGCACTTAAAACCTTAATTAAGGCCCTTAATTTATAACATTGGGTGGGAGAGAAATACTCTTTCCAAACCAATATGGGACAAAACAAAATATACAAAGCATACTCAACAAAAATAAATAATTTATTCCATAATCTTTACTTTACATATATAAATTAATTCGACCATGAATAATTTGATAAGCTCGAATATTTTGATTACTTATTTGTATAAGTGAAATGAGGAATGACAAAATAAGCAACTAGTAGGTAAAAAAGCATACGAAATAGATTTCGCTACATAAGATAGACCATGTAACGGAATATAAAATACAGTCGGTGTATAATACAGTCCATCTAACGAGATATAATATACAATTATTACATAGTACAATCCATGTGACGAGATATAAAATATTATCATTACATAATACAGGCCTAGTGGTATATAAAATAAAACTGTTACAAAATGAATAGATATGATGTGACAAGTACATAAAATTATTTTACTAGATAAAGTGTCATCTAATTATAATTGAATAGTGACTTCTACTTGTTGCACTTCTTGTTAAGTCTGGCTATATATATATATAATTGTAATTGTTCCAACAGATGTTGGAAGCTATCTACAGATATAGCATGCTCGATCTAATAAAAAAGAATAAGGATTACTTTCTGAGTAATGTATTTTTCCACACACCACATTACAACTTTGATTTTACAGTTGTTCATAGTTTTTAGTTAAGAAAAATAATTGTGATTTGAGATTTCGAGTCTGATGTCTTAAAAAAGGCGAAGCCTCGACAATCACACTATAATCTATCACCTTTTCTTATTATGATGCAAGCTTTATACTCATGTTAAATATATTTAGCAAGAACTAGTGAAGGGTGACAACGAAATCTAAATTAGTTGTATATGATGATGAATATGGTGAAGAAGAGTATTTATATTATATATAAAGTATAAGGAGGGGATATGATATAATTATTTGATTTATTAGTTATATCTCTATCTTTATAAAGTAACTTCTCATAATTTCCTTTCACCTTTCACTCGCCACTACTTATATTTATCATGAATTCTTCTTTTTTCAAACATTTCCACTAACTGTTTTTGTTTGTTTTTTTTTTTAAAAACTAACTATTATTTTTTGAGATTTTTAGTACTTTGGTTTCTAAATTACAGACATATACGGGCTACTTTTCACACTAGTATAATTAATTTATGGGTGGCTGGTTTGGTACCCGGCCCACAATAGAGTTTTTTTTTTTTTGGGAAGACTGGGTTAAATAAATGTCAATATTTAAGTAAATCGGATTTTTTTTCTACTTGTAAATTTTGTAGTCAGAATTAAATTTTAAATAATCTTACTAATCTCACTTATATTAGCTGATGTCACAAATTTTATAAAATTTAATTTACATTAAAAAATTTACAAATAAAATTAAATTCCGAATGTAAGCAAATATTTACCCTCTCGTTATATCCTGCGAAGAGCAATCTAGAATAACAAAAGGCTCAAAAGCTTGAGCGGTTGGGCAGCTTCTGATTACGTGTTCCACATTCTCCTATGCAATTTTGCAGTGTTCACACCCGTATTAAAAATTATATGAATAAATATAAAACTAAATTTTTATATGAATAAATATAAAACTAAAAAATTTATAATATCTATTATACATTTAATCTACTTAAAAATTATTATAAATTTGGTCCACCGAAAATTTACTCGATCCTTATTAGGCAGTCTACCCAGACAAACAAGCCACGTGAATATTCTAATTATTAGGAATCTTCAGTTCCCACATACAGTGGATGTTAGTATTAGAGTGAGCAAGGTCAAGTGACCTTTTGGCTTTCGTTATTAGTCTACCAAGCCAAGTGGTTGATATACAGTAAAATAATATTTAAAAAAATAATTAAAAAATAGATAAATTTTATTATTTTTTAATTATTCAACTATTTAAATAGTGTATTTACAATGTGAAGTGAATAATAAAAAATTTTCCCCCATGTGACACCCAGATAAGTTGATCCTCACTTTTTGGCACTATGAAGTCTCTAGAGAGTTAGATTACACTCATGATTTAGAAAATCGATGCGTAAATAGATCAACAGAAGAATAGGCAAATAATTTATAAAGTCATAAATTTATAATTATTTGTCAAAATTAATTTACGCGATAAAATTATATTGAATCGCTAATTTTTAATTTTAAATATTTAATAGTATTGTGTTTCTTTTTTTACGGATCTAGTAATAGTGTAATACATCTATAACTATGACATTATCATTTTGTATAGATATATATGTTCTAGATATATATGTTCTAGGTAAGGACTCATAATACGAACAATTTTGTTTCTACAGTAGTCTAATCTATTATTCTATAAATAATATTTTATTACAGTAAGTTTACAATTAATTATTTTCTAACTCACATATATCCTATCTTAAAAATTAACACAATATTTATTTTAAATAACATTTTAAATAATAACTCACTGTATCCAAAATGGGAAGTAGGGAAAAGAGAAAAAAGTGGACCGATACATCCTAGTTGGAGTCGTTATGTCGGACTACTTTGGTTTAACCAAACCTTAAACTGAAGTAGTACTCAACTAATATGGTGGTGGTGTACTTTATAATTTTCCTTTTTTTAAGGGTTAATTACAATTTGTTCCCTTATAAGATTGTCCATGTCTTGACTTATTCTCTAAAAAAATTGTATATACATTTAACTCTCTCTAACTAACGATCAAGATCAACTGTTAGTTAAAAAATTAGTAAGTGATGCAAAATTACTGAAGTGTCCACTTATAAATTTATGCTTAATTGTACTTTACCTTCTATAATAGCAAAAAACTATACTTTACCCCAACTTGATAAAAATATTGATTTAATCCTAAATAACCGCATTTCATGGAACTCATAAAATGGTTTCACCGACTAATTATGCTAGAAGTGCCTTCTTGCTATAGGCAAAAAAAAATTTTGGTGACCAAATTTGAACTTAAATTTTCACTAGGATTATAACTGTAACAACAAACTAGTCGATAATAAATAGAGAATAGTCGAATAGAGAGACACGTAATATGCTCTCCCTTTATTCATGCTTAGTGCACATGCATAAATCCTGCACAAATTTTCATTAATATGATACCTGTAGATTATAGAACAAAAATAAAATAATAATATAACCAACAAAATAAATAAATATATATATATACACACATGTGAATCAGACAAAATTTACCCATTCTAAAACCCTAATTACATTAATTTTAATTCTAAAATTCTTAAACGATCCATCAAAAATCATCATAAGAATGACAACAAATAAAGTAACATCTTAATTAACTAGTAAAACAGCAAAGATCTATTGGTATAAAATTATTTTTCTTGCATTTTATCTAACTTAACATACGGTAAGAAGGAAATATTGGACTTTAAAGGGTAAAATATGATTTTATAGCATTATAGGAATTAAACTAAAGCTAATCTTAAAATTATACGAAGGTAATTTAGTAAATTTTGATCACTATATACCGCTTGACAGTTAGTCAGAAAGGACTAAACTTATATAAAATTTTCTCAGGGAACAAATTAAAATACAAGTAACTAATTTCTTTACAAGGGCTAAAGTTTAATTAACCCATTTTTATAAGGGAAAATCGCTGAAATAGTCTTTCAATTTTTTTTGTAGCCAAAATGGTCATTCAACTTTTATATTTTAGCCAAAATAGTCATTTTATGTGAAATTTATCAAAAAAAAAGAAAAAGGTTTTTATGGTGGCTCCACTATAAAAAGGACTTTTTTGGCTAAAAAATAAAAGTTGAATAACTATTCTGACTAAAAAAAAAGGTTGAGGGACTATTTTGGCTAAAGTGAAAAAGTTAAGGGACTATTTTAGCAATTTCCCCTTTTTATAAACCCTGGAAATGAATCCTCAAAACCCATAGAATTTTCTTATGCTATCTTAATACATGAAAATAAAAATATAATACTAAATTTATTTTAGTTATTTAATTAGATTTTTTTAATTTTTTAATTTTTTTTAAAGGATAAAAATATGAATAAGAGTAAAATATATATTTTTATAATATAAGGGAACAAAATATAATTTTTAGGTCACGGATTCTAAAAAGTGATTAACCCTTCACAATTTTATAAACCCTTCGAAAAGAATCCTCAAAACCCAATAGAATTTTCTTATGCAATCTTAATACACAACAAAAAGTAAAAATAAATAAAGTGTTTTAGTACAAAACAATTACTCTTTGATCAGAAGAGAGACTGCTAAAACTTGAGAACCAAATGGATTTGGAACCCTTTCTCTGGCTAATATTTTTCCTCATGAATATGGGTCTCATCGCTTTCAATCTCTTCCAGGTACCACTTTTCTTTTTTCTTTTTAAAGAAAATTTTCATTTTCCTACATTTTAAGTAAATCCCCTTGTACCCTTTATGCATCTTTTGCTCATTTACTGCTTTTTTCCTGTTTTGCTATTGAGAATATCTTCTGTGGAGTTTAAATGAGGAAGAAATTATCGATTCTTGGAAAACCCTCATGCCCAAATTTTTTTTTTTTTTTTTTTTAAAAGATAATAAAGGAAAAGCCTTTATAATTAAAGAGGACAGATTTGCTAAACATTACCTCATCCTATTGTTTGTCTATATTCTTGTGCATTGGTGGTTGAATTGAACATTTGGTATAAGCAAGTCCATTTCGTTATATTTGTTAATATTTAGAATCTGTGCATTGAATTGGACAACTGTATCTGAATATTGTTAATGGCTTTATGTAGATTGTGAGTTTGTCAGATTTGGAGGCTGATTACTTGAACCCGTATGAATCATCATCTCGCATCAATAACGTGGTGATTCCCGAGTATTTGTTGCACTGTGCATTCTGCAGTCTGTTTCTCCTTACAGGGCAGTGGTTCTTCTTTGTAGTAACTCTTCCAATAGCTTACTTAAATTTCAGGAAGTAAGTTAATTACGCGACCATAACATTTCTCATTTTACTGATTCTTGTAAACACCTTAGATAATTCTGGATCGGCTGATTGCTTAGACTACATGTATGTGCCATATATCCAAATGCTGGACTTGTAAATTTGTTATTGTGATCTTAGCTATAATCTCTCTCACAACTTTGCTTTTATCCCGAGCTATCCAGTTTTCTTTACACGAATTGTCTTTATTAGCTTAGTCCCGAGAGAGGTCTGGTTCTCTGTTGAGCCACATTTTCATATCCTTGGTCAGGAAACCATCTGGATTTTTATTTTGTTAACTGCAAAATTTTCTCTTTGCTTGTGTTTCGTGTTGGTTCTTATATTTCAGATTCATGAAGCGAGAACATCTCATTGATGTAACTGAAGTTTTTAGAGTCCTTAGTGCTGAGAAGAAGCTTCGTGTTGTCAAGCTGGGCTTCTATTTTGTTCTCTTTATACTCGTCATGATCAGGTTTGCCCCAGAATTCACAATTTTTTCTTTCTAGAAGCTAGGGATACATGCATTCCTTGTTTTCATGATACTTAATAGACTTGCTATTTGCTTGTAGAATATATGCTGCTGGGACGTTTCTTGTTGTGATATCTGTCTTCCGTTCAGATAACGAAGAATTAGATATTCGCTCCTCCATTCTAGAATGGTATTTAGTGAAAAAAATTCATCTTATTAGCTCCATATATTAGGTAATTCTCCTTGGAGTAAGTAGGGGACTGATGCATATGCTTTTTGAATGAAAATATTCTTTTAACTGTTGCAAATAAATCAACTCATGATGTAAACTGCGACAAGTTGCTCAACTCATTGTTCTCATCTTGTAGTCTTGTTCTAGGATCTTTTTCTTTTTCTTCTTTCTTTTGCATATTATTGTTGCAGATGTCTTAGTAGATAAATTCTTACTGGGTAATGACAATGAAGACCATGTATTAAACCAGGAAAGTTCAAGCAAATTAAGCAATGGGGGATTAGACACTGTCATGGACGATTTTTATAAGAGTTCTTATAACAAGAAGTTTAAAATTGCAAAGTACTGTTCTCTTGGACAAGTTACTATACATTTGTTAGCTAATCTAACCAGCTTTGTATAAATTACCAGGAAAACATATGTTTTAGAGCCATAGATATTCATCAAATCTGTCTTACATCAAGATACCAAGTATATCCTCAAGCTAGGCTGACTCTTTGGGGAATGGATTAAAATGTAAGCCAGAGGCTAAAACAGATGAAGGCAGTTTATAAGGCTAGGAGAAATGCATAACAAAAGGAAAAAGAAATAATGGTAACGGATTTTTGCACCCCTACAATGCATTGGATTATGAAGCAACTGTAATAATTTTGTAGAGGACTAAGAAGTAGCTGCAGTTGCTTTGTGTACAGTATTTTGACCACCACCTCATAGGAAAGAACAAATAATGTGTAGGAATTTTCTGATCCTCTTCATAGAGTTCTTGTTAAAGCCTGTGCAATAATTGGTCAAAAATTTTGATCTTTGATCAAGTGAACAGAAACTCCTGAGAAGATTGATGGATTTAGAACAAACGGATTAGAGTAACAAGAAGAGTACATAGAAATTAGTTTCATCTGCTTTTTGCACATTTGTACAATTAACTTGGGATAAATTGGTCTAATTCATCATAGTTCATCAGCTCCTACTACCTGACCTTTTGTTTTTGTCAATCCTTAGGACAAAAGTAAAGATAGTTAAGTGCAACACGATACATCAAACATTATCTGTTGTCTTTGATAGCAACTCGTGCACTAGGATTGTGCCACCACATTCTTTTGGAGTTTCTGGAATACCTTTGATAGAGTAATTAGGTTTTCCTGGGTGTTATGGTGTGGTTTTACCTAAATTTGGAATGATGCACTTTTATTGCTGTTGCTTGATGCACATTCTTCAACTGAAGATCTCTCTCTCTCTCTCTCTCTCTCACACACACACACACACATTGAATATTCTATGTCACTCTCGTATTCCATCCTTGCATGCTTGCCATATGTACTCTAGCATAATGAATATTTGTAAGTTACGGTACACATGACAAACATCCAAAGGTTGGAATAGAGTTGAGATAGGAAGTGAGATAGATGATTCAAAGCACTCTCTCTCTCTCTGAGGATTGTAATTACTGAACTCATATGCAGGCTTGTATTCATCAGCGTTATTAATTCCACTGTGGATGAAAGTGAAGCCATTCACTTTTTGGGCTTATTCTGAATTGTTCCGGCACTAGCAATGTGATTGACCACTTCTAACACGCTGGCAAAAATATCCTTGAACCTGGATATGGAGTATGAGCAACCAAATGTAAAATTTGTAAACTCAAGTTACCTACCTAATTGTCTAGGTGGACTCTCAGCTCGCTAAAGATTATGAACACCCAAAAGGTGTTAATTACTGATGAGGATAGAAACTTTGGCATAATCTTGTTTTTTGCCCCCTATTGGCTTTGACTTTGTATTCTTAGATGAACAACCTCATTGGAAGTATGTAACATTTGATGTTTGTCTCTCGCTGAAATGAGCCCTTATTATGCATTACTGAAGGCCACCAACCAGTTAGCAAATTTATTTGTTAAGTTGCTTCCTCCAAAGGGAGGTTTACTGATTTGTGTCGAGTGTTATAAGTTGATTCAGACTACAGTGTATTTTGAGGAGAAGAACAAACTTGAGAGGTGAGAAGCATTTTCCTTGAGCAATGATATCTTAACCACCTTTGATAACTGCTAGAAGAAGAGAGACTATCCGGGGGCACATATTTAGGTAAATCTGATCTTTTGCTCTATTTATAGATTTTGTGATGTAGATTAAATTTTAAAAAATTTATGACATCAGTTGATGTAAATAAGATTTTTTAAGGTTTAATTCTGACTATAGGATTTATAGGTAGGGTAAAAAATTGGATCTACCCAAGTATTTTCCGGCCTAAAAAAACACACTAAAAAGAAGTAGATTACTCTTCAACTAAGTAAGAAACCTGTAATCCGTACATATGCAAACATAAATGGGACTGGAAACGCGTTTCCAACTTGTTCATTTCACTCTTTTAGCCCGATGGGACACTTGCCCCACTGACCATAAACAAATGTCAATTTTAGAAATGAAATGTTTAAAATATTGTTTTTATCCTATTAATTGTAAATATGCCTCATTGACAAAAGAAAAATATCAATCAGCTCACTCACTTTAAATGTGTTAGTTATCAAACACTTTATTTGAATACAAGGTTGAGAAATCAAATCACCCGCATTACATCTTTAAGGATAAAGGTTAGGTATTTTATTCTTTGATCCCATTGGACTTTCTTCTTCTCTTTAGTAATAGATATAATTAGATAAGAGTAGATTAGATTGTTATCGTTTGAAAAAAAAAAAAGACAAATGATAAATGTGCACAATTTATATTTTTTAAATTTTAACAAACAAATATACATGTTAAATGCTGAAAATTACAGTAGGCATGTGTTGAAGGACCATATACAACCGTGGGCCTTGTGGGGACCTCCAAATCTTTCATTTTTGGACCCAAAACGACCAACAGTCCACATTGATATTGAAGTTGTGTGTTTGTGGGCCTCCGCTATCTGACAACTGTTGGACATGCACCATCTAGCATGACCCGACAGTAAATGGGCTAACTCTAGAGCACATTACTACGTGGATCTGGGGCCTCCGATTATATAGTTGTACTACTGTAGTTAGCCTTACAAAACAGACCACGGTTGACGTGTACCAACCTAAGCGACAAATCGATTCTTTTTGTTTTTATAAATTTATAATTTGCTTTTCTCTCGGAAACTCGAATTATAATGACAATTGGTTAAGAATCAAAATGGACCTATTTGTCATATATCATAGGTAAATCTTTTATGTATCATCGGTATAGAAAATTTGATATAATATTGAGTGTGGATGTACAACAAATGTAAAAAAAGGTATTTGAAATTTTAAAAAAATGTACACATAACATGTATTCACTCTCAATGGTACAAAAAATTTTCTAAACTTACCGTACATGAAAGATTAATGATATAAGAAAAATTAATTTAATTTTGACCGTAAGATCTACAAGTGAAGCTAAAAATTGTGTCTATGTAAATATTATTCTGATATGACGAGGGATGGATAAATGAAATGGCCAAAGGGAAGAGAATACCGGGGCCGCGGCGGGAAGGCAGGAGGAGGAGATTATAAGGAAAGAAAGTGAGAGACAAGTGAGGGTAATTTAATCATTTGAAATTTTATTTTTTGTCTTTAAAAGTAACAAGGGTAATTTAGTCTTTTCACGAGTTTTGTTAAGAGAAGTTAGTCATAGGAGGTATATGTAATTTTTCTAAACTATAGGATTTGTTTGGTAATATAGTCAAAGTTCAGAGGAGGTAAATTGGAATATTTTCAACATAATATTACCAAAAGAAAAGTAATATCCAACTGGTCTTTAGGACCCGATTGTATATTTGTATTGTAGGGTACCACCCAAGCTGGTAAGCATGTAACATGAATTCAATTAAAATAATGGAAAATCAAAACATCATAATTGAAAATTTACTTGTCAAAATTAATCTAAATAAAAAAATCATATTAATTTATTGATTTTGATCTTGAATATTGAGTTGAATTTTTTTTTTTTTTTTTCTAAATCTAATAACACTTTAATGATGTTAAATGTGTTGTCTTATATAAATGTACTTTAAAACAAGTAAGTACATTTATTACCTTATATGCAATTATGAGATCTGAACATCAAAAAACCTATTACTCGAATGGCCTCATGAATTGTTCTCGTTTCTGGAAAACAAAAAATTAAAAAATTGCCTCATGAGGTTGTGGTATTGAGTCTTTACAAGCAAGCTTCGCTACGATTCCACAGGAAAATTTTTTATATAGACCGAATCTATGGCATAATGATATGAACTCCTTGATCCATATTGTTCTACATCATCTATTTAAGTGATGTGGCGTGATATAGAACAACATGGACTAAGAGATCCATGATACTATGCCATGGATCCGATCCATGTAAGAATCTCCCGATTCCACAGTATATGATCCGTGGGTTTAAATGACCTCTCAAAAGTCAAAACAACATCTACTTTCTTTAACGCATCATTTTGATGGAAATAAAATAAGAGATTTGGGGAGAAAGTTAATTATTTGTTTGTTGGAATTTAAGTAAGAGAGAAGAAAATAAATGGAAACATCTCTCAACCAGGCATCTAGATTTTTATCTCTCATTTTTTTGTAAAGTGGGAAGAAATTGACAGTAAATTAATAAACTTTTTTATAATGTCACTTTTATCCACTAAAACATTTAAAAAAAGAAGGAAAACTTATAAACAATCATATTTGTTGATGTTTTCTCTCACAAAACTTCCAACATGAAAGAAAAATATAATCTTTTCTCTTTTAAACTCGCAAACTAGGCCTAAATGAAATTTCACATTATTAGCATATTTGTTAGCATAAAAAACATGCATTGGGAGATAAATTTATTCAACACATAAAAAATATGTGGAAGGACAAGAACAGTTACAAAATAACGCACATCGGACTCTCATATTGATACTCGCATAAACCCATGGCATAATAGCTTTACTATTAGGCTAGAATCTCTTTATTCTAGACTCTCTCAACTCAACACTTCTCAACTGAATCAATTAAACAAACCCTCTATTTATAGGGTAACAAATTTTACTACCAAGAAATCTAAAAACCTAATTAGAATTTATATGAAATAACAACTTTAAACATAATTGTATTAGAAAACTAAATTACTTAAATAACTAAATTATCAAAATCTAACAATAACATATTTCCTAATTGATAAGAAGTTTGGTTTAATTATGCCACCAATATTCCCTCACTTCAAATATTTTACTCCACATCTCCTTGTATTTCAATTTACTAACAAGGTGGATCCCACATGTTTCTCACATACTATTTAGACAATTTCACACAATTTTTTATATTTACTATCTCGCACACAGTTTTTTATGTTTATCTAATGATTTCTACCACCCAACAAAGCGATCATTTCTCATTATCATTCTCTCTCACCCCTAATTTCTTGTAAATAACAAGCTCTTATATTTTAGACATGTATGTGATAAAGTAAACTTTTCAGATATAATTGGTGTTTTATTAGATTTTAAAACTTTCAAAATCACATTATTTGTGATATTATTTTAATGGGACCTGTGATTGTACATTTTTATCACATTTTGATGAGTTGAGATGTATTCGGTCCTTGGGCCACTCTACATCATCTTGGGTCCTTGTTAGGGCCTAGACTGGACTGGACTGGAGTTGTCTTCCTGTTTGATATGTGGGTCATAGTTGCCCAATATCATAATTAATTCTGTTCGATCTACTGAGAGTTAATATCGTACTTTATATGGGTCATAATCTATGGGCCCCAATCGTCGGAACAATAATATCCATAAAAAATCTTCCAATGTAATTGCACAGCTGTTGTTCATTATTCATAAAAGCGACTTAAAAAGAGAAAAAAAGAAATACTTAAATAAATTTAACAAATACGACTTCAAATCAAAGTGTAGTATTTAAGAAATAATAAATTTTTGGGCAAAAAATTTATATAGCTACTAAACTATTTCTATAGTTTACTTTTGACTGTCCAACTATTTTTAGTTTCAAATTATCCACTAAACTATTTTCATAGTTTACCTATGACTACTAAACTATTTTTAGTTCCAAATCATCCACTAAACTTTTTAGCCAAAAAGTTAACTATTGACTATTAAGGTGACTAACTGTAATATTTATATTATGGCTATTAGTATACTCTTTCAAAAGTTATGTAGGTAATTTGAAATAAAAAATAGTTGAGTGACTATACATGGATTATGAAAATAATTTAGTGGATAATTTAAAATAAAAAATAGTTAAATAATCATAAGTGGATTATATAGATCTTTTAGTGATCATATACGTTTTTTGCCTTTAGTTTTTTTTTTACACTGTTAGTATAGAAATTTTTAACACTTTAGGTGCGAGTCAAGAGAAAATAGAATCCACAAATAGATGCTTGGGCGAAAAACAGAAAGGGTAATGGTAGTTGCTTGTTGGCCTTGTGCCAACGGAGAAGACTGGTAATTATGCGAAAAATTCTAAGATCCACGATATGGGTAAATGAACCAAATCTACAACAATATACAGTGTTTTCTTAATTCAGAATTAATTATATTATTTATATAAAATATGTATTAAATTTTGAATCGAGAATATAATACACAACATAATACCGGGGAAGAATGGTTCGTCATCCAACTAAAGCATGCAAGCATTGAATAGCGGAAAATATTTAAGTAGAATCGGTATTTGATCTATGTAGTCAAGATTAAATTTTAAACAATTTTACTTACATTAGTCGATGTCATAAATTTTTTAAAATTTAATTCGTCCCACAAGATCTATAAGTGGAGTTAAAGAACGAATCTACTTAAGTATTTGTCATAAAAAGCATAGAAGAACATACAAGCCGCATAGACAATGGGACCACGCTCACGTGAAGGGCACGAGGAAATTGGTCCACTGCTGTGGGCTGCTCCTAATTCTTGACCAGCATCTTTTATATTCATGTTTTAGGGCAGAAAATGTCTTTTTCTATTCCAGTTATTTAGAATATAAAGTTTAAGTCAAATGATCCTTCATGAAAGAAATTAAAAAAAAAAAAAAATTGCAACGAAAATGAAGCTTCTGATAGGTATGGAAATGAGCTGCAGTTGTATCTTTATGATTGACAAATTATGATCCTATAAAGATAAGGGCTAATTACTGCGATATTCATGGGTGGGAGTAAGTGAAGTGTATTTGTACATAATATCAAAGGTTATAGGCTAATAACAATTGGATTTAAACATTTGGAGGTTATTGTTTAAGCTTAAAAGTTATTGGATCATTCCAAATTCAAGGTGTTATAATTGGTTTCAGAACAAAACTCGTGTAATTTCTATACGGAGTGAAACTAAACTAATAGTATTGGTCATGCTATGCAGATATTTGGACCCTGACTTTGAGCATTTCAAGAACGCAAAACATAAAGAATGGATGAATGTGTACATTGATGAGAGTGTGAGTGTATTATATTTGTATATAATACCTATGGTCAAGGGTCACTAAAAGTTTAGGTTAAACATTTTAACCCATTGTTAACGCTCCAAAATTATGAGGTCGGTCCAAACTCAAAATTTTACGATTACAATAACCACCCTTAAATTATATCATTGTTTCCAACTGCAATAGTCTTCTTTTTTTTTTTTAAGGAAATCCTTACAGCTAAACCTTTATTTTGTTTTGCTTGACATCTTTGGTGGATAAACATACGTCGCCATGTTAGAGTCTTTCTATTTCTCTTTTAACTCTCATTTGCTTTTATCTCTTCCTTTTTCTTTTTCTTTTTTTCTCTAAATCTTCTTTCTTTTTCAACATTTGTTCATCAGAGTATTGTTCAACAGAAAGTGGAAAGAAGGAAAGAGAAATAGAAAAAAGAAAGGAGAGAAAGACAAAATGAAGGAAAAAGAAAAATGGAAAATCTAGGAAAATAAAAAAGCTGGGTACATTTATTCAATAAGGATAGCATGTGAAAGAAAATAAAAGTTAAGCGGTGAAGTTAAAACTATGGTACACTTTAGAGGTGATTATTGTAATAAACTCTAAAATAATTGTGTTGGACAACAAGGACAAAATTTATTTTTGTCATTAAGCGACTACTAAGCATCCTAATAATTGCTTAAGAATGAATAGGATGATTCCAATTTGAAGAAACATCGATCCCTATTTTTAATAAAGTGGGCCATCTAATCTAAATGAATTTCTCTAATTAATTACTCCTTCCATTTTAAAATAACTGTCAGTTTAGACAATTTGTCTTCTACTATATTATTTATCACTTTCGAAAATTAACTAAGTATTAAATGATATTTTTCTAACTTTTATCCTTAATGCCACATTAATGAAGGGATGATTGTATTTAGGGGTGGCCACGATTTCGGTTTCAGAATAAACCACCAAAAATCGGCGATTCCAGATTTTCTTGATGGAACCGTCATTGGGTTCCTGGAACCGAGGACAAGGTTCCAATTCCTTCTACATTTTTTGGAACCGGAACTAGGCAAAAAATAAAGAATATATATATATATATATATGTATGTATGTCAATGTAATTGATGCATTTAATTTTATTTTTTTTAGATTATCTTTTAACATAGATTATCTAACATGTATCTTTACTTTAATTTTTAATGGTTCGATAAATGATGTAATTTTTAATGTAATGTACTCTTTTTTTCCAAAAAATAGAGTCTATAATTGAAATATAAATAAAATGTAATTTTTTGTTTCTCATCTTAACTTTTATTAATCTTTTAATACACATATAGACCAAGTAATTGATGCATTTAATTTTTTTTTTAGATTATCTTTTAGTATGGATTATTTAAAATGTATCTTTACTTTAATTATTAATTGTTCAATAAACAATGTAATAGTGTACTTTTTTTCAAAAACAAAGAGGAAAACAACCTTAATAGTCTCTTACATTTCACTTTTGTACTTTTTTAGTCCATCACATCCAAAATGATGCATTTTAGTCCCTCACAAATTCAAAACGCATCATTTTAGTCTCTCAACACAATTATAGATATATTTTAACTTGAAATACTTACATGCGTATCGAATGTTACATTTTTCATGGACAAAATTGGCAACACACAAATTTTAAATGTTAAACAACACTACTTAAAACCTATTCCACCACCATTCCAAAATTCTCACCCACTATGCGTCGCCTCTATTTCCTTTCCTCATCGCTTTTCCTCTGCCACCCTATTCCAACAACTCCAATCCTCTTTTTTTTTAGGACAATTTAGCATTTAAAATTATGTATTATCAATTAACACTCAAATATGTTACATTCGGCATGCATGTGAATATTTCAGGCCAAAATATATTCGTATTTGTGTCGAGGGACTAAAATGTTACGTTTTGCTTTTGTGAGTGACTAAAATGCATCATTTTAAATGTGAGAAATTAAAAAAGTATAAATGTGAAATGCGAGGGATTATAAAGGTCATTTTCTCAAACATAGTCTATAATTAACATATGAATAAAATGAAATTTTTATTTCTCATCTTAATTTTTATTAAATTTTTTAGTATTATCCAAAATACATATTTACTTTAAAAAAATTTAAAATCAGAACCGTGACTAGAATCGGATAGGATCGAAAAACCAACAGAACCGTTGGTTTCAGAATCGAAATCGGCGGTTTCGGAACCGTTGTCATGCCTGATTATGACATTGTTAAGATATTAATACAAAAGAATAATTTAATCACTTTGAACTATTCTTTTGTAAAATTAATATAATTTAATAATTTCTTTAATTTATATGTATTAACTAAAAATAACGGATATTTTAAAATAAAAAGAATATTAAACAACAATTAATATACCATTAATTACTCGGCACAATTACCACCGTAAACCTACAACTCCCAAAGTGCTGATGTAAACTTCGTAGTCTCTCTCGCTGTATTTGTACTTTCTTTGGTGTGGCCGCTTTAGTAAATGAAACATATACCTCAAGGAGTGGGCTAAAAGATTTTATTCCGCAATCTATATTTTTGTCACAGTTGTGAGGAAAAAGAGGTGAAGGGTTGAATAGTAAGACTTGAAGACAAAGAGCCACACAAATTTGCAGCAAAGAATGGTACTCCAAAATATCACGCAAATTGTGAATCATATTTGTTCAAAATGAGAAGCTTCATCCTTTTGGTTAATATTGTATTAAAATAGTAACAAATAAATAAAGGGTTTATAACACTTTGCCCCCTTAAACAAGATGGGTAATTACATTTTGCTCACATAAATTAAAAAATATACACTACCCCTTATAGAACTATCATTTGTTAATAACGTTAATACCATCAAGAAAATCGAATTAAATAATTAAGATGCCCTTAGTCCTTATTCTGATTATTTTTCGTGCATTTAATTGTTGGATAGTAGTGTGACAATTATTAAAAATCAAGAAAAAATAGATTATAAAATAACTCATATAATCTAGTCACATTTTGTAATTTTTGGGAGTTCAATTCATATTGTTTCAAATTTGAGTGTTTAATCACAGTTTAGCACATTTCCCAAAGTGGGTTTATTTTCTGCTTAAATTTTAGCTTTAAGAGTCTTGGGTGATAATAGATTTTTTTTATAAAAGTTTTGTGATCGTTTGATGTCTTTTGACACTAGATTTTTAAAATGTTGGGTTAAACTTGTTTAAATTGTAATGTTAGATAAAATTTTGATCTAATTGGATACTTTCTCATATTTTCACTCCCTAAAGATAAAGATATCAATTATTTATTATAATAAAATACAAGAGTATATATTTGTTTGGATGGATACTAGTATCCATTACTCTCTAAATAATATTTTGTAATTATTTTTAACACATTTTTTAATTATATTTTTATCTCACATACATTACATACTAAAATTTGTTGTAAAAATTATTATAAATAATATTTTAAATAATATCCTGAATAATAGCTGCCTAAATTAAGCCAATTGAGAATAAAGAATTCCCTCTTACATCCTTAATAAGCCCATAAAAGAGATGAAATTTCGCTCTCATGCAACAGAATAATCGACAAATGCGGGTGGTGCGTACTGAATTTTCACCTTTCTAAGACTTCTATTTAACGTCCCTAATTAACATTTCAGATATATAAAAGATGTTGTTATATTGATAGATGCCTTCCATTAAATTTTTATCAGTTATTAGTTCAAGATTAGACAAATCTTGGATAACGGATTTGTCTAAAAAAAAAAAAAAAAAAGAAAAGAACACATCTCACTACATTGTAATGCATGATATCAACTTAATCCAGGTTTCAATGTTGGCCATGTTTTTTTGCTATTTTTTTGTTCAATTTTCTTCACATTTTTGTCAACCAACACTGGATAATTGCCAACTCATACTCTTCCTAGATGGACCTTGGCAAACAAGATACTGATAGGTGTCAATCAAGAGATGCTCATGATTAGTTAGTTATATAATTGCAGAATTTTTATGGGTTTGGGCGCCTCCATTTATCAATTAATGGTGGAATTTCTTGTCCCCCTCACCAAATTGGGTGGTTGGTGAACACAATAGCATTATTTATCTTTCGTCAAATTCTCATACTTCCTTTGATTCATAATTGGAGCAAAAATAAGTTTTTTTTTTTTTAAGTATTTTCCTTATGTAAAAGATTGGAAAGAAATGAGGTGGGGGTTGAGGGGAATATAAATTAGTGTGGTAGGATGAAAGCATATAGTCTAGGCAAAATCAAACTAGTGTGGTAGGATGAGACCTTTTGGAGTTTTTCATTTATACCCTACTTCAGTTTTTGGGGTTCCTTAAATAATTTGGAGACAATGGAAATTCTACTGTTCCGCTAATGAGCCATTTTGTTAATTTTGAAGGTGTATACTATATAAGTTTTTAAACGATATGATATTATATTGTATAAATTTTTAAAAGTAATCGAATGATTCTATAAAGAGAATATAGAATTTTTTTCAATATTAAATGTGAAGCGAAGACCTTAAAACTTACATAATCCGACCATATTTGCCTCACCATGTTCAGTTGGTCATCTAGCTCTATTATCTTACTCGGAAACTTGATAGTTTCTAGATTTTTTTTTATAAAAAAAATACTTTATAAACATGTATTAAATACAATCTATTGATTATAAATGCAATTTCATTAAAAAAAATACTTTATAACCTACATGTATTAAATACAATCTATTGATTATAAATGCAATTTCATTTGATATAGCTCTCCAAAGAAGCATTATCTATAATGAACTGGATAATTGAGCAGCTAATTAGTAAAACGTCCCGGGTTCGACTTGTTAAAAAATTGAGTTTCGAGTTCAAAGAATGACAGAACAGGATAAATTGTGTCAATAGGGGTTGGTTTAGATGTTAAATAGGATAATCTGTCTTAACAAAAATTATATCTTCGATTCTTGATATCTTTAATTTTTCGTCGATAGACAATCATCGCAATAAATTATAAAATGTGTCAGTAGTCCGTCCTAATTTTGAAGTGAGGAATAACATATCTTATTTCTAAACTTTATTCTGACAAAAAAAAAAAAAACCAGAATAGTTTGTGTTAGTAGTAGTATAGTTCGCACGATAGTCAGCAATGTCATTATGCCCAAGGTCACGGGCCGGGCGGATCTACCCGTAAGCTAAATTTTTTTACTTTTATCCTATCAATTTCAAGCCAGGGTTAATCTTATTTTTACCTCCATAATATTTAATGTCATGATCACTTTAATCTCTAATATTATTTTTTAGATATTTAAATCTCTATACTAACGGTCAAAACTAATAGTATCAGATTTTTTTCAATCTAAAATAATATTTTTACCTTCAAATTGTTGACGTGTGAACAAATTTTCTCACGACACCTTAAATATCTTATTTTCTTTTCATAAATAGAGTTTGATTTTTATTCCCGGAGAAAAAGAGTTTAATGAAATTTAAGACATGGTGATAAATGACAAAAAATTATTGAATCATGTCTACAAAATAAGAAAGTGGAAAAAATGAATCAAGAAAAAATGAAAAAAAAAACAAAGAAGAGAGAGTATGGGTATTTCTGTTAAAAAGATAGTGAATGTTGAGTTGGATTTACCGGAAGGGCTTATGTGCCTAACAAATAACGTTAGAGGCTAAGTGATAGTAAACCTAAACATTAAAGGAGTAAAGTGAAATTAATCCATTAATTAATACGGAGTGTGTCATATTGACAATAGGAAAATATTCATTTTAGATATTTTGTTTCGCAAAAATTTGATTTTCCCTCACTAATTTGTAGAAAATTAATATAGGAATTGTAGCCTGCTCATGGATTTTTTTTAGGCAAAAAATTCGTATTTCAATTAAGTGATTTGTTAGGCATTTTTTAAATACGTATTTTTGGAGAATTTTGTGATCCGTTACAGTACCATACCATTGTACTTTAAATTTTATATTGTATAAATATTTAAAACATGCCCATAGTGTTATACTATGTAAGCAATGATATAACTTAACAAGCCATTAGAATTTTCTCATATATATTTACTTGCTATTTATTTACTTTTTTAGATGTTTTATTATCAAATACAGTTTAAGAAACTATAAATATATATATATATATATATATATATATATATTATGTATGCCTCACTCAAATTTTATCCTGAATCTGTCACTAATCGCGTGCATAATGATGGAATCTTTGTTGGGAAATTATGAGAGAACTTAAATCACAAGAATTATTCGACGTTCAAGAATGCTTTACTATCTTTCAAAAAAACGATTTAGGTTTACATTGACTTATACATTACTCTTAAATCGTTGGAACAACACTACAACCTCCTACTTTTAGTTATTGATCTGACTCCAATTACTTGACCTATTAAATTAAGATTCGAGAAAAGGAAAAAGAAGAATAAATATGTCATACTAAAATATGACATTTTTTGAGTATTTATATATGGACCTCTCTGCAATTTAGCGTGCTTATAGAACGTCTATTATAATTTTAAAAATTATACAAGTACTCTATTTGTTAGAATTTTCAAATTGAGAAATTTGCCCCTACAACTTAATTTTAATTACTAGATCGCTTTACTGTTTATGGCGTACATAATATTATTGTAATATGATTACAGATTTGCATGACATAATATGAAACCTAAAAAATGTTATTTGTTTTAGGATTAATCGATCTAAATTTTTTTATATCAGTAAGTGTAGATACATTATCGAGTAGAAATGATTAATTATTTGTTTTATTACAGGAAAAAAAAATAAAAGATGCGAAGATCATGATGCAGCTGATGCTGTGGCACAAAAATTGTAAAGACCAGTTCAATCAATCTTTTGTGAATAAGACTTGATATAATTAATTGGAGCGGTACAAAATAGTATCAGACAGTCTTGATTGTTTACCAGAATGCATGAGAAGTCCTGCCAAATTTTAGTACAGTCGTTTCCTACCTAATTGGAAACTCCAAAATTTGTTGTACTTTTCGAAGGTTCAATTCATTCATGCTTAAAAACTTTTGCACAAAAAGCAATTATTATTTAGGAAAAATCGCCAAAATAGTCCCTCAACTTTTGCACTTTAGCCAGAATAGTCCCTCAACTTTCTTTTTAGCCAGAATAGTCCTTGAACTTTTTTTTTAGCCAGAATAGTCCATTAACTTTTATTTTTTAGCCAAAAAAGTCCTTTTATGGTGTAGTCACCATAAAATTTTTTTCGATTTAATAAATTTCAGATGAAAGGACTATTTTGGCTAAAAAATAAAAGTTGGAGGACCATTCTGACTATAAAAAAAGTTGAGGGACTATTTCAGCAATTTTCCCTTTATTTATCAATCTGCCAACTTCTGCTTTCTCTGCTTTCTTGTTCCCCTTTCTTTTGTCCCTGCCATTTTGTACATTGATTGATACGAAAAAAGTCTTTCCTTTCTTCTTCCCCAGCCCTAAACAGCGAGGATACAAAAGTGTGGTCCGAGCAAATTATAGTAATTAAATAGTAAGACCTTAGCCTTCCTACTTGAAACACTTACTGAGGGATGATTAATATGTCAATGAATGCTAAAAATTATTTATAATGATTTACGAAATCATAAATATAGAATTAGTTAAAATTAATCTATATAATAAAATTATATTTAATTACCCGTCTTTAATAATAAAAATTTTCAACATCTAAATATATTAAGCGGTACTTAATTTGTATATGAAATTTTAAATTAAAATTTATCATTTAATTTGATTAATTATTTAGTAGTAGTAACAAAACTTACTTAATTTTTTTTTTAATTGTACATTCACATTTTCACATATTTACACATGAGGGTCTTTGATAATCGTTTAAATTTAATTTATCAAGTATATTTGATAATAAAATTCTTTTATCTCTTAATATATTAAGCGCAATTTAATTTGTATACAAAATTGTGAGTAAAAAGTTTATCATTTAATTTATTAAGTTCATAATTAGTATAACAAAACTCACTCAAATTTTTTTTTATTTCACATTCACACACTCTTTCATATACATACACACGCTCACAAATACATATAATCTCTTACACATATAAAAATACATTTATTCTCACTCTTTCCTTCCCCCTACATATAAAACACACACTTTCAGACATGATTACTCTCTATCACACACGTAACAAACAGATAAATAATTTTTCTCGTACATGCTTTGACATGCTGTATTCCTTTTCTCTCTCACATATAAATAAACACTTGCGGAGAACATTACTCTCTCCTACTCATACACACACAATATAGTAGTAAACTATTTTTGCATTTAGAAGTAATGTTTAAAAAATTAATGGAACAAACAACCAAATAAATGAACCAATCTTTATTCTCACTAAATAAGGTCGGCTGCATGAATCCTGTTACGCCATTACGCTCTGTCATGAATTATATATCATCCTTAATTCTTAGATGTATTATATCTTTCTAAAAGTTACTCACCAAATCTTTTTCGCTCTTCCTCTACCACCTTTACATTGACTATTCTTTAAAATCTACTCGTCTGATAGGCCCATCTATTAGTTGTCTTAGCATATGACTTAACTACTTTAACCATGTTTTTCTCATCTTCTCATCAATAGGTGCTATATCAATTTATAACGAATATACTTATTGCGTATCCTATCCATTCTAGTATACCCACACATCTATCTTAATATTCGCATTCCTGCTACTCTCATCTTTTGCTCATGTGCGTAATTCAATACCCAACATTCATTAAGATCCATAAAACATTGCTAGTCTTATAGCCGTTCTATAAAATTTACCATTAAATTTGAAAGGAATTTTGTGGTCATATAATATTCCTGATGCCATTTTTCATTCATCCAACTCGCTTATATCCGATATGTAACATTTTAATCTATGTTACCATCACTCTGACGAACTAAATCTAAATATTTAAAATTTTCACTTATGAGTAACTTTTGATATCCGATTCTAATCCCTATTCTATTCCTGCATTCATTTTTACTAAACTTAAATTCCAAATATTCTATCTTTAATATACTAAGTCTAAAACCTTTTGATTCAAATACCTCTCTTCGGACCTCGAGTTTAACATCAACATTGAATTGTATTATGTAAACATGTAATATATTCAATTCAGTGCTCAAATTTAGATGATTATCAAACAAATACAATTTTATGAATTCAACAAATTGAAACTTTAACATTTAAATTTTCAGTGCTCGAGTTTAAAATTTCATATTACAATTTTATGCAAACGCATCCTAAGACTAAATCTGAATCCAAAATAAGGTAGATTGATTAATACGTACACAAAATCATCAATCCAAATCCTAGCCTTGAAACTAAGGGTGAGTTTGGGAGTTTAGGATGGAAAAGAAAGGAATAGAAAGTTTAAGTTAGGAAAGAAACAAAGAGAAGAGAAGGGATTTTAATTTTCTTCCATGTTGTTTGGGATTTTGAGGAAGAAAATGAATGATTTTACAAGTTTATCCTTTCAGCTAAGTATTTTGTTATATATTTGTTGAGTAAAAAGGGCTTACAAAAAGTTTTAAAGAACAAATAACATTTTCCTTCCATTTCTGTCCACATTTAGAATGAAAAATTTTTAACTTTTTTATCTTTCCATTGAAGAATTCCCCTCCAAATTCTTTTTTTTTTTTTTCTTTCTTTCTACTTAAAACTTCCAAACAAAAGAAAATATTATACTTAAATTTTAACTAAAAAATAGGTCAGTTTGGGCTGACCGAGTTTGACCCCATAATCCCTTGGGGATGTACATGTTTAATTAAGAGAGCATATTTGGACCTAATTGCCTAAAATTTTAAATGGGTTAAGTTTGGGTTACACCCTTAATTTTGAATAGTGGCATATTTGGCTCAAAACCTAAGTAACTAACAAACCATGCTCGAATAAATTTTTTTACACAGTTGACAAGCTCTTTAACATTTCTTGAAGAAATAAGAACTCAAAGTATACTATTCGCACCAAATGAAAAAAATTCTAGTTACTGCTTGTTACGAAATAAATATCATTTCTGTTGCTTGTTACTGCTTATTGATTACAGTGATGGACAAAATGAAAAACCAAAAAGAAAAATCAGCAAAGGAGGGAAATTCCCAAGCAAACTCCAAAAATGAAAAATAGCTAAAAAAGAGTAAATGCAAAGAAAATGACACATCATCCGCTGCGATAAAAAAAGAGTGGTCTGGCTGTTCGACTTTAATCGGTCCCCCCAAAATTCCCCGGATTCCCCACCATCCAATCCCCACTGGGCTATTCCTTTTTGTTCCCCTACTCTTCACTACCTGCGTACGTATTTCTTTGTACAACATTTGAGTACACCTATGATGTAATATACGAACAAATAATTTAGTACTCGACCTTCAATTAGTATATGTAATTTATTGAAAATTAATTAACCAACTAATTAAATAAAGTTTGAAAATGACTTAATGTTGATTAAACCTTTTAAAAATGGGTTCATGTTTACCTCAATAAATATAAAATTTACATATAAATGAATTAAACAATTCAAGTTTATTTAGCTCGATGTATCTCATGTGGATTCAATTTGAATAATAACCAAATTATATAGGTTTCTAAGTGTTACCTGCAGTTAATGGCCTAATTTAAATAGTTAAACACAACTAAAATATTAAGAAAGCGAATTTTTTTTGCTGGCTTCATTATTCATACCCTTGTACTGTCATTACAATAAACAATATTTCTACTATGATGCATTGCACAAGTTTTAAATATGACAGAATGATTTCTAAAGGCATTGTACTATAATTTTTCAATAATACAATAACATTTCCTAATTTTCCATTGCGTGAGTATTTGACTTGTAAAATTAGGAAGATTGTAAACAATGAACAAATAGCGGAAAAATTCTTTATTACTCACTCTGTAATGTTGAGTGAGTATTATAAACCGTTAGATGATTGAAAAGTAATGAGATCCCACTGCTTTTTAATCATTTCAACGACTGCCATATCCATTTCGTATTGTGGAGTGAATAGGAAAAACTTACTCCAAATAGCGACCATACCAAAGTTATGTTGCTTTCTTTCCACTATTCACTTCGTTCTCGTTTTGCTTCCACAACCACCCATTCCTTTGAGCCATTGTACTCATTCAACTAAACTCCAATAATTAGGAGTTGGCGTTGGGTGGATATCTGTCTCTTAAAGAATTGGTTGATTCAATTCTCACTTGTTTGATTAGTCATTTTTTAAACTTAATCTGACCCTTACACTATCGGGTATTCAAAGAACAGGTACCTGATAGATTCCTGAGGTTGGATACGCAAGTGTACCTAACCCTATCCTATCATCATTTGTTTTCTAAAAAAATAAAATAAAACTAAATTAACATCACTTTGGACACCAAAGTTTCAATAATTTTTAGAGCTAATAAGTTGATTAATAAGTATTCTATATAAAACCGAGAAGAATAAAGAAAAAAAAACAACCCAATATTAAATTGTTGAAAAAACAAAAGTTAACCAAATTCAATTTAAGAAATCACATCATTTCTTGAAATTAAAAAGAAAAACAAAAGTAACATAATATTATTCCAAGAAAAGTTAGATAAAATCAATACTATTATAAATCAAGATTTTCAAAATGAATGAATGAATTATTCACACTAAGAATTGTAAGAAACATTATATAGGATAGTCGGATTGGATACCCACGGATTTTTTAAACACCAACCCGTATTCAACCCTCACAGAAGTGTGTACTCAACCATTAGTTGACCCAATCAATAGATAAGGGTCGGATATCCTTATTTTTTAGAGTGGAGCGGGATGGAGCGGACGGATAAGTGAATTAGCGGGTATTTTTTCCCTACCAATAATGCTTTGAAAAAGAATAAAAAACTATTATATTCCCTTATATTGGGGTGTGCTCTAATTTAAGAGGTGTTTGGTTTGCATTTGAGAACCGGAATCAAAATAAGAATCATAAACTCCACTATCGGTACGAGTTTATGTCATTCTCCTTTACTAGTTTGGTTTGAATAAGGAATGGGTTCCATTATGTTGATAAGTTGATAAATTTGAAACCAATGTCACAAGTGAGGAATGAAAACGGGCATTTTCTAACTCTTTCATTCTCATAGATTGATTCTCATAGTGATTAACCAAACAACGTATATGAATATGATTAATCTTGATTCTCATTCTTTCTTCTCATATCCATAAACCAAATACCTCCTTAGTTCTTTATGTATTAGAACAAGTTAATTTAGTTCCTCATTTTTTTAAAATGTTAGTCTTGTAGAATTTTTGACAAAAAAGTGTTGAACAAATTAATAATAATAACCACATAAATATAACGTGGCTATTAAATCATAAATATGTTGACGTTAAAAGATCTTATTCCTCATTACTTCTATTTGTTTTTTCTTTTCTCTCATTTCACTGACCTTTATTTTGTCCCATTTTCTTCAAACAATTTTTAATGACAGAAATTAATAAAGTAAATTTCGTTATTTTTAGGTTTTTAACTTCCAATCATTTGTGTTTAAAGGCCACATGGTGTCTACGTGGCCTTCACCATTAATTTTGTCAAACTTTTCCATCAAAAGTCCTATATTATCTATGATTTTAAAAGATGAGGGATTAACTGGTTTGTTATGATATATAAGGGATCAAATTGGAGCACATCTCAAAAATAATGGACTAAAACAACCTTTTTCCCCTTTAAAAATACTTGAGCAATTTTGTTGGTTCACAATGGTCATCCAAATATTCATATATGTGAAGTTAGGTGATATCTATCATACTCTAAATTTATCATGTCAATATGTAGTCATGAGTTGGAGTTTTGGTGTGGATCATTTTTTAAATTTTCATTATTGCTTTATTTTTATAACAAATCCAGAATAATATAACTTTCAATAATTTCTTGTTGTTATTTCTCATATATTTGTAATTTGTATACACATTGAGTATGCATTTTCATTAGTTTAACTGTATACTTAACACTAAGTAGAAAACATACTTTACCTCTCTAAAATTTCTCCATCTGTGTTATTTTAACTGTTATGCTATATTGGTGCATAAATATCAAAAAATTATTAAATTGTATCAATTTTATTGAGTAAAAGAATATTCAAATGAATAAATTACTCTTTTACATCAACATGGTTTGATCCTTTTTTTCCATTAATATGAATATGATATTAAAAGTGGAAAAGGAAAATAATAATTTAACGCTTCTTTAAATTTTTAAATATTTGACACAAAATAAATTGTGTATAAAAATATATAAAAATGAGAGAGAAGAAGTATAAAAAAATATAAAGTTTTGATTTCAAATATGTGAAGTCTAATCTTCTCGAGTGCAATTCGCATATTTGCCGTTTGTGTAATTCGCATATTGGTTTAAGGTAGGATTACACGGTTTAAGAATGAAGTAGTAAGCTGGGACATATTCAGGGCCTGTTTGATAACACCGAAATCTAAATTATGAATTTTAAAGTTTGAATTTTAATTTTTGAAAATATTAATTATTAAATTGATAAAATTATATTTGTTTGATAATCAACTGAATTCAATATTTGAATTAAATATCTCACTTCATATATATGTTACTCTCACTGTCCTATTTTATTTGACATGATCAAATTTGTATATAGTTTAAGAAAAATTGGTATTTAACCCACTAGTAAGATATTTTTTCCATTATTGTCCTTCAATTAAGACACAAAAATTTTTAATTAATTTTGGAGTTTCAAAATTTGAAATGGCCTGTGAGAGTAATTAATGTTGAAACATGAATTTAATGCTTTGTCTTTGGAATTTCCATAAGAAGGGTAAAATAGGTAAAATAACCTTTAAAATTTTACTATTTTAAGGGGTGACAAATATAAATAGAAAGAGTGATATATAAAATGGGTCGGAGTGAGTAATTTATTACAAATCATTGTTATGTGTGTGTGAAAGAGTGTCAGAAATAGTGTGTCTGAAGGATTGAGACAATGTGTACATTATAGAGTGTTTGTGTGAATAAGTAATGTTTAATGTATTAACTGATAAGAGAATTATGTGTGTGAAAGAGTGTGAGAGAGAAACAGTGTCTGAAGGATTGAGACAATGTGTACATTATAGAGTGTTTGTGAATAAGCAGTGTTTAATGTATTAACTGATAAGAGAATTATATTATCAAATACGCCGAATTCAAAAAGTTCTTAATCAATTAATTTTCAGTATTAAATAAAGTTATCAAACAAGCCCTTAGATAAACTCAATATTTAATCCTAAATTTTATGGAATAAATGTTATCAATTGATGTAAGCAAATATAAGTAAAATATTTATAAATTTTAATCTTGATTATAATATTTAACGACTGGGTACATGACTGGTCTATTTAAGTATTTTTTAAAAAAAAAGAAAAATACATATATGTTTCTCATAATTAGGGATGGGCGCAAAGCAAGTAGCCATATTTTAGATTTGGCTGACCCGACTCTCACTTGTCAAGTCAGTCATTTTTTGACACTAATTCAACCCTCACATCACTGATATCTAGAGAGTTGGTACCGGGTAAAGACAGTCGAGTATTATCCCATCATCATTCCCTCTCAAAAAAAAAAAAAAAATTAAACTAACCTCATTTTGAATATCAAACTTTCAATAATCTTTAGAATTGACAAATTGTTTAACAAATATTTCATATGAAATTGAAAAGAACAAAGCAAAAAAAAAAAAAAAAATCAATATTAGATTGTTTAGAAAAAATATTGACAAAGATTCAATTCAAGAAATCACATCATTTCCTGAAAAACATAACTAACATAATATTTATCCAAAAAAAAAGTTAGTTAAAACTCAAGATTTGACAAAAAAATGAATGAGTTGTTTATACCAAAAAATTATAAGAAATATTTATATAAGGGTTGGAACAAATACCGCTAATTTTTAAAATTTTGACTCATATTCAATCCTCACAAAAGTATATACCCAATCTTCAATTAATTCGATCAATAAATAAAGATCAGATACCCTCATTATTTAGAAGCAAAGTAAAACAATGCAGGCAAGTTGGCCAATCAGTAAGTATTTTGCCTGCGCTACTCATAATGCTTCTTCACCTATAAAGTTCAGAAACCGCAGCAGTTGTAGCTAAACAAAACTACAGCCGCAAAAGAATCTATTTTCCAAAAATAAATAAATAAATAAATAAATAAGTTTGAGGAAGAAGGGGAAAACTGGAAAAGTTTTCTTTTTTCTCTTTTCTTCCTTTTTTTTCTGTCTCCCATTAGCAAAAGATTTTTGAGTACTTTCTGCTTCTAAATTTGTACCTCAATTTTAGCAATTGGGTCGGGTTATTTTAGAGTCTGAACTAGTTAATTCGGAGTTTGAAAATGGACCCAATTGAAGTTATCGAAGGAGAGTTTAGCCACCAGCACGGAGAAGAAATTCACCGGCTAATATCCGTGCCGCCGGAGACAGGGAGTTCGTTCACCGCGCTACTTGAACTTCCGGCGAATCAAGCAATGGAACTTTTAGTCCATTCGCCGGACCACGGCGTTGCTGAAAATCCTTCCATGACATTAAAACCCGACGACGGAGAGCAATTCGGTCAATGTCCTCCTCCTCCGCCTGCTGCTGTGCTTATTTTCCCTTCCGACACCGCTCTCGTCGACCGAGCTACCAAATTCTCGTGCTTAGTGAACTCAGATAACAATTCGAGGGAAAATTTGGAAACCGTGAAGCAAGAACCAGTTGACTCGGATTCCAACCCCAATTCACAATCGTCTCCGGCTGTTTCGAACCCCGCCGCCGATCAGAATCCGAAATCCACAAAGCGAAAGGACAGGGAGAAAACGGTAGTACTGAAAATTAACTAAACTAGGGTATCTGTTCGTCATAATTCCGTTGTTTAACGTAATTAATGTATGGCTAATTTAGAAATTCATGTAAATTAGGCCAAAGAATCGAACAAAAAGAGCAAAAAACCGGCGAACGAAACCTCCAAAGACGGGGGCGAGCTTCCCTACGTTCACGTCCGAGCTCGGCGCGGCCAGGCCACCGATAGCCATAGCTTAGCAGAAAGAGTAATTAATCATTGATCTCTTTGTTTTTATAGTTCAGCTCCTATTATATCGTCATTAGTCGTTAATAATGTTTTTAGGCCTAATTATGTTTGCGTAGTTATTAACTACTATATTTTAGTTGCTGTAGTTGGTACTTAAAAAGTAGGACTATGATGGAGACTCCCCCTCCCTTCTCTCTTAAGAAAGTGAATTCATATTTTTTTATTTTTTATTTTTGGGAATTAATCAGGCTAGAAGAGAGAAGATTAATGCAAGAATGAAGCTATTACAAGAGCTGGTCCCGGGGTCATCGTGACAAGGTTGGACATCGTTTTCTTCACGAAGAATTGTTGTTTCTTTTGTCATTTAGTTAATGGTTATTTTTCATGGTGATTAGCTTTTGGATTACGTGAAACTCTAGTTATTATTATTACTATGATAATGATAATTGTTGATTATGATTTATGCCTATTTGTTAGTCATTAGCTTTTCTATTATTTTGCCTGTCTAATGTAATGTTTGTGTCTCAGTCATCTTTTTAACGAGAAAAAGGTGATGGCTTTTTCTCCAAGAAAAATGGCTTGAGTCTGTTAGTGATGTTGAAGGGTCTCTCTTCCACTACCTTTACAGGGTTTGTTTGTTAAAGGGTCCTTTCTTCGAAGGTCACTTTTGTTATTTTGTTAACCTACCTTTTCCTTTTGAACGTTGTGGGGATTCAATTTTGGTAATATTATAAGTTGTTAGGAATTGGGTTTCTCTCCCTTCATTCATTTTGTCTTTTATGGTCCAAGGTGGTGGAAGTTAGGAGTATTACTTTTGGTTTAAGTTGGCAGATCTATTGGATTGGATATATTGGTTATGTTCTATTATTGTTGGTTCAGTGTAGATGGTAAAGTGGAGGTCTGTGGTAGGTCTGTCTTCTTACATAGGTATGATAGTTAAGGTGGCCACCAATGTTGATAGTATTTGGGACTCTTTAAAAGATACATAAATGAGGTAGTTACTAGGGATTTCTAACTGCATTAGATGCTGATTATTAAGATAATAAAAGGGGAAGGTGCAATAGTTAAGATGGATGCCAATCTTCTTTCAAAGATGGCTGAACTGTGTTTACTTTTTCTGGTGATCATCTATTCCTAGTGTCAAACTGCACCTAATCTCTCGAGATGCATATAGAATTTTCTAATACTGAATTAGGTTCGTAGGTCCTAATTCAACACTGTTCCGACTTTGAGGTTTTCTGCATCATGTGAGATTGTGATTTTACTTTGTGCAATTGATTTTTGAGATGTCATATGACTCCTGGCCAAATGACTCTCTTGTCCAAGTTAGGCTTCAAATCATAGAGAGAACTTGGGTATTGACAGGACCTGACCAAACTTTGTAGAATTGATTTGATGGTTCACAAACATAAGTGAATCATTAGAATAGACTTAGAGCACAATCAAATTATCCTTCAATTAAGCCTTGTACCTTGTTTTATAGAAGCAGCTTTTCGCAACAAACCACCCAAAGCTTCTGAAATGAGTACTACTAAGGGTTAATACTGAATTAATGCTTCAATGGGCTATCAACAATTCCATCCCAAAAGAATGCCTGCGCTTTCAGGGCTGAAAATTTTGTTGATATAAACGCTGAGAGTCCTCAAACTCGGAAGGATAAAAAGGAAACTTTGGTTGATATAAATGCTGGGCGTTCACATAAGAGAGAATTTATTTTCTTTCATTAAACATAGGTTACAAACACTATAGGGTGGGATGTACCTACACAATATAATTATGTATAGGAAAGTTGACAAGTTCAGTGTTTTATTATCTGTATTCCTACTCTTTACTTTCCATCAATGCAATTATTGCTCCTCCACAGACTACTTTTGGGCAGACACTGGTGGTCATACCTGAAACAATCAGTTCAGCAGACTATAACCCAAATGTGTACAATCTTAGCATGTTTTAGTTCCATTAATTATATGTATCTTGAAAGGTAGTTTCTGCTGTTCTTGCAATAATATGTTTCAATGTTCCCTTTTGGAATGGTGACAATAATACTGTATTGCAAATGATTAATTAAGACTGACTTAATTTCAGTTTTCAATGGGCCACCTGGAACTTCTAGTATTTTAAGATTATATTGAACCTGAATTTTTTGCAAAGACAGAGAGGTTAATATATTTTAACAGGTTTTAAATGTGAACATCATTAATTAGTTGATAACTTGATTTGAGAATCACATTAGTGCAGAAAAATCAGATCCTCCTTTGGCATTTTTATAATTCGTGTGACCTAGAACTTAGTTGTGTATTCACCATTTGCAGATTTCAGTGCACTGCAATGGTGCTGGAGGAGATCATTAACCATGTTCAGTCCCTACAGCGTCAAGTGGAGGTCAGATTTCAAGTCCTTCTATTTAGTTTTTTTTTTTTTTCCTCAGAAGTTGTCTAAAATGAATTTTATTCATACCTTTGGTAGGAGTTACTTATCATGCATCATCTTAAAGATATTATTGCTTGGAATCTTGCAGTAATTACTTTCAGTAAATGTGAATAAAGAAATTGACAATCATTGGTGGAATTTCTGTTCCGGTTGCCTAAATCTGTTTCCTTTTGCTTTTTGTGTTGGCTTTCAGTTTCTATCAATGAAACTTGCTACTGTCAATACAAGCGTTGATTTCAATTTCAACACACTTCTGGCAGCAGAGGTATGTTTATGTCTACATCTTTGTTGGTGATCGTTTTAAATTTAATGCTCTTTAAGAGTACCACAATTATCTATTCTATGAAAAATCCCCAATGTTGATGAAAAACCCAGTGATATGTCAATCAGGTAATCATAGAGAATTTAGGTGGTACAGCTGGGTGTCAAATATGGACCACATATCCTATCTGTCATCTGTGCACTACTATTAAACATTTAGCAGCTGATGAATATTCTGTCAGTAAAAGTGGTGTATAGAAGAATACTCTCTGCTATTTCTTACTAGGGAATTGCTTTTTTCTGACTCCAAAATGGAAAAAAGATAAATTATGTGAAGCATCAATGCTGATAACAATGGTTACACTTTCTTCAATTTTTGCTTTTTGCTTACGGTAACTTTTCTAATGATGAAATGCTAAATCTTCTCCAACTTCTTTGGGGTTGGTTGCATTCTATATCAACTATGAGAGTTGGTAAAAGTACGATTAGCACCATTGAATGTATGAAAAAGGAAATCCTTCATGGAAGCTCCTTCATTTTGCCCCTGTAGTTAAACGGGAGAAGTCTGTGTTGCTATGCATTGGTACTTCTAATTGAACTTGTATAAAAGCTTGTTCTAATGCAAATCAAATTATGTTCCGGCAACTTTCTAGTGATAATATTCTTTCTTAACACATTTCTGAGACCAGTTTATTACTTTTCAATTTCAGAATGGAAATTTAATTTTTTTCAAACAATGCAGAGCGCGTCCCAGATTGAAACGAATTTCCAAGATATGGTTACACCATCAATGTGGCCGGAAGAACAAGTATATCAACAGCTCTGTCATTTAGATGGAATTCGTCAGCCAGTTTGGGGTAGGGAAGAAGACAACTCTAACTTTATTACTCCGGAAAACTCATTGTTAAGTTATGACTCTTCAGCAAATTCAGGTAATTTGAAGCTTGCTTCTGAAACCTATGCACAGCCTATCTTCTGTTTTGTTTAGTACTCCTGAGGTTTTATTTTCCTTCTTGCTTAAAAGGGTGAGTGTGATGTACATTAAAATAATAAAAAATAAAAAAAAAAATTGGTGCACGAGATATTGCTTGTCTGCAAATTCATGGAATTACATGGCTAGCCTGTGCCCTGCAGTCCAAGTTACTATGTTGTTATCCAGTGGGGTCCCGCTCTTCCCACTCCGTCCATAGCTGTAAATGACATCCAAAAAGAGAAGAGGAAAAGAACCAATAGAAGTACAGAAGGAAAAGAGAGATTCAAAGAATGAAGAACTTAGATCCAAGGAAACAATCAATATAAAGTGATTAAAAGCCTATTCAAGACAAATAACATTAGATTGTTTTTTGTTTATGCAGCTTCTTTGCGCTCAAAGCTGCTGAAAATGGAGCTATGAAGGTGGTTCTGAACTCTGAAGCTTTACTTCTAGCTAGCTGTATATATCACATATAGTGTTAGTAAATAGCAGGAAGGTAGAGAGGATGTCTCGGCCATTCATTTGGTTCCTCATTGGGTTCCTACATTCTCTAATTAACCAGCACGAAGAATCCCGAATGCATTGTTACCTAAGCTAGAGACAGTTTATTTGTTATTCCTCCTATTATATACTACATTAGATATCAGTACCAACTTGGCGGAGTCATTTAATCCCATTCTTCATGGGTGAGATAATTGATTGATTCCTAATGCAAAATGAAAATTTGAGAAGAATTTATGATTAACTTACATATGGAAGATGACTTTTTTGAGTTTGCAACTTTTTTAGTGCTTCTGGAAAGAAAAAGAAAATACTTCTACCAAGAATTTGCTAATAGTTAAACTGTTATTTCCATTTGATGCGGTGGCTTCTTGGTTCTTGCAGGCTTCCAAAGGTTTTCCTTAGATATAGGGAATATAGTTAGATGACCCGGTTGTTTATATAGGCGGTCTCATTTATTTCATATAATTTAATTTATACCACATAGAATATTATTTATCTTATCTGATGCTATTTATTTCATATTTTTAAGGATTAAATGTAGTAAACCACTTACAGTTTGGGTTGTTTTGCATTAAACTCTTTTAACGGTATTTTTTTTCACTTCGCCTTTTTCGTTATTACACATCAACAATTTGATTATTAAAAAGTCAAAAAAGACATTTTTCCTCTTAGACATTCTTATAAGAAAACATAAAATTAACTATTTAAATTTTGTTATATTTGTTAGATTAGTCCTTAATTCTAGTTTTGTGTCAATTAACTTACTTTAGTCATTAATTAATATAAAAATATTGTCAAAACAATTAAAAATATAATGATGTTGCCAATACCAATGGTTTCTTAAAAATACTTGTGAAAAAAATTAAATACAAAAATTTTCTAACACTATTGATATTTTTTGGTCTTTTCATTTAAAAATAAATATTTAAATATACTAGACTCATAATCATCTACTAAAGTTACATAAGTCTATTTTCAGTTTGCTTTTCTTTATCGTTATTTAAAATGATTTTTTTCTACCATTTTTTCTTTGTTAATATAATTTAACTATCACCTAAATTATACGAAGTAACTTTATACATATAAGCAAAAACTAAAATTAAAATGATTTAAAATTAATTATTTCACCTTATTTTTAAATTTTAAATATTGAAGAAAGTATAATTTAATAATTAGAATATTAATTAATTTAGAGTATATTTATATTTTTAACAATATTGACAAATTTATTGAATTTTATTTTTATCCTAATGTATTAAATAATACAAAATTTATATGAGTGGGTAAAATAAAATCTTGCTTAAAGCTTAAGCAGGTTTGCCGCACTTAACCTTCAGGGGTAAATTTATGTTTTTAAAAAACTAACGGCAGAGTTATATTTGACCGTTAGTCAAAGGGATAAAGTGAGAAAAAACAATGTTAGGAAATTTAGTACAAAATAACGCAAATCTTAAGGGAGTTTAATGTATTTAACCCCTATTTTTATTCCACATCAAAGGTTTATAATGGAAAATCTTATGAAATATTGTTTACATCAACTGACGTCATTTATTTTATATGATTTAACCTATATCACTAGATCTACAAGTGGAGACAAAAACTAGATCAACCTAAATATTTCCCCAATTATAGACTCTAACTTATTTTTTCTATTTTCTGCCTAGAATAATCATTCTATTCCATATTATTTCATGCGTACTGAACGTGGGGTAACTTGACCGTAAATCATACAATTCATGGGCTCCAATATGAAAACATAATTAAATTGTATGTGTGTGTATATACACATACACAATATATATAAATGTAAGTTGTTTCTCCCCCTTTTTTTAATATCTAAAATATCTGTCATTAATGAAATATAACTTCCAATTCTCAATATATAGGAAAACATATTTAAGTGCTTCTCCCTTTTTTATGTGTTGCCCAAAATACTCAATTTTAATGAAATATAATTTCCAATTCCTAATAGGAAAATATAATTAAATTAGCCATCACGCATTCTACTTATTTTTTTAGATGCCTTAGAGTCCTATCCAAGATAAACTACTATATATATACTAATTTACTAGTTTTTTTCCATTTTTTTTTGTCATGTTTAATATACCATTAATTAAAAAATTTCATTCTTAACATGTCCTTAATGAAGAATAACTGACATATCTAAAATACTTCCTATTTAATGTAAACAAGACTACTTAAAATTTTGTTTTTTTTTTATAATAAAACTATATACTTATTATATATAGTAGTGTTAATAACTTTGATAAAAGAATTCAACCCCACTAAACATTTAACAAAAAATAAATTGAAGAACATGAAATGTATCTAACAAACTTTATGCATTCTATTTGATTTATTTGGCTTGAATTCAATAACACATCTTTTTAATACTCCATTCATTTCAAAATAATTGTCATGTTTGGTAGGTGCGCACAGATTAAAAAAGTTATTAAATTGCATCAATTTTACAAAAAGATAGTTGAAAGTGACTAAGATATCCTTTTACATTAATATCCTAATTATATAATCATGCTTGCAATAGTATAGCACTAAGGGAAAAAGTTAAAAAAAAAAAACATCATTTAATACTTCTTGATTTCCTAATATGACAGATAATTTGAAACAAAATAAATTGCCTAACGTGACAGTTATTTTGAAATGGATGGAGTATTAAAGTTTTACTTGATGTTTTCCAAACCTTATTTTGATGAGTATGACATAAACACTTAACTCTGTAAAACAAGCTTTTGCAGGAACAGATATTTCGGACGCACAGAACCGTTCGAACTAGGTCAAACCTCCTCGGACGCATTGCATCGTCCGAACGAACTAGCAGAAAGAATGGGATCCTACTGCCTTTCTTTCGGACGCTTAGGACCGTTCGAAAGCTCTGTTGGACGAAGGACCGGACGCATGCACGGACGTCCGAACGAGGCCTCTCAACAAAACTGAAAGAAGATCGGACGCTGCCTCGGACGCACTCAATCCTTCTCGGACGTCCGAAACCCCAACGGCTATTTTTTGTGCATTTATTATTTAGCCGTTAGGAAGTAGTTGAAACCACTATTTATTGCTCTTATAAATAGATGCTTTAATAATCTGAAAAAAGTATCTAATACATTGAATACAAGCCTTAGAAAAGAGTAATTTGAGTGCAAATTGACTATAGTGCTTTGTTGTATTAGTGTGCAATTGTGAGTGTAATTCAACTTTGAGTGGAGTGATAATGCCTTGTATGAAAGTGTGGTTGTAAGTAAGATTCTTGGCTCAACTAAAAAGTTTTAGTGTGAGCAAGAACTTCCCAACTTTGTAAAGATTATTGGCTCACCAAGTGTGTGAAGCATTCAAGAGATTTGATACTTCAAGCTTGCTAGTTTGGAAGTATTGATTGTTTAATTTATTCTCTCTTTACTTTACTGTTCTATTGATTTTGTTATATCTGCATTTAATTTGAAAATCACAATATTTCTCAAAGTAATTTTTAAGAAACCTAATTCACCCCCCCTCTTAGGTTGCTTTGGGACCAACAATTGGTATCAGAGTTTGGTCTCATTATATTGCTTTGCTCAACATACCAGAAATATGGCAACCAACAATGCTCTATTTTTGAGGGTCAATCCGTTACTAAAAAACTATGTTTAATGGGGTAAATTTTATTAGTTGGAGAGATAGAATGAAAATATTTCTGCAATCTATTGACATTGATTTGTGGTATGTTGTCAATAAAGGTCATGGCCATTTGAAGCTTCTATCATTGATGATCACACAAATAGAAGAAGAGAAAAGATAAGGAATGAGCTCACTCCACAAGACAAGGCAAACTTGACATTGAATGCAAAAGCCATGAATGTGTTATATAATGCCTTGGATGCAAATGAATCAACTCGCGTGAAAGGTTGCATTTCTGCTAAAGAAATATGGGATAAGTTGAAAGAAATTCATGAAGGGAGCGATGATGTTTGTGAGCAAAAGAAATCCCTACTTGTTGCCAAGTATGAGTCCTTCAAGATGGAACCACATGAGAACATAGACAAAATGTACTGCAGGTTCAATGACATTATAAAGGATCTTGAAGCCTTGAGTAAGGAGTACTCTTTGGGTGAAAAAAATAGAAAAATCCTAAATGCTCTATCCAAAGAATGGGATGCCAAAACCATTGCTATAGAGGAAGCCAAGAATTTAAATTTAATGCCTATTGAATCACTAATCAATTCTCTTACATCTTATGAACTCAAGTCTAGCATAAAGGCGAAGGGTGTGGATGATGAAGAAGCAAGGCCAAGAAGGAGCAGATGCTCTAAAGACCTCTCAAGAGGAAGATGAAAATAGCTCCATCAATCTAGAAGATGAAGATCTTGATGAAGGAGATCTTGCACTCATCATCAAAGGATTTCTCAAACATTACATCAACAAATGAAGAATGAGAAGATGCGGAGCTACAAACTCAAATAATTTCGAAGGAAAGTCAAGGCTTGAAATGAAGAAGCAAAACGAAAAATGCTTTGAATGCGGTCAACTCGGTCATTTTGCAAATGAGTGTCCTTCCAAGAAAAAGAAAGAAGGAAGAAAACCGAGATTCAATAACTTTCAAATCACATGGGATGATTGCAACTCTGAAAGAGAAATTGAAGAAGAAATGGAGTCGGCACAAATGGCCTTTATGGCCATTGGAGATGATCAGGTAAATTCTAATCTATGACTCCAACAATGAAAATGATGAAGATGATCTTGAAGCTTTCATTTTAAAATAGATTTCATGATAGCTTAAAGGAATCATATGCTAGAAATAAGGAGTTAGTTAAAAAGTCAAATGCTTTATTGAATGCTAACTCTAAACTTGTGAATGAAAACAATAGGCTATCACAAGAAAATCGTGATTTGAAGAAAAGAATGCATGTGAGATCAAAGGTCAAGGAAGAACAAGCCTTCTTGAAGAAAAGAATGGATGATTTGAATGCTCTTTTAATTAGAAAGAAAGAAAATATTGTTGATATGAAAAGAAATAGAAATATAGCTATCAACAAAAATTTTGTCATGTTTAGAAGGGATGACTTATGTATTGTAAAACCAAAATCATCTTTGTATGTTAGTAAAAGCATTATTTGTAGATATTGCCAACAACATGGACATGTTAAGAATATGTGTTATGTCAAGAAGAACGAAAAACTTGGAATGAAAGTTGTATGGATTGAAAGCAATTTCACTAACTCAAATGGACCCAAGAAAACATGGGTACCAAAAGTTATCAATTCACTGATTTATTGTGTAGGTACTTAACATCACCAACAATGCTAAGTGGTTCATAGATAGTGGATGTTCAAGGCACATGACGGGTGATGCTTCTCTCTTCACAAATCTCACATCCAAAAACAGTGGAAAAGTCACTTTTGGAGATAACAATAAAGCAAAATCAATCGGCATCGGTGATGTAGGTAAAAATGGTGAAACCTTGATTAAGAATGTGCTTCTTGTTGATAATTTGAACTATAATTTATTAAGTGTTAGTCAACTTTGTGACAAAAATTTATATGTATTTTTTACCAAGCATGAATGTCTTATCCTTGATAAAAATTATGTTGTCTTATTCAAGGGCACTACGCACAATGATGTGTATGTGATTCATCTTGATAAAATTAGCAGTAGCAATGTAAAATGTCTTACCGCTTCCATAGATGATCCATGGCTTTGGCATAGAAGACTTTGTCATTTTAATATGGATTTGATTGAAAAACTTGTCAAGAAAGATTTGGTAAGAGGGCTTTGCCAAAACTGAAATTTTTGAAAAATAAAATTTGTGATGCATGCCAATTTGGTAAACAAGTCAAAGTTTCTTTTAAGCCAAAGAATTTTGTGTCTACTCATAAACTTTTAGAATTGTTGCATTTAGACTTATTTGGACCTACTCAATATGCTAGTTTAGGTGGTTGCAAATATGCATTTGTTATCGTAGATGACTATTCTAGATTCACTTGGGTATTATTTCTTGTTCACAAAAATGAAGCATTTGAAAAATTTGTAAAATTGTTTTCCAAAATTCAAAACTTATTGGATAAAATTGTTTTCCAAAATTCAAAACTTATTGGATACAAAAATTATTCGTCTTTTTGACAATGGTGCCGAATTTAAATTTGGGGGTTTTCCCGACTTTTGTGATCACAACGGTATCTTTCATGAGTTGTTGGTTGTTAGAGTCCCTCAACAAAATGGTGTTGTTGAAAGGAAAAATAGGACTCTTCAAGAAACGGCTAGAACTATGATTGTACAGTGAATGTGACTTACCACAATACTTTTGGGCTGAAGCGGTTAACACGGCTTGTTATGTTATGAATCGAGTTTTATTAAGATCCTCTTTAAATAAAACTCCTTATGAACTCATATTTTGTAGAAAACCCGTTGTTTCTTATTTTAAAATTTTTGGTTGCAAATGCTTTATTTTAAAAATCAAAGAAAACCTTGGAAAATTTGACAAAAAATCGGATGAAGGAATTTTTCTAGGATATTCTAGTGACAAGAAAG
This sequence comes from Cinchona pubescens, assembly GCA_025175665.1. Classification (NCBI taxonomy): domain Eukaryota; kingdom Viridiplantae; phylum Streptophyta; class Magnoliopsida; order Gentianales; family Rubiaceae; genus Cinchona; species Cinchona pubescens. The sequence continues at coordinate 1,425,358 of JANKKI010000249.1, forward strand.
CATATCGAGTTTACAATAGAAGAAAGCTTTTGATTGAAGAAGTTGTGCATGTTACATTTGATGAAACTAATGATGTTATCTCGAAGAATTTATGTGAAGATGAAGATGTAGGTATTTTAAAGGAGCTCGGAAAGCTGGTTATTCATGAAGATCATCAGGAGATTACATCAAGCGTTGATGTCAACAACCATCAAATTGATGATGAAAAGAATGAGGATGCCCAAAATGATCTTCCGAAAGCTTGGAGATTCGTCTCTAGTCATCCTCAAGATTTAATCATAGGTGATCTATCCGATGGGGTAACTACTCGTTCTCATAAACCTTTGAATATTAATTGTGCATTACTCTCTCACATTGAACCTAAACATATAGATGTTGCTTTGACTGATGAATCTTGGGTTAAAGCTATGCAAGATGAACTTAGTCAATTTGAGAAAAATAATGTATGGACCTTAGTTGAAAGACCTTCTTCTCATCCCGTTATTGGTACTAAATGGGTTTTTAGAAACAAATTAAATGACAAAGGTGAAATCATAAGAAACAAAGCTAGACTTGTTGCAAAAGGTTACGCTCAAGAAGAAGGTATTGACTTTGATGAAACCTTTGCACCCGTGGCTAGGTTAGAATCCATTCGCATGTTTCAATAATTTCAAATTATTTCAAATGGATGTCAAAAGTGCCTTTTTAAATGGCTTTATCGACCAAGAAGTTTTTGTCGAACAACCTCCAGGTTTTGAAAATAAAAATCTTCCAAATTATGTTTTCAAACTATCCAAAGCTTTATATGGTTTGAAACAAGCTCCAAGAGCTTGGTATGAAAGATTAAGTGGGTTCTTGATAGAAAATCCATTCAAAAGAGGTGTAGTTGACACCACTCTTTTTACAAAAACAAATTCAAATGGTTTGTTAATAGTTCAAATTTATGTTGATGATATTATTTTTGGAGCAACTAATGACTGTTTGTGTAAGGATTTTTCACATTTAATGCAAGAAGAGTTTGAGATGAGTATGATGGGCAAGTTGCAATTTTTCCTCGGATTACAAGTTCATCAAACTAAGGAAGGAACGTTTATTACACAAATTAAGTACACAAAGGAGCTACTCAAACGATTTGGAATGGAAAATTGCAAACAAGTTGGCACGCCAATGTGCACTTCAACCAAACTTACAAAAGACGAAGAAGGTAATAGTGTTGATGAAAAACACTATAGAGGTATGATCGGAAGTCTACTTTACTTAACTGCCAGTAGACCATCATCGATATCATGTTTGCTGTTTGCTTATGTGCTAGATTTCAATCTTGCCCTAAAGAATCGCATTTGATAGCTGTTAAAAGGATTTTTAGATACCTAAAGGGTTCAATGGATTTTGGTCTGTGGTATCCAAAGTCCTCTACATTTGACTTGATTAGTTATTCTGATGCCGACTTTGCTAGATGTCAAATTGATAGAAAAAGTACCAGTGGTATGTGTTATTTTCTGGGAAATTGTCTTGTATCTTAGTTTAGCAAAAAATAAAATTGTATTTCCCTTTCTACGGCTGAAGCCGAATACATTGCTGCGGGAAATTATTGTGCTCAACTTCTTTGGATGAAACATACTCTTAAAGATTTTGGTGTATTTTTTGATTGTGTTCCTATATTGTGTGACAACACTAGTGCAATTAATCTCACAAAAAATCCTGTTATGCACTCTAGAACCAAACACATTGACGTTAAGCATCATTTCATTAGAGACCTCGTTTGTAAAAAAGAAATTCGTGTTGATGAATTTGTGCCTACTTCAGATCAATTAGCTGATATTTTTACAAAACCCTTAGCTCTAGATCACTTTGAATTGCTGAGAAAATGTTTGGGGCTTTTACAAATAAATCTGGCATAGGTTCATAGTTCGGACGCACTTATTCGTCCGAACAACTTTTATTTTGGACGCTCTGGATCGTCCGAAAGCCTATGTTTCTTGTCGGACGCTCATAATCGTCTGAACATTATTTTCTTTTTTACCAAACTCTCTGGAAATCTTCCGGACGCGCACCATCATACGAAAGAACTTCGGACGCATTGGCTCCTCCTTCGGCCGTCCGTTCTTAGACTTTCGGACGCTTCGTCGGACGCATACCAAACGTTTGGCCGTCCGAAAGGTGCCCCTGTTCGATTAAAACCGTCGAACTTCCCCATTTCGGACTCACCACCTCCCCCGAAAATTTCTAGCGAAATTTTTAGGTGAGACAGGGCTATGGGTTGGTCAAATTTCCACTCTCTCTTCAACAATTGATTGGAAAATCATAACACCTACCCATAGCCCTTATCACCTAAATCACATCTAATTTCCCCCATCCACCATTTCATTTCCTCAAAATCTCACCAATCCTCAAAATTTTTCAATTTTCTCTTCTTTTATTACAATGGTGAAATCTCGCGGAGGTTCCTCTACAACAAATCGGGGTCGAAAAACTAAAGGGATGGCTCCAGTACGAGGAGAATCATCAGCCAATCCTCAAGTCTCCACCACTACAATTTTATCAAAATTTATCGATGCCAAGGCATCCGAACGGTATACTTCCCTTTTAAGTAAATCTATAATCGTTCAACGTCCTGCGTCTCATAGTCTATTTGATGAATATAATCTTCCCATTATCAAATCTTGTTTTGAAAAACAAAATTGGGGTCATCTTGTGCATCTTGATTTACCTGTTTATCATGACATGGTGCTTCAGTTCACGGCCAATCTTCGGAAAGGTCTTACTGTTCGTACTCTCATTTCTCGTGTTAACAACATTGATCTTGAGATTTCATTCAAACATCGTTAACACCATTTTTGAATGTGAAGTTTCAAACCCCACTGATTTTTCCTATTTCTCAAACTTAGACAAATGGCCCGCTGATGATACTCAGTTTGATATTGATGAAGTTAGAGCTATTTTTAACATCCATTTTAAACAGGCCTCAGAAGCCAAAACTACATTACTCGCTCCTGAACTCAATATTCTGTACACCCTTGTCACAAATCTGTTATTGTCAACTGACGGGCATCATACTGAGCCCGGAAAAATGCAACTATACTTATTTTTTTGTGTTTTCAAGGGTATTCCTCTTGATTTTGGGTATCTTTTTTGTTCCCTATGGAAACTTTTTCTCACTGATACCCGAAGAAACATTCCTTTTAGAAAATTTCTCACCAAAATTTTTGATTTCCTCAACATTCCTTTCAGCCTATGAACAGTATCGTTCCCTATTTTGGACAAATCCTACATTGAACGCAAAGGCCTCCATTTAACACATACCACTGGCTGTCTCTTATACACATCTAGATATTGTATAAGACACAGTGCCATAACTCCACCTCTGATTTTGCTATCCCTCATTCTCCTACTCCTCAACCACCTCCACTTACATCTGAACCATCTACTTCTGAACCATCTCTTTCACATATCTGTGGACTTCTTACCTCTCTGAGCACTCAAGTCAGTTCATTTCAATGTCGCACAAATCGAAAGCTAAAACTACTTGAAACTCGTCAAATGATTCTCCAAGAGGCACTCAGTCTTGGCATGTCTGCTTTGGCTCAAGTTCAATTTGCTAATCTTCAGTCCCAATATCCACTTGAGTCATCTTCCGACAGTGATGAACCTGAAGATCAACATACACGTGAAGACAATGCAGAAGCTGCTCAAGGAGCTACCGATGACGATGACGACGATGATGAAGATGTTGACGACACGTTTGACTTTATCATGCAATGTCGTACCGGAGAAGAGGATGACAGTGAAGCCACCGCTGAAGATGTTCCATCCAAACGACAAAAGACTGAAAAGCGCTCCAAGAAGGGCAATGACTCACATTAGTTCCTTTTCCCATTTTGTACTTTGTTTTCAGCAGTTCTTTGCTTGTTAGAAACTTTCAGCATTTCTTTTGGTTTTCAGCTTTTCTGTGCCTTGGTTGTGTATTTCCTTGTCTCTAGCACCATTAAGCTTTTCAGTTGGATGTATTAAACGTGTTTCATTTCTATCAAACTGCTTGCATGTTCTAAGGGGGAGTCTTTTTGATTGATGTCAAAAGGGGGAGTAGTTATATTGTTGTGCTTTGATATGATTGATATGTTGATGATTGATATCCAATTATGATATATTGCAAATTGATTAGTCATATCCAATTGAGGTTTGTCATCATCAAAAAGGAGAAGATTGATGTTTTCCAAACCTTATTTTGATGATGACATAAACACTTAAAACTCCTCGGACGCATTGCATCGTCCGAACGAACTGGCAGAAAGAATGGGATCCTACTGCCTTTCTTTCAGACGCTCAGGACCGTTCGATCTTCTGTCGGACGAAGGACCGGAGGCATGCACGGACGTCCGAACGAAGCCTCTCAACAAAACTGAAAGAAGGTCGGACGCTGCCTCGGACGCACTCAATCCTTCTCGGACGTCCAAAACCCCAACGGCTATTTTTTGTGCATTTATTATTTAGCCGTTAGGAAGTAGTTGAAACCACTATTTATTGCTCTTATAAATAGATGCTTTAATAATCTAAAAAAAGTATCTAATACATTGAATACAAGCCTTAGAAAAGAGTAATTTGAGTGCAAATTGACTATAGTGCTTTGTTGTATTAGAGACAATTGTGAGTGTAATTCAACTTTGAGTGGAGTGATAATCTTGTATGAAAGTGTGGTTGTAAGTAAGATTCTTGGCTCAACTAAAAAAGTTTTAGTGTGAGCAAGAACTTCCCAACTTTGTAAAGATTATTGGCTCACCAAGTGTGTGAAGCATTCAAGAGATTTGATACTTCAAGCTTGCTAGCTTGGAAGTATTGATTGTTTAATTTATTCTGTCTCTATCTTTACTTTACTGTTCTATTGATTTTATTATATCTGCATTTAATTTGAAAATCTCAATATTTCTTAAAGTAATTTTTAAGAAACCTAATTCACCCCCCTCTTAGGTTGCTTTGGGACCAACATTACTCTAATTAAAAAATTACAAAATTAATAATCATATACCAATTAAAAATTTATAATTTAACACATCTTTTTAATATCAAATCATTGCTCTACCTTTAGAAACTATAATGTAAGTTATCACACTATTTGATAATATGACAAATAAATATTGGTTTAGAGTAACTATTGATAAGGAAAAGAAAAATTTAATCCAAGATTCGATGCATGCCCAAAATATATTTAAGTAATCACTACAAGACCTACAAAAATAATATGTATAAATTGTAGGAATGACAATATATAAGTAGGTAAAAAGTTTAAAATATAAAAAAATTTATGCAAATAAAATATATTATTACATACTCTAAAATAATTGCAGATATAAATTGAATTTATATAAAGTTTGTCAATTTTGAAAAATACAATACAATTGTGATAAGTTCATAATTGTACTATATTTTATGTGTCAATTACCACGTTTTTATGTGTTGTAAGCAAGATTTGAGTTATTATTGAGCTTAATTTGAATATTCTCAGTTTTGTAGGGTTACAGTGAAAAAGAGTTGAAAAAGATGGAAAACGATGAAAGAAAATGCTTAGTACGGGACATGCACGAGTACGAAATTATTCCAGACACTATTTTGTATTTCAAGTATAACTTTTGATCCCGAGCTCCGATTGAGGTGATTTAAAATGAATTGGAAATATAAGGGATAGAGCTACAACTTTTGTGTCTTACACTTTTTCAAATAATGCAAGTATCAAGGTGAAAATTGAAGCCGAAGGTGGAGCACAGTTGAGGAAGCTAGCGCACATGCGCTGGAGCTGTGCAGCACATGTGTGCTGAGTCTAGAAGCAAAAACCTCAGAAGTTGCTTGCGCGCACATGCTTGCGAAGACCTCAGTGCTTTATACAAATGTGTGTGGAGAGCAGCAGAAGAGTATTTTTGAGGTTTTTGATAGATTTCTTCGGCCAGTGGGACTCTTTTTGACCTGATTTCACATTCTTATCTGTGGGCATTAATTCTAACCCTAAGTACTCATTATAAATACCCCATTTTGGATGAGAAAAAGGGATTGACACTTTTATTTTCTTGTTGGCTAGAGTTTTTAGCAGTAGAAATTTCTCTTTATTCTTGCACGGCACTTTGTGCCTTAACTCTTTTCTTGGTAGAGGGTATTGAAACCATGGTCAATTCTATAAAGTTTTGAGACTTCTAGTGCTTGAATTATTCACTTTTATCTCAAGTATTCATTATTTTTCTGCAATTAATTTTATGATTGTTCTTTTTAACTTTTTATTGCTGCAGAATATTAAGTTATTAGAATTAATCTACTGCTAGATTTTTTTAACCGCGTGTGCTTAATTCAATCTGTGAAGCAACTGAATTTGTGTTATTGAATTTAGGGAATTTAATGATCTAATTGGCATAACCGCATGTGTTTGTGTTTAATTAGCCTAATTATTCTTGTTGATTTTAATGCTTCTATTAATTGATCTTTGGCGCGTGTCTGGGTTAAATTAATAGTTAGGGTTAATTGGATTGCGTGTTGAAAATTAACCAACTTTAGAAAGAAATAAGAATCAATTTCGAATTGGTATTCGTTCAAGTTAATTATTCAATTAGTGCTTGATATAAATTGAATTATCTTGTGTGTCAATGATCGACTAGTGAAATTGTCATGGTGGATAGGACCAAAACGAAGACTTTTCTTAATCGAATTTTCTTTATTATTTTATTATTTTAATTGTAGTTAAAAAGTATTCAAAATCCCCTTTGTTCCATTAGCACGAAAATAAGCCCCATTCTCTGTGGGACGAACTCGACTCGCCACTACTACAGTAGAGTTATTAATTTTGGGTGCTTACGATGGCATTGCAACTCGATAGCATATTATTTGCACCCCAAAATTTTGGTGCCGTTAGCATCCGGGGATCGGTTTGAATTATTTTTGTGCTATGTATTTTATTTTTCTTTTTCTTTCTTTTTATTATTATTCTACAACTAATTGTGTATGCTTGTGACCCGATCTGCTGGACAAGTTGAATCCTAATTTGATCCAAAAATATAGAGAACATTACGCAGATTGGAAAAAGAGATACGAGAAAGACAATTAGGGGAAGAAAATTTGTTCAATTATATCTTTGTAGGTAAACAGGAAGAACAACAGGAAGAGTCTAACATGGAGCAATGCACTTTGAGAGAATTAGCCGCGCCCACTTTGAACCAACAACTCTTATGCATTACTTTTCCAGATTTAGATGCTAATGTTACATTTAACTTAAAATCTGGACTAATCCATTTATTACCTTCTTTTCATGGATTGCCAGGTGAAGAACCAAACAAGCATCTTAAGGAGTTCCATGTGGTTTGCACAAGTATGAGACCCATCGGGGTGTCAGAGGAGCATATCAAGTTAAAAGCATTTCCGACAACATGATAATTCTCACCCAAGGATGAGGCGAAGGATTGGTTATTCGATTTGCCTTCGGGTAGTATCACAACTTGGGAGCAAATGAATAGACTATTCTTGGCTAAATACTTTTCAGCTTCTTGAACTGCAAATATTCACAAGGAAATTTGTAGAATAAGGCAATTCAATGAAGAATCTTTGTATAAATATTGGGAGCGATTCAAGAAACTGTGTGCAAGTTGTCCGCATCATCAGATAAGCGACTCCTTACTAATTCAATATTTTTATGAAGGGTTGTTGCCTAATGAAATGAACATGGTTGACGCCGCAAGTGGAGGGGCGCAAGACAATTTGACCATTAACGCTGCTCGTGAGCTTATATCGAATATGGCCACTCACTCTCAAAAGTTTGGGACACGACGCGATCAACCTCTCAAGCGTGTAAATGAGGTAAATGTTTCTTCATTAGAACAACAAATGGCTAGTTTAACCTCTTTTGTTTGACAAGTTGGCTTCAGGTACCTCACCGACTGCACACAACCATGCGGTATTTGCTCAAATGAGGGACACTCAACAAATATGTGTCCCACATTACAAGATGAAGGTCAAGAGCAGGTAAATGCAGCCGAAGGATTCCCAGGGCAGCCACGACAAAGTTATGATCCCTACTCGAACACTTACAATCCTGGATGGAGGGATCATCCTAACTTGAGATACGGGAACCAAGCCTAAAATCAGTCTCAACAAAATCGGCAGAACTTCCAACCATATAGGTCGTCATTTGCGCAAAGACAACAAGCAAATTTGAATAATCAGTCTGGTAAGTCTTTAGAGGAACGACTGGATATTTTAATTAAAAATACGATTCAATTCCAGCAGGATACAAAGGCCAGTATTCAGCAGCTGCAACATCAATTGGGACAAATGGCTACTGCGATTAGCAGGTTAGAAGCGCAAAGCTCCGGGAAGTTGCCGTCTTAAACCATCATCAACCCCAAGGAGAATGTGAGCGCAATTACGTTGAGGAGTGGTAAAGAGATTGATCATGTGTGCAGGGAAAAATAGTTCCTGAACATATTGAGGCTGAAAAGAAGAAGACCACAGTCAGGTTGAACCATGCAAGAAGAAAAATAGCAGCAATGCAGATAAAGCTTTTCCTGTATGGCCTGAAGTTAAGCCTCAACCCCCATTTCCCGAGGCGTTGAAAGAGTTTTCGAAAGAGGATCCTGACAAAGAGTTATACGAGACTTTTCGTAAGTACGAGATAAATATTCCCTTATTAGACGCTATTAAACAAATACCTCGCTATGCTAAGTTTTTGAAGGAATTGTGTTCCCATAAAAGAAAGCAAAAAGAGATGAAAGCTAGAAAGGTAGAGGTACGAAGAAATGTTTCGTCTATTATTCAAAAATCCATACCTAAAAAGCGCAAGGACCCAGGTATGTTCTCCGTTCCTTGCAAGATAGGCAATATATATGTTGAAAAAGCCATGCTGGATTTAGGTGCATCTATTAATGTAATGCCATATTCTGTGTATGATGTATTGAAAATAGGACTAGATCTGTCCATTGAATAAAATTGGTGTAGTAATTCAGTTGGCTGATAGATCTTTGGCCTATCCTAAGGGAATCGTAGAGGATATTCTAGTTCAAGTGGGAAGTCTAGTTTTTTCTGCTGATTTTTATTTGTTAGAAATGGAAGACGGTGATTCCAATGCTCTTATTTTGTTAGGAAGACCATTTCTAGCTACTTCCCAGACAAAGATACATGTTCTTAAAGGCACTCTTAGTATGGAATTTGGAGATACAAGTGTTAATTTTAGCATTTATGATGATGTTGAACCATCTGACCATACTAAACTTATTTCTGTAATCGATGTGTGTAAGCCTCTAATACAGGAAATGCATGACCATACTTATAATCAGGATGTGGACAATAACCGTGAGGAACATCTCAAGGAAAAGAACAAGGACTTGTTGCAACAAACAAGTAATGGAAGTCCTAACGCTTTACCACTTTCCAACGATAAATTGAAGTTATCTGTTGTGCAGGGAACAATTTTAGATTATAATGCATCGCCTTCCTGGTCAACTTAAATACATATTTTTGAAGGATAAGGAGAGGGTGATAATCTCAAGTCAACTTAGCAAGTTGCAAGAAGAGCAACTTGTTCGGGTCCTACAAGAGCAAAGGAGAATGAAATCCATCATTTGCAAATATAGTGAAGTGGAAGATTCTTGGACTCCTCCACGTGGAAGTTACTTGATTGATTGGTGAACGACCATCAGGTCGAGCCAATGACAGTAAACAAAGGCGCTGCATGAGAGGCAACCCATGTCCATTTTTATTTTATTATGTTATTTAATTTTTACAACTTTATTTTTGCTTATTTTAGTTTAAAGGACATCATATTTTAGTTTTGTTGTTAAATGGGAAATCAATTTCATTTAGTTGCTAAAAAGATAAAATAGATCTTTGAGGGGTTTATGTGTTATGAGGGTAATTTAGGAATATTCTTGTGAAAAAAAAAATGTGTGATTTTCATTCTGCCTTCAGCGCACATGCGCACTCTAGGTTCCGACCCGCATGTGCGCTGAACCCCTTTTGAAATTTGCCCTCTGCCTTGCGCGCACATGCACGCTCAAAGCTTAGCGCATGTGCGCGGAGTCAATTATCCAACAGAGCCTCTGCCTCGCGGGCACATGTGCGCTGAGGAAGCTGCGCACGTGCGCGCGAGGGGATAAAGGAACTCAACTGTTCCTGATTCCCATTATTCTTAAAATTTCCTTTTCTCTTTCAACTTCCTCTCAAACCCTCAAATCCCTCACTCCAAGTTTTCCAAAACTCACCCCAATTCCATCAATTTTACACCCAAATTTCTTCTTCTTCCAAGGAAAATCAAATCAAGGTATGAATTTCTCTATTTCTAAATTTTTTTTTCTTATGGGTTTCAATTCATTTTCAGGAATATGTGAAGTCTTTTATTGCTTTGAAGAAATCTCATAGGGATTGATCTTAAAACATAAACACATGTGATTTTTGTTGGAATTTTGATTGAGGGTGGATTGCATGTTAATAATATACCCACAAAGTTCATTTTCCTCTTTCTTTATGCATGCCATGTGTTTGATATTATGTCTCAATGAATAAAAATGTTCAAACACAAGGCATTGATGCATAAATTTAATTCCTAGGCCAATGATTATGCCATGTGAAGTCTGTCTAATTGGTTTTCATGCATAAGAATGTTCATGCATTATATATAAGCCTTTGTTTTAGGCATTATTTTGTTGGGATTTTCATGTATAATCTAAGGCTTATGATTTGGGGGAATGGCCTTTTATGTAAGTGTGGGGTGTTGATTGAGCCTTCTGAAGAAAAATTGAGGCTAGGCCAGATGATTGCAATGGAAGGTATACGAGCTCCGATTAAACGTACTAGAGCCCAAGCTTCTACATCACAAGTGGAGGAAGCTGATGATTCGGATGACGAGCCAGTACCTGCTCCTCCATAGTCTCTGGAGGACCTTCTACATCAGATCGTGGTTGAACAACAGCGGATGAGCCAACGTTTTGATTCGTTTATGCAATATCAGTTTACATGGCAGCAACAGACAATGGAGGCTCGTCAGATGGCCAGAGAGCGGGGCGAGGACCCTTCAACATTCCCACCCTTTCCACATTTTCCGCAGGATTTGGGGCACCATGCGCCTTGAGTTTTTATGCCCTATCTGTTGGGCCGTTTTTGTTGATAGTTATTGCATTGATTTCCTAGACAATTTTCTTTGTTCTTTTATTAGATATTTATTTTCATTGGTTAGGTTTCATTGTAGTTGGTTAACTTACTTTTTGTTAGGTTTCTTTTCATTATTTTGGTTCTGTATTCCCTTAAGGGAGTAAGTCTTCTTGATTATTTTATGGAATATTTTCTACAATATTCTTGTTTTTCTTATTGTCTCAAGTGAATTATTTATTTGTTTTGTTTTGTTTAGTGTTCTCCAGCTTTCAAGAAACAGACAAGGGGTTATTTATAGCGGATACTGCTCCAAACACGAATTAAATCCAGAGAAGCTTTTCTTTTTCCCATATTATGCTTTTATTTTTGCATTGAGGACAAAGTTGCTTATTTTTAAGCGTGGGGTGGGCAAATTATTTGGATTTTTTAGTTTTTTGGTATATTTTGCTCAAATTTTGCTGTAATATTTTAACTTTTTCTTTGATCTGAGAGCTTGTCGAAATTTTTGAAACTTTTGTGGATAAATTAACATTTTAGAAATTTTTGAAAGTTTTTGCTTAACGTATTTTTCCCATTTTTCAGCATGATAATCATTAGTTGAACCATGCATGAATGAGTAGTCAGTGTTTTCAAAGATTTTTGAGCACTAAGCCATACTTTAATTTTTGATTTGGGATATTTAGAGAAATTTATGTAAACTCAATTATGTTGCATCCCAAAAACTTTCTTTATTACATTTTCGAAGCTAATTCTTAGATGACTTGATTTAGTTTAAATATGAAGGTAGTGCCTTTTTCGTTTGTTGAGCCTTTCTAGCCAACCATTTTAATAATTTATTTTAAGTACCCTATTTGAGCCTTATTATACCCTTTAAGAGCTTTATGGTGCACATTATTTGTCAAGGGGATATAAGGGTGGAGGTTGTAAGAAGTGAGTGATGTACATTTTTGTTGCGAAATGGGGTATTGGAAAAAATTGTTGAAAAAATGAATATGGAAGTTTCTGTAGTTGCAGGTAGTGCCCATCATTGGTACCTGCGTGTTTTTGATATTTACAGGTAGTGCCTATCACTGGTACCTGTACTCGCAGGTAGTGCCTATCACTGGTGCCTGCATGTTTATATGTTGCGAGTAGTGCCTACCACTGATACCAGTACTGTGAGTGGACATATAAAAGTGGAAAAAATGATGATGTGATGTATATATGTCCGAGAGAGGTTGGCATGTTTGGTAGTTTCGAATTCTTTATGGGTGTTTGTTACTCAAGTGTGGGGTTGTGGATGTTTGATATTCCGCATGTGAAAAGAAGTTTTATTTTAGTGTGTGGCCACCATTATTATAAAGCTCTTGTTCTTATTTGCTATATTCTTTCCCTTCTTTGGCTAACAAATATCCTAACCTAGAATATTTTTTGAACTAAAAGACCTACCTAAAGTTATATTGAATCGGTTGTCTAGATTAGTGGAGGAGTGTGAAAAGAGTGAGCTATGGGGTCTTTAGAAAAATGTTGATGGTCTTCATGATTTAATCTAAATATTGTCAAATCTAAATTTTTTAATGGCTATACACACATACACACTAATTTCATGTTTTGATTTTTATTAGCATTTGAGCTCTTGGGTTCATAGACTACTTTGATTGCTAGATTGGTTATTGATTATTATGTGGATATTTGAAGGAATATGTTGAGTAGAATGTGTTAAATTTAAATGTTCTAATTTATGTTTGATCGAGGATGATCAAAGGTTAAGTGTGGGGTAATTTGATAAATTCATAATTGTACTATATTTTATGCGTCAATTACCACGTTTTTATGTGTTGTAAGTAAGATTTGAGTTATTATTGAGTTTAATTTGGTTATTCTCAGTTTTTGTAGGGTTACAGTGAAAAAGAGTTGAAAAAGATGGAACAATGATGAAAGAAAATGCTTAGTACGGGACATGCACGAGTACGAAGTTATTCCAGACACTATTTTGTATTTCAAGCATAACCTTCGATCCCGACCTCCAATTGAGATGATTTAAATTGAATTGGAAAGCTAAGGGATAGAGATACAACTTTTGTGTTTTACACTTTCTCAAATAATGCAAGCATCAAGTTGAAAAATGAAACCGAAGGTGGAACACAGTTGAGGAAGCCAGCGCACATGCGCTGGAGCTGTGCAGCGCATGTGCGCTGAGTCCAAAAGCAAAAACCTCAGAAGTTGCTCGTGTGCCCATGCACGCTAGGATCCCTAAGCATGTGCATGGAGGACAAAACCCGCCTAGAACTTACTGCCTTGTACGCACATGCACATGAAGACCTCAGCGCATGTGCGCGGAGGAGGGCAATAGGAAGCTTGAATTTGAGTTTTTGACAGATTTCTTCGGCCGGTTGGACTCTTTTTCACCCGATTTCACGTTCTTATCTGTAGGCATTAGAAAATTGTAACCCTAAGTACTCATTATAAATACCCTATTTAGGGTGAGAAAAAGGGATCGATACTTTTATTTTCTTGTTGGCTAGGGTTTTTAGTTGTAGAAATTCCTCTTTATTCTTTCATGGCCCTTTGTGCCTAAACTCTTTTCTTGGTAGAGGGAATTGAAGCCATGGTCAATTCTATAAAGTTGTGAGACTTCTTGTGCTTGAATTATTCACTTTTATCTCAAGTATTGATTATTTTTCTGCAATTAATTTTATGATTGTTCTTTTTAGCTTATTATTGCTGCAGAATATTGAGTTATTAGAATTAATCTACTACTAGATTGTTTTAACCCCGTGTGCTTAATTCAATCTGTGAAGCAACTAAATTTGATAATTACTGGATTTGTGTTATTGAATTTAGGGAATTTAATCATCTAATTGGCATAACCGCGTGTGTTTATGTTTAATTAGCCTAACTGTTCTTGTTGATTTTAATGCTTCTATTAGTTGATCTTTGGCGCCAATGTACATTCTGGGTTAAATTAATAGTTAGGGTTAATTGGATCGTGTGTTGAAAATTAACCAACTTTAGAAAGAAATAAGAATCAATTTCGAATTGGTATTCGTTTGGGTTAATTCTTCAATTAATGCTTGATATAAATTGAATTATCTTGTGTGTCAATGATCGACTAGTGAAATTGCCATGGTGAATAGGACCAAAACGAAGACTTTTCTTAATCGAATTTTCTTCATTATTTTATTGTTTTAATTTTAGTTAAAAAGCATTCAAAACCCCCCTTGTTCCATTAGCATGAAAATAAACCCCATTCTCTATGGGACGAATTCGACTCTTAACTACTACAGTAGAGTTGTTAATTTTGGGTGCTTATGACGGCATTGCAACTCGATCGCATATTATTTGCACACCAAATTGTTACACTATTTAATAAATCAAGAAAGATGTATATTTAAGGTCTTGGTAAGAAACGCAATGAATTAATCGAAAAAGAATGCAAAAAAAAAAAAAAAAACTGGTATTCATTCATTTTTATTAGCTTTAATTTTGTTTATAATACATGCAAATTTAAATTTCATAATAAAGTAATATATCAAAATATAATTTGGGAGGTAACCACATTCGAACCATTGAAAATGAATGTAAGAGTTCAAAATGTCAATAGAGTCATAACGTGAATATTATCATAAACTTAAAAAAATATAGAAAAATATCAATATATTCTCGATATGCATATATATTTTACTCGATATGTTAAAAAAAAGTTAATTGCAATAGAAATTATATAAAACTTGCGTATTATTTTGGATGTCTTTAAAACTATATATTTTTCATTAGAGTAACCTCCTATATTCATTAGAGTGAACAACACACTTCATTTATAAAATAATATTTGATACTTGATAGCGATTTTAACTTTAGTAATGATAAAGAATATATATAGATATATTTAAAAAGTTCAATACATGGAAAAATCTTTATCTTTAATTAATCAATATAATATATGAAGTTAAAAGAGAAATACCTTAAACTATTTTAAATCGAAACTAACTATATTTTATATCATTCAAAATGAGTAGATAGTGCAAAGTGTTAATTGAGTACTAAAGTGAATGCTATCATAAATTTAAGAAATATAAAAAAGGACCAATATATTCTCTATACGCATACACATTTTAGACAATATGTTAACGAGAATTAATTGTAATAGAAATTTATGTAAAATCTAACTTAAAATAATAACGTGTAATTTTGTATATTTTTAGAACTATATGTCTTTTCATTAGCATTGCGTGCATTTTGGAACAAGATAAAGGGTTGTCTTTCTTGACGCTCGGTGCATGCCGAAGAAAGATTAAAGAATAGCTTAGTATTTCAATTTAATATATTATGCGATACATATCCATAATTTTGAGAATATATTTGTTTACTCTATTAAGTTTTCTATACATAAGACATAATTTTTGTTTGATGTATTTCTATTTATATTTTAATAGATTCATTTATTTCTTATTTTTTGAATTTTGAATTAATCATTTTTGTAATTGTTATCCACATATCATTTGATTTCTAAATAATTTCAAAATACTTCATACATAAAATGATGTTTGATACTTATAGTGATTTTATCTTTGAATAATTATAAAGAATATATATAGTTACATTTAAAAAATTTAATGCTATGTAAAATATATTTGTTTTTAACTGCTCAAGTAGCTGATGGTGTCGTTATAGAAAATTATAACGTAGGTGCCTAGAAAAAAAATAGAAGCAAGATGCAAATATCATATGTTGTTCTCATGAAAAATGAAGTTTGTTTACTTATTTGAAAAAAATGAAATTTATATATAGTTGTAACAAATAACAAATAATATGAAAAAATAAAAAAATAAAGTTGAAAATAATCATAAAGAAAATAGCAAAGATATTATGTATTGAAAATCTTATAAATATAAAATTTGAAGAAAGTGCAAAGAATAAATTGATTTAGTAGTTTTTTTTTTTTTTTGTGATATAGTAGTATTATTTTTATTTTGCATTATAGAATCTATGCTATATCTAAAGAAAAAACCACTTAGAGAATTTTTTTTAATAATCTATATTATATGTAATTAGGTTGAAAAATAAGTGGTAATATATGTAATTAATTGGTACTAATATATCGTGGGTTTGATTCAAATTGGTATTGTTTTTAGAGAACGTACCTTATTAACATATATCGACATTTAAATGTTAACTATCAATAAACATAAAGTTGGAAGAAGATGGAAAGAATAAATTGATTTAATAGTTATTATTTTTGTAATATAGTACTTATTAATTTTTTTTATATAAAATCTATACTATATCTATAGAAAAATCACTTTTTATGAGAAATATTGAATTATTTATAATATATGTAATTAGGTTGTAAAATAATATTAATTAGATATATTTGGGCTAATGCCTAATATCTTCCTATTTATAAAAATTATTAGGAGTAACCCTCTAATATTATATGTATAGGCTTTTTCATCAAATTAATATATATTTATATTCTTAACATTATTGTTAGTAATTGACAATATATTTATTTATATTATCTTTTTAATTTCATAATTATTTTGGAAATATTCAATCACAAGAGGTATATATGCATAAAGTAAGACTTTCGGGAAGATAAAAATTGTTAAAAATAATACTTAGGTAATTAATTTCAATATTTACTATTAATTATGTAATTCATTTTTCATTGTTGTTATTTACTATATAAATAATTTCATTTTTTACTATAAATCTCATCCTATTTTAATGAAAGTTATTAGGAATATTCTTTTTAAATATTATATAATTATTTTTTCAAATGATTAAATATTTGTTGTCCTAATTTATTGTTAATATGAGAATTATATGATGCTTTGTAATATATATTTTTTTGTAGGATAAAAATTTAATTATAAGAGGTGTACATAAAGATTTCGACACCCAGCGGATTTTAATTGACCCAAATTTGTATTTTTAGCTTGGTCCAACAAAATTGAATATCTCACAAAAGGGAGTTTTGATATACGCTATATAGCCCATATATAGCTTGCTAGTATGAAATGACAAATGAAGTACTAATTCATGATAACTTGATATATTGCTTGTAATAATAAGCAATATCTTGGAATTGCCTTGTAATAATAAGTATAATAAAAAACATTAGTAAAATATTTTTAATTATTTTAGTTAATCGAAAGTGGGCCTTAAAGTGGGCCGGAATGTGAGCTAGCACTTGGCCCAACACGCTC
This sequence comes from Cinchona pubescens, assembly GCA_025175665.1. Classification (NCBI taxonomy): domain Eukaryota; kingdom Viridiplantae; phylum Streptophyta; class Magnoliopsida; order Gentianales; family Rubiaceae; genus Cinchona; species Cinchona pubescens. The sequence continues at coordinate 1,442,640 of JANKKI010000249.1, forward strand.
CATTGTGGACCTACATTATGGAGTCAGGTTGGGACTAATATTTTTATTCAAAACTCGTCTCAACCTCGCTAGCTAAAGTTTCTAACCCGGCACGTCCAACACGTAAATATTGTCGGCATGATTCACTTGCCATATCTAGGTGCATGTGCATGTGCATAAAATGAAGATTTCGAACAAATTAAAATAATTAAAGATAAAATTCAATAATACGTTAAAATTGTAATATTAATTACGTAATACATTTTTTACTTTCATTATTTATCTAAACAAATAAAAGTAGTATAAAAATAAGATTAAGTAATTAATATGAATTTCCACTGTAAATTATGTATTTTTTTTTTTAGTTTACACTATTAATTATGTAATTCATTTTCTACTTCTGTTATTTCATTGAAAAATAAAAGTATTAGTTAAAGATAAGATTAAGGTAATTACTTTGAATTTGCAATATTAACTATGTAATTCATTTTTTACTTCTTTTTTTTTCTATCTACAAAATTAAAAGTAGAGTTAAGTAAATTACCATGCCACATCACAATATGCAATATATATATATATATATATATATATATATATATATATATATATATATATATTGTAATACTCTTGATTTGTTGAAAATTTTTAATTTTTTAAGAATTGATAAATATTCAATGAATGATAATATAAAGTACCAATCTATATGTTAAGTTTTTTTTTTTTGACACAAAAGTTATATATTAATATTTAAATGTCAATGGATGTTATTCTTAACTAGAATTAAGGTACATTTTTTTAACAACAATATTAATTTTTTCTTTCGACTTCTCTTCCCTAGATGTACTCACTTCCCTAATATATTAGTATCACTTATTGCTTATCACTTGCTCTCCTCATTTCTTATTTAAACGTCTTTCTTCTCTGTATTTTATCTTTTTATATTATCAGATATGTATCCCAAATCATCTCTACGAACTACAAATTGTATGTCTACTCACAAAAATTACTAATTCAAAATATAGTCCCCTCATGTTTGTTAAGAAGATTACTTCTTTTCCTTTTGTAGTAATTTTTTATTTTACTTTATCATAAATTTTTATCATTTTCTAATTATTATCAAAATTTTGATAAAAATTTAATGATTTTTAAGTTTCTTGATTATTGTTAAAAAAATATTCTATTTTGTCTGCTTTTCTATTAATTTTCTTTTGTAGACTTTTTTTCCTAAAAAAATATTTTTGTCAAATTATATAGTCTACTTTATGGATGCAATTTTATTTATATGAAAATAATTTAAAACTAAATATGTATTATAAATCATCCATCATATAATTATCTATTATTAACAATGGTTAGAAAAATAAATACTATTAATTTGAAAAGAATCTATATCTATACTATATATTTAGCACAATCCCGTTGTTTTTCAATTATTTTTATATGACAGGAATATGAACATTATAAATGCATACTTAACAATTATTTTATTAGTTTTATATTATAATCAGTAATCTTTATAAATATTATTACTTAGTTTTGTTTGTATTTTTATGATTTAATTACTAAAGGTTCATATCCTTCATTATTTTACTAATGTTATTTATTGTATAAATTAAATATAGATATTCGTCTTCCTGTACATAGCGCGAGATATTCAACTAGTATATATGTATATATATATATAAAGTTGCATAATCTTCATTGGAACCTCCATTCTTTCAACAAACTTCTCCATCGTGACTGTTCCCGAGACCGGATCTACGATTTCTTTAAGTACTGCAACTCTGCAACAAAACCGTCTTCTCTTTCGTTTTACAACTAGAAAACAAAACAAACAAAAATCTTGGATCTCAAGGTCCAAGAATTACAGTTTATGTAAAAGCTAATGCGTTTAAGACTTATGTTTGGAATTTCGTTGACAAGACCTTAAATTTAAAATTACTTGACAAATTCAATTAACGTGACAAAATAATATTGATCAAATATTTATTTTAAATATTTGGTCGAATTTTGTTTAGTGACACATCAAAATCTAATTATATTATCACTTTATATAGATGTATAAGAGTATTAATTTCAGAAACACTCACTTAACTCATAAACATATTATAGTAATTTGGAACCTATTTAGTGCCAATCAATTTCTTTTTATTTATTATTCGAAGAGAAGCAAAATATTACTCCCTTTTTTTTGTGCCATAAATCAAGAAATAATTGGACAATAAAGTGTAATTTAGATAGTAAGATAATTTTTTTTATAACTTATTGATCATGAGTTCAAATTATTAGAGGGAATCATTAAAGGGAAATTTTTTTTAAAGAATAAAATAAATAATAAAAACAAATTTGTCTTTTGACCTATTAGGAATCGGTTCCTAGATAATAAAGGTTACATGACTCAATAGATGATGACATTGATAAACAGAATCGGCAGTTATCCATATAACATGGGAAAATTCTAGTTCTCATAACGGAATCATGTTATTATATTTTGAAGGTTTATATAGCATAATATTATACTAAAATTTAAAATTAAAGAAATTATTTTTTAATAGAACTGTAGAATTTTCCTATAATATGTTATGAATTAGAAAATGCTTTAGATAATTGTAAGATGCTCTCATAAGGTGTTGATGTTTGAGAAAACAAATGTCTGTTTTATATATCCACAAAATGTTAATTTATGTTCAACTATATCCTCAACTATCTATAATTTTATCCAACAAGGAAACTGAAGAAGTCAAATACAATCCCTTTTTAACGGATCGAATTGCTGCTATCCTCTTCTTTTTTTTTGGGTCATGGTAGAGTAGACATGTTTATTATTTGTATTTACACAACCTGACTAGATGTAAATTATGGACGTGTTTACAATAATTTGATTATAGTCATCATCATTAAACCACCAAACTAAAAATGAACAAAAAATTCAAATATATTTAAGTTGCATTTAGATGAGTGCATTTACTTTTCAGGGAAGATTTTAAAGAAATGAATATGAAGTGGCTGGATTTAAAATAACTTAAAATTTGACTAATTTAAAATTCACTTACTCTAACTAGCTACTAAATTTCCAAATTTACTTATTAATGAATTAAATCTCAAATTAAATTTCTTTAACTTATTTGAATAATATAACATGAACTTAAATTTTAAATCAAAATCTATTAAAAATTTTCAATCCAAACACAACCTTATACTAATAGTCAAAAGGTTCCTTATCCTTTTTTTTAACTACCCTTCCACTCTAGTATCTGCATCAAAGCCTCGTAGCATAAACTATTCAAATATGCTAATTCCACCTAATACTTTTCTTTCTTACCACCACCAGCACCATCACCTCCGCCGCATCACCATTGTGATCGTTGATCATTGAAACACCGCCACCACTCTCCCTTTATGTGAAAGACTTCGAGGCAACCGAAGACGGCATCCACTACAACATGCTTCCCATCCAATCCACCATCAATGCCTGCTCCTCATTAGCCTTAACCTCCGGTGGCAGGCGACGATGCCACGTAATATTCCCACCGGGAAAGTGTTAGATTTTGAACCTTACACACACACACACACATATATATATATATATATATTAATTGTGTAATATGCGCTATCATAATTAATTTGCCAATATAAAGTGATCTAATATGGTTTAAGATAAATGGGCCTAAATCATCTAATTAGTATAGACTTTTATGTGTAGATACCCTAAAGTTTTATTTCCTATTTTATGATGGGTAAAACTTGGGGAATAAGGAAAGTATCTCTATATATAGGTTATGCTTCCCAAATTCTACGTATGTTACTTTTTTGACATTCCATCATCAGAAAAGTGAGAATCCTATTCTCTAAAATACAGACATAGTGGGAATTTGGAAGATCAATAACCACAATATTCAAGAATCAAATCCGTAGGCTCAAGAATCACATCCTAGTATTCAAAAATCATATCAATTTTTATGGATTCAGGTACGCTTCCGCATCTAATCTTTAATTTGTAATCTTGATGATTAAACATGAAGGATCCGGGTTATGATAACATCGGTTGTCATGATATTAAAGTTAATTTGGTATCCCAACAAGTGGTATCAGATCATCTTCATGTTGAATCATTACAAAAATAGTTTTTTTTATTTGATTTATTATATAATTTCATACGAATCTAGTTCTTGAATTCATCTATTTTGTTTATGTGACATCTAGATTTGTTGTAATTAAGAACAACTGTAGTTATATTATGGATTAAATTTTTGAATCTAATAATTTTTATATTTATCCGGATTTAATTGTTGGATTCAAAATTTTGATTTTATTATTTTTTTTCTTTTTAGGATTCTATTTGGCTTTTGAATTCAAAAAAAAAAAGAAAAAGGATTTGATACGATCATGAATGATCACGATCGAAAAGTATGTGGTTTCGGTTTTGTCACGAACATCAATAAGAATTCTATTTGGTTAAAAAAAAAAAAAGAATTAAGGTTCATTAAAAATTAAAAATCGCATGGTCATAAACATATAGTTCATGACCATAAGGAATCGTGTTAGGTTGGTCATGAACTTAACAGTTCATGGCCAAACTTTGGTTATTTTTATTTTTATTTTTTTATTTTTTTAAAATTTTTTGAATTCTATTTAATTTTCTGAATTCAAAAAAAAAAAGAAATTAAGAACTATTGTTCATGATTATAAGGAATCATAAGGGCATGAACTACACATTCAGAATTGAATGACAGTTGGTCATAAATATATTGTTCATGGCCAAATGTGTTACGATCAATACTTTTGGTAAATTTTAAATTTAAATTTTGGTTTATTTTTAAATTCAAATTTTGTTAAATTAATTAAGGATATTTAATGTTCAAAAATTTATTGATTGACACAACATGCTATCAAAAAATAGCCCCTCTTGTGTAGGTCAATTTATTTTAGAATATTAAGATGATTGTGTATTTGTAATTCATGTGGATATTTATCGGCCCAAAAGAAGGTTAATATTTGGCCGAATTACATATACACCTGTGGTAATAATTATTCGGTATTCCATATGAAAAGATAGACTTATTGTTTGACAGGATTTATTGTCAATATTTGATTATTACACCAAGAGTATCACTCACAAGTTAATATTTCTATCCAAAAACTAAATATTAATGTTGTGCTCGGTATCTTGTGATGGGCCCTACCAATATCTAAATTTAATTAATTAAGATTTGAAACTTGTGTGAATATGTTGTTTTGTTCTATTTTTAGTTAATACATCTGCTTCTATGGTATTTGCCAACATCAATTCCATCACTATGTTGAATGGAACTAGTTTTAAGGAATGGAAAGAACAAGTAATGATCGTTCTTGATTACATGGATCCTAGACCTTGCGCTAAAGATTGAACAACCCATACCCCTTCTCTTACAGATAATAGTTCCAAAAGGGAAAAATGGGACTATGAAAAGTGGGATCGTTCAAATCGCATGAACCTTATAATCATGTAACGTGCAACTTCATAATCTTTATGGGTGATGTGTCTAAAGAGGTAATTGCCAAAGAATTTCTTAAGGAATTTAGAAAGCGTTTTGTCAAAAAATGATAAGATTGAAACAAGTTCGATTCTGTCAAACTTGATTTTAATAAGATATAAAGGAAAAGAAAATATAAGGGAGTACATCCTAGACATGTTTCATCTTATTTTAAAACTTAAGGCAGTAAAGTTAGAGTTGTCTGAGGACTTGCTCGTGCATTTGGTTTTGATCTTTCTTCCAACACAATTCAGTCAATTCAGTTATAACTGCCAAAAGGATAATGGTCTCTAAATGAGCTTATTTCTCATTGTGTGCAAGAAGAGGACAGGTTGAGGAAAGAAAAGATTGAAAGTGCTCACTTGATAAGTACCTTTAAGGACGAAAACAGTTTAGTGGAAAAAGGAAAAAGGATAAAGAAGCTGCGGGTGGTCCACTTCAAAAGAAACAACAAAAGAAACAAACTAAGGAATTTGACTATTATTTTTGCAAAAATTTTAGACACATAAAGAAGGAATGTATCTAATGTCACAGTTAGCGTGCAAAGAAAGGTACGCTTCTCTTAGTTTGTTTTGAGAATTCTGCTTCAGTATGACACAAGAGTTTAAGTCATATATCTAAACAAAGAATTTAAAAACTTGTGTCAGATGGAATTCTTGATTCCTTTGATTTGTCAAATTTTTAAGTTTCGTTGAGTGTGTTAAAGGGAAACAGACAAACATAAGGAAATTAGGTGCTAACAGATTTTCGAACGTCTTAAAAGTAATACATACAAATATTTGTGGTTCATTCCCTATGACTTCTTGGAATGGTTAACAATATTTTATTACATTTATAGACAGTTTTTCTCGTTATGGCACCTTTATCTAATTCATAAAAAGTCTCAATCATTGGACATGTTCAATGCCGCAACACGGCTTTTAAAGTTGAAATGAAGAACCAACATGGTAAAAGAATTAAGGCTGTCAGATTTGACTGTGGTGGTGAATACTATGGCTGATATGACGGATCAGGTGAACAACGTCCACGCCCTTTTGCTAAATTCCTAGAGGAGTGTAGAATAGTCCCACAGTACACCATGGCGGGATTTTCTAGCATGAATGGTGTTGCTGAGAGATGAAATAGAACTTTAAAGGATATGGTAAGAAGTATGATTAGTCATACAACTTTACTGGATTCACTCTGGGGAGAGGCATTAAAGATTGCAACTTATATCCTTAATAGAGTTCCAATTGAGACAACGACCAAAACCCCCTATGAACTATGGATTGGCAAAAGACCTAGTATAAAGCATTTACATATTTGGAGTTGTCCAGTTGAGGCAAGGACTTATAGGCCAAATGAAATAAAATTGGACTCGAAAATGCTCAGCACTTATTTTGTTGGTTACTTTGAACGGTCTCGGGTATACAAATTTTATTATGTTCCACATCCAAATCCTTCTTTGAGACGAAAAATGCCCAATTCTTTGAAGATATTGAGTTTGTAAAGAGAAATAAAATTAGAGATTTTTTCTTTGAAGATGAATCTATTTCTCTTCCTACAATTGTTATTGACAATGGTCAGTCTTCTATTTATGACATTGTTCAAGAAGCAATACCAGTACCACAAGATAATGTTGAAAATATTCTCCGTCAAGAACCACAGGAACAAACTCAACAATCTCATGAACAAATGCCATTAAGGAGATCCACTAGAGAAATGAGAAGTGCAATTCCGGATGATTACATCTTATTTCTCCAAGAACATGAGGATGGCATTGGATTGGTGGAAGATGATCCAATCAACTTTTATCAAGCCATGCATAGTGTTAATTCTTAAAAGTGGATTGATCCATGAATGAGAAAATTAAATCCATGAAAGACAATGACGTTTGGAAACTCGTCACACTACCCGAAGGTGCAAAATCTATTGGTTACAAATAGATATCTAAACCCAAAAGAGATTTGAAGGGTAATGTGGAGAAATATAAGACACGTCTTGTCGCAAAAGGTTTTACTCAAAAGGAAGGCATTGATTATAAAGAGACTTTCTCTCCGATATCATCAAAAGACTCTTTCAGGATAATAATGGCTTTAGTAGCACATTTTGATCTTGATTACATTAGATGGATGTAAAGACTGCGTTTCTTAATGGTGACATTGATGAGACCATTTATATGGTGTAACTGGAAAACTTTGTGTCCAAAGATGTAAAGAATATGGTTTGCAAATTAAAGAAATCAATCTATAGGTTTAAGTAAGATTCTCGTCAATGGTATCATAAATTTAATCAAATTATTATCTCGTTTGGTTTTAAGATAAATTTGGTTGATTATTGTATATACCACAAGTTCAGTGGGGTAAGCATATTTTTCTGATTTAATATGTCAATGACATACTGCTTGTCAGTAGTGATATAAGCTTATTGCACGAAACCAAGAGATTCCACTTTATACCAAAGAAATTTGAGACGTCTCTTTTGTATTACGAATTCGTATACATCGAGATCACTCTCGGGGAATTATTGGGTTATTACAAAATAGTTATATCGAGAAGGTACTTAAGAGAATTGGCATGTAGGATAGCAAACCAAGAGATACCCCTATTACTAAGGGAGACAAATTCTGTCTCGCTTAATGGCCTAAGAATGATTTTGAAAGTAAGGAAATACAGAAGATTCCCTATACTTCAGTAGTGCGTAGTTTGATGTATGCTCAAGTTTATACGTGTCCGTATATTGCTTACATTATTGGGATGTTAGGCGAATATATTAAGCAATTCGGGAATGGATTATTGGAAAGCAGTCAAATTAGTAATTCAGTATCTTCAGAGAACAAAACATTACATGTTCATATAGAGGAGATTGGATAAGGTAGAGATCATTGGGACTCCCAACTCCGATTTTGTTGGATGTCTATACAGTTATATATCCACTTCGGACTATATTTATCTGCTTGACACCTAGTGGAGCTATCTTGTGGAAAAGTGTTAAACAAACACTCATAGCTCCTTCCACCATGGCAGCTGAATTTATAGCATGTTATGAGACATCCAATCATGGAATATGGTTGCAAAATTTTGTCACAGGGCTGCGAATTATGGATGTTATTGAAAGGCCACTTAAGTTATTTTGTAACAATAAATCAGTAATTTTATATTCCAACAATAATAGGAGCATAACGAAGTCTAAACACATAGACATCAACTTTCCAGTTGTTAAAGAAAGGGTTCAGAATGGTCAGGTGTCTATAGAGTATATTGGCACGAACTCCATGATTGCGGATCTGCTTACTAAAGGATTACCACCCAAGGTCTTTCATGAGCACATTGCTCATATGGGTGTTATAGTGTTTGAGGATATTCAGGATTAGTGAGAGTTTATATTCAGTTTATATACTTTTATTTTTAAGGCACATCTTATGGTTACGGATATTTTCTGCAAAAAATAAAGTATTAGTTTCAGAAAATGTATAAAGTATTTGGTTTATATTTCACTCTGACTTCAATTTCAGTTTGATCTCTATAAAAAATAAAATTGGACTAGTTGGAAATAGGCATGTCTAAGATCACATTACATGTAATTTTCATGCTACACATCCATACTTGATCTATGTCATTTGGTTGTGTTGATATATGTGACCAAGAATGGGTTTAGTTACGATTAATATAACGAAAATCGTCTTGATCTTATATTGACATAATTAATGGATGAAATTGTTCGGGGATGACTTCGGTCATGATGGTAAAAGATTTTGAGCTCATAAGGTTTTATGCAATAATATATATGTAGTCCAAGTGGAAGAATGTTGGATTTTGGACATTTACATATATATTAATTGTGTAATATGTACTATCATAATTAATTAGTCTAATATAAAGTGATCTAATATGTTTTAAGATACATGGGCCTAAGTCATCTAATTAGTATGGGCTTTTATGTGTAGATACTCTAAAGTCTTATTTTCTGTTTTATGCAAATTGGTAAAACTTGGAGAATAAGAAAAGTATATCTATATATAGGTTATGGTCCCCAAATTTTACGTATGTTACTTTTCTGACATCTTATCATTAGAAAAGCGAGAATCCTATTCTCTAAAATACATACATAAAAATTTGAAAGATCAATAATCACAATATTCAAGAATCAAATCCGTAGGCTCAAGAATTACATCCAGGTATTCAAAAATCACATAAATTATTGTGGATTCAGGTACGCTTCCGCATCTAGTCTTAAATTTATATTCTTGATGATTAAACATGAAGATCCGGATTATGACAACATTGGTTGTCATGATATTAAAGTTAATATCCCAACAGAAAGTACTTGACAGCCACTGTACACCTAAAATCCCATGTAGTTCTAGACATTGACAAGAACGCAACCATATATGGTGGCACGAAGATTGAAGACTACCCGAAAGAACAGGACAAGTGGTACTGGGTAGCGGCGGAGGGGAAGCGAACGTCGGGATCATCGGCGGCGGAGACTAGATAGATAAATGGGCAGGGTTGAAGTTTGTGAAGGTGTTCAATGAGAGGAAGAATGTGATGGTGAGTTGGAACGAGAGTGGGGCGTGCTTGGGAGATGAGTGTAGGTCAAGATTGCTTGGATTCATTGGTTGTAGGAATGCGGGGATCTGGAATATCAATCTAATCGAGCCGGCTTATTGTTGGTACGTCCATGTCCGCTTTTAACTTTTTTTTTTTTTTTTCATTATTCATTGGTTGGTTTGTAAGATTCCCCTCTCCCTCCCCCCAATGGTTAATTTTACTTTAACACCACCACTTTAATAGCCAACGTTATTTGTTAGGTATTTAAATCCTTTTGTTAAGTACAAACTCAACATTCAGTATTCTTTTAACAAAAATACCCTTATTCTCTCTCTCTCTCTCTCTTTTCTTTTTCTCATTTTTTACTTCATTCATTATTTTTCACTCTCTTATTTTGTTGACATGATTCAATAAATTTTTATCATTTATCACTATAGCTTAAATTTTATCAAACTTCGGGTATTTATGGAAAAAAAATATTTGGATTTCATGAAAAAAAGTGTCTACACATTTAATTTGAGGCGAAAAATATCATTTTAGACTGAAAATTTAACATAGTTTTGACCGTTGGTTCAAAACTAACGTTAGAAATTAAAGTGCTAGTAAATGTAAATGTTATGGGGTAAAGTGAAATTAATCCTTCTCCTTATATAGATAGTGTCACACTTGACCCTTGTTTACTGTTAAGGGTTAAAAACACTTTGCCCTTGAATTAAGGTAATTAGATTTTACTTTCTAAAACTCAAAAAATATAAGGATTGAAAAAAAGTAAATAACAAAATGCCAATTTTACCATTTGGACCAATAGCACTTTACCTCCTAAATTTAGGAACAGTAGTTAACACTTCACTTTCTAAATTAAATAATGATATACACTTCAATCCCAAAAACTAGTTATGGTATAATTGAATTTGTAAACCTGTTTTTGTCCAGTACAAACGAATGTCTAGCGTCTTGCATTTTGTTCGATATCTTTAAGTATTTTATATTTTTATATTTTTGGTCAAATTAACGGGAATTGCATTGCTCGATACAATTTGAGTCAAATTTTTATCATATTTTTCACTCTCTAACGACCCAACGTCAATTTATTTTGTTATTTTTCTTTTCCTAATTTTTTAATAATGGTTATGCTACTTTAAAAAATATAATACATAAAATATTTGTACACTCACGTCAATTTAGTATGGGCCATTAAACTAATTTTTTTAACTGAATTATCCTGTTTAAACGGGGACAAGTGTATATTCCTTTACTTTTAGGGGGCAGAGTTTACTTATCCCTAGTTAGGGGGCAAAGTCTTATTAACCTTTAGAGGTAGCTTGATCCATAAACCCATTATTTTGAAGAATTTGAAAAAGTAATGACCCACTGATTGACATAAAATATATATTTATTCAGTTTAGGATGGAAAATGTAATTACCCCTAGTTTAGGGAGTAAAATGTTATTAACCCTACTGTTAATGTAATATAGTACAATGACCATTTCTTTTTCTTCATTAACTTTGAAGTAATTTTAGAAGCACAAAACAATTTTTTAAGGACACCCCAAAATGAGTACTTTTACTTACAATTACCCAATAGGACAGTTATATGTGCTACATTGAAAAGCTTTCAGATTGGGTAATGTTTATTAGTTGTACATTTTGTGACCTGAAGATATCATAATTTTGCAGTTTACACATAGTTCGCTCTCAAAATACATCAGTGGAAGATGTTACAATATATGGAAACTTCAATTCACCTTACAATGATGGTATAGATATAGAGGATTCAAACAATACATTCATCAGATGCAAAATTGACACCGGACCTCTCTATAACCTCACCGCAACAAACACCTGGATTCGAACAAAATCCTCAGCAATCAAGCTTGGCAGTGCTAGCTGGTATAATTTCAAGGGATTGCTGTTTGACAACATTACCAATTTTCAATCCCATAGAGGGCTTGGCTTCCAAATACGAGACGGAGGTATAATCGAGGTATATATAATGCAATCGCAATCCGTCTTTAATATTTGTCTAATAACTCCTATTACTCAAATTCTGTCCAATAATCCATTATCGGATGGTAAATTGAACGCTCATCCATCCAATAAACTTAAAACTCGTGTCTGTTAATTTTTAAAATTGCAGTGTCTGTCTGAATGTTACTATTACTAGACTTACCAAAAAAAGTAATAATTTGTTAGATATGTACATTTTAGTCAATTTCAATTTGATACGAGTTAGTAGTACTTTATTTTGGTGCAGGGAATGTTAGTGACATTACATTTTCTAACATAAACATCAGCACAAGATATTATGATCCCTCGTGGTGGAGAAAAGCAGAGCCCATTTACGTGACAACCTGCCCAAGAGACCGAAATTCGAAAGAGGGTTCAATCTCAAATTTGCAATTCATCAACATCACAGCAACTTCAGAAAATGCCATATTTTTATCAGGTTCCAGGCATGGAATGTTGAGGAATTTGAAGTTCTGTTAACGTAAATCTTACCTATACAAGATGGACAAATTATTCTGGTGGAATATTGGATTATCGTCCGGGCTGTCAAGGACTTGATAATCATAGCACAGCCGGCTTCGTAGTGGAACACATTGATGGTTTGGATGTTCAAAATGTTAACATGAGATGGTCTTCTGAGGATAATTCAGGGAGGTGGAAGAATAATCCTATTGAATTCAGGCCTTCAACTGTAAATAATATTTCTTTTCTCAATTTCCATTCAGGATTGTGCTCTGGATGAGTAAATAGCAAAAAGCAACAATAAGAAGGTTGGAAACTATACAATCTTAATTTTGACAGGCTTTATTCAAATCCCAGAGATTGTTTGCTTATGCTAAGTTTTGATGTATTTTTTAAGAAGTCTAGAGTTATGATCGAGGAAGATTGTCCATATATACATTATGGGATGCTTCACTGGCCATACTGAATTGCTTCATAATGCTTTATTGGCATTCAATTCCTTGTAAAGAATTTAGCACTACTGCCCCCATGTATTATATGTATTAGGACTGTCAATTGGGTCCGGTTGCAGAACTCAACCTGTCCGGCCCTAAATATTGTGAGCTGAATGTGAATCTTATTTTATGCGAGTTAAATTGAGTTTGAGCCTAAATACTAAATCTGATTTTATAGTGAGGTGAGATTGGGTTATATTGAGCTCGGCCCAATTAAAGTTCGATCCGAATATTATATATATATTAATTGTATAAAAAGGAAATTACTTATTATGTATATAATCACATATTAGATACTAATAGTACTAATCCACTCTCAATCGCCAAATCCCTCGTCTCTTATCTTTTCTCAAGTTTTAATCCTAAATTTTTTATTTTATCAAATCTTATCACTCAACAGTAAAAGGTAGAATTATGTATTCGCTATGGCTTCTAGTTATCTAAGGGTTTCATGTGTTGGCAGCTTGTTCCTGGTGCAGTTTTAGTTATTAAGTTTGTGGGTATTACTTATTTTCTTGTTTAAGCTAATTATTAACCTTATGAATATTATTAGCTTCAAATTATGTAGTTTTTGGTCATGATCATGGTTATTATGGAGTTAAGTGATGGTTTTGTTATACAATTTAGATACTTCTAGGAATTAGATGTATTCATTAAAAAAAACTAATTTTTTTATTTATTTATATTACTGTGAGCTCGGGCAGGCCTGATCTTGGCCCAAAACCCGTTTATTTTTGTAAGATGAGTATGAGCCTTTCTCTTGTGAGTTTTGTGAGCTAAGCTTGGGCTCAACTATTTTATTTTTAAATGGGCTGAGATAGGGTATATTACAACCCGGCTCATATGACCTAATTGACAGTCTTAATATATATGTTATAATTGGATAATTTGATGGTTAAATATTTGAAAACACTACTAAATTATAGAAAAGATATTAGGTTGATTATAATGCCAAATATATGTGACAATATATCATTGATGGGACTAAGCGCCAAAGATTTAAATTCAATTTAGTACTATCAATAATGCTTGTATTGTCACATAATTTAAAATTACAACCGTTCCTAATTTGTTTTCATCTTCTAGTATTAGTATTTAAAGTTAACATTATTCACGTGTCAAATCTATTATTGATGACATATGATAATGGACACTAACGATCTTATACCTCTAAATTAAGATTAGTCTATCTTATAAAATGCAATTTCAGTCCTGAAAATATTTAACTTCAATCCACTTCCTATCACTTAATCACCATTACCATCCGTATAGCTCTATAAATGTTGATGGATTTCTCTCGAGATTTTCTTTCTTAATCTCTTAAATAGTCTGTACAGCTAACAAATGTTTATGAACAGAGCACTTTCCTCGTTAACAAACAAGCCACTTTTTACCCTCCAAAAACTCACTTTATCTTCCTTACCGCCAAATTCAACAACTCCAACTACTCTACCCTCCAATGGTCACTTAAATCAAGCATTATTAGAGATGGCCAAACAAGGACTTGAGGTGAAGTTCAAATTCTACGACGTATAAACTGCTAACCCAATGTGTGAGCCAAAGGGCTTTGAGAGAAGGCCAAAGGGTCCATGCCCACATGATCAAAACCCATTATGAACCACCAGTTTATCTCAGGACTAGGCTGATTGTACTGTATGTGAAGTGTGAGTGTTTGAGTGATGCCAGGTATGTGTTTGATGAAATGCCTGAGAGGAATGTTGTTTCGTGGACTGCGATGATCTCGGGGTATGCTCGGATGGGGCATTCCTCAGAGGCTCTCAATCTTTTTGTACAGATGATAAGATCAGGTAATTGGATTGGAAATTCTATACAGTGGAATTAAACAGTGATTATGTGGGTAGAACATACTTTCTTGTCTGGAATTCGAAGATTGAATGTGAGAGGTAATGAATTGATTTATTATGGTGTCTGTTGTAATGTCATCATTCGATTAAGTTACTTAAAAACAAGATGGAAGAATAATGTGTATTTTCTTCCAACAAATTGTTTACTCAAACTGAAATTGGATCTGTAACCATTAATTTGGTACCTAGATTCTTATTTTAAACAGTAGGCAAGCTCGGTTGATAATTTCATGATTATGGTTGAACCATGGGCGATAAACGTTGCCATTTGACCTTTTGTTCTTCTCCAGTTTTGATAATTGCAACCTTAAATGACAATATGACAATAAATGTTGATTGGAATCTTATACACTTCCAAATTATCACTAGCGTATAGGTGAATACTGTTAGTTCTGCTGCCTTAACTTACCATGCATTTAGATTATGTCATATTAGGAAAAGTGATGATGTTTAAGCAAATTACTTGAAAAACTGCATCGCGAAATAATTCCTAATTTATTAGTTTTTTTTTTGTGAACAGTTAAGCCCGTTCATGTTGTATCCAGAGATCATTAATAGTAAATCAGCTATTACTCATAATTTCAAGCCATAGCCTTGTTTGTACCACTATTCTTTACTGGACTTGGGAGAGGAGGGGGAAGGTAGCTGAGGAAGAATAGAGGAAGAGCACTAACTTTCTTTATGCGGTAAGCAAACAAGTAGATCCATGCACACCTTGTCTCCAATCAATCCTTTATGTTTTATACACTATTTTACTGTGGTTATCAAATGATATTTGGTTATCCCGTGAGAAACCAAAATCCTAATCATTTGCTTGACCTGAAATGCAGGTGCTGA
Source organism: Cinchona pubescens (assembly GCA_025175665.1). Taxonomy (NCBI): domain Eukaryota; kingdom Viridiplantae; phylum Streptophyta; class Magnoliopsida; order Gentianales; family Rubiaceae; genus Cinchona; species Cinchona pubescens. Next base: position 1,458,329 of record JANKKI010000249.1, read on the forward strand.
GCCAAATGAGTTCACTTTTGCAACAGTACTTACATGTTGCACTGGTGCTTTTGGTTTTTGCCTTGGGTGGCAAATTCACTCTCTCCTAGTTAAGCACCCTTTTGAAACCCATGTATTTGTTGGAAGTTCACTTCTTGACATGTATGCAAAAGCTGGTAGAATCCAGGAAGCTCGAGATATTTTTGAAGCCTTGCCAGAAAAAGATGTAGTTTCTTGTACTGCTATAATATCAGGTTATGCTCAACAAGGGCTTGATGAAAAGGCACTAGAGCTTTTCCGTAGATTGCGGATGGAAGGAATGAACTTTAACTATGTAACTTATGTCGGCATTTTAACTGCATTAGTAGATCTGGGCTTGCCGCGCTTGAACACGGGAGACAAGTTCACAGCCATGTTCTTCGGTTGAAACTTCCATTCTATGTAGTGCTCCAGAATTCTCTGATTGATATGTACTCGAAATGTGGAAATCTTGCTTACTCAAGGAGGATTTTCGATAACATGTCTGAGAGAACTATAATTTCTTGGAATGCTATGCTTGTGGGATATAGCAGACATGGATTGGGGAAAGAGGTGGTTGAACTTTTTGAATTGCTGAAAGCTGAAATCACAACTAGACCCAACAGTGTTACTCTTTTGGCTGTATTATCTGGTTGCAGCCACAGGGGAATGGAGCATAGAGGGTTGAAGATTTTTGATGAGATGCTGAATGAAGAGGATGGAGTTGAGCTTGGAATTGAGCATTACGCTTGTGTTGTAGACTTGCTTGGGCGTTCTGGCCAAGTGGAAAGGGCCTTGCAGTTCATCAATCAGATGCCCTTTAAACCGAATGCTGCTATTTGGGGATCACTTTNACATAGGTGCTTGTAGGTTTCATCAAAATACAAATGTTGGCAAAATTGCAGGAAATAGTCTTTTGGATATTGAACCTGAAAATGCAGGGAACTATGTTGTTCTTGCTAATCTCTATGCATCTTCAGGAAAGTGGGAAGAGTTAAGAAGAGTAAGGGAACTTATGAAGGAAAAAGCGGTGGTAAAGGTCCCAGGAAAGAGCTGGATTGAGGTTGAGCAAACTCTTCATACCTTTCATGCCAGTGATAACTCACATCCAAGAAAGGAAGAGATATTTCAAAAGGTAAGAGAATTGTCGGCTAGGATCAAGGGGGCTGGTTATGTTCCTGATATGGGTTGTGTTCTGCATGATGTTGATGAGGAGCAGAAAGAGAAGATGCTGCTTGGCCATAGTGAAAAGCTAGCTCTGGCCTTCGGTCTAATTGCTGAACCTCAAGGAAAGCCTATTCGGGTTATAAAAAACTTGCGGATTTGTGTTGATTGTCATAACTTTGCCAAGTTTGTGTAGACCCCAAGTTTATAAAAGAGAAGTATCTCTGAGGGATAAAGCTCGATTTCATCATATTGTTGGTGGAAAATGTTCATGTGGGGACTACTGGTGAATATTGTGAGATTGCTACAATAAAAATGGAAAATGCTCATTCGATTTTCTTCCAGTGTTATATTCTTGGTTGGATAATGTGACAACCCTTCTTTACCGCCATGATCAGAATGTCCTGTAAAATGACAACATATATGGGAAAAGTTCTTATATAGATCCGGTTTCGCATAGTGTCATGGACATCTTAATTTAAAAAATTCTATATCATCTCACATTACTTCGGATCACCTCAAGTGGATGGAACTTTCTAAATTAAGGAGTCCATGACATGATTCATATAAGAATAATGATGTGGAACTTTCTAAATCAAAGAGTCCATGACATGATTCATATAAGAAGATGATGTGGAACTTTCTAAATTAAGGAGTTCATGACATGATTCATATAAGAATAATGATGTGGAACTTTCTAATAATCAAAGAGTCCATGACATGATTCATATAAGAATTTCTCGATATATGAAACCGAGGAACAACAGGAATTTTGTTACCCTTAACCTGAAATGAAAGAAAAGAAGAATTTTGATTTGTGGAGATGGAGGAGAGAAGTGAAACAAAAAATTAGCGAAAGAATTTGTAGGCATTATATAGCTATGAGAAAAAACACTAGAGAATGTTTATTGCCTATTTTGGACTGAATAAAATACATCAGATACATGGGCATATATATAGCCAAAAGAACTAATATTAACTTCCTAAAATCTCTAACTACGAACAAAATCCCATCAAACTCTGAAACTGATACTCCTTAACCTTAGCTACAGTACCCATAAAATAGGAACTGAATTATGTGATTTGGTAAATAAAATAGGAAAATTCTAAAATAGGGAATCATTTACTTTTGTTTTAAATGCTTGTACAGTACAACATCATATGCTTTAAAAGCTTGTACTGTACAAGTTTTTAAAGTTAAGTTTGGAATGGTTCCCTACAAATGATTGTAGAATTTCCCAATAAAATAAACCAAAATTAAGAAACAAGTAAGATGTATTAATTTTAAACACTCCCCCTTAGTGCTTGCTTACGATCAATAACTCCAAGAGCAGCTATATATATATATATATGTGTATGTCCCAAGAGCAGCTATAAAACATCCCAAAAAACTTTTGTAAATATGTCTGCAACTTGATCATTAGTGGAAATTTCTTTTAACACAATTTCTTGATCCAACATTTTCTCTCGAATGTAGTGATGACGAACTTCAATATACTTTGTCCAGCCATGAAAATTGGATTTGATGCAAGTTTGACAGCACTTTCATTATCACATTTAAATTGGACGACATAATCAATTTTGCAAACCATATCTGCTATAAACCTCTTCAGCCATGTACATTCTCGTGCAACCATAGTTGCTAGCACATATTCAGCTTCAGTACTAGATAAAGCAACCACCGATTGCTTCTTGCTGCACGAGTGTATAGACACCATAGCTGAATCAGTGCTGAAACAATAACCTGAAGTTTGAATGTCTATCATTTGTGTCTCCAGCCCAATCTACATCAGTAAAACCACTCAACAAGAATTTTTCATGCCTTTTGTACACAAGGCCATGATCAAACGAGCCCTTTACATAATGAAGAATTCTTCTTGCTGCATCTAAGTGAGTACTTCTTGGACATTGCATGAACTGAGAAACTACACCAACAGAATAAGCAATCTCAGGTCTTGTGATAGTTAAATAAATTAAACTACCAACAAGTTGATTAAACTTTCTGGCATCCTTTAATGGTTTTCCTTCATCTTTCATCAACTTGAGATGTGGCTCCATTGGAGTGGCTTTTTCTTTTGACTTCCTCTTGTCAAAACGCTGCAACAACTTCCTTGCATATCCTCTTTGAGAAATGAAATATCCTTGATTTGATTTTTCAATTTTCAGACCAAGAAAGCAGCTAGCCTCCCCCAAATTCTTCATTTCAAATCGAATAGAAAGTTTATTTTTCAACATCAGAAATTTCAGCTTCATTATCTCCAGCAATTATCATATCATTCACATACAATAGAACCATCAAGTGCATATCTGATTCCAATTTAATAAACAAACTAGAATCTACATCAGAAACTTTAAAGCTACAATAGATAAAGTATTGGGCAACTTTAGCATGCCAAGCACGTGGTGCTTGTTTAAGGCCATATAACGCCTTCTTTAGCCGGCGGCATGATTAAAGCTTAGAAATATATCCTCTAGGCTGTTCCATAAAAACTTCACGATCCAATTCTCTATAGAGAAAAGTTTCTTTACATCAAGTTGCCACAGCTTCCAATTTTTGAATGCTGCTAGAGAAAAAATGGTTCTTATTGTTATCATTTTTGCAACTGGACTGAATGTCTCCTCATAATCCAGCCATAGCTTTGAGAGAAACCACGTGCAACAAGTCGAGTTTTGCATCTATCAATTGTCCCATCTGAATGTTTCTTCAAACGGTAAACCCATTTACAGGTAATAGGCTCGTGACAGTTCTCCGGTTTTGACACCAACTCCTATGTCTGATTATTGTTCAATGCTTCAATTTCTTCTTGAATTGCTGCTTCCCATTTTTTATGACCTTTGGCTTCTTCATAGCTAGTTGGTTCTTCATCGAATGCTCCTATAAAGAAGCATGAAGTAACAGTGCCATGATTGAGCTGCACCTCATAATCTTTGAGGTAATTTGGTTGTCTTCTCTCCCTTGTTGACCTCCTTTCAACTTGTTGTCCACCATCATTTGAATTTGAGTTGCCTTAAGTTGGAGATTCACCATTATTTGAATTTTGTAAGTTACTATTAGGCACTAGTTGCAAACTTTTTTGATCACCATCAAGAATAGCTTCTTGAATAGAAGATTTCTAGATTGAATAATAGGATGATACTTCATCGAACAAAACATCTCTTGAAGGGACAAACTTTTTGGTTTTTGGATCCATGCTCCTCCATCTTTCCTATACGAGTCAATAGCTAACAAAAAAAAAAAAAAAAACACTTATTTTGCTTTCGGATCAAATTTTGTTCCATTAGATTTAGGAATATTGACATAACAAATTGAACCAAATACCTGAAAGTAATTTACATTTGGCTTTACATCATATACAAGTTGAAAAGGAGATTTTTCTTTATCTGGTCATGGAGGTAAACGATTTATTACATGGAATGCACATTGAATAGCTTCAGCCCAAGGCTTTCGAGGGATATTTTTATCATGCAGCCATGAGAGATTCATAGAGACGAGGTGAGCTAATTTTCTTTCAAAACTCCATTCTGCTGAGGGGTATTTGGACATGTCATTTGTCTCAAAATATACCGTTTTCGTTACAATATTGAAAGAAATCATCCGACATATATTCACCTCCATTGTCACTTCGCACGCATTTAACTTTCATCCCAAATTCCTTCTCTACAACATTTTTAAATTCAAACTTTGGTAATACTTCACTCTTCTCTTTCAAGAACTTCACCCATGTATACCTTGAAAAATCATCCACCAAGGCACCATGACATAGCGATAATCACTATAACTAGGTGTTTTTGTTGGTCCCATCAAATCTGTGTGGACCAACTCGAGCATAGTAGATCTGTGACTTGATGACTTATTAAAAGAAAGACGATGTGATTTGCCAAATTGACAGCCTTGACAAACTACTTCTTCATGAACATTTTGTAAAGCTGGTATGCCTTCCACCAATTTCTTTGAACAAATTTGCTGCAGCAACTGATAGCCTAAATGTCCCAATCGAGCATGCCAAATTGCTGGGCTGTCAGTTTGACTTGTCTTCTTCACATAAGCTTCTCCCACTGTCATGACAAATAAGGAACCCTTCCTCTCACGAGTCAGAACAACATCAGCAGCCACATTTTTCACATTATCAAGGACTTTTACGTCATCTAACCCAAACAAAACATATTTTCCACAATTAGTAATTTGAGAAACTGAAATTAAATTTCTCTTCAAACCTGGAAAATAAAAGACATCATTCAGTTTGACACTCCTAGAGAGCAAGAGTGTGTCATCAGCGGCAATCATCACGACTCCTTCTTTTGCTACTGGATATATTGAGTTATCAGCTGTAATAATAACTCACTCTCTATGATGTTGACGCAATTCTGAAAGTAGTGAATCATTTCCAGTAACATGATGAGAGCAGCCAGAATCAATAATCCATTCTTGCTTGCAGCTTTCATGGTTGAAAAGAGCTTGAACTGGGATTGTTTTAGCAGTAGCATCGATCTTTCCTTCAACTACTGTGGTGAAGCATTGCTTATTGAAATTACAACACCAGAACATGATGGTTTTCTTATTTGACCAAATTTATTGTTTGATGTTGTTAGTCGTGGGTCTGTTAGTGATTTTATTATATGCCAAGTCTTTTGCTAGTTTAACGTCATTCCTATTTCTTAGTGATAGTGGGCTTGTTGTTAACGTGCCATTGCTGCCTATATAAGGCTCTTTAGTTGTACAAATAAATTAACTCCCTGAGAGTAGCTCCATTTATTATTTTTGTGATAAGATTCTTTCACTCAGTGTTTAATTCTTTTCTGTTATATAGTCGTTGCTTCTCTTGAGTTCAACATTTTTGGTATAAGAGCCAATCGGTCGTGGGACATCATTTGCCTGTAATTTTGCGAGAGTTTTTGGTTGACATAATGAGCGATCTACAAATCATTGGTGGAATGAAAAAGCTTAACAATCAGAATTACAAATCTTGGTCAACATGTATGATGTCTTACATGCAAGGCCAAGACTTGTGGGATAATGGAAAGAAGTGACGCAACCGGAAGCAGAGGATGCAAATGGCACGTTGAGAAAGTGGAAGATAAAAGTAGGCAAAGCTATGTTTGCTTTAAAGACAACAATTGAAGAAGATTTGTTGGATCATATTCGAGATGTTAAAACTCCGAAAGAAGCCTGGGATATGTTCGCACTTTTTTCTCAAAGAAGAATGACACGAGGCTTCAACTTCTTGAGAGTGAAATTTTGTCTGTAGCGCAACGCGACATGACAATTGCTGCAATATTTCCACAAGGTAAGATCCATATGCCACGAGATTTCAGAGTTAGATCTAGAAGCTTCGATCGGCAACACCAAGATGAAAAGAATAATTATTCATGGTTTGAGATCCAAGTATAGGGGCTTTGTTGCTACAGTACAAGGATGGCAATACCAACCATCACTAGTTGAGTTTGAAAATTTGCTTGCCAGTCAAGAAGCTCTGGATAAGCAAATGGGAGGAGTTTCACTGAAGGGTGAAGAAGAAGCGCTCTATGCCAACAAAAACAGATGGAATTCCAAGCAGCACATCGTCAGTGGGTCTAAAAGGAATGAGACAAGGCGAAAAATCATCAAGGCAAGGAGAACACTCATTCTGGGAATGCTTCGAAGAATCATGGCAATACCAAAAAGTTTGAAGGGAAGTGTTACAATTGTGGAAAGAAGGGTCACATGGCGAAAGCTTGTTGGTCGAAGAAAAAGTTTGTTGAAAGTAATGTTTTTGCTTCCAAAAGTGAAGATGGCGAATGGGATGCTGAGGCACTCTTTGCGGCAGAAGATAAGTTAGCTCTGACGGTAACAGTGTCTAAACAGACAAATTATGAGAATAATTGGATCGGTGACTTGGGTTGCTCTAATCATATGACGGGAGATAAAGAAAAGTTGCTAGATTTGTCAGAGTATAAAGGAAGCCGAATAGTGGTGACAGCCAACAACTCGAAGTTACTGATAGCTCATGTCGGTAATACGGTAGTCTCTTCCCAATATAGTGCAAATGGGGTGTTACTTCAAAATTTCCACCATGTCCCAGGTATGAAGAAAAATCATCTTTTGGTAGCAGAATTAACATCTTCAGGTCATTTTGTTCTGTTTGGCCCACAAGGTGTGAAGGTACATCGCGACCTTGAGATTATAGAAGAACCGGTGATGAAGGGACGAAGATTGGAGTCTGTTTATGTGATGTCTGCAGAAACTACATATATAGACAAAACAAGGAAGAATGAGCCAGCAAACTTATGGCATATGAGCGGTTAAGTCACGTTTGCTATTCAAAGCTAAATGTGATGATGAAAAAGTCGATGTTGAACGGACTTCTCCAACTTGAAGTAAGAACAAACACAATCTGTGCAGGGTGTCAGTTTGGAAAAGCATACCAGTTGCCATATGAAGAGTCCAAATTTAATTCAAAGGAACCACTAAAATTAATTCACTCTGATCTGTTTGGGCCTGTTAAGCAAGTGTCTATCGATGGGATGAAGTACATGGAAACCTTTATTGATGATTTTTCCAGGTATGTGTGGGTTTATTTTATGAAGGAAAAATCTGAAACTTTCTTATAATTTAAAGATTTCAATGAGGCGGCTGAACAGAAGTTGGTAAGAGAATTCGTTGCCTGCACACCGATAACGGGGAGAGTACACCTCGGATGAGTTCTGCCATTTTCTTCAACAATGCCGAATACGCCATCAATTCACATGTGCCAACACTCCACAACAAAACGGCATAGCAGAAAGGAAGAACAGACACCTGGCAGAAATTTGTCGAAGTATGCTTCATGCTAAGAATGTACCTGGAAGATTTTGGGCAGAAGCAATGAGGACTGCCGCATACGTGATTAATAGACTTCCTCAACAAAGGTCATGTTTTCTTTCACCTTTTTGAAAAATTGTGGAACATGAAACCTATAGTTAGTTATTTTTGAGTTTTCAGTAGTATATGCTATGTATTTGTACCTGATCATTTACGTAGCAAGACTGCAAGAAAGCTATTAGGTGTATCTTTGTGGGATATGATAGTCAAAGAAAAGGGTGGAAATGTTGTGATCCTACAACTGGAAGATGCTACATATCACGAAATGTGGTGTTTGATGAAACGTCTTCATGGTGGTTGTCAGAAAAGAAGATATTACCAGACTCAGATATTTTTAAAAATCAGTGCATCATATCTAAGGGATTCCTCGGTTCGGGCCGAAGAAGCAATGTCACTCGATCATTATCAAACTGACTGCAATCTTTTTCTGTCCGTGAATGGATCCCACCAGAGTGCCTTCTACTTCTAATAGGCCATGAACTAGATCCGAATCATTCTCAACGAGTCCATAATTCAAAACTGTTCAATTGAGTTTAGAAGAAGCTGAAGATACAGATGTTGACGGTGAATTTGATCCAGTTGTAACTCAAAATCCTTGGCAAACGGGTATCTACTAATAACCAAGTGATGAAGGTAAGCCTAGAGACACAGAAGTACCAATTCCACAATCTCAACTTAGAAGGTCAACAAGAATTTGAAAGCCCAATCCCAAGTATGCCAATACTACCATAACAGAAGAAGCAGATGCAAAAGAACCTGAGACGTTTGAGGAGGCATCTCAAAATTCAGAATGGACAAAAGCCATGAAAGAAGAGATTGACGCATTAGAACAAAATCAGACTTGGGAGCTCAAACCAAAGCCAAGAGATGTGAAACCTATTTCCTGCAAATGGGTTTATAAAATAAAGCGCCGCATAGATGGGTCAATTGAGAGGCACAAGACCTCGTCTGGTAGCTCATGGATTCACTCATCAATATGGACTAGACTATGAACAAAAATTTAGTCCAGTAGCAAAGTTCACAATTGTACGAGTCTTATTGGCACTTACAGCAAGCAAGATTGGAACTTGTGGTAGATGGATGCATTTCTGCACGGGGAGTTGGATCAGGAGATTTACATAGATCAACTGATGGGTTTTCAAAGTAAAGATCATCCTGAATATGTTTGCAAGCTACGGAAGGCTCTGCATAGATTAAAGCAAACACCAAGGGCTTGGTATGGTAAGATTGTTGAATTCCTAACTCAAAGTGGTTACTCTATGGCACCTTCGGATTCTAGTTTATTTGTAAAAATTAATGATGGAAAGCTAGTTATTGTGTTAGTATATGTGGATGATTTAATTGTAACAGGTGACTGCGTAGAAGAAATTCTCCAAACAAAGGATAATTTATCAATTCGTTTTCAGGTGAAAGAACTTGGACAACTCAAGCATTTTCTTGGCCCCTGCCTAGAGGTTGATCGTACTTAAAAAGGAATATTTCTCCATCAACAAAAATATTCCAAGGATTTGTTGAAGAAATTTGGAGTGCTTGAATGCAAACCAATTCCGACGCCAATGGAGCCAAACACCAAAATGTGTGCTTTTACAGGAAGAGACTTGGAAGATGCAACAATGTACAGGAAATTGGTGGGTAGTCTAATCTACTTGACTTTAACCAGACTTGATATCTCTTTTTCAGTTGGTGTGACGAGTCGGTATATGCAAATTCTAAAGAAGTCTCATTTGGAAGCAGTTCGGCGAGTTTTGAGATATGTGAAGAGTACACATGGCTATGGTATTTTGTAGAAGAAAGGTGGAAATTGCAAGCTAGTTGGTCATTGTGATGCTGACTATGCGGGTGATCATTATACCTAATGTTCAACCACTGGGTATGTTTTTATGCTTAGGTCCGGAGCAATTTCTTAGTGTAGCAAAAGGCAGCCAACCGTGTCTTTGTCAACGACAGACAACCTCTGAGCAGAGTATCGGGCCGCTACAATGGCGGTCAAGAGAGCTCTTGGCTCATGCAATTGTTGAAGGACTTGCACTAGCCAACAGATTATACAACTCCTTTGTATTGCGATAATTAGTCGGCAATACGTTTGGCAGAAAATCCAATTTTTCATCCAAGAACTAAACATGTGGAAGTGCATTATCACTTTATCAGGGAAAAAGAGATCAGGTTGGAACATATTAAGGCAGAGGTCCAAGCTGCAGATTTATTCACAAAAGGCTTATGTGTTGGACAGTTCGACAAGTTTTACTGTGAGCTAAGCATGATTGACCGAAGGAAAGCTGGAATTGTGGGGAAGTATTGAAATTATAACACTAGCAGGTGATGGTTTTCTTATTTGACGAAGTTTATTGTTTGATGTTGTTAGTCGTGCGTCCGTAATGGTTTTATTCTATATCGAGTCTTTTGCTAGTTTAACGTCATTCCTATTTATTTCTTAGTGATAGTGGGTTTGTTGTTAACCGTGTGTCATTGCTGCCTATATAAGGCTCTTTAGTTGTACAAATAATTTAACTCCCTGAAAGTAGCTCCATTCATTATTTTTGTGAGATTCTTTCACTGAGTGCTTTATTCTTTTTTGTTATATAGTTGTTGCTTCTCTTGAGTTCAACATGCTCCTATTTGAATGGTTGGTCGCCTTCCATTTTACTTGCAACATTTGCTTTGGAAATATCCACTTTACAATTTTCTTAACGTGCTCGATTTTATCACATCTGTAGCACTTAGATATGTCATGCCTCTGACTCGGACTTATCAGAAAATGCCATTCGACGTATTTGTGAAACCATACTCTCACGAATACAAGATATCAATCATATATCAATAATAAGTGCGGAAATATCTATTTATAACTAATAACCAAAAGAGTGTTGTACTTATACCATTTAATAAATTCTAAAGTGCAAAACTACTAAATAATATCATGAGCACGCAGGCTCAACTTCAACGTCCATTGACTCTACTAAAATCCTACCAGTAAACAATTTTATCGGTATTCTTTGTTCGAGTACGTCTAACCTTCGTCCTCTAAGATAACGGACTCATACTCATCTTTTGTACAAAAACATATGGAACGCGGTGAGCGATAAGTTGCCCAATAGATAGTACATAATCCCGATTAGATCATGCAATTACATATACATATACTTTCACAAACTATCACATAATCACCATCTTATGTTTTCAAGAAAATCATATTTTCAAAATCATTATCTAGTACTTTTGAAATATTCAGAAATATGCTATAATCATAAGTAAATCATTTTCATTTGACAAATTCATAATCATACATGCATCAAGTATCTATTTTCATAATCATAAAATAATGTTCGATCATGCATTAACTTATCGGAAGAGGCTCAAAACTAACCATGCATTCATCGGCTATTGAGTACTCAGCCTAGTGCTTGACGACACTAGAAAAGGTTGTCAAGAGATTTCTATGGAACCACCTGACGATTTCTCTAATCATTGTAACTCATTATCATTATCATTATCATTATTATTATCATTATTATAATCATAATCATAATTAATTGAAGATTTCATAACTATAATTCCTACTGACTATCTCATGTTCGTTTAGATCCCTTGTTCATTAATGTTTTACCCATACATCACACCCATATCATACATATTCAAAATCATTCATGTATCACATTTTTGTATAACTTTAAAAACCAAGCAAGTCAAATAGTCATACATGATCCAAATTTTCATTGTAAAAATAATTATTTCATAAAACACACTTTTCGTAAAATGACTTTGAAATTCATGTGAATTTATAAAGCAATTTGAAGAAATATTGAAGTTCATAAAACAATTTAGAAATTCAGAAGGTAAGCACCACCTACCTCGAATGAATTGGATAATCGTACTTAATCTTGATGCTAATATTTTCCTATAAGAAATCATGATATTCTATCATTAATGAATACTTAATAAACTCTTAGTCCAACTCACTATAACCCTATTACAATTATTCTTAGGGCCCGTGATCGATTTAATACTTTAAATTAAAATTCATTAGTGATGTAAAAATGTGAAAAGTACTTTTAGTTTGCTTAAATATAATAATATAATCTGTTAAAATTGTCAAAATAACTCAATTGAGTCCTTACTATGTTTAGTCAATTCAATTTCCGTGGCAAAATAACTTTTAGTTTATTATTACAAGTTTTTAGAAACTCTAGGATCATTTTTGATACTTTTAGAAAAACTTGGGCTTTCATATAACGATATAAAATAAGAATTGGCTCTATACAACACTAGAAAAACATTTGAGGGCTTTCTTATAATTTGCAAAATATTTTTTAGGTTTTAGTATAATTTCTTAAAACTTTCAGGCCATTATATAACTTTCCAGAAACTTCAAGGGTTCAAAAAGTATTTTCAGAGTGTTCTGGACTTTGTTTGACCCATCAAAACCTTTCTGGGTAAATCTCTAATTTCTATAAGTTCATAGGGATCTAATCTGCACCTTTCCTCTTCATCAAAATCAATCAGGCCTTAATAAGATTCTATGAAACTAAGGGACTAACTTGCAATTAAAACACAGCAACATCACCTTCTTCTTTTCCTTTTGGCAGAAAGCTGCTGCTACTTGTTCCTATTCTTTTTTTTCTTGGTAGACGCAGAAAGCAGCTGCTACTTGTTCCTGTTCTTTTTTTTTCTTTCTTTTATTTATTTTTTCAAAAACACAAAGCAATCTACTATTCTTGTTTCTTTGTAGAAAATACATTCAAAATTCAAGGTTCATTCCATATGAAAATAATTATTAGCCCACAGTATTTTCTTAAATTTTAGATTATGTAAATATGATAATACTCCAAAATAAATGGCAATTAAATTCGTAAATAGGCATAAATTAGTTTATACATAGTCTCTAATAATTTACATAATTAATCTATAAAAGATTTTTAATAAATCTATAATATTTAAGCCTAAAATAATATAAATAATTAATTACGAAAATTAAATAAAAAATAAAACTTACGTTAGTTTGTTGGAAAAATTCTTCTTCTCTCTCCTACGAATTTTTTGAAAAATATATTGTAGTTTTTCATCCTTAAGAGCCAATATTTATAGACAATTTATTCCTAAAATTTCTCCCATAATATAGCTAGGTTAGTCTCCAAAATTCACAAGAATAATTGTTCTAGTATTATTTTCCTACTAAATATTTATTTTCCAATTTATTAATTTTGGCTAAAAAAATTGCGGGTATTACATGATAGGACTGCTGTTCTGTGAGCTACCACCAATAGCTTTTCCAAATATTAACTTTTTTGCATTGTTCTTGTTTCTAGCTGCTATGTTTTTCTTATTTTGTTTTCCCTTTGAGAATGGGGCAACATCTGAACAAAACTCTTCCTTATTTTCTTTGCCAAAGCCTTTTGGTCGGAAAGCAAATTTTCTAATTCTTCAACTGAAGGCTGATTTGGCCCGTCCCTGAATGGATGTAACGTAGGGAGCGTATTCCTTTCTCAATCCTCGAATGAGAATATTGTCGCAATCTTGCTTCACTGATCTTCTCATCTGGATCTAATTCTGAAATTTCAGCCCAAATACTTTTAACCCGTAAGAAGTATTCAGAAATAGGCATACCTCCCTATGTTAGCATTGATAAGTAATTCTCCAACAACTGTAACCTAGCAGTATTCTTTTGGGAAAACAACCTCTCCAGTATTTCCTAAACTTCTTTTGATGAACTAACATCACGAACATCATCCATGAACTCTTTTCCATTTGAAGTCCTCAATGCAAAAAAGAGCTTTACGACGTTTGATCTTCCATTTTCTCTGTGGTTCAGCATTTGCCAGAGTATTTGTAGGAATATCTACATCATCACCAACAATAAGTTCGCACAGGTCTTGACCTTAGAGATAGGCCTCCATACACATTCTCCAGTACTTGTAGTTTGTCCCTACAAGCCCCTCAACACCATATTGTGTGTTTGAACTATGTCCTCAATTTGCTAACTCCATACTGCATACAGAAACCTTTCCTTCCACAAGTTTCAATCTACTCCAACAAGATAAACAAAACTTGATAGACAAGAAGAAAGAAAGGTAAAAGTGCCAGAACCGAGCGCTAATACCATGAAACAAAAAATTAGAGAAAGAATATATAGCATTATATAGCTATGAGAAAAACCATTAGAGAATGTTTATTGCCTATTTTGAATTGAATAAAATATATTAGATATCGGGGCATATATATAGCTAAAAGAACTAACGTTAACCTCCTAAAATCTCTAACTACCAACAAAATCCCACCAAATTTTGAAACTGATAGTCCATAACCTAAGCTATAGCACCCATAAAATAGGAACTGAATTATTTGTCTTGGTAAACAAAATAAACCAAAAGAAAGAAACAAGTAAGATGCACTAATTTTTAACAAAAAGATACACAACTGATCAAAAGTTGTCTTCTACAGTCCTTGCGCACCATTATGATGGTTGCCAAGGGCAAATAAGAGAGAGAATGGAAAGACCATGCAGTGGTGCGGACATACTTTATTGCTTTTTGGTAACTTTCAGTTGCAAGCAGAAGTCTAAAAACACTTCTTCAGAAAAATATATTAGACCATTCAAAATTTCCTAAGATGGTGATTCACTGGAGGAGTTTGAAGTTACCATATCAACCGGTGATCATTTGTTGCCTGTATAAAGCCTAGAATTAGATAGAGATTCTTGACATGGAAGCCTAGAATGAAACGGTTGATACATCTTGCTTGAATTATTGTCTGATGCCAAAATAATACACCAATGACAATATTACACGTGCCTCGTGGTTCGAATCCACTAAGGGTATTTTAGTAATTTTACTCTTGTGGTTCAAATAGATCCAAATGGGTCAAGTATTATATATTCGACCCACGGATTGATCTGACCCATCAATTTCAGGTATACATATCAAAGTGACAGGTCAGATTCAGTTAATTACTTTCCTAATTATTAAAGTTCTAAATTCTTATTGAATTTTACTCTCTGGTCTAAATGCTAACTTGATCGTCGGAGCCTAAACACCCCAGGAGACAAAGCCCCGCCCTTTTTATTTTCAGGTGATCCGGATTTAAGTACTACTCGCGGTGCCCAAGTTTTACTTTGGATGATACTGCACACGGGCTAACCCTAGCCTAAAATTTTTGTATCAACATTTGGCGCTGTCTATGGGAACAGTGAACTAAAAGTCAATACTAGGACATGGCACCTAACACGCGTAACGCTCACATGAACAACACTGACAAAGTCAAAGAAATTTCAACTCAACATCACTCCAATTGATCCCGTAGAGAGATGGATCGACAGGGGGAGCATTAAGAGGATTTCGGTCCCCGGGTTGTGGAAAAGGATGAAGAGATCCATAAGTTGAGGCAGAAGAATGCTTTGCTAAAGGATATGGTCATAAGACAACAACTGGAGCATCACCTCTCTCAAGAGGAAGAGCCTCTGCACAATTTAGATGGCAATCCTCGGATTGTCCATCCCCAACCTAATGCCAACAAGGGGGAAAGGAGTACCCAAGGGGAGAGAAAGGCGAAATGAGCAAGGGACACATGAACTCACTTTAGTCGAGTCTGCCTGGCGGGAGTATGCAGGCCGGTCTGACCGACACGAATCATGAAAAGAAGCCTCTTCAAGGCAGAGTAGTATCAGGGAAAGGAGCCTAGGTAAAGATGCATCTGTTGCTCATGAGAAAAGAAAACACTGGGAGAAGGATCATACCATACTACTAGTCCCAGAAAGGGAAGAGGACTTGAGGAAGAGATTGGAGGAATTGCAAGCCAGAGTGGATAGAATGGATAAAAGTGAAAGAAGGAGTACCATATACAAGTATTCACTTCCCTTCATTGATGATATCATGCAGGAGCCTCTTTCAAGGAGATGGCAAACTCCAAACTTTGACTCCTATGATGGGAGTACTGATTCATGGGAGCAGCTAGACACCTATCGCTCCAAGATGTGCCTTCAAGAAGCATCAGATGCCATCCTCTATCAAGGGTTCCCCGGAACCTTTAAAGGCGCCACCTCCAACTAGTTCAAAAGATACAAGAGGGGTGATATTAAAAACTTTGATCAACTGGTAAACTTGTTTTTGAAAAGGTTTGGGAATCAGAAGAAGATTCCAAAGACAAGAACACATCTGCTTACTCTTAAGCAGAAGTTAGAACCCCTGTCACTTATCGATTATGTGAATAGGTTCAAGAAGGAGACGATTGGAATCCAAGGAGTTACGGAGGAAATACAGATCATGGCCTTCCAAACCCGGGGTGAGACCAGGAAAATTCTCCTTTAACCTCAACTTCAAACCTCCAACCACTCTCACTGCTCTCTTCCTTAGAGCAGAAAAATTGGCTCAGGCTGATGAGGGAGAAAGGAATAAGAGAAAGGCCAATGAAGAAATTAGTAAAGTAGAACCTGCTAAGAAGAGCAATGTTAAGCACTGATTATCTGTAACCGTGCCTTCTAAGATGAGTCTCGACCATCCTAAAGTTTATATTTTACTCAATTCTACCCTAACTCATATTTTAGCTATGGTTGAGAAAGAACCTAATGTTTGTGTTTTGTGAAATGGCCAACTCCAATAAGGAGCAACCCAGAGCATAAAGACAAGAAAAAGTGGTGTTGCTTCCACAAAAACTATGGGCATGATACTAATGATTGTTTTTCTTTGAAAAATGTAATTGAAGAGCTTATCGAAAGAGGTTACTTGAAACAGTTTATCCGAGACTAATAATGAAGTAGGTAGTCTCCAGTTAAAAATTTAGAGAAGGTGTTACCAGCTAAGCCCTAAAGAGTAGTACACTTAATATCTTGTATAACTTTACATGTACTTTCTTAGGCCATGCTACACCCTGTTTG
Organism: Cinchona pubescens; assembly: GCA_025175665.1. Taxonomy (NCBI): domain Eukaryota; kingdom Viridiplantae; phylum Streptophyta; class Magnoliopsida; order Gentianales; family Rubiaceae; genus Cinchona; species Cinchona pubescens. Next base: position 1,475,191 of record JANKKI010000249.1, read on the forward strand.
AGGTGAAATCTGCTTGTGGACCTTGCAAACATTTTATTTTCAATAACTGAAAGTTTTCTAAGTTTTTTTATCCTTTGAATAGTGTAATTAACTCTTTACAATGAATAGTTCAACACAAAAGAGGTTGAGCAACAAGGATCCCACATACTCACGTTCTTCAAAGGCACTTGTTCTTCAGCACCCAAGCACTTTCCATGGTCACATCACCATTCGGAAATATTTCTTTAGAAGCAAAAGCTAAGTCTCACACCAAGAGTGAGACTCATCCTTCCGAGGGTCAAATATCTCATCATCCGGGATCACCTTACCCTTTCGGAGGCAAGTCTAAATCTTCCCAACTAAAAGCTCCTACAAGCTAAGTCTCACCCAAGAGTAAGACTCACCCTTCCGAGGTTCAAATATCTCATCCTCTGAGATCACCTTACTCTTCCAAGGGCAATTCCATAGACTTCCAAAGTGAAGTACCTGTGTCACACCTACTCTCCTAGGACTTACCTCTCCGGGGGCAATGCCAATGTCTTTCAAAAGTAAAGTAGTTGGGGCATACCTACTATTCGGAGTAGGACTTACCGCTCCGGGAGCAATTTCATGGACTTCCAAAGTGAAGTACCAATGTCATACATACTCTCCGAAGTAGAATTTACCCCTCCGGAGTAGGATTTACCCCTCCGGGGGCAATTCCATGGACTTCCAAAGTGAAGTACCTATGTTATACCTACTCTCTAAAGATAATTTATAGGATTTACCCTTCCGGGGGTGATTCAAGAACTTTCAATGTGAAGTACCTAAGTTATACCTACTCCCCAAAGTAGGACTTACCCCTCTAGAAGCAATGCCAATATTTTCTAAAAAAATAAAATACCAATCTCACACCTACATCAACGAGGAGGACTTACTCTTCCTAGTGTCATCAATGCAACTTTCTGAGGAACCGAAAGCTTGGAGTAAATATCATTAGGATCCTTGGCACACCCCGAATCCTTTGTAATTTTTTCCTGGTAAGGTGGAGAAGCATCACTCCTACTTAACTCACCCTACACTACTTCCCTCTAAACTACTGTGTTGGAATTACGGTGTGACTGTTCCCTACCTCGGCTAGGGTATAATGGTAAAGGAGGCATAGCAACACACATGGGGTAGTAGTATTGGACAAGTTCACTCAAGGTCTACGTGGTGAAAAACTATGCCCCTTGGATGTATACGGGAGAAAATCACGTCCCATGTGTTTATATGGTGGAAGACCTCACGATAAACATCACTGAGTATAGGTTGCTGAGTTCTATCTAATCCAGGGACATCCCCTGCATCAACTATGTATTTCTCGCTATCCCAACCGGTTCTGTCATTATAGTAAAAAAAAAAAATCCAAGTATCAATAGTTTTCGGTGCAAGATTATTGTTAATGTCCCGATCATCATCAAAGTTTTGTTCGTCATCAATTTTTATATGGTCATCCCAGGCATCGTCATCAGGGTCAAGGTTGATTGGGAAAGCTACAGCATCTGAGTTTGAAGAAGAATCATGCTCGACTGAGAAAGAGGGCCTATCATTACCAAAAGAAAAATTGTGGTTTATTTTGGATATTGTGGAGTTGGGGTCTACTATCGTAAAATTTTTTATGGTATTGTTCTTCTTCGCTGTGGTTTTTAAACCTAAGGATTAAATTTGTGGAGTGAAATTTTATTTGACCGCGGACTATTATTTGAAACTTAGTTCCTCGATTGTGTTTAAGTCCAGCCATGTATTGATGGGATGAAGGCACGTAACGACTTGTATTGCAGGTTGGGGTCTACAGTCCAAGTTACGTGGGATCTTTGCTAACAAAAAAAAGTGACGTCTTATTAAAAAAAAATTAAGTTATTACTTGGAATGTCGTGGATAAATTAAAGTGGTACAAATAGTACTGTAGTATTTTGGCACAATTGTTGTGATACTAGAATACATTGGACGTGGAGTTGTAGTAGCACTAAAGCAGTCCAAAATCCTAAATCATGGGATATTCAAGTAAGGAGTTCCACAGCAATAGAGAGTTCCATAGCAGTAAGAAACTCCACAGTAGTAGAGAGTTCCACAGTAGTAAGAAACTCCATAGCAGTACTCTACAGAAGTAGGGACTCAGATCCTCGGCTCCACTAATCCAGCTGCAAATTAGTGCCAACTTTAATCACTTGCCATGTGGCTAATCTGCTTAACACATCACGTGAGCAACTTGGGATGTAATATTATTGGCTTAATTTGAAACTGCCCTTCTTCCATTAAAAAAGAAAAATAAGGATAACAGAATATTAAAAATACCTCCCTAAAACCCTTTACCTCTTTTACTTTTACTTTCTTGAAACTAAGAGAAAAGATAATGTACATATTAGTATCACCAATGACAAAACATTACATTCATTGCTTTCAAAAGAAAAATCTACACTCTATCTTAAATTATCTGTATTTTTTTCTTCAATTTAAAATAAAAATTTTGGCCTATTGATATGTAAGTATTTTAAAATTCTTAAAATCATTATGCTGTATGTTCACTTGAAGATTCGCAACAATTTCTTGATTCTCCAAGAATTTTTTATGTCAGATTGGATGTGAACTGAAGTTAATTGTGCTTTTTTTGGTGGCGTTTGAAAGCAATGAGCAAATGGATTTCTTGGAGATATTTGGGGTTTGAGTGGAGGAAATATGAAGGGAGTAAAGAAGAAATAGAGGGGTATATGGAGAGGCTGTCATCTAAGGGATGGATTGGTAAAGTGATTTTGGATGCCAATAGGCAAAGGAAATGTATGTTTTCTGATATATTGACAGTATGTTGCCGTTGCTTAATTTTGAAGGATTCAATAACATTTTTTTTTTGGGTGTAATGATCAGAAACTGATTCGGCAATTGGAGAGGATTGCTACAGATTTGAAGCAAAAAGACGCTCGGGATAGTCTACTTCTTCCAATTTTAATGAGATTCTCAATTTTATCGGTGGGATTCGCTTGAGTCAAGTGTGTTGGTTTGATGCTGACGTGATGTATTAAGCACTTAGCCACGTGGCAAGTGATTGGAGCTGGCATTGGTTTGTAGCTGAATTGGTGGAGCCAAGGATCTGAATCCCAGAAGTAGGGAGTTCCACAGTAGTAAAGAAATCCATAGCAGTAGAGAGTTCCACAGTAGTAAGGAACTCCACAGTAGTAGAGAGTTCTATAGCAGTAAGGAAGTCCACAACAGTACTCCACAACAATAAGAAGTTCCATAGCACTACTCTACAACAGTAAAGAACTCCATAGTAGTAAGGAATTCTATGGCACTACTCCGTAGTAGTAGAGAAGTCTACATATAACATGGTACATGCGACAGAGAAATTCTAAAGATATTTTATTATATGAAAAATTCTATACAATAATCTAAGTCGTGACTCAGGTCCACTCCCGTGTAATTAAATATTTTATTTTCTATTTTGGTAGATAAAATTATTTAAATAACTCTCAAATAAATATTAAAAAAGATTTTTCTGCGAAAAAATAATTTTCTAAGTCATGAGATTGGTTTCGGCCGAGGTACGAATACTGCATCAAGTATTTGGCACTCTCAACCCGAAAAATTTTGACTAGAGATTGGAGGGCAAATGATGATGCCAAAATAATACACTAATGACAATATTACACGTGGCTCCGAGCCCGGGTCCACTAAGGGTATTTTAGTAATTTTACCCTTATGGTTCAAATAAATAGGTCAAATATTATATATTCAACCAATGGATCGATCTGACCCATCGATTCAAGGTATAAATATCAAAGTGACAGGTCAGATTCAATTAATTACTTTCCTAATTATTAAAGTTCTAAATTCTTAATATGATTGAATTTTACTCTCTGGTCTAGATACTGAATTGAGCGTCGGAACCTATCCCAAAAGGCAAAGTGTGACGCCCCGTCCCACATCAGAAGTGGGAAGGAATATTGTATTGTTTATAACACATTGGGTTGTGGGCTACTTACAACTTGGTTTAAACATTTTCAACCCGTTGTTCCGCTCAAAAGTTGTTGGGCTAGTCCAGGGCCCGGGATGTTACAGTTGCTATCAGAGCGAATCTCGTGTAGTTTCTACACGGGGTGAGATTGGGCCAGTGGTATTGGGCCGCAACTATGCAAGGGAGACCAGGAACCAAGAATTAACTGCTGTGCGGGACTAAGTGCTACATCGATCTAAAGGCGAGAGTCACCTCTAGAACCCATACGAACTATCTCTAGAATCCTGAATAACCAAGTATGATCCGATATGAGCCTTGCGAGGATGCAAGGGCTTAAGGAGGGGTGATTGTGAAGCCCGTTCCCACATCAGAAGTGAGAGGGGATATTTTATTGTTTATAGGCAACACTTTGGATTGTGGGCTACTTACAACTTGGTTTAAACATTTTGAACCCGTTGTTTCCGTTCAAAAGTCGTTGGCCCAACCCAGGGCCCGGGGTTACACAAAGCCCCACCTTTTTTATTTTTAGGTGATTCGGACGTGAGTACTACTCGTGGTACCCAACTTTTATTTTGGATGATACTGCACACAAACTAACCCTAATCCAAAATTTTCGTGTCAAACAAGTATAGAGATGCAAGTATCATATCGTAATTTTTTTATTCATATAATATTTCTTTGCATGTCAATCTCATGAAGACTCTGTTCACTTGTGCAGTTGCATAGGTGAATGGCAGCCAATCCAGTGCAGAACTTTAGGAGATCCGCGGGGAATGAAAATCATTACCCTTGATCAAATTTAGCTTTAAATTTCCGAAAGCTTAGAGTCCCATCCAAAACAGCTGTTTGACTGTTCAATCAAAGCAAAAATGGCCTGATTGTATGAAGCCTGAATAACAGCATTTGTTCTAATATGGAGAAGTAATAACCAGCTTATTTAGAAGCAAAAGGCTGAAAATGTTCGATTACAACGCGGCTATTAGCTCATCTCAACTGGTTGACAATTGAAACTTTATATGAGATGGAAAAAAAATGTTGTTTTCGTTATGCAATCCCTTGGAACAATGAAGGATTCTTGATCATACTATGAGGTGTTCCACATTCTTGAATTTCCATCAGTAAGGAATATTGCTCATTCTAGTATCTCAAAACTGCCTCACATAATTTGCTGTTTGATTTTGATTTTGTTGTGCAGTACTGAAGTTACTTGAGAAACAAATGAGGATCAATTTGCACTTCATAAAACTTGAGTTGATGCAAGATATAATTTTCAAAACCGTATGGGAGGCTGTTGTAAATTACATTGATCATAAAAAAACTAAAAGAGGAAATGTATGATTTACCCTTTGTTGAATTTTCCAGGCCAATTAAATGCCTAACCAATTATGAATATCTATTATGGAAGATAATCAGTACAGGTAAAGTCTAAAGTGTAGACTGAACGCAATTTTATTTTAACTTATTTTTTGATTCTACATTCTTTTTACATACCTCAAAAACAATTATTGTATATTTATAACTTGCAAATTTAAGATGATAAATAATTAAATAAATCTGATTTTTTATTTAACTTGTACTTTGTGAATTTAACCTTATGAAATAAATGATACGAGTTGATATAAAATTCTATTTAACTTGTACTATGTGAATTTAACCTTATGAAATAAATGATATGAGTTGATGTAAAATTTCACAAAATTTAATTTTGATTCCAAGAACTATAGGTGAAATTTAAGACAGAATCTAACTAAATATTTTTATTTAAGAGGATTTGTGATGGTAATAATTAATGAACCACTTAACTGCTAATATTTATGGAAAATTATATATATATATAAAAGTAATCAAGTAAGAGATTATTATATTTATGAGGTATTCTACTATAATCATGTTGTTGTTTATTGAATGAGTACTTGAATGATCCATTTTATGGTATATAAGTTTCTAAAACATCGATATAATATCGTACAAATATTTAAAATACAAGAGAATAATTTCTTAAAAGAAACTGTAGAATTTTCCTAAAAATATAACAACAGAATTTTATTATGGATGGTAGGATTTTTTTGTTATTTACTGCATAAGAAAATTCAATATAAGAAATGAAAAGAGGGAAAAAAGCACCTACAAAGCAAAACGACAACGTATTCATTCTCGATCTCTACCAATTACTATTTACTACTAACAAAAACACAATCACAAGAATTGGGAAAAAAGAGCGCCACATAGAATTGGGAAAATGCCGTCCCCGATGAAACCCTTGGCGACAGCGGCAGGCATGTTGCGGGCCCGATTGAGCCCGGCCCTTAGAACCCGAGGAGGAGACGCCCACGGGCTGAGTCGATGGGCTACTACGGGCCACCAAGAGCGACCCAACGGCTACTTATTCAACCGGACGCCACCGCCTCCGGGACAGTCTCGGAAATGTGGAAGACTGGGAGCTGCCCTGTTACATCACCAGCTTCCTTGCCATCGTCATACTCGGCGTCGGGCTCAACGCTAAGCCCGATCTCACTCTCGAGACTTGGGCCCACCAGAAAGCCCTCGAACGCCTCCACCTCGAATCCGCTACCCCGCAGGAGTCTGATTAATGACGACGATGACGATGAAATTACCATTTTGGGTATGGGTTTTTTTCTGTTGATATTTTGATTATGGTGTAGTTGGAAATAAGGGTTTTTTTTTTGTTGAGATGGAACTCCAGCCCGCGGGCCACCCCGTATTGGCTATCAGTTTTTGACTGTGTTAATCTTATGATGTTTCCGTGCAAATACTATATGTATTAATTTTCTGATATGGTAGTTATATAATAAAATTTTTTTAATAGTCATTTTTATAGTATTTGTTTGATCAGCTTGGTGCTGCTACATGGAGATGTGCATGATGAACAAAATGAAAAATATTTTGTGGTTGAGAATGGGCTTGAATGTTAAAAATCTCGATGTGTGGGTATATTAAGGTTGGATAATATACGAAATGAGTCAATTAGGGAGAAGATTGGAGTATTTTTTTTAGATGCGTCTGTTACTTGTTGTGAGTTTAATCAAAGTAAAAGGGGTGGAGGAAGAGTGAAAAAGACTTGGTGGGAAATAATTAAGAAAGATAGGGCGGCTGTAGAAGTTAATGAGAATATGGAAGATAATTAAGAAGGATATGGATGCTTTAGAAATTAATAGAATGGAATATAGGAGAGAATTAAGAAAGACATGACGCCTTTAGAAATTAATGAGAATATGGTATATTTGAGAGCGGTATGGCGCTTAAGGATTCATGCATAGTTGTTAGTTAGTTAGAATGGGATTGAATACTGGTGAGGAATAGAATTATTTTTGCTTTTGCATGCAAAGTGATATCATCCCATTTGATCTGTGATTTAGTTGTAGTTAATTAGTGTAGAATGAAGGGCATTTGACTTCCAAAAGTTATCTCACCTTGAAGATACACTCACTCATGTATCTGTGTTGTGTCTGTGCATTTGTTTGAAAGTGTCAAGCTTTGGGGAGACATTAACTCTGTATATATGAACAGTTATTTTATATTTAGAAAACTCTTGAAAGTTGAATCTATTCAACTTTTAGTCTATGACGTGTCCTTGTTTCTCTTATGCTGCTCTGCTTAGAAGGCTGAGCGGTGTCTTACTTTATAGTGATAGAGGTGCTATATAGAGTAACTGTGTTTCTTTGAGATCTGTTAGTGTGACAACTTAGAGGAAACCAGTTCTCATGAGTATATATTTTGATAGAAAATTAGTCCAACTGATGATTACCTTGTGTTTTTGTTTTCAATTTTTTGTTTGTGCAAGCATGCTGGACTCTGAGGTCTTGATCTTCATGATAGGTTTCTTGTAGCACACCTTGAAAAAAGGTTGAGTGGTGGATATTGTCGGTTGTAGTTTGATAAGTGCATTTTGGTGTTGGGAACACCATTGTCCAGTACATGTCAAGTTTTATCCACTGAACCTCTTAAGATTCAATCTTCTCTACCTGTTTGGTAGGATCCTTCTGATCCTCCCTAGAACATTTATAGATTCCTTGTCGATTAATTGACATCTACAAGAGCTTGCTAGGAAGGGAGAATGTGTGACAATGAAGTGTAGCTCAAATGGTAAAATTACGCTTCCCCTATGACCTAGGTCATGGGTTCGAGTCACCCAAGGGGTAGGTGAAAATCGATCTCTTTTAAAGAGGGAAAAAAGGGAGAATGTGTTGCAACTTGTTTCTTGGATCTATTCTATAGATCACTTTTTCATATTATTTTTATCTACAATCTCTTTATTTTGTCTCTTATACACATCTAGATGTGTATAAGATGCAGTAATCAGACTCATATGAGTCTCAGGAGGTTGAGATAGTTATTACATTAAACTTGTAGTGTGAATTCATGACATCTAGGGGTGAGGATGTGTCAGTTGAAAGTCTATAATGGTTCAAGGACACCACGGTAGAAAGCTGTGAACACAGATGTTGGAGCTGGACAGTGGTTGATTTATTTATTTATTATTATTATTATTATTATTTGTTTGTTTGGAAGGTTGTAGTGCTAATCTATTTTTGTGAAGGTGCTTTTCCTTGAAGATGTACATTCTTGGCAGTTAACGAAGGTACACTGGATTCTATTGCAATGATGAAAGAAGACTATTGGTCTCTTACCTCCTTAGGTTTGATGGCTAGAGACCTGTCATATTTCATCTGTTGTTTGCACCTTAAGATTACCGAGGGTGCTTTTAGTTAGCACTTCTCTTGTTACCTTGAAAAGGAGGGCATTCTATCACTTTGGGTAGCAAGTTGTCTGTGACTGTCTACTAAGGATTTTAGGAATAACTTTTATAGTATGACATAGATATGTAATTGTATGTTTGTTGAACTTTTAGAATGGGGTTTAGTTGTTTTGCCCATTGCAATAGGTAGATATTCTGACATATCCAGCAAACATGCTTCTGTGCTGATGTCTGTAGGATGAGAAAGCTTATAGTTAGCATTCGATCCTTGGTTATCACTGTGTTTGGCTTAGAGTTTTCATTCAAGTTATGCTTTTATCATGGACTTCATAATTCAGGGACACAAGATTGAATCGTATCACCTTCAAAGCCCATAGAATGGTGGATTTGCACAAAAGGACAAACTATCTAACGAAGGATCAACGGAAGCACAATTAAACACAACTAAAACTAGTTACCCTTAGCTTTTTAGCATCACAATTGCAGCAGGCGGTTATTAAGATCTGCTGACCTCAAGAATATAAGTGTCTGCTTCTGTAAATTATGGTTACTTTCCTAAGCTACATTCACGTTTTGTGTGACATCTTTTTCTTTTACGATGAATTCTTTTTAAGTTTTCTTTTTTGAAAATTATGATGATTCTAAACTTGGCACCCTTGTCTGTATATGTAGCATACTTTGTATCTCGAGGTCAGATATTCTACTGTAGAAATGAATAACAAGTGTTTGTCTCCAACATGTGACCCTCTTAATAAATACCGCTGCATTAACCAAGTGTTCAGAATCCTTTAAACCTCTGATCTTCCCATATATTGAAGTTCATTTAAAGGTATATAGTAATTTGATGCAAACTTGCAAGTTTAACAGAAGTAACAGGTTACATTACATATATTTAGTTATTTGCAATGTACATTTATATTGCTGACGAACAATACATAGAGCTTCATTCTATACATTATTGCCTAAGTAATATTTTATCAATGTCGTGAAGCCAGGCACCGGGATATGAGAGAGAAAGAGATGAGTTTAAGAACCGGTTCAGGCGAGAGAGAAGATGTGGGGGGGAGTTTGCTAATCCACTTCAGATCTGATGTAAATCGAAAATCATTTCACAATGTCACATATGACAAAAAGGAAGTGAAGAAATCAATAGCATTATCTTTTATTTTTTATTTTTCAAAGTAAGCCTAGGTTTTTTTTTTTGGTTGCCTCACAATCGCTTGCCTATTGCATCAAAACAAATTCACATTGGGAAACCACAGCTCTTATATATCAGGAGGAATGATGCATCAACCCCTTGAAAGAGAAAGCATGCATTAAACTCGAAATGTCTTATATAGAAGGAAAATTTCCTTCATTTCATGCAAGCTCCAAACCCTTTCAATCTGTTTATATTTCTTCAATTTCCACAAAGAAGGGAGACCTAGACTAACTTATTCTTTGCCTTCATTTTGGAGCACCATGATATGCTTTAGAACAAGTATATGACATCATTAGAAATCTAAACAGATCTGAGAAACCAACAAAAAACATATATATTCTCGTCAACGACAACAACGATGTTACATAAAATCAAACTATAAGTCCATCTAATCACTCTTTATTAATCATAAATGTAATCAAACTTTAATGAACAATGAAAGAAAATGGTGTATTGGAGAGTGAAAATTCAACCCTATTACAAAGGCCATTAACCATAAGCCAAATGTAATTGGCACAGCAAAATAGTTATAAAATGACACCATGGTCAAAGCACCCCAGTCCCCTATTATTGCTTCGTAATAGAAAAGGGTATTTTGGTCATTCTACAGCAGTTTCGCTTTGGCAACAACATTTGCCTAACCATAATTAGCATTTCAAACATCAAATCCAAACCGATCTGTTCCCATCAAATGATGCTCAGGCCAGTTAACCATGCTCTCAAATTCCTTCTCTCCCATATTTAAACTTGCAAAATTACTTGTCCCCGCTATATCCATTTCGCTTCCCACTTTCTCTTTTGCATGATCAAAAGAATTCTGACCCCTATGCATTACTTCAACACTTGAATTACTTGGATTCATATTATAAAAGCTTCTCTTCCCATCATTGCAAGAGGAAGTGTTAGCTGAAGACTTGGGAATAATATAATTGCATTCTTGAGAGAAAAATGAGGTGAAGTTTTGATTCGGGACTTGCTTGGAGAAGTTCATTTCTGCTGGCTGAAGCTGTTTAAGTTGCTGATTTTGGACAATCCCATTAATCTTCTGTAATCAACAACTACTTTGAGTACTAGTTGAAGAGTTCAGAATCTTTGCCACTATCTGAGTGGCATTCAAAGGTACAAGGTTTGTAGTAGTTTGTTGGCTGGTAGGGGTCTGCTGCATTCCAGTTATAGGTGCTGATAAGGAGGTGATTAGGCTTGTTTGAAAGCTTTGGTTCTTTTGTCCATTGAAGGGAGAGATTAACTGTTGCTCATCAACGCCTGTGTTATACCCAAAAAAAAGAAAAATAGTATGTTAGACTAGGATACATAGGTACCTCAATCACTACAAGAAAATTGTCTATTTGCGACACAGAGAATATGATGCAAAAGCTTTATTTAGAAGTACAAATAACATGAGATTGTATTCTCATTTATACTGAATTAATTAACTATAAATTCAATCTATGAGTGAAATTTGTCAACAAAAATGTAAAGACTGCAATTAATGACTATATCTGAATTGTTATTTTCCTATAGAATAATTAATCTCATAGTTGAATACAGACAGGTAAAAGAAATTATAAGGTCTAATAAAATTTATCAACTATGAGAATATAAATATCTTTAGGGAGATCATAAATATCAATGAGCTGGATATACCTTTCCAGTTACTGCTTCCCACAAGATCAATGGATGATTGCCATTTTTGGGTTTCAGCTTCTGCTGGATTGAATCTTGATGGTATGGTTGGCCTGTTACTATCGGAGTCAACAACAGAACTGCTTCTTGAGAGCCTGACAATTAATCAGTTGTTTTTGAGATTGAATGGATGTCAATTAATACAACTATATGCCTATTCACATATCCAAGTGAGAGAGATTGTGTGTGTGTGTAAGTATTGTGATTAGAGGCAAATAACCTAGAAGCTCCATGGAAAAGTGGGGTGCCCCCGGACAAGCTTATTTGCTTCCTGAAAGTTTACAAATTAATCTTCAACTATAAGAAAAAATCAACCAAGAAAACTTGACATCCATATGTAAAGAGGGAAACTCTTAGACAAACAAGATTAATTAGTGAAACTATTCCTTGTCCCAAAAAAGTAAAACCAATTCAAAAGAAAAGATGCAAACATGTTTCCATTAATTAAGCCTTTGTTGCTTGAGTTGCTCCCATTTGTATCATCCCCAAGAAGATTCATTGGAAATTTCCGAGTCCTTAGAGGGCCTCCCTTTCCCCTACAATTATCCATCATTTTCTCAATGAACAAATCTACTAAAAAATCTTAGTATGAAATAAAAAGGAGTAGGATGGACTAACCTTTTTACAGTTGGTGGAGAAACTGAACTTGGTATCGGAGTACTCGATTTCTCGGAGCTATTTTTTTCATTCCTATTGATCAATGCAGCAGCAAGAAGACTTGGTGTTTCTTCATTGTATGTGAGATTATCTTCTTTGGATCCCGAGGTACTTGAATCTTTAGCTTGAAGTTTCCTTTTCAGTTTGCTGATTTTTTGGTCATTTCTTTTTCTCCTTCTTTTCACAGACTTTGGCAGAGTTTGTGCCAATAAATCAATGATTTTCAAGGAACCTTTCACTGTGTCTTTGGATTCAGACCACTTTTAGACTTCTCTTCTATGGTTATGATGTTTGTGCTATTTGCTTCAGTTTTATCTGCCATGCCACAATAATTCAACCCTTCTTGATAAACAAATGACAATGAATAGTCATCTTTTTCTGGGAAAATTTCCTCAATGGCTTCAGATGTTATTTGGTTTTGAGACTCATCTTCTCTGGGATTCTCATTAGGCCTTTCAAGAATTTGTTCAGAAGGAAACTTTTCTGGATTATCAAGATTTTCGGTTGCATTGTTTGGCAAAAGTTGTCTAGGGGAACAAGAAAAATGGTTTACAATATTTTCTGAACCTGAAAACAACTGTTTATTAGGTGGAAAAATGTTCAAGATTTGCAAACCCCCAAGAATTTTCTGCAGGGATTTGCAATTGGTTTGCAACGTCCAAACCTGCAAACATCTCTGTTGGAGAATTCTTTGGCAAAGATTCTTCAGGTTGAAAAGTGTTCAACATGTTTAAACTTGCAGGATTCTTTCGTTTCGGGTACTTTGCAAGGGAACCATATTTATAAAACCATCTGAATCATTTGATGTAGATAAAGAGGCAACAAATTGGCGAAAGAAAAGATTATAATTTGTTGGGTCTGAATTAGATTCCATGCTCACATTGGAGTTGTTAGGCATATTTTGATAATCTTTGGAAGTCTAAGTATCAAACAACATTGCCAACAAATATATAGACAAGAAACATAAATAAATTGATAGTATGCTTACTCACTTACCATGTTTGATTTCCTGTAACGTTTTATGCCAAATCACTGGCTTGGCTTGAGATAATCTATTCATTTAGGGATTAGATTCAAAAATTAATCTATAATTATGGACTTACCATCCAATTCTAATTTTGTGAAATAATTAGAAAATATTGACAATGGGTAAGTGCTTGAATTAATTGATAGCCATTGACAATTTAAAATAGAAATATATTATTGTTTTGTGGTCTGGACATCTTTGAATTTATAATATGATACAGTACAGCAAAATCAGCACTAGGGGTGTGCATCAGTTAACTAATCGGTTAATAAAATCGGTCAAAATTTAGAAAAGAGTTCTAAAACTTTTATCTAATTTCAAATTCAAATTCAATTTGATAGAAAATTTAATTAACCAAATTCGAATTCAGTACTCAGTTTTGAATTCGATTAACCAAAATAACTCGAGTTAGTTGGATCCTTACTATTGGGCTAAAATCCTATATAAAAATATATTTTCAAGCAAAATTTTCCTATTTGTCACGTAACTTGATATGTTGTGTGAATTTTTATTGATAAATAATTCAGAAAAATAAGCAAAAAAATCTATATCATGTAACTTAATTAAATAATAAACAATATAATTACATACAATACTATAATATGATGATGTAACTTGTAGGTATTAATAAAATACATATCGCAATACTATTTAATGTGCTTTATAGACACTAATTTAATAATATAAGTTTGAATTAATGTATAAGAATATAATAATTGTACAAATTCCAAGTTAAAAATAAAGCTAATTATAATAATTATCAATAAATATATTTTTAGTCAAATAACTAAATTTGTATTTTTAGTGATGTACTATTTATATATCAAAATATTTTAATAAAACTTTATTTTTAATTATTGAATTCAGTAATTGACTAATCAAATTCAAAAAAACCTCTCTACTATCTTTGAATTCATTAACCGTATTCACAAATTCAATTAACCAATTTCTGATCAAATACAAAATTAATCAAATTGAATTCGTAATCGGTTACAAATTCGATTAACCAAATACTTGCACACCTATAATCACCACCATGATTTTTAAACTAGAAGGAAACCCAAATATCTAGCTTTTTGACAAGACATACTTCTCTTTATACCTGTAATTTATATTTGATTCTCATTTTACATACTTAATTTTCAATTTGGATATATTTCGGCCCTAACTTTTATATTTATCGTACTTTGGTCCAAAATTTAGTACTATTTCAAGAATTGACAGATGTTATAGTAGTGTAAGTGTGTATCGCATTAGTAGAAGTGGTAGGACTAATTTTATTTTGCATTCCTTAACTTATGACCAATTCTCACTTTGTACTGCACATGATACACCGTCAGCTCTAATTTCTATCCAACTTAGTACAATTTTTACCTATATTAAGAAATTCAACGAATGTTAAACTTGAGGTACGTGATGTGCAGGGTTGATACGTCCTTAAGTTTTGGTTGCAGTGTTAAAAACTAGACTAAAATGGATGAGGAGGATTTAATACAAGTTAGGGGTGCAAAACAAGGATATTCTCAGGTGGATCTAGTTTACCACATTATGTCATAGACCTCATGCTTTAGATTTAGCCACATCACTTATATGAGTGATGTGTAAATTTGGACTATGAGATCTACAGTACAATACCACAGACCGAATCCATTTTTGAATTTCTCGTGCGAAAATGGATTAATTACACTATATCCCTGAAGCCACACCTCCGTTGCACTTTGTCCTTGGAAACTAAACATTCATTGAAATTAAACATATATTATCCCCTCTAAAGGATTCCATAACATAAATACATGTATAAGGATAATGTGGATATTTGTTTTGACAAAAATGCCCTCCAAAATTTGTGGCCAAAATTGTTCTCCTTTTATTTCATTTCCAAAAATTCTATAAATATAAGAAAGTGCATAAATTATCAAATTTTCCTTATGTATGACCATCATAATCAATGTTTGGATGTTCCCCAAAAGGGTAAATTATAATGCTTCAAATTATACGTTATTTTCTTCATTTATAAGCTAAACATAAAAATGAGAATTTGTATAAATACTTTTTGTTCATTTTCATTTTGCATGAACTAAGCATATTGAATACAAAATTAGTGAATAAAATGGCTTTTATTTAAATATATTTTTGTCTTAGAATATCTTTGCTATTTCACAATTATTAATGAGGCATAAGAAAGAATATATTTTAACTAATATAAATACATTTTTTCATATGATATCAAAATAATTTTCTAAGTTAAATCTAGAAGTATGTGATTTGTATAAACAAAAGATATTTTACTTACATATTTTACTTTTATTATGTTTAGATACTACAAAAAAAAAAAAAATGAATAAAAAGTAATTGTAAATTTTTTTCTTTTTTGACTTTTTTTTAGAAATGAAGAAAATAATATACTATAAGTTAGTTTAAAAAAAATATGACAACTTAGTAAATTCTCTTATTTTCATAAAATAGTAGAACCAAAAAGATTATATGGTATCATTAAAAAGGAAATATTGACCGCAAATTTTTGGAGGTATTTTTGTTAAGATAAATATTTAAATTATCTTTTTACAATTATTTATATTATGGAATCTTTTAGAGGGATAAAGTATATATTGTTAGGGTTCACGGGGCAAAATGCAATTGCGGAGTAGGTTCAGGTGGTAAAGTCATGAAACTAACACTAAATATAATATGTTTTTATGTCTTTATATGTAGATTTTTGCTTTCAATGAATTAAATAAGAAACTAATTAACTTCTGGGGATTTTTTTTTTTTTTTTTGAAAAAAACTAACACCAGAATTCAATTTTTCATGCTCAATGAAATTATGATAATAAAAGAATTGAATAAATGAAATGCACATAAAAGTATGAAGGAAGTCCCCAAATTTTCTACAACATTTATGATTATCCTGTAACATAAGATATACAACCTGACACTTTATTTGGAAAACGAAGTTTTATTAACCAAACAAACTGTTTGAAGCCTAGTGAGATAAGTGAAAGAGATTGGTGATAACGTACATTAAATGGTTAATTTATAGAAATTCTATAATATCAAAACTAACTTCCTTATCTCTCTTATCAATTATGCTATTAAAAAAAAAAATGAATCGTGGAGTTAGGAAGACTGAAGGAGGGAAAAAAGACCACAAAAGTTTGAACATTGTTTGTTATATGAAGATGAAAACTACCATAGATGGAAAGGTAAGAAGAGAAGAGTAAGAGGGAAAAAAGAGGGAAGTAAGTTGCAGTGAAGTATTAAATAAGGATTCGAACAAAATATTAATAAGGTATAAATTATCCTATTATTTTGTTATAAATTGATATATTCATGTTTATAGCTGTCTATATAAGTAATAAGATGATTAAGAAGTGATTTCACACATAGTAGGAAATTCGTTTATTAATATTAGAATTTAAATCCCTAAACTGCAAAAAAATCTTCACAATTTTGAGCAATCTTCTTTAAAAGACCATAACTTGGTGTTAAAAAAAATTCCAATTTGATCTCCGTTTATTGTGTTGGAAATTTGACTTAAAGATCTTCAAATTAGTATTAGTTTCATTATCTGGTTCTTAGTGTATCAATACTAGTAAATTTTTAAAATTTGAAGAAAACCCGCAACTAAAAGATTATCTGATAATACTTTACATTATTGAGAAATTAGTTATATTTTGGCACAAGAATATGGGAATTGATCACCGTTTATTGGGTTTGAAACGAGAGTCAAAGAGCTTTAACTCGGTATAAAGATATTATTGCATTTCTTGTTATACTGAATATGGCGAAGGGTGAATCTTCAAAATTGGCTGAAAATGAGAACTGATGATGTTAAAGACATAGGCTTCCATCTCAAAACTAATTGACAATGAGTGGAATAACCCATGAACCTTATTAATTAGTTTAGGTCACTTGACTAATTAATGTGAGATATTTTATACTTTTACACTATCTCTCACACACGATTTGAGCTGAAATAAAGACAATAAACTAGTTTTGGCAAGGCAAAAATTGACAAGAGCCAAACCCAAACTTGAACAACAGAAGTATTGGTTGACATAAACTCATGAAATCAAACCCAATATATAAACCAAGACAAACGTCATTGGCTGACAGAAACACATGAAGTCAAGTCTAATGTGTAGAAAAGCCCGACTTATGCGTAAATAGAAAAACACTTGAAACTAACTCTGATACCATATTAAAAAATATGGGTTTCCATCTCAATTAGCAATGAATGGAGTGGCCTATAAGCCTTATTAATTAATTTAGGATCACTTGACTAAATAATGTGAACATAACATCCAAGATATTTTATATTTTTACAAATGACTTTAGGCAAATTTAGGATTGATTATATATTGAGTTTGGAATAGTTTTTAAATAGTCTATAATATGAATCTCAAAATTATTCCTTCATAATAATTTTAGATCAATAAATTTAGTTTTCAGATATAAAAGAATTATTGTTATACCCAGTTATTGGAATTTATGATGATTTGAGTTTCCGTGACAAACCAACTTAAAATGGATTTTTTTTTTTTTCATATTTGTTATGTTGTATTTAGAGGCAATTTTGATATGGTTATGCTATAAACAACAAAATAGTTACTTCTTTGGAGTTTCAGAATTATGTAATTTCTAAATCTTGAAAAATCATTGTTACTTGAGTTATACATATAAAGATATGGCAGTTTTAGTGAAACTGTGCAATACGAAAAGTTACAGTGACGTTCTTGATGATGCTCTAATTTTGTGAGCGATTTTGAGGACTTCATACTGTAAATCTTGGAAGGTTTCTTTTACAAAAGATAGAGCTTTTAATATGTTATTTTAAGTTTTTATTATCACAAATAATAAGATTTTAGAGTTTTATAATATGAACATTTTTTTAAACCTTGACTGTTCTGAAAATCAATCTATGAACTGTGTTGTTTATGTAACTTTGGGGCTAATCCTGGGTATATTAGGTGATGATATGAGAAAACTTCCTCCACTAAAGTAATAGGACTCTAAATTTAGTTTATAGAGGTATAAAGTATACAAATTTTAGACTTGTGCATCTCAAGAACACGCTTTAGTAAATACTGGTAACCAGAATTTAGTAATATATAGTAATTTTGTTTAGTATTGACTTTTTATTGGAAAGGTCAATATGAGTATTCTTGTTGTGAGTTATTTTTAGGTTCAAAAAATTAAGAAAAAGGAAAATAGTTAAGAAGTCTGAGACGAGACATGGAATTTGAAAGTATTCAAGGTAAGTCAAATCTTACTTCCTTCATGAAATTTCAAAGATGTGTTATAAGGAATTTGAAAAATCTCAATACTTATGGAATAAATGACTTTTAAATGCTATTTTTGTATGAGAAAAAATGAACCATATATATTATGCTGGTTTTTAAATGTTTGGCATGTCATATGATTATGATCACGCATGTTACTATGTTATGTTCCATGTTTTATGTTGGTTTTGATATTATGAACATGTTTATATTAATGAACCATGGTTCATCTTTTATCAGCTGCAGCCAATTGGACTGATGTATCAACTGTGTCGATTCCTTAGTTAGTTCACGTTTATGGTCTCGTATGCTAGACCTGGTGTCAGAGCTACCTTTTTTAGTGAGGCAGCACTAGACTGAGTACTTAGTGTTGGTTAAGGCATAAAAGCTAGTAGATGAGCCGAATTGTTTTACGAATTATTTCAAAAGTCATGACATGCCTATCCACTATATGAAAATGTATATTTTTTATTGAGTACATGATGTTTTTACAAGATATGTATGTAATAATAAACATGAATGTTTGCTTGTAATAGAACTCTTTGTAATTATGTATGTATGCAAAAATATATGTATGGTTTACCATGGCGGATATATAAGTTGTTGAGTGACATTTTCCCTCCCCACATATTTAATATTTTTTTGCAGATGGAATTTGTGATTGTTAGGTGTGCTAAGAGAGTTGAAATTCAAGATTAATATTAGAATTTAACTTTTTTCTATTATTAGCACTAAATTTTGAATTTGTAGCTGAAGGGCAAGTTTAATCATTAAATTTAAGTATTTTATGATTATCTATGTTAAGTTCAATTTATATTGTTTGCAGAATTTATTTTTTTATTTAGTGATATATTTAAAGATTGGCCAATGATTTTGGCACTCATAACTCAATTTCTCAATTTTATGAGATTTCAATTCCTGACATAGCAAAATCCTCATTCTTTATGATGAGTTCATATACTCCTTAATCTTAAAGCTAGTAATACCTGGTCATGCAACACACGACTAGTGTCCACTTTAAAACAATGTAATGAAACATTAATATAAATTACTTCTTCATGCTATGGCACAAATATGGATAGAATCAAGAATTATCCTAACTTGCTGTCCAAACCTATCAAGAACAAATACCTGGGGTGGACCTATAATCTATCTCCTAAAATTTAATAAGTAAAAGTTAATAGAGGCTAGAGTTGCATTACTTCCGTAGAAGTAGTGTCATTTCAAACCCTTTATACCTCAAATAGTAATTGTAGGGCATAATCTTTTAGTTTGACAGGTGAAGAAAGATCTATAGCAGTGCCTAAAATACCAAAATTTGAGATTCTTTTTTCACATGGTTTGCCTACCATACAACACATAGATTGTGAATTTTCTGACATGTAGAACAAAATTGCAAGCAAAAATAATAAATTATCTCTAGTCTCTACGTTGTCTGTGCTAAAAATTGTAAGTTCTCATTCTTTAATTTTGTTTTGGGCAATTAACCTGTCTTTGCATGGTAATTAGGGAATGAATGAAAATTTTGTGTGTCTACCACTAAGTCCATGTCAAGTTTACTTTGCCTTTCAAATATTTTGTTATTAGTTACCTTGTTATACGGATAATAAGTTAGCTACTACCATAGCTTTTTGATAGATATGCTTTAACTGTTTGGAGAGAGTATATAAAATTTAATACAAATTCATTTGGTCACTCTGGTATGAAATCATGCATATAAAGGTGTCTATTTATAAAGCAGCTACAGTGCATAATTTGTTCTGATTGTTTGAATTCAAGCAATTTATATGTTGCCATGATGTTCATATTGTAATCCGTTATATTTCAATTTCACTATAAAGTATCACCGTTCTTACTTTTAGACAAAAGAAGAAATAACAAAGTCTCGAGCAGTTTAGTAAAATATTAAGCATGCAAAAATGAATAATAATCAAAAGATCCAAGAATTTATTCAATGTACATATCTACTATGCATGTAAAGTGCTCTTAAGGTAGCTAATGGTTGGTTTAATTACTTTCACAACATTATTTAACTTATCACTTACTATAATATATATTGAATCAAACCAAGTTGAATGCAGACAAAATGCTTAAGATGAATTATAGCTCTGTTAGAGTTCATTGGATTTAGGCAAACATTCTAAACATCTAAAAAACAAAAATATTGTCTCTTTTGAACTAAGACTCTAGTATCCAATACTTCAACTTCAAATGACTCATCAATTAAATGGTCAAACATATTAGAACTATGTATTTATTTCTTCTTTTTCCCGATTTAAAAAGACTAAAGGTAAACTACAACCCTTAAAAAGGGCACAAAATTTAGCTTCAAAGAAAAGTTATACTATAGGATCAACTGCTAGATATCAAATAAAGCAAACCATGTAGAAATTAACACAGTATATTTCAAAGTTAAGTAATAAATAAAACTATAAAGCATATGAACATACCTCAATCTAGAGGGCCTAACACATGAAAATTGCAAAATCAAAAACACAATTCCCAACATAAATCCAGGCACTTAAAATGCCTCTTTTAAGTTATTATCAAACAAAAAAATAAAGAAAATAAAATTCACCCGTAAAATATAAATCAAAACAATTCAGCATGCTTGAATTTTGTGGAGGCAAACACTGTAAATGGGAGCACATACTAGGAGAGCAAAAGCGCAATAGCAGGAGATTACCAAACTCATGGCTGAATTTCGGTGGGGAAGTAAAAATTGAGAGCATAAGATGCATTGGGTGGCTTGGAGAAGAATGACAGAAGACAAATGAAGGGGGGGGCTTGGTTTCAAGGAAATCAAAATTTTCAATTCAGCAATGCTTGTAAAATAGCTTTGGAGACTGATCACCCAACCTAATCTTCTGGTGAGTAAAGTACTCAAAGAAGATACCTCAATAAGTGCAATTTGTTTGATGCAAAAGTTCCAAGAAATGCTTCTTGGTATTGGAAAAGTGTGATGAGTGCATTGAGGTTCTTAAGAGAAGGATGAGGAAAGTAGTAGGGGATGGAAAGTCAATTAGAATTTGGGATGACACTTGGCTGCCTGGTTCAGGTATCGAATCAGGTAAAATTACATCAAGAAAGCTTGATAGGTGTAATTTGACCACTGTGGATAAGCTCATTCCAGGATTTTGTTGGAACAAAGCCATAACATTTTCAATCCAGGATGATGTGGCCAAGATCCTAAGCTTACCTATTAGCATCAGAGGAGGGAAAGATAGATGGTTTAGGGAAGGAACAAGTGCTGGCCAGTATACAGTCAAAGCAGGATATCAAGTTGCAAAAGAGTTTGATGATGCAAAATGGCTAAGGACAAATGCAAAGGGGGAAACTAGTCAGAATGCCTTGAATTCCTCCAACTGGAGAGCACTATGGGATCTTAACGTTAAACACAAGATAAAACACTTCCTTTAGAAGTGTATGCATAATGCAATTCCAGTAAATGCCAACATCTGCAATAGAACAGGGAAAAGGGAAGTCAGTTGCTGCGAGTGTGAGACAAAGGAGGACAATTGAGCATGTATTATTCCACTGTAAAAAAGCCAAGGAAGTATGGAATAGATTAGATTCCAGTACAATGGGATGGAATTCAACAACATAGCTCTTGTTTCTATAAGTGGTGGAATACAATGATGGAGACAAAGAAGAGAAGAGATGAAGCATATCACATTGCACTGACATCCAACATTCTTTGGCAGATATGGAAGGCAAGAAACTGCAATCAATTCCAAGGTTCAAAATTGTTAGGATCATCGATATTTGGAATGAACGAACAATAAAAGGGACAAAAAGATTTACGTGGTTCATTTGAAATGAAAATAATAACTTAATAAGGAAATATAACAATAAAAGGAGATTGTAGTTCATGAATCTACTAATTAAAGAGGATTACAAAAAGACACATCCACAAGGAAAACAAATTAAAGAGGAGGAGAGACACAAAATGAAACCACTATAACAAAAGAAGAAGAGTGGATGAAACAGGCTTATTGCAGAAAACTTGCACTACTGTTCTTAATGTTATAACATTAAGTGGCAGAGAAAAACTCTTCCCAAACCAATGTGGGACAAAATAAAAGATACAATTTTGAAGACATACTCAACAAAAATCAGATGGCATGGGCACAGTCCAAAATGCTTTGGAGGAGTTGGATGAATTTAAAAGGTCACAAAACAAATGAAGCAGAAAGAGAAGAGTTGAAACAGAAGAGAGAATTCAAAGATGCAGATGGCTCCCTCCAGAACCAAATGTGATAAAAAATAATATAGGAATTGCAAATGATGCTCAATAGACAAAAGCTGGTTTTGGAATAGTAGCTAGGAATTGTGATAGGGAACTGATCAAGATGTGGGCTATGGTGGAGGATCAGTAGAGGGATAAAGATGTTGAAATGGCTGAAGCTATAAGGTTAGCAATCATAAATGCATGGAGCCAAGGTGGGAAAACATTTTAATGGAAGCAGAGAACAGGAAAGTGATAGATTGTTTATAGCAAAAGAAAGTGTTTACAGCTGCGGTTAATCGGTAATTTAGTCAAACCTCAAGGGAGGTAAATGTAATTAACCGTTTAGTTATTTGAGTTTTTTTGAGTATAAATCTTAAGAAGTTTGATTGGCAAGAAATTACATTTGGTTCTTTAACTCCTGTAACTGCTAAATACCTCTTGATTTCTATAGCATTCCTTTTGATTAGCTAAAGGGTTATGTAGTGAACAAGGTAGGTTGATGAGTTTTCTTTATGTGTTTTTTGGGTTATTCTTCATTTAAAATGAATTTCAATCTCAAGTAGAAATTTTGAGTGTCGAAGGAAAAATCCTCTCTTGATGATATGAATTTTGGAATAAGTGTTCGAGTAATTAAACTTCGATGGGTGAAAAGTTTTCTTTTACAAGATTTTTATTTTTGGAAGTTTTGGAGCTCTTAAGATTTGGTTTATATTTACTTTTTGGGAACTTAAATAAAATTTTCAGAAATGTCTTACTCATTGTTGTATAATCTGGTGAGGTATAATTTCAACTTACTCTGGGTTGAGGGCACGGTGATGATTGGAACATATGACTAGTTTTTTGTTGCATTGATATTTAACTTCCACAGCCAACTTTGAGTTAGTTTTGAGTAAAGAAAATCCAATCCAAAATATATGGGATTGCTGTCTTCATTACACTTTGATTGTAAATGTTCGGGGATGATAAGCAATGCATTCTAGAAAGTTGCTTTAAATCAGGTTTTATAATATACTGAAATCGTATTTGTGATATATGTAAATTGGAAATAGGGTGACATTTCAATGCTTAACTGCCTTAATTTTCTTATATCTATTTGAAAGACCAAGGGAAAATCATGTATTGTTCTTCAACTGCTATTTCTTGAAATTATTGTCATTTTTTCATGATTTTTTATTAAACGCTAAAAAACCTGAGTCTAAAGTTTAAACTTTTACAATTTAACTACCTAATTTTGGTTTGTTCTACTGGGTGATACTCAAGGGCATTCTTCTATTTGTATGTCAAAAAGGTGCACATATGCTTTGATGAAGTTATTTGGTCTCCCTTGGTTCTATTTTTCTTACTTTTTTTTCTCCTTCATGTTCCAATGATCACTGTGGCATAGGTGTATGGTAGCTGCAAAAAGTTTGTGCAAATTTGTGGATAGAAAATACCTAAAAATTGTGTTAATATCTTCTACCTTGATTTGTATTTATTAATTACACGTTAGAAATGAGTTTCTATTTTTTTTTTTAAGTAAAGAACAAGAAATGAGTATATCATGTTTTTTTTTTTTTTTTAATATTGCAATAGATGTATAGATTACTTTTGCTTTTTAAAAATTTTGCATGAAAATATGTACACTAATATATAATTTTTGGTACTCTTTCTTTCCTTTATACACCAATCAAAATCCGAGCACGCTCGCGCGAAGTGTGAGCAGAAAACTAGTACAATTACAATAGTGTGAATTCAATTTAAGTGAAAGAGCTAGCAATGGGGTAAGCCATGGACTTTTGAGGTTTGAGAAGAATTTGACTGATCTTTTAATTAATGGATTGAATAGATAATTAGTCTAAAATACATCGAGGAAATGGGACATAGACGTGCTGTGTTGATAGAAATTGAATATGATGGCAACCTAACCTACATTAGTAGATGTAGAGATATCATAACATAGGTTCAATGGGTAATAACAAATAACAAATATTTCATTTGCACTACAAATGTTGTCCCTCCTTCTGGTGTAAATAGTGGTTACTGTCTATAATTTATAAGGATTGAATCTATAACTCTTAATGAGATTATATCCTTTATAGGTAGTGTGCAGCAGTATCGCACTTAATAAGCTCACTTATATGAATGTGGAAGTAGGGGCCGCTTCTTATGAGATTTATGTGTATATCTCTAGATCAGTCATAAACATATAGGTAAGGTGCATGACCTAAAAGGCACCAGATTCAGAGCATACAATAGATTGAAATTTAATATGTACTCAATTGTAAAAGTATATATTAAGGAGGAATGTTTAAAATCTTGGACACCTATCTTTCTTATACTTCTTTGGTGCATGCACTAAGTGCGACTTAAATCCACAAGTCATCATCATTTATGTGTTCAATTTCTTTACTTAGTATCACTTTTGTATTTTCGAGTCATATGAGGATTATTGGATTTTGCCTCTAAAATACAATTTGAGTGAAATTTGATTTCCCTCCATTTTTGATCCATCCGTTTGTGAACTATTTGTCCCACATTGAAAACTTGTGTTTGAATTCTTCATCTTACATGTGACTATTGTTTTGCCTTTGAGCAACATTAGTTATATTTTTGGTCTGTTAGAGTTCTTATCCGACTGTGCTTACCAATTTTGTGTGGAACTCTAGTTGTTAAACTTTACCCGAATTTAGTATTTGCACTATGTTAACACTAATGTTCACACTGGAGTTGGTTGTTAGCTTGAATTTGGAGTCTATTTCGTTCATGTCTTTTCTTTTAAGACAGACCTATTACTCTCAACCTTTGACCAATTTGTTCACTATAATAGAGGTCTTGAGATCCTTTTCAAACAGTCCGAAACTGCTTCTTATTTTGCTTTCTCTTTCTCTATTTTCAATCAAATTGAGTCCAGTAATGTCGACTGCATGTTTTGAGATGGATTTGAATATATTATACTTAGTTTTTGATTATCCATGTTTAGGTACAAATTGGGTGCTTGATTAATGTTTAATTAGTCCAACTTAAAGTAAGTCAAGCACTATAACCACCTTGTCCGTTGGTTTCCTCAACCCCTTCACCGCCCGTTCTCCAGCCAAGCTAGCAAGCCTTTTGCATCACAGCATAGGAAGCTCCAAAACACCCAAACCCTCTCACCCTACATACCCTTTTCATAATAGATAATCTGCCAAAAAAAAGTTCTTTACTTCTTTTCTCCTTAAACAAAGTGTTGGTACTAATTAATACAAGCTTAAATAGGTAAAAATGGATTGTGGAGAAAGTAAATTCATAAGGTGATTGGTATTGATTAAAATGAAACCATTCAGCTGAATAACATGAAAGTAAATTCTTTCATTGATCTAATCATCACATTTCACATAATCATGTATAAAATATATAAGGGTAGTACCATTTTGCATGAACAATCTGCTACCAAAAAGTATCTTAGAATTGAGGCGCATATTCGCTTTCTTTAAAACAATTTGCGTCCTTACGAATTTTCGAATCTTAGAAGGTTATAATGCGTCTTGTCCATGATATAACAATCTAATTCAAGGTTGTTACTTCTCTTTGATCTGCACAACCACAACCAAGAGAAGTAGAAGCATCTCTATACACCTTATTTTGTCAACAAAAAATATAGTTGTACATAAGATCATATTTTCTCATATACAGCCATAATATCAGGTTTTTTCTCATATAGAACTATGTGTTGAAAAGATATGTAGAACGAAAATTGCATTTTTCTTTTCTCTTAGTGCCCACCATTTATAAGCTAAAATAATAGTTAGGAGAGTTACAACTATAGAGTTAACTTTTACTACATTATTTTTTTCATAAACAAATCACATTGTCTAGATACAATATACAAGAGTCAAATATACATTAATATGGTCATTATAATCAATTTATGCAAAACTATTACATATGTTTTTGTAGTTATGTAGAATAATAATTAAATTAATTTAAAAGAATTATAACTCCCACAATTTAAATTCAAATTAACTCATAGTAATTATAGTCACTTTAATTTTTATTAAAATACTCCAACAAATGATAAACACCATATGTAGTAAATGAAATTCAAAAGGACACTTTTTACATATATATATATATATATATATATACTGGAATTGAGGGAGGGGAAAAACAGAAGGGGCAATGGTTGTGGCATGTAGGGATGAGAGAGGGATTCTTGCTGTAATCCAAGCTCAGCTTTTGGTTGTTACTCCCATATAGGCAAAGGTCACCGGTCTATAATATGAAATACTTTGATTTTTTTATATATATATATATTAGATTTATAAAAAAAATTCAAATATTTTATACAATTTATAGGTGAGGTTTCTTCATTTTGTGTGGTGATACTTGAAGTGAATATGTATCGATAGACATTTATAAAAAAAATTTATTAGCATTTGAAGTTAGAAGCATGAATGTACCAAGAACGTTGTTTAAAAAAATTGGTTGTTATAATTGATTTTATTATATATAGTTGATAGTGTAGATAGATTAGCGGCATTGTAACTTTTCAAAACGTTTACAAATTTTAGTAAGAGTAAAATACATTTTTGGTCCCTAATGATTTAGGTATTCAATAAATTAGTTTTCAAAGTTTTGGGTAAAATAAATTTAATCTTCAATTTAACTAAAATAGGGACAATAGACATAAAATCTGAGAATTTTAACGGAAAATGGTCACGTTAGGGTCAGGTGGCTGTTAAGTAAAAAAAAAATTCAAAACAAAATTATATGTTCTAAGGGAATTGTACAAAGCTGATCCCCGAAATTTGACAAAATATTCAAAACAAGTCCCCAAAGACCAAAAAAAGTTTTTGTTTAATAACAAAAATCATAAAAACTTAAATGTCAAATCAACCGAAGCCACCGAAAATTTGAGGAGAGAGGAAATGATCATGACATGTCAAAAATAATATCAAATAATTAATGATTACATCCAATAAATACTGTGTCAAATAGGACTCTATGACCTAATCAAGTTGAATAATTACGCTTGAAATGAAATTTTATAGATACATGTGTTTGGATTTCTCAAATGTTATTCTTAAAAAACTAATTGTTTACAACTATTGTATAATGTTATTCTTAGAAATTAAATTTTCATAATATTATACTGATACTACAAAAAAATTCATAGTATTATTATCATTATTATTATTACAAGAAAATGTAGCATTAACATTATCATGTTAGGATGACAATGTACAAGTTTATTTTATATATGTGTGTGTAATAGCATGTGTGCGTGCGTGTTTGTGTGTGTGATAGTTCTAAAAGACTATTTTTATCTTATTTGTTGCTCAAATAGAAATTAATTTCATAAAATCAAAATTTGTACCCTCTTATTATGCATTTATGTACAAATTACTTGTAAAACTTAAGCAAGACACAATATGAAAATATGAAATAGTTAGAAAGGACTCTTATTATTATTATTTTTTCTTTTTACTTAATGCAAATTGTACTTATACAATTAAAATTTTGAACCCTCTAATTATGCATTAATTCCAAAATTTAATATAAATTTATTTATATATATATATTAATTATTCCAAAAAAAAGATTTTTTTTTTTAGAATAAATAGAGAATATATTAAATGGGTCAATTATTTTTATTTATGAACATGGTAGGCATGACACTATTTAATTAAGGGTACATTAGGAGTGATAAAGATGTTTAGAAGAGAAGAATTAATAATTCTTCTTTGTATATGATTGTAAAATAAAAATAGGTGGTAGTATCCTTAGAAATAGGTAGTCTCATTAAAATCGATGATGACTAATTTAATGTCTCCATATGGGGAATTATATTCTTTGAGGACATGTTAATTTAACAAAGGTCTAAGTATCACAAAAAGGGAGAAATAACTCACATATATATAATGGTCATAGTATAAATAGATTATAGTAGTACAAAACATGTTTTTTTTTTTTTTTTTGGGTCTTTAGGGACATGTTTTGCATATTTTGTCAAACTTTGAGGGCCAATTTTGCACATTCATATTAGAACATGCAATTTTGTTTTGATTTTTTTTTACTTAACGGCCACGTGACCTGCGCATGACCATTTTCTGTTAGAATTCTCAATTTTTCGTCATTTGTCCTTATTTTGATTAAAAATTGAAACATTAGGGACTCACTTTGTTTTACCCGAAACTTTTGGGACTAGTTTATTCAATAAAAGGAAAAAATACAATTTTAGCCCTCAAAATTTTGGTCATGGTCCATGTTGGTCCTCAAAGTTCAGACAAAACATATTTAGTGCTCAAACTTTTCAATTTTAACCAATTTAGGACAAATTTAAAAATTTCGTCAATTATAAAGGGGAAAAGTAACATGCTTTGTATGTGACTGTTAAATCTCAAGTTTCAAGCATAAAAAAGTGCAATTTTATCCCTTAAAGTTTGGGTCAGGTATATTATAGTCTCCAAAATTCCAAACAAAATGTATTTAATTATCAAACTTTTTAATTTTTATCAATTTAGGACAAATTTGTTCTATCAATTACAGGCGAAAAAAGTCATGTACATTGCACGTTATAGTTAAATCTATCTTGGGATATAACATTTTCCAACCCATTTTAACCATATTTTCACTTTTCCTCTCATTATCAACATTTTATCATTTTCCATTTTTGTCTATATTATAATACTTTACATGCACGTGACTGTTAAATCTAACTTGGGAATTTATAATAACTCCCAACCGATTTCAACTCATTTAGTCTAGTGTTGAAAAGTTATATCCAGAGAAAGGATAATAATAACATAATAATAATTCACTAATAAATTGAACAATAATTTAAGGATGGTGATATTTACATGCCCTTTTTAACTTTTTGCACACCCTTATCACTATTCATTAGTATAATTAGTTTCATACACACCTTTTCTAGCTCGTTAGATACCCCAAAATGAACATTTTGTATTAATAAACATTATTAGGGGTATACAAGAAACTAAAAAGGGTGTGTAAATATCATCACTCTAATTTAATTCAAACTAATATTTGCCGAACAATAATAATTAAGTTTTTACAGTATAATAAAACTAATTTATTGAGATTAATCTTTAGAATATTTGTTGAATTTGGTGTAGTAAATGAAACCTCAATATTTAGTTGCAAATATTGAACAAGATTTAGTTCAAAATTGTACTTCATGTACTCTTAAGCAACCTCTTTTATAATATTTTACAAATTAGCAATGGGTTTTTTCGTCGTTAATATTTTTTAAACATTTAAAATATTAATTATAGACGAATTTCTTTGTCACAATTGCTA
Organism: Cinchona pubescens; assembly: GCA_025175665.1. NCBI lineage: Eukaryota > Viridiplantae > Streptophyta > Magnoliopsida > Gentianales > Rubiaceae > Cinchona > Cinchona pubescens. Next base: position 1,505,215 of record JANKKI010000249.1, read on the forward strand.
TTTTTAGCTATGGAATTTTAGGTCATTAAATTTAGCCAAAAAAATTTGTGGTTAATTTCAACTTTTCGCAATGTTTCAAAATCAAATTTAATAATCGATTTGCCGATGGAAAAATCTGTCACTGAAATTTCGTCAGTAAAACTCTGCTATACTCTATCAAAGAGCCATTTTTCGACAAATGGATTTTGTCGGCAAATTCGTAAGGAAATCGTTTAGGTACGGATTTTTAGTAAAAATCTATTTCTAAATCCGGCGCTAAATACGTTAAAATTGGTTGGACAGTGTTATAATATAGACAAGTATAGTGAATGACTAGGCATTGATAGTCATAGGAAAAGTAGAATTATGGTTAAATGGGTTGAAATCGGTTGAGAAATATTATATCCTAGGATAGATGTAATAGTCACCTGCAATGCACATAAGAATTTTTTTTTTTTGTAATTGACAAAAATTTCAAATTAGTTCTAAATTGGTAAAAATTGAAAAGTTTATGGATTAAATACATTTTGTTTAGTAATTTTAGAATTAAAATTGACCATGACTCAAACTTTAAGGGCTAAACTTGTATTTTTCTACGTTTAAAACTTGAGATTTAACAATCACATACTTTGCACGTGACTTTTTTCCATTTATAATTGACGTAATTTTCAAATTTATACTAAATTGATAGAAATTGCAAAGTATGAGAACTAAATATATTTTGCATGAAATTTTGAGAACTAAAATAGACCACGACCCAAATTTTAAGGGCTAAAATTACATTGTTTCCTTATACAATACCCCCACATTAGGGACCAAAAATGCAATTTACTCTTTTCGTAAAGAAACCATTTGTTCAAATAGCAACATTTTAAGTTTGCTCACAATTTTGAATTTCTTTTTAATTTTGGAATAAAACAATCTACTTGTGCTCTATCTAATACAACGTTACCATAGTTTGTCAAATGGAAGGGGTAAACAATTTGAATTGACAAGAAAAATATATTGTCAACGAGTATGAAATTGGTTTTTAGTTTCAATTATTTTCAAAGCCTTTATGTTTTAAATCTCACTTTGATTTTATTTGGGATTCATATTAAGTGAAATATTATTTTCCTTAATTTCTTTCTTACCTTTCCGATCTATACTCATTCCTACCATAGTCCTCGATTTTATCAATGTTTAAGTAATACAAATTAAGGTACATCATGCCAAAATAAATAGGAACGATTAATTAAAATGGAATATGCTTATTCTGGGCAAGTGGCAGCGGTATCAAATATGAAATAAGATGCTAACTCTACTATTGCAAGTACACATAAAGAGGATGGAGGGAAGAGCTTGACTGGATTAGTTATTATAAACCAACTCCCTTTATGTTTTACCAAATTATTATTCTTGATGAAACTGTAATAGAATAGTACTGAAATAGTTACTTGTAAACGTTGTAAATATTCCAAAAAATTTATATTAATTCTAAAAGTACTTTTACCTAAAAAAAGTATAATTTGGTAAAATGATTTTTGAAGATAACATAATATGGTAAATTGAAGATAAAATAATTGTAAAAGAGAGATTTTTGAGACAATTGAAAGATCAAACTTTTGTATAAGATCTCTTATTTCAATAACTTTAAAATTAGGGAGTGTCGCCCCACCATTTACTTGGTGATTAGCCAACAAAAAAAATTCAATAAATAAAATTTGAGATAGTTGAAACTATTCTTTTTCGAGGAAGAGATAGTTGAAATTATTTGAATTAAGAAGCAAATGAAATAACTTTACGAAAGTATACCAAATCTAACTTGCTTTGTAGTGACACTTGTGATTCGGAGTTGAACTTAGTCTACATGGCAAAAGGAGAATGTATTAGACAAAAACTGTTATATAGTACGTGACCGATGGTATTTCATCATATATATATATATATATATATATATATATACATACACACACACACACTACAAGAATTACTCACCTTTTGTGACTTATATAATTTTGATAGTCACAAATACAATCACTTTGTGACACGACAAATTACAAAAACTAGTAATTCCAAGTCACAAATAATAATGCGACTTTCATTTGCAAGTCACAAATAAATTTTGTAACTTTGTAAACAGTGACCCTCATTTGAGAGCCACAAACTAAGATGCAAGTCACAATTAGTTTTGTGACTCACAAATGAACGTCACCATCTACAAAATCACAATACCATTTATAACTTGCAAATGGAAGTCACATTATCATTTGACTTGAAATTATTAATTTTTGTGACTTGTCGTATTTTTTACTTTTAAAATTCTGCAAGTCACAAAAGGTAAGTAATTCTTATAATACAAGTCTCAAATGGTGATTTTTCTTGTGTATATATGACAACGAAGTAGATAGTAGTAATACTTTTCCTGTGACCTATTAGTTACGTGTTCGAATCACTAGAGGGTGGATAGTGGGGAGAGGTTGGTTTCCATTAAATATATGGCTTATTCCACTTTGCACTCCTAATTTGTACTCGATTCTCACAATACATCCTATAGTTATTGTTGGACATATTACAATCTGAACTCTCAGATTATCCATTTTAGTCAAATTTTTTATATCGTTATTAAAGTTAACAGATGTTCTAACCGTGCATGATACACATTACGTACCTAAAGTAGAACATTTGTCAAATTTCTCAACACTAAAAAAATTGGACCAAAGTAAGGTTGAATCTAAGAGTTAGGGTGGCAATATGTCCAAATTTAAGAATTAGGGATGCAAAGTGAGAATTGAACAATAAGTCAGGGGTTGCAAAGTGAAATTAGTCATGACTACTTTTATTGGTGCAATATGCCTCGAAACGGGTCTGTGGTATGCACTTACTTAGTATTAGTTAACTTTTGTAAGGACGTTAAAAAGTAGACTAAAATGAGATAAATCTTAGAGTTTAAGGTGTAACATATTCAAAAAATAAGTATAGAATGCAAAATGAAAATGGAGTATAAGTTAAGGGATGCAATGTGGAATAAGTCCATATAATCTTGATATATATATATATATATATATACAGGGACGGATCTAGGAGTTGAACTTTGGGGGAGGGCAAAAACTGTATATACATGTTCCTAGAGAAATAGTTCTACAATTTTTGCAAAATTTTAGTTAGGCTGATCCACCTTTGTGTATGTGTATATATATATGGTAAATACTTTGGGAATAAAAATTTCAGTATATCCAGTGACAGTCAACAAATATAACAAATAAAAAATACGACAAATATGAGATTTATTGGTTTTTTTATTTTCTCTTATGACCTACGTTCATATTCCTCTTGGTTCATTTTGAAATCCACATTTGCCCCTTTTCCATGATATAGAAAAGCCACTTAACAGGCAAGACCACTCATAGTCCTTATTTAGCCACTTTTCATATTACAAATGACCCCAAAAAAAAAAAAGACGAAGTTCTATGTCTATCCTGTGGAACTTATAAACACAAAACCCTATGTACGACCTAGTAAATGCTGGATTAAATGTGGTAATAGCGTATGTTTATATATATTACTATTATAAATATAATATATATATATATATATTGTTATAAATTCTATAAAGGTGGATGTCCATTCATCTTTCTAAACATATCGGTTAATGTGATATTCATTCTTTTGAATTTTGTGAAGGCTTATTGATTCCCAGGATTCATATATCATATTTATAAATTCCCTATCTTGTAACCCTATAAATAGGGGGTTTCGCTACTTCATTTGCAGGTCTTTTGTAAGGCTTTTGAAGGGTTTATGAAAAGATTTTGAAGGGTTTTTGAAAAGTTTATGAAAGTTGATAATATAGAGTATTGGAGAATTTTCTACTATTTCTCTGTCTACTATTCACTCATATATACTTATAAATTTCCTACTTTAGTGAGCTTGGTAGTCAAGGTTAATAATCTTGACTTAATTTTACAACACGTTATCAGCACGAGACTCTGACCACTATGAGATAGAATTTTAAATCAACACAACAAAGGTATGTAGAACTTTCAATATGACGAAGATACATGAAATTTTAATTATCACAAGTAAGGTACGATTTAAAATTTTTGGGTACTCTCTATTACCATATTTTGTTTTTATACTTTCAGTTGTATCAACATAATATTATTAGAATTCATTTTGATTAGTTTTAATCATGTAAAATTATACCAAACTTGAATATATGGTCCTTGGTATAATAAACAATCTTGGATTTGGGATGTTGAAATCCATTTGAATTCCATGTATCCTAAAGACACAATAAGAAAAGGCAAAATACTATATCCAAACAAGGTTAAACAAAATCTATGATTTTTGTCATTATATCCCTGAAGGATTTAAAATTTTTCCATTTAAAAGATCCAGCAGATCTATGAAAAATTATACACATCATTTATGAATACATATTAGAGATAATATTCTCTACTTTCTTGCCTCAAATATGCTCCTGAATAAGCAATACCGGCATTCGCGAAGAGTTTTACAAAATATTCCAACTTTCATATCTTCTTATGACTAAATAAAATAATGAGTTATTACTCAAATGAATCTTATCCCATTAATTATGCTCCATTCCCCTAAGTGAATGTGACAAAAGTTTAAAGTACTTATGGACGTAGTGATGGTCAAAACTAATATATTCATAATGGTTATCAACAAGCACCACTTTGATTATAGTACTACATCTCACCACCAGAAGTGGTAGACTAGTGAAAAGGTAGAAGAGAAAGATTTCAGTCGTACATTAAGAATAATATGAAAAATAAACGTTATCGTTATGTTATGAAAGACCATCGGTCACGTACCTATCGTACATTAAATAGTCTTCTTGAATTTTCTCAAGAATCATTGGAAGATAAAGAGAAAATCATACAAACAAGTTTTCTCTATAATGATTTGTACAATAGTTATTGTACTATTGGTTTCTTCCCTGAAGAAAGTATTGACCGTTTGGTTGATGGTGAAAATATCTAAGCTGAAGAAAATGGCATGATATTTTATTTAGTATGTTTTCATTACAATTTTAGAATTCTACATGTCTTATTATTTTTCATTAATTTGTTATCTTATATTATTTTACTGTTATATTTATTTTGTTTAATGAGAAATGTATGGATACACATTTAAATGTATTTGAGGTATGAGAATATGTCTATGACAATGTAACAATACATATGATACTCAAAAGTAAGAAATATTTTTTCACCTGAAGTTGGGAGAAATAAATGTTAATACTATAAGTGTTATTGTAAAATTAATCGAAAGTTCCGGTAAAGCAAATATATGTCTCTCTGAAGGAACAAAATTGGTTTTATATAATGCACTTTCTCTACTAAATCTTGAGGAAATTTATTACAGATATCCGTTGAAAAGGATATCATTTTGAGATTATAAATGAGAAAATTATTGATTATCTATATAACATTAGAAATGAAATGTGCCATGGAAAAGTAGCATATCTTTCTTTTTGTTTTTTACTATATTACTAATTGGAACACATTTTATAGTAAACCTGAAGTTTACTAATTCAAATATTTTTATTATATGGCAATGACCTTATAGACTATCTAGGGTCAATTATGATTCGTAAAAATTATTGAAAATTCACATGGACATCTATTGGAGAACTAGAAGATTCTTCAATTCAATGAATTTTCTTGTGTTGCTTGTTCTCAAAGAAATTAATTATTAGATCATCACAAGCTAAAATTAGGATTGAATCTCTTATATTTCTGGAATGGAATAAGGGTGAGATATATGGGCTCACTCACTTTTTATGTGTACCATTTAGATATTTTATGATTTTGACAGATGCATATACTAGATGGTCACATATGTGCCTATTATTGATTCGCAACCTGGAGTTTGCGTGATTACTAACTTAAATAATTTGATTAAGAGCACAATTTCTAAATTATGAAATCAAGAAAATTTATCTTGATAATGCTGGGGAATTTATATCTCAAATATTTGATGATATTTGAATGAACATCAACTAAAGCATGTGTTCCTACACAAAATAGCCTAATAAAATTGTTAGTAAAATACGTCCAAAATAATTAGACCATTACTTATGAGAACATGTTATGTTGCTTGCAGTAACATTTATACACATCAAACCAACAAGTTATTCTCCCCATTATAATTGACTTTTGGTCAAGAGCATAATTTTTTCATCTATGGACTTTTTATTGTGTGATATATGTTCTAATTATTCCATTGCAACACACAAAGATGGGTCATAAAAGAAAGTTGAGAATATATGTATGATGTGAGTTTCCCTTTATGATTAAATATTTTGAAATATTATAGGGCACTTATATATGACATAATTTATCGATTAAAACAAAAATGTTTCCCAACATCAGGGAGAGAAGATAACCAGTTGGATAGAAATTTGAATGAAATTAATTATCTATTTTAATTCTCGTACAAAGTATGTGAACTTGAAATTCACAAGATAATTCATTTACAAATTATTATGAATCAACTGCCGGATTCATTATTACTGACCTAAAATGAGAAAAATCTCATATACCAACTGAAATGCTCCAATTGGTGTCCCAGTAGGACAGCCATCAATATAAATGATAGCTAGACACGCATAAATTGTGGTTGACCAATCAGTTCCAAATGATAAAAATCCTTGTCAAAGGAAATGAGCAAATATTAAAGATGACCATAAAATAGAGGCGGGTGCTTCTAAAGAGACCCTAGACATAATTAATTATAAAGCCCCAGAAATTTATCAGGTACCTGATCTAATGAAAATAAAGAGGTCTTGATAAGTTATGTCACTACTGAAAAAATGGAACCAAAAAGAGATTGTTGTCGACAACATATTATTGTTTATAATATTAGCTTATGTTTTGAATGAAAAACGAGGATCTTGAATGTAAATTTTTCAAAGAATAAGACATAGAATGATTGAAAGATGTAATATAAGAAAATTCACGTTCAAAACGTGAAAACTTTGGACCTGTAGTCTAAATTCCTAAAGGGTAGAACCGGTATCATGGGTACAAATATATTTGTGTGAAAACAAAATGAGAAAAATAAAATTATGCCATATAAAGCATACCTTGTTGAGCGAAAGTTTTTGCAAAAATCCGGCATTGATGATAAAGAGATTTATTCTCTTGTGGTGGATGTAATCACCTTTAGATATTAATTTGTGTGACAGTCCACAAAAATTAAATGCGTATAATAGATATTGAGCATATTTTGCATGGCTCATTTGATATTGATATCTATATAAAAATTTCTGAAGGATTTAACATGCCTGAAGCATGTAAAATTTCACGGGAACATTGTTCAAATGAGATTGCAAAAATCTTTGTATGGATTGTTCAAAGCAATCTAGGTGAATATTTTATAATCGCCTCAATAGTATCTCTTGAATAAGAGTTAAAAAATAACCTAATTTACCTATGCGTTTTCACAAAAGGCACAAAATTAGAATTTGTGATAACTGTTGTATATGTTAATGATATAAATATTATTTGAATTCTTGAAGAAGTTCATTAGAATTCTTGAAGAGTTTTGTTAGAACTCTTAAAGAGGTTCAAAAGATAATAAATTGATCTTGGCAAAGATCTATAGTTCAGCACTCATCGAACGAAAATTTTGTTCATCAATGAACTTATACCAAAAAGGTATTAGAACGATTCTATTTAGATAAAATACATCCATTGAGTATCCCAATGGTTGTGAGATTGATTGCTGTCTCTTATAATAATAATTTTTCATTCTCGTGAGAATGGCAAAGAACTTATTAGTGCTGAAGTAACCATATCTCTCAGTGTTAACATATATTGTAAATTCGTTAGCATGATCTAGTTCTTCTCCGATACGAAAATATTGGAATGCCATCAAGCATGTACTTTAGTTTCTCCGAAATATTATTGATGTGAGTTTATTTTACTCAAACGAATCTAAATCAAAATTAGTTGGTGCTACAGATGTTGGATATTCATTTAATCCAACACAAAGTTCGATTTCGAATGAGTTATAAAGAAATTGATATTTCCATATCATGGCGATCAAAATTTTAGTCAATACTTCTTGCAATCATTGTTGAAATAATCGCAATATATGAAGCAAGTAGTGAATATGTTTGGGTACAGTCATTGACCCAACATATCCGAAAGATATATGTTTAACATTAGAAGTGAAACTTCTAATGATATTATATAAAAACAATGCTAAATATGTTTCTTAGCTAAAGGGAGGCTATATTTTTTCGAAAATTTTCTTCTCTCATGATTTTTAGAAGAATGATTAAATTGATAACCAACAAATTCGCTCATGTGATGATCTAGCAAATTTATCCAAAGGTAATACCAGCAACAATATTTGAGAAGTCAGTTTATAAAATTGGGATGCATCGTCTCAAGGATATCAAGTGATACTTATATTAGGGACAGGATAAGTACACACTGTACTCTTTTTCCCTTGGCCATGGTTTTGTCCTAATGGATTTTCTTGACAAGGTTTTTAATGAGTCAGCATACAAAAGTGTACTATAAACATTGAATACAATAGCACTGTACTCTTTTTTCCTCTGCCATGATATTTACCTATTGGATTTTTCCTGGTAAAGGTTTTTAACGAGGTAGTAATTTTTCGCGTATTTTTTGATACATGGACATCCAAGGGGAGTGTTATGAATTCTATAAAGGTGTATGTCAGTTCATCTTTCTAAACACATTGATTAATGTGATATTCATTTTTTTGAAGGGTTTTTTAAAAGTTTATGAAAGTTGATAATATAGAGTATTGGAGAATTTCCTACTATTTCTCTGTCTACTATTCTTTCATATACACTTATAAATTTCCTACTTTAGTTAGCTTGGTAGTTAAGGTTAATAATCTTGACTTAGTTTTACAACACATATATATATATGAAAATTTTACAATCTTTTTAAGGGAATTATTCCCTTGTACTTTAAATGTTTGCACTGTACAGATTTTTAAAATTAAAGGAATGATATATATATATATATATAAAAATTAGGAGCATTTATTACTAATAAGCGAGTGACAATCATGTCATATGTGAGCTAAATTAGCGTATGTTACACTCTTGTCGTTCAACAAAAGAACCATAATCATTAGAATAATTACGGTTTTTTCGTTCTTTGTACCATAGAATTGTAACTTGTATTTGTATTTATCTTTTTGAGGTAGTAAAACTTTTTTAAATGCCCATTTAAAGTTTTTTGTTAGAGTGTTTATCCATTTCATATATGCATTATGTTTATTCATAATTTTATGATTCATATATATTGTGATGACAATGGTTTTTTACAAATTTTAGGACAAATTACAAGGAATCTCTTTGTGGTTTGTCTAATGTTCATTTACTCTTAAAGTTTGCAAACTTACAACCCGTCCCTTTATAATTTAAGTTAAAATAAAACCATTAGGTATTCTATTAAATGAGTGTTAGCAGATTCAAAATTTTAACTTAAAGGGTTATGTTAGTAATTTGAAGCCTCTAACTAAGTAGTTATATAATTTAACACAAAACTTAAATTCTCTCTTCACAACGAAGGGGGTTGCTTGGGAGTGGAATGATACTAGACTTGAGGGTATTTTTTATTTATTTTTTTTTTGGGTACAAATGAATTACATTTTGCACTTTCCGTACATTATACCCAAAAAAAAAAAAAAAAAAAGCATTGATAGATTGCTCTAATGCCTCCAATTTTGCCAAGCATAACTTCTTCTGATTTTCCTGTAATCTGAAACAGTAGGCATATACTAACTTTATTTCAATCCACCGAAGTATTTGGTAGTTCTTGTTGCAATTCCTTTGAATTGCTTAGCATAATGACCATTCAAATGGACATAAAGTAACATATTAAAAATTTATTCATTTTTACCGAAGAATTGGTTATCTTTAATTGTTATATGACAATAGGTTCGTACAATTTATCTCACTAAGCGGCATAAAAACCGCAACCTGAATAATATTTGAAATTTAGTCGTCCATTATGCCTCAACGTGCAAATGTCCACTATTATATCTAATCTACACCTTTATAACATATAATCCACATGCAAAAATCTTTGATTTTTTTTTTTTTTGGGGGACAAAAACTCCAAGTTTTGCATGACACAAATTCAGAGAAAATGTTTCATAAAACAAAGTTAGTCCATAAATTTCATGTAAATAAAAGAAATTGAGAGAAAAAGTACATTCAGAATGAAAAGTTTGAAAGGAGCTGGCTAAATAAAAAAATATATATTATAACAGCAATAATTGCACCACAAAACCCAAATTTACTATTCATCACAATCTTTTCATGACGTTCATTACAAAGTTGCAATTAATTTCTTAAAAGAAATAATGATGAGATAGAAATATAACATTGCTATAAAGTTTCTCGAAACCATTATTTTCGATATATTTATTGATCAAACTTCCTGGCTTAATTCCATGACTTCTATAAATTAGGCTGCATGTATTACAAAACTTTGTATTCGATCTCTTTACATTTTCTCATTCTGAAAGAAAAGTTGTTTTATTCTCTTTAATTTTGTTACCATATTTCAAGTTTTCGTTTCTTATAAGTTTTGATTGACTTGTTTGGTTTTGTTTCCCTTTCTTTTCTTAAACATGTGATTCCTCTATATTATTCAAGTTAGTCTTTTTATTTGCCGAAAAACTGGATTTTTTTCTTAAATAGTACAATATAGTAATTAACACAACGTAAAAGTTATTCTCAAAAAACTTTTTCTTAATAAATTTTCATTTCATTATTGTTAATTTAGTTTCTGTATAGTCAACTACATAATTTCATTCCGAATAAAAGTCATGAAATTTGCTTCAATAGAATTATATTCCAGAAATTAAACCTCCCATAAATTATTTCACTCTAAACCCAAATTTTGAAATTTACTTTAATAAAATTATATTCTTAAAATAATATCTCAATATTTGACATAAATAGCCTTAACAAATATGAAAAAAGGCTAAGATTTACCATGATGGATGTGATTTTTGTTGAGCATTTTGAGTTAGATTAATTTTTAATTTTTAACATTATAACAATCATCATTTCAATCACTCATATTATATTCTTGTGCCAATAAAATTGTGATAGAACACCAACTACATTGCATACAATATATGGCTTTAGAAGAACTCCTCTTTTTGGTCACATGAGAATTTGTTGGTTATTCTAATATCATCTCACTCCCACAAATGCTTCTTACTTGTGTCAAGTGTTATCTTGGTTTCAGCATACATGAGTGATCTTTTAAAAATTTCAAATTTAATTAGCTCATAAAGTCCAGTTAATAAAGAAGTTTTTATTTCCCCGTTAGCATACCTTGGAGTTTTTAAATATGCATGATAGAACTGCTAGGCTTCATTGATACCTTTTGCTTTGGTAAATCTATATTTTACATCTAAAAGATTGGGTTATTAAGAATCTCGCACAAAATTCTACACAATATTAGTGCATGAAGTAGACTTTTATCATAAATTGCATAAACGATGGAAGATGCCGATAATTTTGTGGAACATACAACATACATGGTTATTACATTTGACTGAATTCTTCCTATGTATGAAGTGTTAACACATAAGTTTAATCTTTATAAGGAGTGATACTTAACTCATCAAATGGAAAAATTAAAAGTAAGAAGCAATTGGTAGAAAATTGCACGTATTTTTCTTTTTCCTATGAGTCCAAAATGTAGTTCATTTTTCCTATATATGAACATTTTTCATACCAATGTTGTAACTGGATGCAATTAATTTTCATATTATCAACAAAGTGGGTAACTTTAAAAGAAATTTTGAAATCACAATGATCAAACTCTTATAATTACCTTTAGGTTTCTTTCTTTTTTTTTGGGTAATTATAAGGAACTCCCTTGTAGTTTGGCTAATATTTAGATTATACCCCAATGTTTTACAAACCTACAATCAATCCCCTTGTGGTTTGAATTTTTTATAAAGTGGATAAAAAGATAAAAACTTAACAGATTTGTACAAAAAGTCAAAAATATCCCTAAGCCTAGTAACCATCCACAACCCAAGAAACCCTTCTGCCTAGTAATGAAGGATTTGAGTTTTATTCTAAAATATGTAATTAACCTTGATTATAGGTTTTAAATGATTGAAATAACCCTTTAAATCAAATTTTATCAACCTTCTAACGGCCATTTAACAGAATATTTAATGGTTTCACTTTAACCCAAACCATAAGGGGGTTAATTATAGGTTTACAAAATATAGGAGTGTAACCTGTACATATACAAACCACAAGGGAGTTTCTTGTAATTTACCCTTTTATTTTTTATTTTTTTGTTAGTTTCTAAAATCATTGCCAAAGAAATTTCTAAAATCATTTCCCAAACAATTCCATTCCAATTCAAAACTTTACTCCCCAAGATAAATAAGAAAATTTACTTCATTGAAAACTATATTTCTAAAAGAAAATCTCAATGTTGGTATTACATAAGTGGCCTCTATAATTATAAGAAAATTATATTAAACTTTGTGAACATAAGATAACTAAATTTATACTAAGGGTATCTTCAAAAAGAAAATTTTAAACACTACAATTGAACTCACACATTTAATAGAACATAGATGGATAAATAAATAGAAAACTCCATTCGGGATGATAGATAGTAAAGAAAACCATTTTTGGGCTTTTCTGATTTTTTTTTATGTATTCAGATGTAGTATTATGATTAAACTTTGTAGAATCGAGACCCTATGTAGAATCATTTTGAAAGTTGTAGGATCGGATTGCAGGATCCTAAGATCCTACTAAAAACACAAAAATGCAGCTTTTATTTTTTTAAAGCAAATATTCAATGAAAACTTATACAAATAAATATAAAATTTTAATATTCATCACAAAATAAGTTTCTTTAACTTAAATTTATAATATTTGCCATTATATACTCATAATTAAAAAGTTTTGCGTCATTGTAAATTTACTACTGTTCTTTGAATTAAAAACTAAAAAAATATATATATTATGGATAGTCTAAACTCATCAAATATAATATTTGAATGAAAAATTATCAAAACTCTAATTTAACTTAGTTAATATAGAAATATAAATTACAAGATTTTAATGACCAACTATAGCGTTTATTTGTAATAGGTATACCACATCTAGAATTGGGATCAAATTTGTGATCCTAAGGGTATCGAGATTCTAACAACTATGATTATAATACTCAACATAATCTTATGTATGGAGTAAAATATGAGTAAATATTTACAAGAGAAACATAATATTTGAGGGGACTTTGTGCACATAAAGTTTTCTTATAGCTAGTTTTTTAGTTAAATAGGAGACAATAAAAACATTTTAGACAAGTTGTCAAATCAAGAAAAAAGGATGTGTAGGGTGGGAGGGTGGTGGTTAAGGGTATTTTCGTCTTCTTGAGCTTCTATTGCTATTAGGGCAAATGGGCTTCCTTAGGCCGAAAAGGTGCTGGAAGGAGATAGGGAAACTCGACGTCAAAGTAACTGATGATTGAGGTACACTCGATTTTTGTGCATAATTTTGTCAATTATTATTAGCTAGCACATTAGATTTGGAAAAATCATCTTATTAGTCCTCCAACTATTTCATTAAAATCAAAATGGTCCCCCAGCTTTAATGTTAACTGAATTAGTCTCTAAACTAAATATTTTTATCTAGTTTGATCCCTAATGGTGGCTCTACCCAAAATATAATTTTTTTTATTATTTTTGACCGGTATTGAGTTAGGGTATAACCGTCAAATCATCTATTCCTATAAGTTTACTTTTTAAAAATAGTTTTAGACTTACTTTAATTGTCCTCTAACTATTTCACTAAAACCAAAATAGTCCTTCAACTTTAATTTTAGTCGGATTAGTTATTGAACTAAATATTTGTATCCAGTTTCATCGCTAATGCAGATTTTGTTTTGTTGCTAATGCGGGATCAAAACATATTGCCCCCTTATATTCAATTTTTTTTTCAATAATTGCATTTCATTTAAACAAATACCCTAAAATCCTCCTTACCTTTCTCCCTAAACCAATGTACCACCATTGCCATTCCCTCCATCTCCCACTCAGCGAAGCCCTCCCACTCCCGTATGCTGCCACCATCATTTCCCCCTCCTCTATCTCCATTCTCCCTTCTCGCTGCTCTTACCCTTTGCCCTAACCATCACCAATTCCTCCCTTTCCTGCTTGCCATCCCCTTTATCATTACTACCATCATTTCCTTCTTTGCAATCCCCCTCTCTCCTTTCCCATTACCCCACCCCTCATCCCGCAACCATTGCCACTTCCTCTCCCTCCCGCTTCCTATCTCCTCGGCCTCTAGTAGCTGAACTTCCTTCTCCATCCTCCATTTATTCATTCTAGAACACGTATATATCTATGATTTCTCTGAAATACAATCCACCATCAACAACTTCCTTGCGAAAACACTACTCGACTTCATCATCCTCATTCCAGTCCTAGTAGTGTGAGCTCAACAAGAAGGACATAATTATCTTCTAAAAGAAACTCTATAGATCGATTTTGAAATCGAAGTTATCCGTGATTTGTAAAAACCATCACATTAGTATCGTCAATTAATCTCTTCAGTGCTTACGTTTCTAACTATTATAGGATCATATAATTTGACGATTATGCCCCTAGTAAATTCGGTCAAAATTCAAAAATTTATGTTTTGGGTGGAGTCACAATTTAAGGATAAAACTAGATACATATATTTAGTTTAGGGACAAATCTGACTAAAATCAAGTTAGGGGACCATTTTGGTTTTAATAAAATAATTGGAGGACTAATAAGGTATGTCTAAAACTATTTTTATAAAACAAAAATAGGAGTTGTATGAAAGAGAGAAGAAAATTAGGAAGAGAAATGTTGGGAGGATGGCAAGTAGAGACGGAGAAGGGAGGGGGAAATGGCTGATCAGTGGGATTGAGATGGATAGTGGTAAGGAGAGGAAGTTGGAGGTTGTGGAAGGAGAAGGAGATGTGGGTCGCATGAGCAAGAGGGAGAGAGGGATTCAGGTACGGGAGACTGGGAGGAGAAGGGGTTACGAGGAAGAAATAGGGAGAGAAAAGTGGGGCTGTTGAAGCAATAACAAGTGATTGGGGGCAAGGGTGGTGGTAACCCCCAAGAATCCTATAATCCGTCTTAGTACCTACCTAATTTGGGTAGAATATTTATGAAATTACTATATTTGCCCACTTCCAAATTATTTAGACTCTATTTTTTATAGTTAATTTTGTCATGTATTTAACTCTTCATATTTTTGTGTTAGGTATTTAAAAGTGATTAATGTTATTAGTATTTGGCAAATTATATTTAAGTTACTAATTTAGTAATTTTTTTGTAATCTAGTAATTCTTAAATTAAATACATTGCACTTTTTGCATTACTAAAAATTAAAATTTTCAGTTTTATAGGGTATTTTCTTTCCTTAAATCTTCTTTTATTAAGATTTTACCCTCAAATATTTTTTCAAAAATGCACTTGACCAATTTCATGTAAATTAATATTTATCACTCTTTATTTTATTCAATTTTAAAACAATGACCTATTTAAATATTAATTTACTTCATTTATATATGACAAGTTTTTGATTTAAAATGTCAATTTTACTAGATAAATAATTAATTATTCACAATTCAAAAATTATTATTTTTTGTCAAGTCAAACTACTCTAAAAAAATTCAAGGAATCTAATGGAATATATAGATTATTTATACAATTGTTTTTTTCTTCTTTTTTTTGTGATATTGGTTGGAGTATTAAAACTTATTGCTAATATTAAAATTTTGTTTTTCTAAATAGTTTTATTTTAATTTATATTCTCGCCCTAAATTAGGGAATAGCGCAACACTAACCCTTATTACCGCTTGATTTGAAGGTCACGAGTTTGAATAATCAAAACTAGTTATTCGTTTGATTTGGAGGTCAAGAGTTTGAATAATCAAATCTAGTTATTCGGAAAATGTAAAATAATATTACACACTATAAATTGAGTGATCCAACCAATCATGAACACTATCAATAGTGAAAAGTTGATAAATCGAGTTGATAAATCGAGTTATCCTTTGTATATTTTCGCCCCCATAAAGTAATATGCTCTGCGTCCACCACTGGCTGTTGGTTGATTGGCGGGATTGAGTTGGGGAATGGAAGAGCTAGGGATTGCAGGAGAAGACAAGAAAGGTGAAGGTTTGTGTGGGTGCATTAAATTACATTTCTATCCCTGATTAGAGACATTAAATGAACAAAATAATTCTCTAAGTCTTTTTTTTTTTTTTTTTTGGCATTTGACCATTACTTTTTTTTAAAAAAATTCTAAGGGTCTCAATTTATTCCAACTATACTACAAGGAGACATAAGGAGACAGTGATTAGGTTAACAAAAAATAGGGAGCTAACACGAATATTAGCTAAATCCTAAGGGGGTTGATTGTAATTTATCCTTTGACATTCGATCCTTATTGTCTAATATTGGGCCACGATTGGTTGTCTTAACTTTCCCTTCGTCTTCTTCAACATTTTGTCCCTCTAGCATCTACTATTTGCATAGATTCTGACTTTTGCTTGACCTAGAAAATATATTTTTCATAAGAGTAAGATTCATTCCTCATATTACAATTGTTAGATTCTCTGGAGCATGCACCTGATCCCAAACTTGTGGACCGTGTGATAGTAAAACCAAGACTGACCTTGTTCTCAACTCAAGCATCAGGAGATGCTTCAAAACCAAATCCATTTTGCTGGACATAAACTAGTGGCACTTGATGAGAATGAAGATGTGAACGATGAGTTGAAATTTAAAGCTGTGAAATGGAATGACTTGAAAGTATCATTCAGTTGAAAGACACTCCATTAAGGAAACATATAAGAATGTCAAACCAATCTAAGTTCTGAGTTCAATTCTCAAAAAGCGTCCAATTTTGGGGCATACAACAGACTAAACAATATACAGTACTTACAGATCCTAAAGCAAACACATTTCCATTTTGAGGGAGAACTAGTAAGGTAAAGCGAGAAATTTGGTGTTGTCCCTCATGGAGCCATATTGGAGACTAATCTTACTGAGTAACATATATGCCTTGACAAATTTGAAATGTCCACCAAAAAAGTTTAACATAAATTTAGACATAATCATATAATAGAAGGCTTTATCGGGTAGGAAAAAACACGTCCATTCAATAATCACAACCAAAACATACATTCAACTTGACCACATGCACAAGATTCAGATACTGATAAGTGATAAAAACCTGCATATAATTTTTACATACATTAAATACTCCACTTCCCATGCATAGGAACAGTCGCACAACAGAATTCATGTAATAGAAAAGCATCAGGTAGTCATACTGTATGCATCTTAATGAACCCGAGAATGGTACCGCAGAAACAATCCAAAAACTTTCAAACGTTGCAATTTATCACAAAATGGAGGATAAACACCAAATTTTAGCAGACTAGCATACCATGTACCTCAGCATTAAACAACATTACAGATATCAATTACCAGTATTGAGTTATTTCCTCATTCTAATAAGAAAGAATGATGATGCAATATACATTTAAGCATAGAAACTTGAAGATTTAGAACTTACATATCTGGATGTCTCTGAAACACATAACCAAGGAGTTAAGTTTATAAACGACTACCATGAACGAACTTCTTGTCTCTACGAATTCTCAAACGGTAACATTACCGTGTGATTAAAAAATCACAGTTCCTAAATAGACACAAGCACAAATAAGAAAAACAAGTTTCTCATGTCAAATAGCATTTCTTAATCCTTCTCGGCCTTGATTTACCAAATTCCAGTGCCAACATATTTTTTTGTTGAGCAGGAGTGTCACAGCTTAGAAGTCACAGTAAAGGTAGACTAGCTTTTGAAAAATGTAATACAAGTTTGGATGCTATAGAGCATTCACTGCAAACAACATTTCCTGAATCGATCTCAGAAGAAAAAATGAAGTTAAATCAAATCAAAGGAAGTAATAAAATGTTTCTGAGAGCCACGAGATTTGATCATTCAAAAACCCATTCTTCCCTATAAAGCAAAGACAACCATCTATACACGTAGAGCATTATGTCTAGGTTTCAGTCTTTCCCAATATGTAAAACATACAGCGGCTGGATATTTTAGATTCCTTCTCTAATTTGCCTTCTCTCTCTTCACTTAGCTTTTTCACCTCTTGAAGAGTTTTATAGAGCCATGGTGAATTTGCATTAAGATGACACAAATGAAAAAGAACCAGAAGGACAATTACATATCGCACAAAGACATCCATCAAGCCAGCACAAATACTAAGATACTGGAGCAACCCAAGCAATCATAGCCACTCCCAAAGTTCACCAGACAGCATAGATGCCCAAATCCTTATGCCTTGTACCCTTCAATATTGCTTCAGAAGACATGATAAAACAAGTGGCCAACTTGTAACAAAATGCAAAGACAGAAAAAGCTGTATACTTTATATTGCTCTAGTCCATGGGCTTCTAGATTTTATCGAGCTTTTCTGCTTTGACAACCGGATTTGCTCTGGCTATTGTGTTCCGAGCAGCAGTGCGATAGTCAAATTGGCACTCATGCTTATCAGAATAACGATGCACAGCACAAAAAAGATTCCCACATCTGCAGTTGAAACCAGGGCACTAGTCATGGTTTAAACCCACACGTTTGCGGCAAGTAGTGCACCTGTTTGGACCCTCTTTCACCTTCACCTCTGAACCCTGCCCCGAAATAAGGTTGGGGGATGCTGAAGTGGGAACAACTTCCAGGCCCACTGGCACAGCTTGTACAGCCAAAGTACCAGAGCTGGCGTGCCCTTTCTCCATGCTACTTGAGCTACCATTGACAATATTCTCGATTGATGAAGCTGCAAGTTTGGCTTGCTCCTGCTTCAAGGTCATCACCTTGTGGCACTTAGAACACATATTCATGGTTGCTGCACTACCGAAAAATCCACAATTATTAATGCAAAGAATTTGGCAGCCTGTCTCTTTTGAAGACTCCATCAGACAAATACCCTGCTGATTGAGGAAAGAAAAGAAGAACCAAGTAAACCAACTAATTGAAGTATAAGAGAACTCCCAAACTGTTTTTCTAAAAACAAATAACTTAATATCTTAATCAGCAATTCTGAGACTAGTTATACTGTTAAGCCATCTCTAACCAGTGTTCAACAACTTCATTATGGATGAAACCTACTGAACTCAGCAATACTCTACAAACTTGATAAACTACATCAGAATTGGCCTACAAATATGTAGGGCTACAAGACAAATGAATATTGTTTGGCATTGAAGAACCAAGAGAAAATTTTGACATCTCCCAGAAAGTCAAATATAGCGCGTTCATTAGAGGTCAACCATAAGGAATCCCAATGTCAACAACTGCATTTTGGTCAAAGCCAACTGAACTCAGCAAAACTCAATACATAGCTCGATAAACTACATCAGCAATGGCCTACAAAAATGTAGTTTAATTAGAGGGATCAACCCAGGTTATTCAATAGAAGGTTCAAAAGGACCAGGGGGAGGGGACCACACCACCGAGCATATCCGGTCTAAGCCAAGCCCAGGGAGCAGCTTCAATGGGGACGACCGATGAAACTCTGTCAAATAGGGTTCGTTTTTATTTTATTGACCTATTAGGCTATGTCCTTTTAATGGGAAGATATAGGAGCAAAACAATCAACCTATTGATATTGGAAGACCCAACGGGACCTATTACCCTTCATGCAGAGGATCTTCTTTCCGACGTCGACATAGCACATGCCCAGAGCTTAAAGCCGCTAACCAGACACAAGACTAACACGGCTGTTGAAATAATTAGGGGCTAGCTCATTGCTTCAAGACAATTGAGTTATGCTTGACAATGAACTCAAGAAAAATCTCAACATATCCCAGAAATGAGACACATAATAATCATTACATTATTTACATATAGAACAAACAAAGAATGCTAAACATAGCGTGTTAATTAGAGGTCAACCATAAAGATTCCCATAAACATGAAAACAGTCAGGTATCAGAGAAGCTAACAAAATCATCTCTTACCTCAAAAGGTTGATAGGCAGCAATTCCCAGTTTTCCATACAATCTTGCGATTCAATCTAATTGCAAAAGGGAAGGTGGCAAAATATCACAGTATTGGCAGTTTCTCAAGTTTCTTTAATTCTTTGTATTTTACTTGTCAATCATGTCTGCCATTTAGTTAACAGCCCAACTTACACATCTCAAATTAAATGACCACAAAACAAGGTTTTTTACAATGTCTCAGTTTCAATTATATGTCTTTTATTAGACAATTATGTCTGGCATTTCGTTAACCATCCATCTTACAAAAAAGGATGATACACAACAAACAAATAGAGATATTACTAAAAAAAGGGGGTTAATGGAAGCTAAAAGCTGAAAAAGAGAGCAGTTTACAGAATTTATTCCAACAGAAATCACAAGCTTACTGAAATTTAATGACTATGAATTGGAAAAGACAAAATGGACAATTAATGTTCTTTCGTCCTGCATTATTGTGTTTTCCCCTAGATAGAAAGCTCAGATGATATGAGAATGATTAAGAAACTAGATTTTGTTATAGGGCAAGAGAACACGAGTCAAGGATACAACAAGTGCAAAAGTTAGTCATCATCAATTAACTGACAATGAAAAGATGCCACAGAAGATCAAATACATGAAAACCACACATTCTGCCAGAAATTGCCCCTCAATGGGGGGATGGCAAAAAGAAAAGGAAATTTCATTAATATCTCTTGCAAGGGCTTGCAACATGGAAAACCTTTTTAACTTCAATCACCACTGTCCTGCCACATGAATAGAAAGTCAGAACTTTCCCAAGTGCCTTATAGAGAGACCTGAATTATACATGAAGAGGACAAGATCCTCATTCGAGTAAACTACTGTCAGTGAGTGGAAGAACTTCCCATATCTCGAGCATTCCTTGGAAGTTGAAACCATAAGCAAAGGAAGATGGTATGCAAAGCTCTTGAGAAGAAACAATTGCCTTGTAGAAGAAATAATAACATGATAAGTTCGAATACTTATATTGACCAAAGTATCCTTTACCAATTGGCTCATACATTTCTGGTTTTAATAGAAAACTCTAGCTTGTTATCTTTCTAAAACCACAAGGGTTGTTTTCCATCAAAACGTAGTAAAGCCTATATCTTACGAGACTATATAAAAACCGTGTATTGAGCAGCTACAGTTCGACCTATGTAAAGATGCATTTTTTAAGCTGGAGCTTTTCAAAACAAATGTAAATATCTTTTTTTCAGGACATAGACCCTCTCCACAGTCTACGGGCCATCATGACAGTGAACAACAAATCCTTTTAGATGGAGAGAGAGGAGTAATAGTCAAAAACGGATTATTTCAAACATTTTATAGTGAACGAACAAGAGTTATTCATTGTATCATTCTTCTTTCTTGATCTTTCCAAGAGGATTAGTTTCACTGCTCTGCACCCTTCGAATAAATTTTCTTATCTTAAGTTCTTAACTCCCCCGAAGCGGTTTCTCTGTCAAGGGCGGTTGAGGTACTGTACACTACCCCTTAATATGTACTAACAATATGATAATAGCACATGGAAAGCATCAACAGTAACACTGAAATCCTCAAGCTAGACCTTACAAACGACTGAGAACAATTACAAAAGGCCAAGAGTAGACTTATAGATTAATTATTTTGACAAGTATACCGACGGAAGCAGCCAACTAAAGATCTAGGAACACACAACTTATAATAAGCCTTTAAATTTGAAAAAGACTATTTTGGAAATGCAGGTCGCGAGTTAGCTCTTGAAAACAGCTTTTGCTTTTCTAAATATGAAAAACAATAGGGTGTTTTCACCTTTTTTTTTCAACAAATTAAATTACTTTTATTTTAAAAAACAATTGGTTATAGATTATCATAAGCAGTTGACAACAAGCCATAAAACTACCATGTTCACATAACAGTTTATTTAAAAAAAAAAAAATTTCACCAATAATTTAAGTCCCCAATCATACAAACTCTGGAACAGATTATTAAACCAAATTAACACAAAAGCAGCAAAATTCCTGTGAAAAAAATTCCAAAAAAAAAAAAAAAAAAAACCATACAAATTACAACAAACTCACCAAAAAGGGAAGAAATGTTAATTTGATTAGAAACAGATGAAAAAAGAAGGTATAGAAAGCTCTACCTATTGACGGGATTCAAGCAACTTTGGCCGATCTTGACGCGCAAAAAGAAACCCCCTTCACAAGAGAAATACAATAATTAATTAAAATTTTCAAAAACAGAACCCTAAAATAAAATTGATGGGAAATTGGAAACTTTTATTTAATAGTAGTAGAACCTCAATTTTTTTTATTTAACTAATAAATTTAGGAAGAAGAGATAACAATAGGAGAAGCAGAGAGAGAAAGCGAAGAAAAAAAAGGTTTTATCAGTGAAAAATACTAACATAAATCTTGAACTCCACTTGTAAATTTATAAAATTTTAATTAATCCTATTTATTTAAATATTTTCTTTATCGGATAGATTTGTTTTATAACATAGCTGTTAGAATCTTATTTTACCCTTACAAGATGTTAAGATTCTATAATTTAAATTTATAAATTTGATTTCGATTCTAAAAGAAATTATAATTTATGTCTATATTTACTAAGTTAAATTAGTGATTTCATACATTTTTATTTAAATCTGTGCTATATTTCATGACTTAACACTATTCAAATTATTTTTTAACTTTTAATTGAAAAATAGTAATATATTTACGATAATGCTGAACTTTTTATATTATGAGTATATAATGTTACGAATATTAAAATTTTATATTTATTTGTATAAGTTTTCATTGAATATTAACTTTAAAAATAAATAAAAGTTACATTTTTGTGTTTTCAATAAAATTTTACGGTCCTACAATGTGATCCAGCAACTTTCAAAACGATCCTACGTAGAATCCCGATTTTATAAACTTTGTTTTATAACGGGTCAATTGCAAAATATTTCCTATAATATCTTCTACTCGTAATATGCCTCACTCACGCTCGGCATTTTTTGAACAGCAAAATATATTAACAAAATATATTAATGGTCACCAAACTACTAATTTGTTACATACAAGATCACTGAATATTTATTTTACAAATTTGATCACTAAATTACCTTAAATGTGTGTTTGGAGTCATTACGTTCCAAATTGGGAATCTGTTCTCTAAACTATTTTAATTGTGTGTATGCAGTCGCCATGGAAATAGAGCAAACACACACTTGTAATTTAGTGACCAAATTTGCAAAATAAATCGTTCAGTGACTCCAGACACACATTTAAAATAGTTCAGTGACTAAATTTGCAAAACAGATAATTTAGTGACCTTGTATGTAACAATTTAGGAGATGTTTGGTTTATAGGTACGAGGGAAAGGGATAGGAATTAAGGTTAATGATACTCATAGATGTTCTTTGATTAATCATTATAGAAATCATTCTATGATAATGAGAGTGTTAGAAAATGCTCACTTTCATTCCCCATTTATAAATTGGGTTTCAAATTTATGAATTTATCAATATAATGAAACTCATTCCTTATTCAAACCAAACTAACATAATGACGCCCATTCCTTATTCAAACCAAACAAGTTAAAGAGAATGACATAAACCCATACCGATAATGTAGTTTATAATTCCCATTCTGATTGCGATTCTCGAATACAAACGCAAACACCTCCTTAATAGTTTGGTGACCAACATTTTGCTTTTTTTTGAATTTACAACACATTATGCTAATTTGAGAATTCATTTTCCACTAAAAATGTCATAATAGCCCTCCAAAACCAAAACATGTTGTCAATAATACCATTTCTCTCCCCACACTTTTATCTCTTTTCCGTCCCATTGAACAAAAACTCCATTTCCCAACCACATTACGGGGGCGTTGGAGGGGTAGGGCTCAAATAGCCTATATGTACTAGGTATGGGAAACAACGATAATAACAAGTTTCTTCAAATTTTTCCTCAATTCTTGATTTGGGAGTCCGTTATGTGTAATAAGCTATTTGTGTATGTTGCGTAGATTGTGCATTTTGTGAGTAATGTTCGATAGTGGTTTGTGCAAGTTATGGTGCGTAGTGCTAAACTAGTTGTGAAACAGAGCAGTGCGTGGAGAAGAATAGGAAGGAGGGGCGCCTGGGAAACAGAGGATGGAGGGGGTTCTTGAAAGGGGTGCCCCTCCGCCGTGATTGTGAAGCCTTGGAGGCAAGAGGATTTTGCTAGGGTTTGAGAAATTAGGGCACAGATGTAGGGATGGGTATTTAGGGGATTTGGTATTTTTCTAATTAGGGAAAAACTATCATTGCATCCCATATTTACATTAATTTGAGTAATGTGAGAGAAATTGATAGTATGGGATAGCACATTGCTTTAATTGATAGTTCAATTGGCATATTACAAATTAAAGATAGTTCAAGGGGTAGTTTGCAATTAACCCTTTTATATCTCTGAAAGTTATGGATTGGGTTCACATGGCTTTTTTTTTATTGTGTAAATAATATTTTGCAATTATTATTTAAATATATTTTTCAATAACTTTTAATTTAATATATATCATATTTTAAAAAGTAGATATAGCATTATTTCAAACAATATTTAAAAAATTATTACCACTTTAACAATGCAAAAGTAATTTGGTGTAATTTAGTGTGATTTATAATTAATTTAATAAAAAAAATTTGTGATGTTAACCTTTCATAACTTCTCTCAGCCACCACAAATAGCTACTTTAAACTCCAAGAGTCCCGACTTCCCTTTAATTTACCACTAGAGATCGAGGTATATTCATATTTTTATTCTTTTTTCCTACAAGTCAAATGATTATATATCCAATTTACTATATAGCAGCAAAAATTTTTACATGTCTTGGAAATAAATATGATACAAAAGCAAATGGAATTGAATATCTACATCCAACAATAAATTAAATAATAGATATGATTGGATTAGACCAGAAATGATGTTTAGTTGGTTCACAATAATAATAATCTTTCATAAGCCACAATGAAAAAAAATAATGTATAATAAGTTTTGGCTTGAAAAGTGAAGCTAAACAAGTTGTGATTGGTTAACTTTGTATAAATGAATTAATAGCATAATGAAAGATTGCGAGAGAAAAAGAAAATAATTAGATTATTTGATATGTTCACAGGATTAATTTAACCAAACTAAATGAAAAGATGAATTAAATTCATTCAATGAATGAATTTTTTTTTTTTAATTTAAACCACATATGATTGTGTCTCACTGACAAACTAAGAAATGAACATCATACTGATTGTCTGCAAAATATTTGACTCAGGTACATCAAATCAGAAAATAAAATAAACAAAATACTTACAATTAGTAGAGCATATTGTTGGTAAGCAGGTATAATTTATTGAGAAATATGGCAAATGTAGAGTAAGAAACAAGTGTTTGCTCTTAATGAGATTTGGGGAATCAAACCTGTTGCATTTAAGGCGTATATATCACTTTTCTTAAGGTTTTGATTGCCTCCACTATACTCAATAGTTTGCTATTGGATTAATAGCAATCTACCTCTAGAATACAACAAATTCTTGACTATTTCTAATAGCAAAAACTAGAAATCTTCCCAAAAATAATATATACAGAGATATAGATTTTTAATGATGTTGTTATATTGTTGAATTAGTGGGAATGTCTCCTTTTATAAAGATGGAAGTGCAGGAGAATCCATTATATTCTAGACTATACCCATTGAATCCATAGAACACACCTGCTGAATCAAAAGTTGCAACTCCCTCCATTTTACCCGTTTTTCAATTTTCAATGGTCAGGCGAGCGCACATGTATAGCACAACAGCAGTGCATGTGCGCTGACTGCTCTGTGATTTTGTCCACAGCGCACATGCGCTGCCATTATGCAGCGCATGTGCGCTGATTTTTTTTAATTATAACATTCACCCACTAATTATTCAAAATTACTTTATATTATAAACTAAATATTTACATTCCCCCACTTAGTTTGAAATATAAACAACAACTCACTATCTCTTTTTAACATCATGCATAAAGAAAAGTGACTATCGTCTTAAACTTTTCCTTAGTGTAAATAACTCACTAAATCTAATTAAATCAAGGTGGTATGGTTGCTTAAATCATGATTTAAAATTAGATTAGAATTATCACACACATTAACTTGTTAAACTTATACATATATTCACCAAAATAGTTTAACACTATTACCAACCATATACTCTATCCCTAATTCATGATCATGTAAAAAAGAGAATCCTAAACTCTTGTTAGAAGTGGCACCACTTCTAGTGATCATATAGGTGAAATCTCTTCAAACTTTTAAAATTAAAGTACAATAAGATGATTTCATTAAGAGTATAAATATTTATACACTCAACCTTCTCACTTAAGGGTTACTATTTGCACAAATAACATGGAATGATATACACATAATTTTTATGCTCACAACTACTTATTAGTAACTTGTTTTTACCTTTTAAACCTTTTAATCTAGTAGTAGTGCTAGAAGAAAAGTTGGGTTACCATTGCTAGTAGTTTTAGACAAAGGATTTCAATCCCATTCCTAGAGACGTCGATTTCACCAAATTTCTAGCAAGAGATTTAGTCAATGGATCTGCTAAATTATTGTATGTTCTTACATACACAACAGTTATGATGCCATCATTTAACAAATGTCTAATATAAGTATGTTTTAGACTTATATGTCTAGATTTATCATTGTATATTTTTATTTATTCAACGCTCTAGACATTGTGGCTTCACTATCACAATTTAAAGCAATGGCTGGCATTGGTTAAGGCCACAACTTGATATCTAATAACAAGTCTCTCAACGATTTCGCTTCTTTACAAGTTGAGGCCAAAGTTATGATTCAACTTCCATTGTGGAATGAGCAATCACAGTTTGTTTCTTTGAAACCCACGAAACTGTTTCTCAACCTAACATAAAAATCCACCCGCTTGTAGAATTTTTATCACTAATACTAGTAAACCAACTAGCATCAAAATACCCTTCAAGCACAGCTGGAAAACTATTGTAGAAAAGTCCTAAATCTTTAATTCTTTTAAGATAATCAAAGACTCTTCCAATTGCTTTTCAATGATCACTACGAGGATTTTTAGTATATCTAGATAATCTACACACGGTAAAAGAAATATTTGGCCTTGTACAACTCATTACATACATTAAACTCCCTATTACACTTGCATATTCAAGTTGAGCAATAGGTTTCGAGACCTGTCCAGTATTCTCACTCAATTTAAAGTTAGGGTCAAAAGGAGTATTTGCTTCTTTTACATTTAAATGTTAATACTTGTTCAAAATTTTCTCAACGTAATGTGTTTAACATAAAGCATAACCCTCACTATGCCTTTTAACTTTAATACCTAAGATAGTATCTATTTCACCAAGATCCTTTATTTTGAATTGTAAAGATATATACTTCTTAGTTTCAAGTTCACCCTTGTAAGAAGTACTAACAATTAGCATATAATCTACATATAGACAAATAATCACACCATACTTTTCAATAAATTTAGAATAAATACACTTATTAGCATTATTATATCTAAATCTATTAAAGAGTAAAGTTTATTCAAACTTTTCATGTCATTGTTTGGGTACTTGTTTTAAACCATATAGAGATTTGACTAGTTTACAAACTTTATTTTCATTTCCTGGTAATGTAAAACCTTATGGTTGTTCCATATATATCTCTTCATCCAAGTCACCATTTAAAATAAAGGTTGTTTTAACATTCATTTGATGCACACATAGATTATAGATAGAAGTTAAAGCCAATAGCATTCTAATGAATGTAATCCTAACAACAGGTATATAAGTGTCAAAATAATCAATTCCTTCCTTTTGTCTAAAACTTTTAGCTACAAGCCTTGCTTTACATGTTAATATGGATCCATCATTAGCATATTTCCTCGTAAACACCCATTTACAACCAATAGGTTTAGAATCAAGAGGTAAATCCACTAGAACCCAAGTATTATTTGATCTCAGACCTTACGATTGGTATTTATTCCCCAAATATTTTGAGTACACACCCACAAGGTTAATATTTTAATTGGATCCACGTCCACAGTCGAATTTTTGAGAAATTTATTCTCCAAAAATTTAACATCCCTTGATTTAATAATGATATTATAATTAATATCAAGTGGTTTATAGGCTTTAGAATTTTCAGCATAGCCAACAAACACACTCTTAAATGCTCTAGGTCCCAATTTGATCTTCCTTTTGTTATCTGAGATTCTATAATAGGCTGTATATCCCCAAACTTTAAGATAAATCAAGTTTGGTTTTCTTCTTTTCCATATTTCATGTGGTGACACTTTAGTCTTGAGAGATGGAATTCGATTATGTAAATGATGAGCAGCAAATAAAGTTTCTCCCCACAAATTTTTTGGCAAACCAGAACTTAGAATTATGATGTCAACCATGTCCACCAAAGTTCTATTCTTCCTTTCAACCAAACCATTTTGTTGTGAAATGTATGGTGCACCATTTTAGTGCATAATACTATTTTGTTCACAAAATATTGAGAATTCGGTAGAAAAATATTCACCACCTCTATCACTCCCCAATATTTTGATTTTCTTATCCAATTGATTTTCTACAAGAGATTTATAAGATTTAAACATATCAAATGTTTCATCTTTTGCTTTCATGAAATAAATATGCACATATCAAGAGCAATCATCAATGAAAGTGATGAAATATCTATTACCAACTCTTATTAGAAAATCATTTAATTCACAAATATCCGAATGCACAAGTTCTAATAATTGTGTATTTGTTTCAATTTTAGGAAAGGGCAATTTAGTGATCTTTGCTTGAATGCATGTTTCACATTTCTTCTAAAAGTTGTCTTTGATAGAAATTAATCCATGTTTAGACATAAAGTGAAGTACTTTATGATTAACATGTCCTAATCTACCATGCTATAAAGAATAAGAAGAATCCAAAATATAAACAGAAATATTGTCTTTATTGATATTTAATTTAAACATGCCATCACAAGAGTAACCATTTCCTACAAATATACTATTCTTGGACAAGATAACCATGTTTGATTCTAGTACAACTTTTAGCCTTTTTCATTCAATATATCGGCTGATACAAGAATTTTCCTAATTTCTGGAACATGAAGTACATTCATTAACACAAACTTCTTGCTAGAAGTGAATTGCAACTCCACACTTCCCTTGCCATGAACTTTGGCTGAAACATGATTACCCAAATTAATGAGCACTTCATAGCCATCAAGAACATCTTCATAAGTCTTGAATTGTGAATTATCATT
Source organism: Cinchona pubescens (assembly GCA_025175665.1). Classification (NCBI taxonomy): domain Eukaryota; kingdom Viridiplantae; phylum Streptophyta; class Magnoliopsida; order Gentianales; family Rubiaceae; genus Cinchona; species Cinchona pubescens. The sequence goes on from JANKKI010000249.1 coordinate 1,534,602, forward strand.
GTAGATGTGCACGGTTGTACTAGAGTCATTCCACCAATCATTTGATTTGGCTGAAATTGCCACATTTGATTCAAAAATTATACAAATATGACAATCAGTTACCATTGCAACAATTTCAGCATCTCTTTCAACAAGATTTGCTTTAGGGTCATTATTTTTCTTTCGTTTCTTGTTGGAATTGCACTCATTCTTATAATGCCCTTTCTTGCCGCAATTGTAACATATTATATTCTTTTTGAACTTGTCCTTAGAATTAGTATTTTCATAAAACTTTCTTTTAGAACTTATGATTTGATTCTTATTCTCATCAACAAAATTCACTTTTGAAACAAGTTCTAAATCCTTCTTATAAAGATTTCTAGTATCTTCGTCAATTCTCATATGTTTAAAAACTTAGTCAATAGTCAAAATTTCAGTAGTATAGAGCATTTTCTTTTGATGATAATCATTCCAACTAGAAGGCAATTTTGCAATAATTGCTCCCACTTGTAATGACTCTGAATTTCAACACCAAGATCTTTCAACTTTGAAACAATAATTTAAAGGTCATGAATTTGATCCAAAATAGAAGAAGAGTCAACAATAAAAAATTCAAAATACATTTTAATAAGAAATTTGTTCGCACCTTATTTTTGTATAGCATATTTGTATTCCAAGATAGCCAAAATTTCTCTTAGTGACTTGACCGTTGTAAAAAGATCATAAAGACGGTCATAAAGAATGTTGAGAATGTGACCTCTACAAAGGATCTCTTCCTTCTTTCTTTTTCACGTTGTGCCTTGAGTTCCTCCGAATCACTAATGGTTGGTGTAAGAATTTCTAGCAATGCAGGGTCCAAGACATATGCAAGTTTTAATGCAGTGAGGAAAAACATCATTTTGTCTTTCCACCGGTTGAAATTTGGTCCGGTACCATCAAGACAATCCAACTTGATGAAATCTTGACTCTATCATTACTTTGAAGGCAGACTCACCACTTGTTTCCATGGTTAATCACAATCAAAACCTTAAGATTGTTGAGAAATATGGCAAATGTAGAGTGAGAAACAAGTGTTTGTTCTTAATGAGATTTGGAGATATCAAAACCTGTAAAATTTGAGGGCTGTATATCACTTTTCTTAAGTTTTTTATTAGCCCCACTATACTCAACAGTTTACTTTTAGGTTAATAACAATCTACCTCTAGAATACAACAAATTCTTGAAGATTTTCAATAGCAAAAACTAGAAATCTTCCCAAGAACAATAGAAACAAATTCTTGAAGATTTTCAATAGCAAAAACTAGAAATCTTCCCAAGAACAATGCATATATAGAGAGAGATTTTTAATGATGTTGTTATATTGTTGAATTAGTGGGAATGTCTCTTTTTATAAAGATGAAAGTGCAGGAGAATCCATTGGAATATACCTCTTGAATCCATTGACCACACCTCCTGAATCAAAAGTTGCAACTGCCTTCATTTTACTCGTTTTTCAATTTTCAACAGTTAGGCGCGCGCACATGTGCTGCACAACAGCAACGCATGTGCGCTAACTGCTCTGTGATTCTGTCCGTAGCACACTTGCATTGCCATTGTGAAGTGCATGTGCACTGATTTTTTTTTTTTAATTTTTAAAATGACAACATTCACCCACTAATTCTTCAAAATTACTTTATATTACAAACTAAATATTTACATAATCATACTATATTCCACTAAATTTAAATGCCTATTGGAAAAGTCATAAACTTATGTTCCTTTATGTTTTTTGCATAAAAATCAAAAAGTTTGAAACTTCCTGCAAACAAACCAAAAATATTTTTGGCATAATTCAGGGAAAGTACCTTAGTACAAATTCAAACAACCTTTTTAATTGAATATCCAAAAATATCATATTTTTTTGGGAGCTTGTGAAGGTGATGGGTCTTGAACTTTTCGCTTTCCTGAAATCATCGCAAAATTTTAAAAGTAAATTATAAACAGTAGGTAAAGTAGTAAAAGCAAAAAAAAATTAATCACAGATTTTTTTTTTCATCAGCAATGATACAAACTCACGAAAATATTGTCCTCAATAATTAACCAATAATGGAAGTCTTGGCTCTTGAATTATTACTGTGCAACATCACAAGGAACTACACCAAGGCCCATTATTGTGGTCAACAAACTAAAATATTATTTTTGGTTAAAATTGACCATTATACCCCCAATACATTAGTTAAGTGAAATGTCATTTTCTTTTTTTTTCCTTTATTTATTTTCTGTCTCTTATTTCTCATTTTATTTGTTCTAATCCTTTTTCTCATTATTAAAAAATTATATTACTTCTAATATTTTATTAACTATAACATCAATTTTACATGCCTCTGATGATTTAATTTTTAAAGTAAAATACAATATAATAAAACAATATATATTTTATTGTAATATAGAATTTGCAATGAATTATTAATACTAAAATTAAAAAATAAAAAATGTACTAAAAAGATAGCCTAAAAAACTTAATAAAATTTATTCTAAGTATACAAATAAAAATTGTGCATTCAGAATCCTTCGGTTGACATATTTTGGCCAAATATTGTAACATATTTTTGCCAAATTTATTGTAACCTATATTAACCAGTTATAATATTTTATTATACTTTATTATCGTTATGCCAAAATAAAAACTTCTACATGAATTCTCATTCTATAATTTATGTGTATGTTAAGAGTAATTTTTTTCAAAATTTTTGTACTCATATACTTTATTTTTTGTAATACAATTGTTTAGAAAAGTATATCATTATAAATACACAAATTTTACATTGAAATAAAAATATGTTGCTTGTAATATAAAGTATATTTATTTTATAAATTAAATTATCTAGACATATTAAAATTAGAACTTGTATTTCATGTATAACTAAAATTAAAGTAGTAAAATTATTTAGTAGTATGGGGATTATATGGACCTTTCTTAGAAATTTTTTTTTTTAATTTCAACATTTGCCTATAAAAATTAATGAGGGGTATTTTGCAATTTTTGTGAAAGTTAAGGGGGCATTTTGCTTTTAGCCCAAAGGGCATTTTTTTCCAAATTAAATATTAGAAAGAAATTTTACTTTTTTGGGTAGAAATCAGTTAGAGAGTGCAAAATGTTTATTAAATTTGTTGAATAGGGCATCTTGCAACTTGCTGAAAAGTTGAAGGGGGCATACTGCTTTTAACCCTATATATATATATATATATATATGTATATATAGGACATGAGTTGACTCCATTCAAGTGGTCCGCTTCAAATCTCCTGTCTCCTTGGCCTTCATGTCCCTTGTGTCCCTTCCCTAGTATATTGCTATGTTGCAATGCTTAAACAAGCATCATGTGCCTCTTTTCTACTACAATAGAATGTGACCCGGACCAATGCATTTCTTTTTGTGAACTCCCTTCCCGGATGTTATGGATTTGCTTAATTTAAATAAAAAAAAAATTTGGGTAAAAGGAAGATATGTTACAGGATGAAATTCTTTCCATTATTTAAGGTTTTGATTGTGATTAACACTTTATTTAATTTCCTGTAATGATCTATTATATTTAAATAATTAAAATTTATAAAAATTATCAAATTATATCAATAATTTTATTTTGATAAGTATATTAACATATTTTATTTGTAAATTTTTTATCACTTAATTTGCACGAAACATTGGAAGGTGTAAAAAAGGTCAAAATCAAGATAGAAATTTAAACGTTCAATGAAACGGAAAAAATTATTCTATTTATTTTCAAATTTTATGCATAGAAAGTATAAGTAGTAAATTACATTATGAATGGACATTATTTTTATAAAATATTTTTGAATTATATTTTTGTAGGATGTATTAAAAAGAAATCTTTCCAATTATTTGAGAGAAGTCTAGCCCGTTAGGCAGCAAAACTGAATATATTTGAGAGAATTAGCTATAGGCTTATAGTAGTGTTTTGAAAAAATTGTCCTTTCCACACATTGAGACATGGAGAGTGTGTGTGATGTGTGTTTCAAGAAAGAAGAAAGGAAGAGATTAATTTATTCATAGGGCTTATTCCAATTTGCACATTCTAATTTTTACTCGATTCTCACTTTGTATTTAGCATCTTATACTTATTTTTGGATATATTGCACCCTGAACTCTTAGATTTATCCATTTCAGTTAATTTTTTAACATCGTTACCAAAGTCGACGGATATTTCAACCATGCACACTACACACCGAAATGGAAATATCGTCAAAATTTTTAATACTATTAAAAATTGGACCAAAGTGAAATGAATATAAGAGTTAGGGATGCAATTTGTCCAAAATTTAGAATTGAGGGTGCAAGGTAAAAATTGATCATAAGTTAGGGGGTACAAAGTAGAATTAGTCATGGCTATTTCTATTTGTGCAATATATCTATAAACAAGTACGTGGTATGCACTTGCTTAGAATCCATTAAAATTTGGTAACGGCGTTAAAAATTGGATTGAAATTGAATAAATTTGAGAGTTCAGAATGCAATATGAAATCGAGGATAAGTTAAAGGATGCAAAGTGACACATGCACATGCTAGTAAGATCATTTTCTTTATCTGGATTCTGGAGTAATCGACTAGGTGCAAAAAGTGATGTAGGAAGAAATAGGCACTTCAAATTTATAATTTTGAGAGTAAAATAGAGCCACGTGAGACTTTGTTTAGGTATTGCAACTTGGCAAGTATATATGAGAAGGGACATAAGGGACACGGAGCTTAAGGGGACAGAGACTTCTAATCGCCTGTTCTAGGGGAATTCCTAAATTTAGAAACCAAATTATTACAAGGCTGTAGATGTCAACTCAGTTAAATGTTAAGATGAAATAAACTAGTACGTATAGAAGATCCAAGACCAAAAAAAAGACTTCACTCAAAGAATGTCATGAAGGTCATTACAGAAAGATAAGAGCACACCAGTCAGTAAAATATACAGCATTCAACTTCGAACAATGAAGTCCAAGTCTTCTATAACCCACTAACCAAATTTACGAAACACTGGCAAGCAGTAGTTAGATATGTACAAAAGCTAGAGGGTGTTAGGAAATTAACTCTTATATACATCTGACAAAAAATGGATAGTACCCAAAAATGTGTTTAATCACACTTTTCTTAAAGTGATATTTGCCTCCATTATTGTTGTAGGGTATTGGCAAATCATCCCTACGATTAATTCTAAGCATTCAAGAATTTACAGATAGCAATTTCTCTAAATTCTTCTGACAAACTCTTCAAAAGTCAAAGACAGTAGAGAGAATGAATAATGTGTCACGTAATGTTCTACTAACTCATATATATAATAGGAGTCTTGACAAACATGACATTCTATAAAGTCACACATCTTCTGAAGAATATGTCAATTAATTTCAATCGTAATAATTAATCAAAAGTCACAACTCAATCAGGAATCATGTCTTTTAATTAAAATAACAATTATAATTAAATAAAACGTAACTTTCTTGAAGAGAAACAACTTATCAGATATCAATATTATTATATGAAAAGTTACAACTTATCAGACACCAAATAACTTAGTTTTTCCAAACTAAATATTTCTAACACAATCCCCCACTTAGTTTGAATAATTAAGTATCTTCTATATATCATAAAGTTTTACATAAAGACAGGTATCTTTCGACTTAAACCTATCCTTAGTGTAAGCATTTCAAAATTCTAACGAATCATTGGTTGCTTATAGCATTAAACCACAAATTCTTGTGTTAAAACTGGAAATGCTACACACAAAACTTTATACAACTCCCAAAAGTTCACAATATATTTAGCACTCATATGGCCATGTGCTACACCCTAGGCTTTTCATGAACATGTCCAAAAGTTAACCCCAAACTTTTGACAGAAGCAGCACTACTTCTTATGTTCATATAAGTGGGTGTTCTTTAAACCTTACTAATATAGGCTTTCTTGTATCCTTTTAAGAGTTTTTTTTTCTCTTTTTTAATTTAACTCACCCTTGGTATCTTATACTTTATAATATGCACTAGACTTGAAATGACAATATATTATTTTCTAGTATCCACAGCCACTTATCAGTAACTTATTATTATCCATTAAACCTTTAAACTAGATTTAGTCTAGATAAAGGTTGGGTTCCTATTATTGGTGACTCTAGTTAGTTAAAGAGTATCAATCCCATTCCTTCCACGATTTTCCTCGCTAACTCCTTAGTGAGTCATTTTGTAAAAGGATCAGCCAAGTTATAACTTGTTTTCACATATTGAATTGTGATTACTCCATTACAATTCAAATGTCTAACATAATCATGCCTTAAACTAATATTTCTAGACTTTACATTATATACCTTATTAAAAGCTCTTGACATAGTAGCTTCATTATCATAGTGTAAAGAAATAGCTAGCATTGGACGTGGCCACAAATCGATGTCCAACAATAAATTCATTAGCCATTCTACCTCTTTACCAACTACTGCTAAGGCAATAAACTCTGATTCCATTATGGAATGAGTTATACATGTTTGTTTCTTAGAAGCCCATGAAACAGCTCCTCCTACAAGTGTAAAGATCCAACATAAAATTGACTTATTATCACTTGCACTAGTAAGTTATCCAACTAGCATCAGTATAACCTTCTGAAATTGGTCTAAAATTATTATAAGATAGTCCTAAATATTTGTCTTCTTAGATATCCTAGAACTCTTGTAATTGTCTTCCAATGTTCATTACTAGGACAACTAGTAAATCTAGATAGTTTGCAAATCGCAAAAGAGATATCTGACCTTGTACTATGCATTGCATACATTAAGCTACCAACAACACTTGCATATTCAATTTGAGCAACCGATCTATCAATATTTGGTGGCAAGTTTTGTGAACAATCATAGGGTGTATTTGCTTTCTTTATGTTCAAGTGTTTAAACTTGTCTAGAATTTTCTCAATATAATGAGTTTGGTTCAAAACAAAACCCCTATTATGTTTTTTAACTTTTATACCTAAGATATTATCCACCTCACCAAGATCTTTCATCTTAAATTGCGAGGATAGATATTTCTTAGTCTCATTCACAGCAATCATATTTGTCCTAATAATTAGCATATCATCAACGTATAAGTATATAATAACACCATAATCATGTACATAGCAGAACTTTGATAATCAACTACCATGAAAGTGATAATCTCTCCACTCATGAAAGCAGATATCTCTGCTCACTAATCGACATTGAGCAAAAGTTTAGCAAGTGACAAACATGTCGGAAGAAATTAGCACACACTATACTCACTAATACAAAGGAACTCAAACCAATGATCAAATAGGTCTTTAAACATTATAATGTAGGTTAGGGATAAAGGTAGGATATATATTTGGATAAAATAGCTCATATCACCTTAGATACGTTAGTGAATAACTTTGGACCATAATCTTTTAGAACATTCACCGAACAATCATAGTATTTAACCATCACTTGAGAAGGCAAAAATATAGCTTAGAAGGAATTTATCCTTCTTTATTAACAAACAGTTAACAGAACTTTGAAGGAATTGTCCTTTTATTTATATTTTTTCTTTTTCAACATTTTTTTTCTTTTTTCCCCTTTTTTTAACAAAACATTACCTTAATATAGGGGATTATTACAAATATTAAAGTCATAGAATAGACTTTTCCCCAACAAACACAATGCATCTTCTTTCCAACCATCCATAACATTGTACACATGGTATTGATGTTGCGCACCACCCACATTAACTACTAAGGTGATGGATAGAAAGAATGTTAAAATAAAAGAACTAAGTTGGTTAAATAACATGGTTAAACAAAGAAATATGGCTTATAATGCCAAAAAGGACACTAAGGATAAAATGACATTTAGGTCGGTTTTTTGGCTCAAATAGTTCAAAGAATTTGCCCAAACCATTTCCTTGGTAAAATATTCACTCAAACTGTGTAGGTATAAAAATCAAACACAATTCTAATGAATGTCACAAGCAAAACAAATATCGCAAGGCAATCATGATTGACACTCATTAAAAATTATCTCACTTTTACATCCGCATTCAAGCGAATATAGATGTGTATAGTGTTAACACTTTCGTAATTCAAAGGGATCAAAGAGTAAAGTATATTAAAACCTTATATACACTTTCAATCAAAATACTCTAACACATAGTCTCCTTGAAACATTTTTAAATTTGAAACATATCACAAAAGTTAATGAACACAAAACTGCTAAAAATAAAAAATCTTTTTTTGACCCTCTACAATACTTCAGATAAAGAGGGTATAGAAATCTTAAAGACTTCCATCTATATATAGAGAGTCTTTTAAAAGTCAGATCCTCAGGACTGATATATTACTAAGACAATAAAAAAAAAAACAAAAAAAAATCTTTTTGGATTTTTTTGATATTTTTTTCTTTTTTTTCTTTTTTTTCTTTTTTCTTTTCAAAGATAACCCTAGTAAACCGCTCGTAAACCTACAATCATTGTCATCAACTACACAAGTATAACTTAAAGTAATTCACAATATAAAACACATTAAATTAACTAATCTCAAGGCTTAAAACCTTTACTACCCCACCGGGTTCTTAAACTAAAACGCATAATAAATTAAAGCATAAATAAAAAACAGAATTAAAAGAAATAGTATCCTATATTCCCCTAGTAAAGCCAAGGAGGCTTGCCGAGGATGTTGTCATCCTTAACAAATGTGCTCCATTTCTTAACGCATCCGAGGTTCCCAAGGATAGCCGAAACTTTGGCATATATATCCATCATCTTCTCCCTAACTCTTTCTAGAGGGTATCCTTCTTCTTCTTCTACCCCATAAGCTGGTTCTTCATCCATGGACACTCCAAATGGAACCTCTTTTGTTGTAACAGGGACAATTTCACACTCATGCAAAGGAAAAGTTGGTAATTCTCTACAAAAGTGTTGAGCATCCCAGTTGTTGTGACTTTAAATTCATGAGACTCTAGGGTATCAGTTTCTTGCAAGTCATTTTCAATTGGTTCCTTTTGAACCGGTTCTTCACCCATTAGTAGGAATGTTGGAGTCTACTGTTCTTCACCATTTACCATTCCTTGAATTTGGACAAGTTGGTCTTGTAACCTTTTAGCGGATTCTCAAAGTTGAGCTAGTTCTTCTCGGCGTTTCGCACTCTCATCTCGAAATTCTTGAATTTTAATCCACATATCCATTGATCTTGCCTCATCACACTCTTGGATTGATAGGTGAAAGAATTGTGGGGATCCATTGATTCATATAAAGGCTCTATAGGTGTAGGGAAAGAATAGGAATAATCTTGGCAACTTGAGAAAGAATTTGGATAGTTTGACTATCCCGATTGATAATCATAAGAGTAGGAAGGATAATTATAAGAAACATGCTCACTGGTCATGCCTCCATAGCTATAAGAACGATAATATCCTTGGCATGAATCATTCCAATTCATTCCTTACATGTTCTTGTAAAACCAACACAAAAATAAGTACTAAAACAAAAAAACACATACAAAAGAAAAATTGGAGAATTTAGACTAGTAACTAGCTTAAATTGTTCGTTAAAAAGAGAAAATCTTTTTAGATTTTTCAATAGAAGAGACACGAACTACAAAAAGAAAAAAAATTGTTTTTTTTTCCAAAAATTTTAGAAACACAATGAATACTAACATAATTAGAACACAAATTGCACTTCAAACTAGTATTCTTGTCAAATTATACTGACATTGCCAAAGATCCAATCCCCAGAAATGGTGCCAAAAACTTGATATGTAAAATATCTAGTTATAAAATTTATAATCTCCTAATCTAACTATTAAGTAGATAACGTACTAAAAGTGTATGGGATCAATAGTATATAATGGAAGTAGGGGTCGAACTCATAAACATTGGTTTAACAATTACTGGTTATTTAACTCAAACGCTATTTAAAGAAATTATTATGGAAGAGATTTGACTAAAATTAATCTAAGAACTAAAATTAAAATTAATCTACAAAATCAAATAAACTAATCTACTCATTAATGTACGAAAAAAAATTAAAGAAAATATTAAATTTAAGGCATGGAAAAATACTTCTAAACCCTAGAAAGCATTTAAAATGACAATGAAACTAGAATTAAATGGCATAACAAAAAATATTTTAAAAGATTCAAGAATGCTTATCTACTGAAGAATTGTAAGTTTTCAATCCAATGTTATCAATCTTGAACCTTTCTTGAACTCTTCTTGACAAATAATGAATACTCTAGTCTATATTGCATCCCCCAAAGGGAATCTGAAAGAAAAATGTGATTTTGAGGTTCCAAACCCTCTTATTTATAGTTTTGAAATGTTATATAGCATAGGGCTCTGAATAAATTTCGAAACACATATTTACAGGCCCAAAACGAACATCTAGAGCCCTAGAAAATACCAAAATTGCATAGCAGCCCAAATAGGCTGACATAACGCGCGCTCACATGCGCACAGAAACTCGTGCATGTGCATGAGAGGATTATCCTAGAACTTTGATTATGGAATTTGCACACATGAACCAAGGTTCTCGTGCATATGCGCAGTTTCCAATGCACATGTACAATTTTCCATCTCAATTTTGACATCGATGCTTGCAGAATTTAGGAAAACACAAAGCATGAAAGTTGTTTCTCTTTCTCTTAGCTTTCCAATGTATAGGGCTTTAATCACCTAAATCGGATCTCAGAAAACAAAGCTATGCTCCAAATACCAAACAATATCTAAACATGTGCGCTATTTCCAGCACTTGCGCTGCTTCACTGTTTTGCTTCTAAAATCTCTGTCCGACATCCAATTGATGCTCTGTTTTTTTCCGACATGACCCTAGAACAAAAATAAACATTTTTATCTATAATATAACTCCAAAATAACACTAAAAACTTACTAAAACTATACATAATTGATGAACAAAAATGCACAAAGAACTCTAATTCCAGAAAGAATTAGGTAAACAACCTAAATACAACCCTAAACTCATAAACACATAACTATAAGTTAAATAACATAAAATAAACACTAAAAAACTATATTTAACATATATTAACACATTGGAACAAAAAATCATGATAAAAACACATAAAACCTACAAGCGCCGAAACAAGTGCAAAAAACGGTTGAAAAAGAATAAGATTAACCCTAATTTCTTAAGGCCATCAAAAACCTTCATAGTGCAAAAACCATTTATAAACCATGATCCTTTAATTAAAAATTTGAGAAAATCCACCTCCAGATTGAATTTGATGAGGATACACTTATAGTCTAGAAAGCCAAGAGTGAATTCTCCCAAAAAACCAATAGTTTGGAAACTTTTCCGAAGGCTTTCCATACCTAGTTTGCCCCATGAGATTTACAAATAAGAGCCAACTTCAATACTTTAGATAATTCTTTAACCTCTTTATTCAAGAAACTCAACACTGGCTTTGATTTGTAGGATTGAAGGGGCTTGAGCTCCTCACAATCTACTACCTCTTCATGCTTGTGTAACCATGAATCTTTTCCTTGAAGGACTTGTGCAAATGAAAGCTTTTGTTGCTCTTCAGCAATTTTCTAAAGGGCAATTTGTTTGGCCATAGCCAAGGAAAGCTATAAAAGTTATAGTGAAGCTAGAGAGAAATTTTTAAAGAAAGAAATACTTTCTATTGTTATTTGGAACATACAATTATAGAAAATACAACTGGCAAACATTATGGATTCTAGTTGAATTAGAACTTAATGTCAAGTTAAATTGGTCAATATTGCTCTCTATTGCAATCAAAAGGTGAAAAAGAAAAGAAACTGCACAACAAGTAGAATCAGCTTCCAACAAGTGAAATAATAAAAATCATATCTTTTAAAAATAAAATGTATTTCTTCAAAAACAAAAACAAAAAAAATCCAAGCAAATGAAACTTCAAAAACAATTTTAAAAATAAAAATAAAAATAACAAAAAACTTGAGAAATGTCAATAGAAAAAGAAAAATATGGTATCAAGCTATTACGTTGATTGAAAAAGGATAGTTGCTCCAAAATAATAGCAACGACTTGATTTCTTGAACCAAATAGCAATAATCTTTAGCACAACTAACTGGAAAGTAATAAACCTAATATTTATATAAGTAATATAGTTCCGACAACTAGAAATTGATATATAAAATCCAATTTTATACCACCCATGTCCAATATAAAATGAATCTTAATGATTGATAATTCATAATTAAATGTGATAGTTACTATACCTATTTTTTGTGGATAGATCAAGAAAGGTAATCCCAGAAAGAGGGATTGTAGTTATAGAAACCTCTCACAGATTTCTAGTGATACGCAAAACTCTAGTATTCAACCACTAGTATTCAATCCCAGAATGAGTTATTTGTTTTATCTATCTTTATTTATTTACTTATCAGTATTCAACCACTAGTTTATGTTGTCGTTTTAGAAATGCAAGCTCTATATGGGGTACCACCCAAATAAAGATGATGAGACTCACCGTAATATATGATAAGCCCTATATGCTACATGTTTATATCATTCTACTAGGATTGGCATGCAAGTATTATACTTTATGTGCCCTACACAAATTTTGTATAATTTTGTTTTTTATTAGTTTTTAGTACTTTAAGCATGTTTAGTTTATGCAAATATTTCTTTGTTTGCTTCTATACTAGTCTAATTAATGCTAGTGCAGAAATTTGTTGCGTGTGCCTTATATCCAATTCTAGTGTGGAAACCAAATATATTATGCTAGTCCAACGCTAACACAGTGAGGCCCCATCTCCCTAAACATTTCACGTGATTTTTTTGTTGTTTTTGCATTAATATAAGTACATTAAATCTTAATATTATTCAGAATAAAGATTTGGGAAACATGAATGAAATTGCACAATTGAGTTTTACCGAGAATGAAAGGGTGCTTAGGTTACCTATAGAATAGTATAGCCTTCCTTTCTTCAATAGAACTCTCAACTATTTCTTTTATTTTCGTAGATTATGAGTTATTTAGTATTGGATTTCAAATTAATTTCTTTATTTACTTACTTACCTGTTAATTTGTTTATTTCATTTTTGAGCAACAGCGTTTTACAATTTTAGTTCTCTTAACCTTTAGGATCTTCGCCTTTTTTTTAGGTTAGGATTAGTGTCCCAGTACACTTCAAGCACGACATGAAGATTCTCTATGTTAATTTATTGTAATTATTTGTTTTATTTTTGAAAGCCCCGTTTTAAATTAATTAAGGCCATAAACCATTGCACTTTCTTAGCTCCTAATTTTGACCCTTTTTCCAATAAATATATTTTCTTAATTTATTTTAGTTTCACACATTACTTTATTTTTATAAAAAATGAGGCGCAACAAATTGGTCAAAACTTCTAATGTTTCCTTTATTATAACTACAGAACCAACCGAGACCCTGTATGAAGGATACCTTCTGGAGCGTCTTAGACACATATTTTCACCCAGTAAATGTCCAGTTGCTCTCATGAGTAGGTACTTCTATCATACGAATTAAAAATGTGGAGTATTCCAGTGTCTCAGGAGAGGCTGTTGCATAATCTCATTAGCAAAACACATAGAGTATTTGGATTTGACCTTGTCTGCCTCTTTCTCCTCTCTTTATCTAAGCTTGTAATTCTTCTAGTTTCATCTTGAAATCATTCTCCTGGATAGGTTCCTTCAAGGGCATGTTTTCTTGTAAGATATCTTTCTTGCTGATAGGAGAATAGTTGCCAAGGTTACCACACTAGGGCTCCTCTCTCAAATGGAGATTCTTAAGGAGACTATTCTCCTTGAATCGTATTTGGCAGACCGGGTTAAGTTTCCTTCTCTTATTGGTGAGGTTCAGACCCTCACCTCCTTGCCTACTTATCGGTCAGTGATTCCTATTGACTACTTGGAGTAGTGCTAAGGTGTTTTTTCCTTTCACTTGTCCATATTGCTATGGTGAGTGTTTCTTGTACTAGGTGCCATTGTTGTTTGGCTGGATTTTTATTCAACTTTATCAAATATTAATGCCCAAAGATGGGAAGATCCTCGGTTGGTTGGTTGGAAGTGTCGACCATGCATATTACTAGGTAAAAGTCTTGGACCTTCTGAAAAGTAACACCTTGAGTTATACCTCCTAATAAGTGACTCCTTGAGTAACTCTAGAACAAATTTAAAATAGTGGGTTGGGATCTCGAGGGAGCCCTTGATGGATAAGTTAGTATTAGACTCAAGATCAAGAATATACATGAAATGTAGTAGGAAGCATAGAGATTAGCAAATAGAGTATTGGTTTCATGTAAATGTTAGAATGACAAAACTTGTACCTTAACTATTTATATCAGAGGATAAATAGGTTTCCTAGTGCCAAATGGTATTGGCAAGCTTTTAGAGTCTAGACTTGTAAAGAATTACTATACCCCAGTGTGTGGACTTTAGCATATACTTGTAGGCCTATTGTGTGAATCACATAAACGTACGTTGGTTTGGTTATGTTTTAGCTTGAGACCAATGAAGGCTACTGTCCTTTATAGTGTTACTAATTTTAGGGGTACCCCCGCAAACTCCTCAGGTACCAGAACGGGAATTTCAACATTCTATATCTAGCCTGAGAAAGATAAGAGTTTTACCTGATTTCAACGCCGAAGCTGATGAGTGACTTTCCCTCTCTGATGTTGAGGTCCATCAAAGATGAAAGATCTTCATCTCTTTTATTGGTCTCAGGTATGATGGTTGATGGGGTAATTGAATCTTCATTGGTGTAGGAAAAGAGATACACATGTAAGAAGATGGAGAAAATGGCTAACTTTTGGAATCTTTCGTGGCTGATGAAGAAGGGATGAACAAAGATAGAGGATGGTGGGACTCTAAAGACTCTGAACTATGAAATAGATTTAAGGCAGCTGGAGGCTAGAGAGAATGTAATAGAATTTTAAGGTTAAGATTTTACAATTTCAAATAAACCCCTAAATATTTTATAACATATGAAATTGCCCTAAAGTTTTATAACTTACCCCTGAATTTTAGTTTTATTTTTGGCGTGTAATCTTTTTGGGCCAGAAGTGGCTTTTTTTATCTAACAGGTCAAAATTAGTTACTAAAATAAAGAGGACTAGGCTAAATAAAAAAACTAAAGCAAATGTTCAAGTTTAACCGTATAAAAATGCATGTTTCATCCATTTCTATGTAGAAACAAAAAAGGAAACCTTCTTCCATTATTGGTAAACCCATTGTTCTTTAAATAAATTTTTAAGTATTTTTTCTTCTCATCTAGATTTAGCACCTTATTATCATGCTTTTGGTAAGAGAAAAAGACAAGAAATTGAACAATTTGAGGTTGAAATTCAAAATATTGAAGAAAATTCAAGTGATGAAGGCTTTGAAGAAATTTTTGACAAGTACTTAATCTCAATCAACAAAAGAAGATACGTCATTCTTAGAAATTTTGCAGCCAAATAATAAATTGAAGCCACTTGTAAGCAAAATCATGTACGTGGGTGCTACTCAGGGCAAAAACGTTGGAGGAACAAAAAATTTGGTTCACTGTAAGACTCAACACACTAGTACTTACACTAGAATTCATTATTATTTTTTGGTCCTCTACTAGTGAAAAGGACTAAAATTGCAAGACATAGTGCCATGTTGAAAGATAAGGTGATGTGAAAAATTGAAAAAAAAAAAAAAAAAAAAAAAAAAAAAAGGAGTACACGCTGTTGAAAAATCTAGTGTCTCTTGAACCTTGAAAAATTGAACACTGACAAAACCCCAGAAGTTATTTGCCAATTTTTCTATTTACCCATTATGGATTCTTTTCAATTGATGGAGTAGGATACGGTTGATATGAAAATTGTTAGGAGTTTATGTGCTAATGGAATTCCATTTATTATTTTAAGAAATTCTCAATTTTATTTGATGTTTTCAACAATATATAGAGGTCTTAAAGGTTATAAAGCCCCTTCTTGTGATAAGGTAAGAACTACCCTATTGGATGAATGTAAAAAAAAATACTGAAAAGTGTTTAATTCTTGTCAAGGATACTTGGTACATACATGGTGTTTCTATTATTTCTAATGGATGGACTAATTGCAAAAACCAACTCTTGATCAATATTCTTATAGCAAATAGTAGAGGATTAAAGTTTTTGTATGCCAAAAATTTTTCCAGGGTTGAAAAATAGGTAAAAATATTGCTAATTTTTTTTTAAAAGCTATCGAAGAACTGGTGCTTGTATTGTTTTCCAGGTCCTGACTGATACTGCTGCCAATTTCAAACTTGTTGGGAAGGAAATTAGAACACACATCAAGCATTTTTTTGGTCACCATATGTTGTACATACATTTTTTTAAATGGCTTAAAAAAACATACAAGAAGAAGAAACAAATTGTGAATTATTTTATCAATCATTCACATGCCCTAAATATTTTTAGAACAAATTCAAAGTTGGAACTTTTAAAAGTTGCCAAGACTCAATTTGCTGCTCATGATATTTTTATTAAAGCGACTTGCTAATTATATGAAGTTCTGACAACTACCATTGTTCTTAAAATTTGGAAGAATTAGGTCAAATATGAGGATGAAAAACGAAGGTTATGGGTTCTTTGGCTACCGAAACAACTTCTAGTGAGAATTTTGGAATAAAATGGATAATATATTAACTATCACAAAGCCAATTGAATTGATGATAAAATTTTGTGATGATGAAGGAACTAAAATGGGAGAGATTTATGAAAGAATGGATACAATGCTTGAAGAACTAAAAGACATTGTGAAGGATAACAGGTAACTTATAATTTATTTAATGCACTTATCTTTATACTATAGATTTTTACTATTCTAGTTACATATTAGAAGTGTGTTTTTGGTAATTGTTAAAAAATATAAATAGTGTTAGTAGTGTATAATTCATAGTATTGATTTATGTAATTTTTTTTTTTTTTTTTGTAAATAGAGATTATTGAATCAAAAACTATTAAAAAACATTTAATAGTGAAAAAGTTGAATATACCTTTTGATTATTTATATGGAACTTATATGCTGGAATATAATAATATGTGTATCGATAACTAATATATCATAGAAATATACATACATACATATATATATATATATTAGAAATTTTCACATTATTCACATATCTACTAATATCTTAAAATTAGACATTGGGATTGCTATGAAAAGATGGAGGAGATTGTGATAGGAAGATAGGCAAAGTTAAATATACCATGCATTGCCTTGGATTCACACTCGCATCTCAATTTAATGATCATGAGTATCTCACTGTACCTATACCAGGAGGTACGGCTAGAAAGTCAACCGTTCTTTAATCCAAATGAAAATAAGGAGGTTATTAGTGGGGTGATACAAACATTTGAAAAATAATAGTTTGTGATACTGAAGCAAGAATTTTCCGTGAACAATTTGTTACTTTTCATTCACGTAAAGGGTTGTATGCTATGATTGCAGCACAAGTTGATGTCGTGACAATTGATTGGTGGGTTATATATGGATTAGAAACTCTAGAGTTGGCTGATATTGTTGGAAAGTTACTATCTTGAACAATTACAAGTTCATTTGCTAAGAGGAATTGAAGCACTTATTCATATATTCTTACTGCTAAAAGAAATAAATTTAATGTTGCAAGGGCTAATAAGTTAGTATTTATCCATTCTAATATTCGTTGCAATTTCGTTTCACTGAAAGTTACAGTAATGGTTCTTGTAAAAAGTGAGATGTTAAGTCTGGGTCTACTTATATGGATCAATCTAGTATTACATCGAATTAGATGAACTGGATTTTTTTTTTTTTTTTTTGGAAGGTGAATATGTAAACAAATATTTTCAACCCAAGTCACTCTAAAAGAGAAAGTTTAGAGGGATATTTTTTCACTCCAATTCCAGCTTCTAGTGGCTTTAGAGAAGACTCCCCATCTATTAGCTTTCAAGTTCATAGACTACAACAAAATCAAATTTCCAGATTCACATTAAATAGGAGTACTAAAGGAAAGGAAAAGGTAAAAGATTAAAAAATTGTTTATCTAATGCATTTATTTATTTTTTAATTTTCTTTAAGCAATATAGTTATTTGGATTTTGATAAACTTAATATTTACATTTGGAAGATATTTATTTTAAGAACTATATGTAATTTTTTAAGGTTACACACACATATATACACATTCGTATTACGAATTAATTAGTATAATACTCCGTAACTTGAATCAAAAATAATATACTGGCCAAAATTATCCCTATGTATTAAGAATTATAAAATTATCGTACCTTATTTTTGTACTTGTGCTACATACCGCAGCGAACCGCTTATTGTGCACTAGTCCTTTAATGTTTCTAATTAATGTCAGCCAATTTAGTGTCTCGTTTGTCATGAATCTTGTTTTATTCCTCTATAGAATTTTAATTCACAAAATAATAGTAGTTCAGGTATGGAATAGGATAAGATTATGATGCTTTAACAATTATTGTTGATTGGGTTTGAACTCCTTACTGAATGGACTCTGTGACATTGTCACAATCCTGCAGAATAGTTAGGCAAGTTGCCAGAGGGTTTGGAAAGGCTTCGAATTTGTTGCAAGTGTAGATGAGACTAAC
The DNA here is from genome assembly GCA_025175665.1 of Cinchona pubescens. Classification (NCBI taxonomy): domain Eukaryota; kingdom Viridiplantae; phylum Streptophyta; class Magnoliopsida; order Gentianales; family Rubiaceae; genus Cinchona; species Cinchona pubescens. The sequence continues at coordinate 1,553,156 of JANKKI010000249.1, forward strand.
TAGTTTAGGTTTCAAATGGATTAAAAGGAACAACAATTGGTGCTGGTGGAACTGATCTCTGAATGGGTAAGCAAGCCCATCCACTTTCCTTGTAAGATACTGTAAAATGCTTGGGAACCCAATTTTCACCTTTGGAGTTTCTCTCTTGTGTTAGCTCTCTTTCCCTTTCTTCAATAGAGCTTTTTGCTTCCTTTGCTTTTTCCCAGAACTTGTTTATGATGGCTTGGCTAACATCAGCCCGTATACAACAGTGGATTCAGTTGGCCAAATACCCTGTTGCAGAAAATGACAGTAATATATAAACCAACATATACATTGAAAGCTTAATATATGTCTTCTGGTGTAAGTTGTTCCTTTTCCTACTCACATAGACTACAACATGAAGTGTAAAATTTTCAAACTTCACACAAGTTTCTCTGAAGTTCAAGAATAACATTACTGAAAGAATTGGGTTACCTGTGATTCCTTAACAATGGGAGTCTTAACTCCTGAAAGGGCTTCTTTTGCATCATAAATGACCTTGGATTTTCCAGTAGTAAGGTCTTTGGCTGTGACAATTCTGCATACTCAATTTGTAAATATGACTTTAGTCTAAAGGGCAAGATAACATGTTGTGACACCAACAGGATTCTTTTGTCTCCATAGTTGATCTCAAAATTTTCAACAAAGTTTAGGTTCTATACGTATTGCGTGCCAAAGTTATGAATCAATCAAGTGATGTCAATTTGGTTACAAAGGTCAGATTAATCTTCTGGAGGTATTGAAAACATTTGCAGAAACAACCAGAACTATTGAAAATATCAAGATGAATATCTTGAGTTAGCGGCAGCATATTGGTCTACATAAAAATCAAAATAAAAACCAAAACAAAGAAAAAAAAAAAAAAAAAAAAAGGTTTACCTATCCCAGTGGCCACTGATTTCATAAATTATCTTCGATGATGATGAAGTCATAAAGATTCTTCCATTAATAGACCTATGGTTTCCTTGACGAGGTAAAAAGGAATTGCCTCTGTAAGATAACTCTGCTGCAATACCAGTTTCTTGACATTTTATGGTGACATTTCCCAACCAGTCCACACCAAGCACAGGAAGAAACCTTATCAATTAAGTTTTGGAGAGTTCATTTCATAAGTTTCCTCTTTGTGAAGAAGCTTCAGCTGCCTTTTCCCATGTACCTCAGTTTCAATACGAGTACCTAGATTTTCACTGAACTATGATTAGTGTCAAGGATTCATCCACCAACCACTCAACACTTTGAGTTCCTAGGTACACCTTTTATTTTGCAACTCAAACATTTTGAAGGACAACTTAAAAACCAATAGGTCGTGAACATTAAAACACAAGTTAAAGTTGTTACCTTGTCTGTATTTGCTTTAACTAAATAAACTTACTAATGCAGAGCCTCAAGCAGCAGAAGTGGGGAAATACAGCTACTTGAATCTTGGGCCTTAAAGATTTCAGTTGCTAAATCACTTTAAAAAGTTTAAAAAATGAACCAGAGTTTTCATGTGATATAATCAGTTAAGGCAGGAATATTCAAATACCATGGAACTTTGGCACTGGATAATGACACCATATCATTTCAATGTTATTCTTCTCATCTGTGGCATGAAGGGCGGTCACTGGTGGATGATGTGAAACCTGAAAGCATGAAGTACAGGATTACTTGATATTCAAAGGTCTTAAACACACAAACGGAAGCACCAAATTAACAGGTTATCCATGCTTTTCTCATTTGTCTTTAAAGAGTTGAATACGTCTTGCCCTTACATTTCAGTTCAAGTCTTTTTGACCTCTTCTGCTAAATTCACCTAGTCAAGCAATCCTCTTGAAAGAGTAGCTTTGTCAAATTATTTAACTCTAAGATGTGAAACCACTAGATTCAGTTAGATGATATTCTCATGTCGACTAGCTTAATATGATTTGCACCAAATGCCTTATTGAGATGTTCAGAAAAACAGGATCCGGTCAGCCTCATTTCTTTGGATGTAAAGCACCCATGAAAGAGCTAAGAACTTAATCAAGTTTAATGACATTCATGCTAGAATAGTGGACAGTGAAGAAGATGGAAACAAATGATGAGACAATTACCTGTTCCAATAGCACATTAAGTGTGCCCCGAGAAACATGGTGAGTCTCTCCAAGGATTGGATTGTAAGGAGCAACCCCGAACATCAATGGCCGCATGGTGGATATACTCCATGCGACAACAGAGACAAACCTCTCAAGGGAGGTTCCTCCATTGGCGCACTTGCTTAATCATAGATCACTTCCCATGCAGTAGACTGATTCTCCATAACATTGAAGTTGTGATTTTGGAAGGTTAAACATTGGAGGCAGCTGAAGTTGCATTTAAAACAAGAAAAATATTTTATCATCAGTTTCTCAAAGCAGGAAACTTCTCAATATCATAGGCATTATTACTACACACTCCAAAATTTTATCTCTATCTACATTTCATGGATTTGTTATCATTGTCTGTAATATTCCTTCAACCGGAAAAGGCGCCACCAGAGAAATTTTTTATGCATCAACAAAGGCAGAAAAACAAGGAGGACATAAAGAAAGCAGGACAAAAGTGCCCAAAATGAAGTTTTACAAGCTGAATTTTGAGGAAAATGTTGAATTGGCTGAAAGGATATTGTTTCTGGAACTAAATATCTTCACTTTATGATACTTGAGGATCATGTTTCACATTGTTCTCGTTCGGCGCAGATAGCATTCCAGAATTCAAATTCTGTTTTACTCTTTCCATAATCTGTATGAAGAGTCCATTTAAAAAAAATTAGTGGTTACCAGTAAAAACAGAGGAAAAAAATTAAAATACCCTGGACACCCATAGTTAAAAAAAAGTGTTTGCTATTCATCTTCAACTTCTTTTATCAATCAAAACCTGGTTGTTAAGTTCTACTATATTTCGCCAAAGTAAATTCATATATTAATTACACTAATATTAATTGTCTCTGAAACTTTATAATATTTCTCAATATTAATTTTCAATGCTTGAAAATAGGAAATAGACTCATGCTAATTATGAACCTCGCATTCAAAGGAAAAGTTGTCATGGTTTGTCAGTGTTACTTAGTATTGAAACAAATGGGAATTGACGAAATAACTTGCCTGAAGACGGGTTAGATCAGATCCTGGTCGTACATTGTTTAGAAGACTCAAAATGCGCTTCAATAGATTGGGAGCTCTATAATTAGCATCAGATCCCTCTTCTAACAGTAATGGTGGTGTTAGAACTGGCCTTGGTCCAGTGGCTTCTATTGTGACCTATATTGAACAAAGAGCATAATGCAAATTTTATGAAACATCATTGAACTAAGAAACAAGTGCTCATATTTCTATTTCAAAAAAAAAAAAAAAATGTTTCACATACTTCAGTCTTCATTCTTGTCACATTTTCGACATACAGTTGATTCATGAATTTTTCTGGAGCATATACGATATCAAGAACTAAGATTGGTTATACTCTTAGCTAGACAATGGAAATATCAATCCGAATTAAGATATGTAGCAACAAAACTGAATTACAAAGTACTATGATATACTAATAAATTCACAAGCTATGATTAATGTTAGAAATGAAGTTGTAATTGTATTCAAATAATTGTGAGACAACAATAACTGCTCACGTCTTTTGGTAACCTTGTGATTTGCCTTTTGCATGGATTAGATGTTTAGAAAATTTGAACTTTTGGCACTTTCTCCTGTGTAAGTATGTCAAGGTGTTATCTTCAACACTTTTTAATCTTATCAATTTCTACTGAAAGTTAAAAGAGATTCTAAAATCTATGGACTATAAATTTCTTAAACTAATCTCTTGAAAGATAGGTTAGATGAGAAAATTTTTAAATGGATCGAATTTATAATATAGTGTCTTGAATTCTTTAGTATATGTTTCTTCACATCACTAATTTTAAGTGATATGGAATGATGTGAAAAAACATACTATATTAAAAAGTCTATAACATCGGTCTATGTTTACGTAAGAATTTCTCAATTAAATACAACCTGTTGAATTATTTCCCTTGAGTCAATTACCTGCTACACTTGTAATAAAAGTCAAAATAATCAAAACGTCATAATTCATAACAATTGGTGTTCTTTTGTCCTATTCCTTTTGGACACGTCAAATAGAATGGTCCCAAATCCTTGTGGAATTGAAAAATGCAATGACGAAAACAAGGAAGAAACATGAAATGAATGACTGCAAACATGATTAATGATTAATTAATTTTAATGAAGATTTGGTCACATCACCAAATAAATGTTTAAGAAGTTACTCAAGGTAATTCACGGAGATATCTTCCTTGAATTTTGTGTCCATTTTGTTCAAACTGCCTAAACTTTCATAGCCAATGGAAGAGTTGATAAGATTGTCCGAACTGTAAGCATCTTGACTCCGAAAATTTATTTTAATTAATTTTAACGAATTTTTTAATGACGGTAACGAAAATCATAATAAAATATATAAAAAAATCTTATAAATAAAACGATACATAATTCGGTCAATTAGATTTATGTTCACAGATAAAAAGGAACAATATTTTACTATATAAAAAAGATATAAAGGTTTTGAAAAAATTCCAAAAGACTGAAAGAGAAATATTTCAAAAAAAAACACTTAAAAATTAGATCAAAAAACAAATTCTAAAAACTTATAAAATTATCTGTGATCTTTATTCGATCGGTGGTGGTGATGCACTGGAAAAGCAAATTTACATTCTATTTATAAGCAAAATTTGTTGAAAAACTCCAAATAAAATATAATAATTTTGACCAAAATTACTACTTCTTAACATAATAGAATTTCTTGAAGAAATTAAAGTAGTAGTTTGTTACTTGCTCAACGAGAACTATAATGGTGAGATACTGAGAGGATAGAATTATGGGCAAACTTAGAGGAAGAGTTGAAGGCTTTTAGGTTGCGGGAGTTGAAGGCTATTGGGTTGCGGTACCTGCTCCCATTACATTAGATGTCTTTAAACGGTGGCAAATATTTAAATAAACACGATTTTTTACTTTACTTGTACACTCTGTAATATAGATTAAATTTTAAAAAATTTATAATATCAATTAATGTAAGCAAAATTCTTTAAAATTTAATTCTGACCACAGAATTTACAGATAAATTAAAAAATCGAATCTACCTAAATATTTTCCCATAAAGACGAGCACATGGAGAATGTCATATTCGAGACTCATTCCTCGGCTTCAAAAATTAATGTTCAAAGATTTCAAGGATACATCGACATGGTGGACCACATAACTCTCTGTCAGATTTGGACGGAAAACGACATAGTTCGAACATTTTCTTTTTATCTAGGTCAGGGCAATAGTTGACTGTAAAATTGAAGTTAAAAATTTATTTATTATAATTATTTGACGAGAAGAGTAGAGGCAGTTAATATGGTATAATTTGCATGGACCAAAGTTTAATAGAATTTTTTCTCTATATTGGTATTGGAAAAAACAACAGAATAGCATTAATTTGCTCTCTCTCGAAATAGGAAATTGCCTTTAGCTCATAGAAAATACTTATATAGATTCGATTTTCTAACAGTCAAGATTAAATTGTATAAAATCTTTCTTACATCAGCTGATGTCATACATTTCATAACATTTAATTTACACTACAGGGTCTACAAATAAAATTAAAAATTAGATCTACCTAAGTATTTTCCTTAACTCATAATAGCTAATATCGAATGTACTGAAATAGGTCAAGAAATTTTTTTGGAATTATTCAGCAAAAGAGACAAGGACTAATAGAATTAGCCAAGCCTAAGGTACATATGTTCATCTTCAGCCGTAAGTATTAGCTAAATCATTCTGTTGTTTTTATTTATTAAATAGTAATTTACGTAGCTATTCTGTTGGCAGCAGATGTCACCTTGTAGTAATTGAGAATTGTGAAAGAGCTCATATGTCCAGAAATTTTATTTCCTGTCTGTACGTTCAATAATCGTTCATTAACTAATAAAAGTATCTCATTTGGAACAAAAGACCGTATTTTTTAAAAATAGGAGGTCATTGTATTTAAAAAAATAAACCATCTACTCTAAATGGAATCTCTTATTAATTGAAGAGCAATTATATGACCAAAATAAAAATTTCTCTCATATATCTTATACTACATGTGGTGGGTGATATAGAGTTTTAAGGATCAAGGAGTTCATTACATTATGCCATAAATTTAGTTTGTGTAAGAAAAAATTCTTTGCTACTCAATATTACAGACTGTTAAATGATTGAAAAGTAATGAAACTAACCTGTTTTTCAGTCATATCAACAACTACCATATCCACTCCGCATTGCAGAGTGAGTAACTTTTTCAAAACCTATTCCCACATAAGAATTTCCCACTACAATTAGACCAAACCTTGTCAACTACTTGTGCTAATTCCATGTCCTCAATAATTTTGACCATTTGAATGTTAGGTATACCATTAAAAAAATCTAAAAATACAAAGGTGTTTACACTTTAAATTTGATCCGGAGGATCTTTGCAATAGAGGTTGGTGATTGAAGGTTGGCTTGGTTTGGGACAGGTGTGTGCTTAGTAACTTTCTAATCATTTATTCTTCAAGTAGAACTATATTGAAGAAATAATTTTGGTAGACTAATATAATTTTAGATAGAATCAGCATAGCTGTTCATCCATAACCGTGTGAGTCAAATTGAGCTACGTCACGTTATTTTTACACTTGGAATGAAAAGATGTGTATGACACGAATATGATCAAGAAATCCTTTACAAAGACATCCACGTCTAAAAGTACTAAATTTAAGTAAATGTTCTGGACAGGTTAGGTTTAGGATTACAAATTTGTAATTCAATATTGAATAGGACATCAAAAGTTAGACCGACAATGAAAGAGCTTTTTTTTTTATTTTTTTTTTTATGCCATATTATATGGAACGCTTTTTTGCTTTCTTATATTTTTGGTAAAATATATATTTTTTAGATTATTTATAAAAAGCATTATATATTAGGTTAAAAAAATGCGCATTATATAGAAGATAAATATATTACTTCAAAGTACTTGTATTGGTAATCAATGATGACAAAGTAGTATTATTCTCCTCTTCGGAACAAAGACCAAGAAACTAAAAACAAAAAAGACACTTCTTTGCCCGAGGATTATACTTATACGAAGAGGACTTGTTATTTGAGTATGACAAAATTTTTAAGTGAATTATATTTATGACAGGTGTTATGAATAATTTAATTTGAAATTATGTACACGAGTCTACAACTAAAAAATTAAATCTCTTTATAATAATACGGATAATTTCAAACTATATAATTTATAACACTTATCATAAGTTTGATTTATTTAAAACAATATATTCAAAATTTGTGTGAGTATCTATCACAAATTTGGGCCATTAAACCTAGTAACGTCGGTTCGTAAAAATTTAGGTAACTTTTATCTCTAGCAAAAGGATATGAATCAGATCCATGTTGAAAAATTATAGTATCATAAGATGCTCAATGAACTAGACTATAATACCGCATAGTTATTGTATAGCCTCGCAAAAGGACTAAGTTAGGTTTAGTTATTAATGGTGTTGGTTATATGATGTTGATATACTATTTGTTATGCGATCTTTATGCTTGCTACAATGTTCTATTCTATACTAGAAGAATAATATTGGTTCTTGTAAATTAAATTTTATAATAAATACATTAAGGATTCCTTTGAATCAATAAATTTGATTTGTATAAAGAATTTCAAATGAATTAATTTGGCTATTTAAATTTGAAATGATATAAAATTTAAATAGATATAAAATTTATTAATTTTAGCCATTAATATTTGAGTTGATTACAAACTACTTCTTTGAATTAATCACTCTAATTGTACTTTGCTCTTTAACACAAACAATATGCACTTTGCCCGTATGAAAAATTCCCTAATATAAATAAATATAAAAGCATGATGCGAAAATTTATTTTGACAAAAATATGATCCAAAAAATTATGGACAAAGTTACTTTTTATTTAATTTTTATTGATTTCGTATCACCCTTTTCTATTTTCTTAATTAATATACATTATTTTCTTCATTTTTAAAAGTGAAGAAGAATTTTTGCAAATGATCTTGATTTGATTTTTGATAAAATATTTATACTTTTAAATCATTTCAATTACTGTTTGTACAATACTCACCCCCATAATATGTAAGACTTAATCATTCATCGGATCAACTTCTTACCGAATGAGTCTCATCTCCCTTATAAAAGAACACACTATTCGATTAGGATCCGTCACTTTCTTCGCACATTTTTTATGCACTAGCTGATACTCTTAAGATGGCTTACAAAAGAAATCGGTGCTTTTAATGGTTATGAAGACAAAATCGTACGCGCCAAACCTCGGATTGGTTGCTAAACTTGCCAGTACAAAAACAGACCCAAGTCATTATTATTAGTAGGCCCGTCAATGAGTCGGGTCTAAATCTGTACTCGATTTGATTTGAATCTCTTTACTTGGATATGGATTTATGACGAATTTTGATCACTCAAATTCGATCCGGACTTATTTAGTTATTATAATAAACGAATTGAATCTGAATCTTATTGTTTTCATTCGATTTAGACTCGAATCTGATTAAAATATTTAACATTTAATAAAATTATTATATATTAGTATTATTTTATATGTACATATATATTATGTAAATTGCCCGTGTAATATATATTTGAATGTAACATACATACATACATAAATATTAATTATAAACTAAATACTTTTTTTATAATTTTTTTTTTAAAAAAATTGATAAATTGTGATAGTTCTATATATAAATTTAAAAGTTATAAAAAGAATATTCAGACTCGAATCCGAATCCGGATCCCACAAGACCCGACACTTATTGGATCCAAGTATAGATCTACTTTTGTAAATTCGTTAAATATCTAAATTCGATTATATAAAATGAATCCGAATCTGAATATACTAAATTCGACCAAAATCTGACCTGTTTACCTACCCAATTGTGAGCCAATCGTCCACTATGCATTTTATAACTTATATTGACTTGTTTAAGATGTCCGAACTTCGAAACATAGCCCAACAATTATAGTTTAGGAGAATTTTATGATACTTTAAAAGATATTATATCATTGTGTTTTAATCATTATAGTTTATAAATTTTTAAAATATATAATATTATATTATACTATCTTCGTAACACAATAATATATTATCCTAAAAGCATCGTTACAATTTTCCTAAATTTCAAAGGCTACACAATCAGAATATTAACATGACAAATCTAACGTCGTCCCTTATGCTAAGCGCATGTAAACAAATATTTAGGCCGTTTGAAATTGTTGTGATTTATTATAAAATATTTTATTTAGTAGAATTTTGAAATCATAAGTGTTTAATAGATAGTGCTTAATTTTTATTGTTTGTGTGCAAACTTGCACAAGTACTTTCTCATGAGGGTAAAAATCAGCTAATCGAGTTAAAATTAATATAGAAATGAGTTTTAAAATTATTAAACAGTTTCAATTTTAAATTAAATTTGAAATAACATCTGATTAATCAAATTTAAATTCGGTAATCGATTTCGAATTTGATTAACCACATTCGTCAATTGGCTCCATTGACATTGGACTAAAATCCTTAAACAAAATCTGAAAAACCTATTTAAAACAAACTTTACAAACAATAAAATAGTTCATAATTTCATATCATAAAAATTATATCATATTTGAATCGATACAATAATTTTTTTTAAAGATTTCATATATATAGATTGTATGCATACGTGTGCTTGTATTCCTGTTTGCATATATAATATCATTTATATAATTATATATGTATTTTATAAATAAAATTATAGTATGAATTTGTCAAATCATATTATATAAAAAGTATGAGATATTCGCTTAAAAATAAAGAAGTAACATTACAACATTTAACTCGCTCTAATAGAAAGTACTAAAGATTTCATTAAAAGTTTTTGAATTCGAAACTCTATGCATATATTTTTTCAAAAAGTATATATGGGAAGGGGTCAAATACTGAATTAAATTTGAAAATCGATTAATTTCGAATTCAAAATTCAATTCCAGTTTCGTAAACAATTTTCAATTTGAAATTCGATCGGACCAATAAACCGACTGAATTTTGGTTAATCAATTTTGAATTTTCAATCTAGATGTGAAAATAGTTACAAATTCGATTAACTAGATTCGTACTCACCCATACTTTCTTATATTTGGAAAGGCATGATGTTGAATTTTAAAAAGTATTTTCTTTATTCAATAAATAGTCAAATATTATCTTTTAATTATTTTTAAAAGAAAAGTTAATTCAAAAACACCTATTTTTAACTTGTGCTAAAATTATTTTTGAGACCAAAAGACTCACTCTTAAATTGAGTGGTTAACATAGTAACTACCAAACACTCGAAAAAGTATTTTTACCATCAAAAGTATTTTTTAACAAAAAACACCACAACTTCAAACAGGACCTAAGCAAACAGCGTTATAAACTCTATTTAATACTTGAAAACAATGTTTAATGTTTGATCCAACTAATACAACATTATTTTTATGAGTGCATCTACAAAATGACAAAATCACTAATGTGTTACTAAATCCGTCAAAGAAGAAAATTCTGTCAAATATCCAAAATTAGAGAATTAGTGATTAAATATAATTTTAACACGTTAATTAACTTTAGTGACTGATTCTAAATTTCTCACTTTATATATATATTAATCATTTATGTAATTCTATATACATAAATTAAGGAACTGTAGTTGAGTTTAGCTGCAGTTTTTTGATTATAATAATAATAATAATAAAAATAAATTAAGGTATTCCACTTTTTGCCTCAGAATTTTCGCCATGGCCACTATTGCTCTAATATTTTATTTCATGAACTTTGCATGATTTACGGTTTGAGTGTTTCAAATACATCCCAAATTCACTCAATCATTTGGAACTGTCTACAAAATAGACAAAATTTGAGGCATGTTACCATCATGCCACATGGAGCGCGCATGATGAATTTCTCCAAATTTTGACGACTAGTCGCAGTGACTCCACTTGTGTGAAGTTTTACGTTAACTTCGTTGACCTTAAAACTTCAAGGACACAATGTCTAAAATAAAACTCAAAAGCTATAAAGTGAAAAATGACTGATTCTTTCATAAATCTAGTCGATGATTGATCATGTGGTGAGACTAACTATTACTAATGTTAATTACTGTATGTTGGTACAAGAAAATGATACAAGAGAATTCATATATATATATATATATATATATATACATATATGACTCTTGTTTGGAGTACATGGTCTATTTAACCAGGTTCATTCATTGAATTTCAATGTTCCAAAAGTGGCTTATGTTCCAGAAAGTCCAATTACCAGAAGATAAATGGAAGGATATTTCTTAATAAATACACTCCTATAATTTAACAATTATTGTTGGGATTAATTTCTTTATATATATATGGAAACAAAAATGAAAGAAATAGGTACCATTTCAGGAGGCTTTGTTGAACGTTGATGGGAAGTGGCGACCAGAAAATTTGCTGGGAGAGGAGTCCGCCTGGAGAGGGGTGTTTTGGGAGGAGAATTTGTTTGTTATGAATGCGAGCTTTTAACTAGAGGTGGTGGTAGGTACAAAAGAGAAAAAAAAAAGGAAGAGCTTTTAGAGGTGGTCGTTTACCGAAAGGCATTTTTGCCTGCAGCAGCAAGTGGAGGACTCCAATATTTTTATAGTGGTACTACAGCTTTGGAGGGGGAGGGGATTGGTTGGTGGGATGTGTTTAAAGTAAATTTTAATATTTGATTTGGTGGTAACTTGGCCGCAGGATAAGAAGGAAAGTTGACGAGTCTTTTGGTCACTTGTCCTCATTGCGGACAACGTTTTTATGGCTAAAGTACGTTTTGCCTCATTTTATTTTGCTTTGCAATCCTCCAAGATTCTAACCAAGGATAGCAAACATATAGGTCAAGATTTAGGTGGTTTTAGTTTTGTAAATCACACAACACAAAACTGAAACCTATTGTAATTCTCGCACATAGGGGCTATTTTTTTTTGTGTCTTCAAGTAGATATGCGGAGGGTTGGATCGGGCCAAAAGCATGCAGACTCAAGCCTTTCCAAGTGCAGTGGTGGCTCGCTCGGTTACCTAACGGGCCGGGCTGAGCCAGAGTGGAGTGAGAATTTCTTGGTTCGAACCCGGCTTCGGGCTAGGCCCTCCACATGGCAGGGCATAACAAAGCGGGCTGGCCCAAAGATTAGAACACAGACTGAATACTGAATTGGCTCACAGACTGGATTAAATTAGTTTGTCCACGATAAATTGAAATGAAATCTTATTTTATTTCAAAACTAAATCATATTTATTTAAAACAAGTAATTAAAAATTCTTAGTTAATAATTGAAGTCCAATTGCTTTTTATTATTTGAAATTAAAGTCATTACTTATTAGTAGTTCATTTTTCATAACTTAAGAGAAACAAATTATTACTTATTAGACAACAGTTTCAGTTAATATTTGAAGTTATTTTTTATATAATTTAAAATTAGTACTTATTATTTCCAGTTGCTTACTTATTTCAAAATTATTACTTATTATTTCCAGCTGCTTACTTATTTCAAAATTATTACTTATTATTTCAAAACTAATAACTCAAATTTAGTATTTATTTCAAAATTGTTTACTGGTCATTCATTAGTAGTTCATTAAGTTATAATATAGTACTTAGTAGTTCAAATTAATAGTTGTTAGTACTTTGTAAATACCATATGAGCACTTATTAGGCCAAATTATTACTTAATAGCATAAGTCAATACTTGTAATCATAACTTATCATTTATTAATCATAGAGTAAAAGTATATAATTAGAAAAAATCTACCTTGAGATGGTAGGGGGTTTGGATAGACCCCTAGTATGTATATTAATAATGGCAAAAAAGTACATGGAAAGGGATATTGAATCTTACTTGAAAATAATTACAAGTTATATAACTAATATAGCCCTAGTCAGGAAATTCTCCAAAGGATGACCATCCATGGATTCGTTGATGCGTGATTTTCTGAAAATCAGGTATTCTAGCTCATTGTTGTTGGATCTATTGGATAATCGACATGTTCTCATCAAGTTTGATCTTGAAGAAAATTATCTTTGTTGTTGGTGCTATGGTTTTCTTACTTTCCAAGGTTTTTCTATGCATATATTCAAATGGACATTGGATTTTAATCTAGATGTTGAATCTTTAATTGCATCGATGTGGATTACTTTTGATGGTTTGCCTGAACATTTATATCACAACTCTGCTTTATTTTCAATTGCAAGGCTGGTAGGTAATCCCTATAAAATCGACGCTTCAATGGCTGACGGAAAAAAACCAGGGAAAGCTAGGGTTCCCATTGATTTGGATGTTACAAAACCTCGTATAGGTAGGTGTTTGGATTAACAATGGAGAAAAGGGGCGCTGGCAATATATTCAATCTGAAGCAATTCCCGATTACTGCCAACACTGTCGTATGATAGGACATGCCAAAAATTCATGTTTGGTGAAGAACCCTACAACAGCTAACCCTAATTCTGAGACTATTAAATCGAATGAGACAGATTCTCAAACCAAAAGATTGAAGCTTGAGCAGCCAACTGCTCAATCTAAACAGCAATAGGTTCCAAAGCGTGTGGTTTCGAGTGGCAGCACAAAATCCCAATAACTAATTGCTCCACAGCTAATCAGTTCTTTATTAAATGGTTCTGGATTAGAGTTGCATGAAAAAGCAATTATTCCTACGTACGTTCCACAAGCTCCAAGCCCTAACACAACCACTAATGGGTTAGATGGGGAATTTGTCCCCTCTTTTGGGTTGGGCCAAACTACTTCGGTATCAGGAGAGAAAAGCATGCGTGTGCATGGCAGTTCAGCCTCTTCAAATCATATAGAACTCGCTTCCCAGAATGTTAAAGTATCTGACAGATTTGATAAATTCAGATTTTATTATTTCTCATGCAAAAAACATCAAGCCCCATGTGATTGATGATCACCATCAACATTTTCTTAATCCAAAAGCTAAGAAGACCATCAAAGAAGCAGATATTGTTGACTCCTGTTTGATCTGAATTTTGTTGAACGTGAGTATTGTTCCAGAATTGTCCTTAATGGTGTTCTATATGATTTTTTACGACAATTTCCAATTAACAGTTCGAAAGGGGATATTTTGTCTTCCCCAATACAATTGATCCTCCTAAGAGAATTTGTAAAAGGAAGAAATATGTACCAACTCGTACTATTTTGACAAGGCAAGCATTGCATGCCCTAGCACAAACTTCTCCCTCATCTGTTCAATGATTAATGCATTTATATGGAACATACGACAAATCGCGGGTAAATTGTCAATTTGTCGTTTAAAAAAAATTGATTTAGTTGCATGCTAGTTTGCTAGTCGTTGCTTTTGAGCCTCTAGTAGACAAGCTTCCCGGTTGGAGGAATTCTGAATTTGACTTGGTTTTCATCTGTGCATGCTAAATACAAATAATAAAATCTGGATATTTTGGAAGGTATATTTTCATGTGAATGTTTTGTTTAATGCTGACTAATTTATTCATATGCAAGTAAAAAATGATGCTTGGAATCATTCCATCTTTGCTTCCTTCATCTATGCTAAGTCAACTAGGATGGAATGCAAAGATTTGTGGTCTAACCTTTGTTCAATGGCTCCCTCTATTTGTGGTCCATGGATTCTTGGAGATGACTTCAATGTCATATCTAATGCCTCAGAATATTTGGGTTGAGCTGCTCAAAATCTTTTTTCCATCAAAGACTTTAATTATGCCATGGATGCTTGTGGTGTGAGGGAATTGCCTTTTACTGGCATTAGTTATATTTGGTCCTGGGTATCTCTTCAGACGATCTGGAAATGACTTGATAGACTACTTGTTAATCCTCTTTGGTTATGTATGTTTCCTGCCTCTAATGTCATGTTCAGCACTTGAATATGGCATTTTTTGATCATTTCTTAGTTCTTCTTGGCATTCAATCTCGGCTCTCTAACTCACTAAGGCTTTCTAAATTTCAGCATATGTGGTTAGATCATACAACACTTATGGAGATGGTCTTGGAGGATTGGAGTCTTCTTATTAGTGGTACGAGTATGGAGATATTTGCAATTAAGTTAAAATGTTTAAGGGGACTCTTCGTCATTGGAACAAGGATGTGTTTGAAAATATTTTTGAAGCAATTAGGGTGGCTGAAAATCATGTTTGCAAGCTTCAACAACATTATGAAAGAACCCAAGATTTGTAGGAGCAACAAGGGCTTGAAGCTGCCAAAGCCGATTTATTTCAAAAACTTAAAATGGAGGAAACTTTTTGGAGGCAAAAATAAAAAATTAAGTGGCTTTCCAATGGTGACTTGAATACTAAATTTTTCCGTGCAGCTTTACTTAACACTCGATCTCTATTGACAATCAGAAAAATTAAAAATAGCCTATCAGCCAACTCTTGGTTTGGCATACCCGAGGCAATTGCTGATGAAGAGATGAATTTTTATCAGATTTTACATTCAGCCAAGGCTATAGATGAGGAGTGTATGCATGAACTGTTAGTGTTCATTCCCAATTTGGTAACTGTGGAGTAGTTGTACGAGCTTTTACTTCTTGTCTCGCTTCAGGAATTAAAAGACGCGGTTTCCAAATGAATCATGACAGTGCTCCAGGACCAGATGGTTTCACTGGTCTTTTCTATTCTAGGTGTTGGGATATTATATCAACAGACTTGTTGCGAGTGGTTCATGATTATTTTCCTAGGACTCTTCTGCCAAGAATAATTTCTAGTGCATTACTGATCCTCATTCCCAAAAAGGAAAATCCCTTATCCTTTGATGATTTTCATCCAATTTCTTTATGTAATTTTGTTAATAAAATATTTATAAAGATTTTGGTTGATCGATTGTCGAGCATTTGCCTTTCTTAATCTCTGTAGAACGGTTTGGATGTTAAAAAGGTAGGACGGCAACAGACAACATTCTTCTAGTTCAGGAGTTTTTTGCATCTATAGACAAAAAGGTTCAAGGCCATAATATTGCCATCAAGTTAGCATGATGAAGGCGTTCGATTGAGTATCATGGAATTTTGGAGATGATTTTGCATAAATTTGGTTTTCCTCAATGTTTTATTGTGGTAGTGATGAATAACCTAAAAGCTTGTTGGTTCTCCATTTTTTTGAATAGTGAGATAAAGGGTTTTTTCAATTCATCTTGTGAGGTAAAACAAGGAGATCCATTATCTCCCTTATTTTCAATATTGGCTTCAAAAGAGGGGTCTCAAGACTCTTATGTCGACTGATGTAGTAAAGCCATTTTTGGTCCTTTAGAATTATCCTCTGATTTCTCATTTGGCATTTGCGGATGATATTCTCATCTTCACGAGAGGTGAAAAGAGGTCGTTGCGTAATTTATTCAATTTTCTTCAAGCGTACCAAGATGGATCTAGCCAGAAGATAAATTAAGTATGCTAAAAGCTATTTTCTTTCCTCTTACCGATGTCCTCAAGCTTCTTCTCAATAGATTTCTCAGATCATTGGCATTCGATTGGCTAAGTTTCCTTTCACTTATTTGGGTTGTCCAATCTTTATGGGTAGAAAGAAGATTAGCTATTTTTCAACTAATCTTGGATATGGTTCATGGCGGGTTGGAAAAACAAAATCTTGACTCGGGCAGCTGTTTAGTCCTTAGTAGGCATGTTTTATCCTTCAGTCTTATGCATGTCCTGGCTGTCCTGGACCCCTCCCCCCCAAGGGAGTTATTACTCAACTAGAAAAAATACAAGCTAATTTTCTTTGTGGAGATTCTAATTATGGCAATCGTAGATATTAGCAATAATAGCGTAACCTTTGCTTTCGTACTCAAGAGAATGGATTAGGTTTGCGCAGTATGAAAGATATAATTGACTCATTCTCATGCAAAATATGGTAGAACTACAATCATTCTTCATCTTTATGGGCTTCTTTTATGCAGAGTCGTTATGGTTTATACATGCTTTGCTGATCCTCATCTGTTTAGAAGAGGATGCTCCGGGTGAAACTTTTGGTGGATAATTACATTTTGTTAAATATTTGATTGGGAGACACTTCATTTTGGTATACAAATTGGCCTGGTATAGGCCGATTAGCGGATATGGTCGATATTGTTGAGTTGCTGGACCTTAAATTTCAAAATTTGTTCTCCAACGATCGTGAATGATCTTTGGGACGGATTGAAAATTTTCTGCCATTAGAGATTCGATCCACTATTCTTGAGTATTAGGTTTTTCTTTCACATGGAGAAGATAAGCCTTTTTGAAACCTTACGTCCTCTGGTATGTTTACCACTCATTCAACCTATGATCTTGTTAGTGCCAAAAGAAACCCTACACATTCAAGAGCTTTTCTTTGGAGTTCTAGAATACTAATCAAATATTCAATCTTTATATGGAAAATACTTAACCATTGCTTACCTTTTGATAATATGCATACAAGTTATGTAGTTGGGGTTTTCTTTGGCTTCTAGTGGCTTCTAAATGTCCCATGTGTGCAGCCATGGATTCAATAGACTATTATTTTGCGGAATGCCCATTGGCCATGAGAATTTGGACTAAATTGGAATCATGGTTTGGAATACCTTGTGTGCGAGTTGCTTCTATTCATCAAAAATTAAATGTTTGGTGGCTCCAAGGTTCTTCTTCATTGGAGAGGTAGCAGGATGGTATTATTCCTATCTTAGTTTATTGGAACTTTTGGTTAGCTAGAAATTCTTTTCTCTATGATAGCAAACATATTTCTTTCACTTATTTGATGGCTAACATTCAAAATGGACTTGTGTTCATTGTATCTAATGAAATTCAATGCAATGGGTTACATGGCCTCCAGATTAATGTCTTACTCCTACGCTATGTGTTCTTTCTCAAGTGTGTTGAAATAGTCCACCATTGGTGGTGATGTTGTCTCAGGTTCCCCAAAAATTAATCAAATTCTTCTTGTAAAAACATGTAAGAGTAGCAGTAAGTCCAAGTCATCCCACAGAGAACGAAGATTATTTTAGTGCTCAAAATACAAGGAGAGGGGGTTTTGAATACTTGTAAATTAAAAATTGATGCAAAATACAAGGAGAGGGGGTTTTGAATACTTGCAAATTAAAAACTAACACAAGCAATTAACATTTAAGAAAATTCAATTAAAGAAGAAAATTGGTTCCGGTCATATCCACTATGGAAATTCTTTCAATTGATCATTGACACTGAAAGATAACTCAATTCTAATACCAAGCACTAATTGAAAAATTAACCCGAATTTCAATGCAAAGTTGATCCTTATTTCTTCCTAAAGTTGGTTAGTTTTCAACACGCGATCCAATTAACCCTAACTATTAAATTAACCCAGACACATGCCAAAGATTAATTAATAGAAGCATTAAAATCAACAAGAACAATTAGACTAATTAAACATAAATACATGCGGTTATGTTAATTAGTTGATTATTTCCCCTAAATTCAATAATGGCTAATAGAGAAATCATCAAACTTAGTTGTTTCACAGATTGAATCAAACACATGTGATTAAAATAATTTAACTGTAGATTAATTCCAAAAACTCACTATTCTGTAGCAATAGCAAATCAAAAGAGAACAATCATAAAATTAATGCAGAAAAATAATCAATATTTGGTATAAAATGAAAGAATTCAAGTACAAAAGTCTCACAAGTTAATAAGATCAATCATGGCTTCAATTTTCTCGACCAAGAAAAGGGCTTTAGACACTAATCCACCAAAAGTAAATGTGGTAGATCCACACCCCAAAATTGTGAATTAGGCCACATAATGTCTTTTTTGAATATTAGACCAACCATTATTAGTTATACACTTTTTTTTAATTATTTGGTTGTTAGAACTAGGAGAAAAGGCCTTATACAGTAATATTTGATAGTTGACTCCAAAAGAATTAGGATCAACTAGTTATTGATTGGCAATCAAGCTATTACCATGCTAGGTAGCAAAGAAACTCCTCTTTTTTTTTCCTGTTTCGTAAGAAACCATATCAAGTGACTAAATCATCAAGTAAGCTATCTCGCAAAAGTTTTCCAACGGTCTGCAATCTCAAAATAACACAGTAGAGTCAAACAATTTAAAGAATTATAAACCATTTTGGCGATCCAGCCATAACACAACATTTCATACGATTATGCATTATTCACTTATTTAAACTATAATTATCAAACCTGATTACCATCACTATGCCCATGATAAAACCTTAATTGGAAAAAGCAAATCAAGATTTGATATATAGCATAACAAATTTACAAGTCATAAATTTTAACTAATGCTCTGAAACCATGCGTTAATATATAGTAGGACGATATATAAGTTGGTATATGCCTATTGCACGTACTGTAATCTTTCTTTAGTGACAAACTATATGACTATGTTTAGTGATGAGTTGTACATCATACGTTGGAACCAAGAACTATTTGTAGATAGACTTTAGGGACTCCCCTCTATCATGAGAGTTCAACCAAAGACACACATCCTGGAAGGGTGAAAAGTCTTCCTACAGATAAACGTATGAGTGACAGAGTTAATCGTGGGACTCATATTGTTTGAATAGGAGGATTTTTATTTCTCAAGTCAATAAAAGATTATAGTGTAACACACACCAACACAAAATTTCAAGTACTCGTTTATTTAAGTGATAAAAGGACAAAAGAATGAACTCGATCATCATACGTATTGCAATAAATATGGTAATTTGATCATCAACTACATGAGACAACAAAGGAGGTATTTGGTTTATGGGTATAAGGGGAAGGAATTGGAATCAAAATTAATGATATCCATAAATATTGTTTGGTTAGGTACTATGAGAATCACCGTGTGGGAATGAAAGTGTTAGAAAATGTCCACTTTCATTCATCACATGTGACATGGGTTTCAAATTTATTAACTTATCAACGTAATAAAACTCATTTGTTATTCAAACCAAACAAGTAAAAGGAAATGACATAAACCTATACTGATAGTAGAGTTTTTGATATTGTATCCCATTCCGATTCCAATTCTTGAATACGAACCAAACATTCCTAAGCACACGTGTAGCAATACTTGTCATTCTCATAATCAAGCACCAATATTCATATACACACACACATACACACACATATTAGTTGAATACCTCGTGTCATACATAGAAGGATCTATATGTATATTAAATTTGTGTAACGATAGTATTAGTCAAATACTGATGACATAAAAACTTTAATAAATAAACCATATAAAGACATAAAAACTAAATACAATAATCCATATAATCATTGCCCGCTTAATAATTCATTTGTATCATTCATATATGCTCCCACAATTTTAGTTCATACTATCATTGGATCAAATTTTTTTACTCAATCACTCAACCTCACTTACAATGCGGTTTTCTACAACCTCATAGCTATATATATATATGTAGGAGTATAGGTTAGTTTACAAAATCATCATTGAATAATTAAATCCATAATATAAACAAAATTGCAATTCCATATCAGGGTATTATGTAGGATATTGGTGAATCTTGTACCTACATAGAAAAAAAGCAAGGGTTAAAGATTATTAAAGTTCACACATTAAAAAAAAAAAAAAAACTTATGTTTAAGTTATTCTAATAGTGTAACTCAATCAAGATATAAATCACAATAATCATATTACGCCCAAGTATGAGCAAATAGTTCTATTTTAACAATATGGCAGTTACAAAATAAAAAGTGCAAAGACAACTTGCCATAGTACAAAACTGATGCAACTTTAGTGTTGTCACTTGTGAGAACTTATTCTGACTAAAGAAGCCCATAATTATTCACCAATAGAAAGAACATATTTTCTTATCCAATATTCGTCTGTATTCCTCATATTAAATATTGATATCAAGTACTTTAATTTTTAAAGATATACAGAATATTTTAACAAATCTTACTAGATAACAACATTCATGTTTACAAAAAAAAAATCCTGAAACATTAATAAGTAAAAATTGCAACTACTACTTGACAACTTCAACTAATATTTGCACATATACGATGCCCATCATCATCATCATCATTCTATTCGAAACTAAGACTTCCTCAATTTAGAACATGAAACTATCATTTTAAATTTTCCTATCTCTAGTTCATTACACTCAATTTTGAGACTTTCTAGCGAAGGTCGAGCAGACACTAAATTGGGTAGGGCCAAACTCTATTATTCACTGGGTTATAATTGAGTTACAAAAATAATACTCCAATAAATAAGAGTCAAAGTTTCGTAACTGTATATGATTTCTATGGTGCCAAAGCAAATTGAGTTTAGTACTTGAATATACTGCATATATAACTTTTTAATCCAAACCAATTCAAAATTCAAATTAAGAATATCTATGACTCGTTTTATGCTACAATTTATTGTTTACCAGATCAAGCAAGGAAAAATTATGCCCACCTCATTACTGATAATTGAAGTTAATATTTCAAGTAAGCTTTTTGATAAAAAGAAACAATTCAACAACAATTTAAAGCTTAAAATGATAGCCATTCTTTCCTAAATAGCGCTACATCTGTTCATACTAAGTCATATGATCTAGTAATACATCTAAAAAATAAACAAAATATTTTGTTGGTCCCAAAACAACCTAAGAGAGGGGTGTGAATTAGATTTCAAAAAAAAATTAATCTAGCAAATAATGCTCAATTTAAATTTCTTGCACTTGACAAATAAGATGATGAAAAGATAAGCAATTAAGTATAAGATAAGTAGATTAAATTGAGAACGAGGTTAAACAGCACATCTAAGCTAGCTAGCTTGGAATAGTAATCCACTAAGATGCTCTTTCAATCTTAGTTAGCCAATAATCTCTAGTGTACACAAAGTAGGATCACCCTTGCTCACATTACTTCTCTTTAGTTGAGCCAAGGATTTTACACCAAACTTCACTTTTGTATAAGATTATCACTCTACTCAATATTTTGAATAGCATTATTAAGTACACACTAATACAATATTACTGAAGAGCTAATTTGCACTCAAATAGCCTTTCTTTTTGCTTATATTCAATGTGTAAGATAATTGTTGAAATACATTAGGGTCGGTATTTATAGGTGCAACAAATCAGCTTCCAACTACCTTCTAACGGCTCTATAATAAATGCTAAAAAATTAGCCGTTATAAGTTTCAGACGTCCAATGTTATTTATGAGCATCCAATCCATCGTCCGGCCTGAAAAAGACAGGGAGCAAAGAATGCCGTTCGGACGACCGTACTAGCTTCCGTTCCTTCGTCCGAACTAGGTATGTTGAGGAGTTTAGACATCAGATGGTATAGTGTGCCCGAAAGATTTGGTGCTTGATTAAGGGATGCTTTACTTTCAGATAGTAGCCTTGTCCGATATAGTCTTCTACGGACAATTAGATGCGTCCATTTCATGTGCCTCAAAACCTTGCCTCTGCCTTGCCTTTTGGACGGTGAAATGCGTCCAAAATAGATTCATTCGGACAAGCTTGTGCATCCATTGTAGATGCTCCAAAATCTTACTTTCTTCATGATCGTTCGGATGGTGTATTGCGTCCGTGGTAATCTCGTTCGGATGAGCTTGTGCGTCCAAGAAACATAGTGCTGTTCGGATAAAGTATTTCGTCCGAAAACTCTGTTGAGAGTAAATATTCTAGCAACCCTGCACAGCTCAAGTTAAATGGTTAAATCTCGTTTGTCATCATCAAAATCAAGGTTGTAGATCATCAATCTCTCCCTTTTTTATGATGACAAATCACAAGGCAAGTGATCAGTTCAAATTGTCATACAATGAGTTTAACAATCATGGCAAGTGATCAGTTCAAATTGTCATACAATTAGTCTAACAATCATGATTACGAATAGCCATCTTACTCTACCTTTTGGCCTCATCAAAACTAGATAGGCTCTCTCTAAGAAAAAGCTCCCTCTTACATAAGCAACAATAAAAAGGCAAATGCAGAATCAAATGAGTAATTACCAAATGCATAATAAGAATCGAATGCATACATAAGTGAATAAATACAATCAGAATAGTCAACTCCAACAAAGGTGTACACTTTAAGTACATAAGAAATGTTAAAGAAAAACTAAGGTGTGGAAGTGGAGTCATTTTTCTTCTTGGAGCATTCCTTACGTTTGCGTTTGGTTGGTGGTGCATCGTCCTCCGTAGCCTCACTGTCTTGTCCACTTAAATATTGAGGATCATTGCGTTGCATGATATAGTTGAATGTGTCATCGACGTCTTCATCGTCAGCAGCATTAGTGCCAGAGCAGTAGTGGTGCAAACGGGATCCTCACAATTTTCGACCTCAATAATAGAATGCTCTCCATCATCATTGTCATCGCTATCAGAAGATGACTCGAGAATGTATTGGGATTGAATATAGGCAAACTGAAAATGATTCGGGTCGTTTTGAATATCCTATTTTTATATTTCACATTGAATATCCTATTTTTATATTTATTCTAACAGTGATTCGGCTCGTTTGTTAATTTTCAGTCGCAATATCGATAAGTTCTTTTATCTTACTTTAATTTATAAGAGCATTTTGAATATGTCCTTAAAATTAATCTTGAAAGTGATTTTGTGCTTCGGTCAATTCTCTTATATTGAATTATCATAGTAATCATAATCTTGTTTGATCAGAAATTCAATTTTGATCAGCTTTGTTCTAAAAATTAAAATTTGTTGATGGCAATATGAAATCTTATTTTTTGTGGTCAATTAGAAGTCTAAATTATGTGTGAAGATTTCAATGAATTGCCTTTTTAGTTAAAGACTATTTGACTTAATTTCTCTGTTCCTATGTGAAATCAATCATAGTATAATACAATTATTTAGTTGCACATTCTTGATGAACTTGTTATATAAGTAATTAGTACTAATGTTTTTAGATACTGATTATGGAATTAAAAATATTCTTTTGTGCATTAAATATTGTTTGACCACACTTCCTATAATAGTTGTGTGATTGAATATGTCAACGAATATCTACTTCCAAAATTCTTATGGAATAATTTTAGGGGGCTAACCAAAATTATTCTAGATTAGAAAAGTTCGTTATTAATCGGGATAAAACATAATCTTAGATAATGTTCTAATTAATTATTCCTAAAAGATTAGTTGCTCCGAATTAAGTTACGGATGCTATGTCTTCAATTCTAGTAATGGCTATTTCTAGACAACTTTATAGATTAGACAAGGACATATCGAGTATTAATTGCTATAACAACCAACATATGTGGTATATAAATTGTCTAAGATTGATGATTTTTTCATAACAATATTATAGTTGTTCCATATAAAAATTGGAAATTATTGTGAAATAAGGGCATTATTTATAGGAATTGTTGCGTAAGGTTGGTCTATTCTTATTAGACAAATACATATTTAAATCGGTTATCTTCATGACTAATTTGAATGAGACCAATTCCCTTATGTGAGTAATTGTGAACTAAAACATGTTAAGTTTGGGTTGATACCAAATAATCCAAATAAATTTATTATTACCAATATGAGAACTTGTGAACAGTAAAAGATATTATGATTCATGATATGTGTAAACTGTGGTAACTATTAGGTGAAATTCTGAACTTGAAACTCAATAATTTTATTTGAGATATTTTGATGTTTTAGATTCAAATAATTTGTAATAACGTGTTGGACAAATAAAAAGATATAATTCAGTTAAAATTAAATCAATTTAATTATAGTAGTGACTTTAAATTGATTTACAAATTTTGGAACAGTGACCCGAACAAGATGGTTCTGTATATAGTTCTGGATTATATTATTGGAAATACATCAAATGACACGTATATAATATTGTTTGACGCGAATTTTCCTTTTCATAGAATATCAAGCATTTGTCATCTTCTTAGAAATAATATTAATTTATTCTATGATTATTGACCGGGTTAAACTAAGATGAGTTATGTGAGATTTGATTGTCTTTGTATAGATTTACATATTATGATTTTTTTTACTATTACAATATGGATGGGTTAGATAGTGGAATTTAAGTTTTGTTTTTTATTTTCAAATAATACTAATTATTGTCTATTTCGATTTATGGTGACATGGACATACCAAAAATTTAATTTATTTAAAATTGGATAAATTGAATTAACTCCAATCAAGTGAATCTTGGTTTCAGTCCTTCTAAGTATAATATTATTTTATTATTTATAGTATAATAATAAAAATAATAATAAAGTGGATTATTGAATATAGTTCTAACAGATTGAACGTACTGATAAGATTATCCTTGTTGAAAATAAAGATTATACAATGTGAATTAAGTGTTATTAATATAACAATTACTTATCACGAATTATATGTGATGTGCATAGTTAATTAATTTAAGAGACGTTATTATCATTTATGTTCTTGTGTGATATTATGATTCCTAATTCAAATTTGATTAAACATCGTATGCTAGTAGTTGGATCAAGGAAACTAATTAATATGCTAAAACATGGACTTATATATATTTATTTATGTCACTGTCTTCTATATGAGTTAAATCACTATTATGAAATTAAAACTAACATTAATGAGTTAACCACATCTATACCTGTGAATATAATAGAATTTAGCAATTATCAGTATTTTTGGGTAAAATTAAATAAAGAAAAGTTATTTGCCTTGAAAACTTGAATTCGATAAAATTGGAATTGCTTAATAGGCTTTTATTAAAAAAATTAAAAAATTAAAAAAACCACCCTCTAATGACTCGAACCCATGATGAATTGGTCATAGGAAAAGTGTCTTACCACCTAATGTGTACTCTTGTTTTTCACCCAAAGACCTTGCACTATTGGTAATAAGTTTTGCCTATATATTTTATTGGTGATAATTGGAACATAAATTAATATAGTAGATCATAATGCATATAGACTTAGAAGTTACTTTACTATTAAGTGGAATAGAGTTCTCAAACACCTATTCACTGATAAGTTTATTATGATTGACGATGCTAAAATTGTTCAAACATCACCAAAATTTAAGGGATAAAGAAAAAACTGTTAATCCCCATGAATTCTAGTCTTCTTGAATACTTTCAGGTAAATCTTGGTTATAACATTATATGAGATTATTGTGTCGTTGGTAAAGTGACTCAAAATTTTTGAATTATTGAATTTCGGCATAAAGATCTTCAGAACAAACGTTATGACTGTGAGTAGATGTTTTCTGAAATGTATATTGTATTTGTATTATACTTTTAGAACCTGAATCTTAGATACTGTCTGATACATATATTTGTTGGTACCAATAAATTATGGAAGTATTTTCCTTTTAAAATATACTTATTTGATGGGTTCTAAAACTTAAACAAGTTGATGATATTTATTTACATGTAATAGATAAATTTTATTCCTAAATCTCTCAAAATGTAGGAGCATGGATACAATTGATGAAATTTATTGCATGAGATAACATGCTCAAGATGACTTGATTGAATATAAAATAAATATGCATGTTAGTGAAAAATACAATTGTAGAGGTTTAAATCACAAAATTATGGATTGAGTATGTTAACTCATGGAGTAAATAAGTTAAGGAAAGTATAGAGTACAAAATGAATTTTCGGTGGAAACCAACTGTATCCTATGTGACTCTAAAATTATATCATATGAGATGATACCTCAGATTATATTAATGTTTTATCTATTTGGTGATTTGATATTAAAGATTTCACTATATAGATTATTTGTTCGAAATTGCATTTGTACTTTATGTGTATCATAATGTAAGGGTTAAGATTTTATCTAACCATAAAATTAAAACTACAAATTCACATTTGGGTGGACTAGTAAGTTTATACTAACTATGTCATGTGAATTCAATGTTATGTGTGAATCTTCTTTATTGACTTTGTTAGATTGAAAATAATAATTATTTTTGTGATATATGAGTAACAAGATGTTCTAAGAGCGTGATGCACTTAATTGCATTTGTCCAAACAGAAAGCTTTAATGCCAATAGATCTTGTCAAATTGAGTGTTAGATCATATATATGTTGTTTAGATATGTTGAGAGTAGTATTACTTTATTACCTTTTTGGTAATTTTTCTAACCAACTTTGTTTTGTGTTGGACGTTGAGACATTAATCACGTGTTTGATTATGATTCATACTCTTAGATGGAGTTATATCCTTATAATCATTTAAGCGTGTTTATAATGGCATGTATCTTATGAGATATTAGTTTGTTGTATTAAATTGATATATTCAAGTTAAATTGCATACATATCCATTACTAGAAAACCTGAGTTTGTTTCTTGTGTTGGAATCTACAGATACTGATTGCTAAGATAGAGAGCAATAACTAAACAAAAAAGTCCGGCATATGCATGCGAGACACAACGTTGTGAAGTAACTCATGAGCAATGGAGTGATAACTAAGGGCATTCTGAAGTCGGGATAAAGTTTATTCGACTCCTTTAAAGGACTGAATCGAGATATACTTCTAGATACATCGAAAAGGATGAGACTTAGACCTTCTGTTGAGAATTGAATGTGATAGTAATCCAACTTAAATTAATTTGCTTCCTATGAGATTAATGGCTATATCTCTAAAATACTCATAAACATCTATATAAGGTGCATAGCCTAGTAAATGGCACCAAATTGAGAGTTTACGATGGATTGTAGTCTAACATATGATCAGTTGTAGAAGTGTGCATTCAGAAGGAAGGTTCAAGACCTTAGTCACCTATCTTCCGTATACTTCTGTTGAATGCACTAAGTGTGATTCAAGTTCACAAGATATCGTCATTTATGTGTTAGACTTCTTTACTTAGTGTCACTTCTGATTTTTGAGTCATGTGGGTGATTATTAGAATTGTTGCCTCAAAATTCCTTACATTTAGTTCTTGGAGCAGTGTGGTGTGTGGTGTCGTGCGTGTGAGTCATTAGTGTTTTACTTCGTGTATAACTTTCCTTCTTTTATTTTGGTTTGTTAGAGATCTAAATCAACTATAATAACGAATTCCGTGTAAAATTCTAAACCGATTTCCTTGATTAGTTGCTTGTAAAACACTATCATCTTTGGTATTCACATTGGTGTTCACATTGTTTACTTGGTTTACTTTCGCTAGGAAACTACTTCATTCCTATCTTTTTTCTCCCAAGTAAGAATAGTTGCTCTCTAATTATTGCATAATTGTTCTCTATAGCCTTGGGGTCCTTTTTTTATACACCGACCTTTCTTTCCTCTCATATTCTTGGTACTAAGTTGTTATGTAGGAACTCAAAGCCTTGCGAATATACGTGATCGAAACTACTGTTGAATCCTAAGGAGTAACCGCCTGGTGACCCGTTTGGACCAGTAGATTATGATCCTGTGGGGGGCAAAAATCACTTTCCAGGATAGGGATTACACGCCTCGGGCTTTATTCCTATTTTCATCTTTATTCGTAGTGATTTGGGTCATCGTTGATTTTTGGCCGCAATAGCGATAAGTTCTCTTATCTCACTTTAAGTTTTAGAGCACTTTGAATATGTCCATCAGTCATTACCTTCCATCTAACTTTATTGCTTTCCTTCTTCGCTGCAGCATTAGTATTAATCTTTATAATTTCTACTGTTAGTTTAACTCACCCCTTCTCTGTAACATTTCTCACTACCCCCAATTTCTCCCATTCTACCCTACATTAGTAAGGCTTCTTGATACTCAAGCCATTCTACCACTGCTTTGTTCATGCATTTGGCAGGTTCCTTTACTTTCCCATTGAATTGGTTTTCATTCCTACTCTTCCAAATCTACCACAAAAGGTTGGCTGTGAGAATGGTGTGCTCTTCCCTTCTTCTCTTCTTGTAGCTCCTATCAATTCCCCTACCAATGCCAAAAATTACTCCTTCGATCATGTAGTCCAACCCACTGTTAGTGCTACTTTCCACATATCCTGAGTACTTCTGCAAAAAAAAAAAAAACAAAAAAAGATATTTTATAGATTCCACTTGATCACCACAGCATCTACATATGAGATCTCCCTTCCTAGTTATTTTTTTAATAACTTCATTAAAAGGGAAGACACCATGCAAATATTTTCACGGAAAGATTTTAGTTTGTGTTTCATATTGAAATCCTAGATTAGCTTCTAAACATTGTTTGCAATCCCTCCCTCTCTGTTGTTCTCTTCCCCTTCAATCTGTCCAGTTCCTATCCCTAGCCTTGTTTTAGCTACACCATACCTAGACTTTACTGTGTACTTTCCAGAAGCTGAGAATCCCCAATAAAAACTATTTCTCCTCCAAAAACACTTAGCGGAATTTTTCCAATCTGCTTTCTGTCTTCCTCATTAAATGACTAGTTTATTATTTCCCAATCTTATTCGCCTCTTTGAATGATTTGGTTGACATATTTTAAGAGGCATTCAGGTTGTCTTTTGTTTGACACTTTCCCATCAGCATTAGAAAGTTGCTATTTGGATCCCCAGATATTTAAGTTCTTTCCATTCTGTAGCCTTCTTCTTCCTCCTATCTCCAGCAACTAGGCCTGTAAATGGGTCGGATTCAGGTTAGAACTAGTAGATTCAGGCCCAGGGTCGAATAATATATCCATATTCGGATCTGGATCCAGATATCTAGTAGGTCTACAAAAGTAAATATGTACCCAGATCCATCAGATTTTGTCAGATCTGATGATCCAAGTCTTATACTATTCTTTTAACTTTTAATTTTTTATATAGAATTTTTTTTTGTAATTATAAAAAATATTTATTTCAAAATTTATATTTATGCATGGGTCTACGATAAAGTATAATTTACATTAACAATTTACATAACATATATGTATATGTATATATAGAATAGCACTAATTTTATATAATTTTATTATATTTTAAATATTTTAATCGGATTCGGGTCCTAATCAGGTCAAAACAACAAGATCTATATCCGATCTATTTATTATAGTAGCTAAACGGGTTCAAATTGAATCCAAGTAATTAGAATTTTTCAGGGATCTAGATTAGATAAACGAGTCAAGATCAGGATGGGTCTAGATCTAAACTCGACCCATTGACAGGCCTATCAACTGCTCTTCCTAACCCTTGTTTTGGGGCTATTTTTCATATAGGCACCCCTTTAAAATGTCTGGCCTTTAACACTTTGTTTCGTAAGATGTTAGGCCCAGTTATCACTCTTCCTAATGGCATTGGCTAGGAGTGCTGTGTTGAAGTCTTGGATGTCCCTGAAGCCCAATCCTCCATCCCTCTTTGTTTTCGATAATTTTCCCTAGTTGACCCAATGCACTCTCTTCTCTTCATCAGTTTGCCCCTATCAAAACCTAACTATGTCTCTATTGGTCTCATTATAAAGCCCTTTAAGTAATCTAAAACATGCCATACAGTGGCTGGCATAGCCATCACAACAAATTTTAAGACCACTTATTTACCTGCTTGACTCAGAAGTTTCCTTCTCCATCCTTGTAGTCTTGCTCTGATCTTTTCCTTTATATGGTTAAACACCTGCTTATTTGATCTTCTGATAACCATTGGTAATCCCAAGTTCCTGCTCTGCTTAGCATGTTGCATGTTTTTAGCCTTTGGAGAATGCTGTTTTTGGTTCCTTCTTGCACAATTTTATTGAAGAAGACTGTGGACTTGTATGTACTAATGACTTGGCTAAAGGCCTCTACATATATTTTTTTAAATCCCCATTATTTGGTTATCAACCTCATCTACATTGGCTTTGCAAAAGAGAAGTATGTCATCTGAAAAAAAAAAAAAATGAGGTGAGAAATGACAGGGCAGTTTCAAGCAATTTTAACACCCTTAATTATATATATTTTTTTTTTTTCATTTTCAACTTGTTTAGGGAAGCTAGTTAACCCCTCGGCACATATTAGAAAAGGGGTAAGGGGTCCCCTTGCCTGATACCCCTAGTAGCTTTGAAATACTCTTTTTTCTCCCTATTCAAATTGATAGAAAAAGAAATAGAAGAAATGCATTTTGTGATCCACTTAATCCATACAGGATAAAAACCCATTTTTTGCATCACTTTTGACATAAAAACTCATTCTACACTATCGTAGGTTTTGGACATGAACTTAAGAGCCATGAAACCCTCTTTGCTTGATCTCTTATTGTTAAGGAACTTAATGTATTCATGACCAATGATATAATTATCTAAAATTTGTCTGCCCTAGAAAAAAACAAACAAGATAGGGCTACTGCAAGCATGCATAAGCACAAGTTTAAGTCTATTAACAAAGACCTTATTTATTATTTTATAAAGGACATTATACAAACTTATGGTTCTAAATTGACTAACAATAATGGGGTTATCAAACTTAGGGTTAGGGATAAGGGTAATAACAGTTTCATTTATGGCATTTAAGAAGTTATCAGAATGCAAAAAGCTACTAACAGCATTAACAATGTCAAGGCCAATAATATGCCAAAATGATTAAAAGAAAGCAAGAGTCAACCATCTAGTTTAGGTACTTTGTTGGATGTATTGCAAAATAGCTTTCCTCACATCTTTTTCAGTCACTTGTTAAGTCAACTAGGAGTTCATCTCTGCATTGATAGTTTGTGGAATACCATTAAATATTTTATCAAAACCCTCTTGTTGAGAAGAGGTGAATATTTTGGTGAAACACTCAGTTATAACCTTGCCTATTTCACCATGAGAGTTACGCCACTAATCATCATCTTCTTGTATCCTTGAAATGTTGGCAGTATTCATCTTAACCCTTTCTTTTAATCAAAAAAGTTAAATATATAAAAAAATAACATTAAAAATTAAAATAATAATTATCATTAACGTTAAACATTAAAATAAAATTTACCCATAATTAAACTATATCAAGTGCAAATATTTGATACTCATCACCATACATTCATGTTGCCATATTTCAGTCAATTTAAATAAATGCACAATTTTAAAAATGCATAAATGATAGAATATCTAACTATTATAGAAGAAAACAATTATTTTAGTAGTACCTTCAATGGCTACCATGTGGCGAGTTGTTTGAAGAATTTTCTTATTTCTTTTTATAAGACTTTTGTCAATCTTTGTTGAGCTTGTTTTGTAATTAATTTATTTTTAGGCCCAAATCCAAGTTTTCTTTCATTCACACAGACTTTAAATAGAACTGACAAATCTTTCATTTCGTACTTACATTTCAAAGTCACCCACATCAACATTCACAAGCAGGTCAAAATCCAACTAACCACTACTATAGGGAATTTAGTCTCAAAATTATAGAATTAATATAAATCTCATATATCTCATATAATCGCATAATCGATGTTAGAGTGAACAATTATTATTATATTTTTTGTATTTTATGCTTAAATTTGTATTTTTTTTTCTTTCAAACAATCAAAGTGTATTCGATGGAAAATGAAATAATTGAAACTTTATATGTTAAATACCATAACTAAGTTTTTATTGGCGCACAACTACCTTTTCTAGTTTTATTTTATTTTTCTGATTTATAAAAGAAAAAGATACGTAATGCCAATTTTTACGGTCCCCGCGGGAAGGAGTGAAAGTCAAGAATGAGCTAAGGCGCGAAATCATCAAAATCTTCTCTACACAAAATTAAAAGTCCCCACGCAAACTAAAACCAATTTCAAGAAGCATTCGACTTTAACCCTTTAATTCTAGCCAATTTTCTCTCAAGAAATTCTGAAAAAAAAAAATGGGTAAAAAAACAAGGAAAACTAGGGTTTCTGAAGAAAACGTTAGAGAAAGAAGAAGAAGAAGAAATTCCCCAAAATCAGCACAAATCCAATGCTGCTTCTTCTTCAACAGAAAAGACCCTCTACGACGTATGTTAATTTTTATTATTATTTTTTTTTGGTATACTTATATTATTGAATTAATTTTTCATGCACTGGCGGTGTAAAAAATTTTAAGCCATTAGCTGTGGATACTTGTTTTTCATTTTGATGCTTACTTTAAATTTTTGGAATTTATTTCAGATCTTATATTTTTCTTTCATTTCTGGGATTGTTTTATTTTATTTAATTTTTTTTTTTGGCTAGGTTTGAAATTGAATTATGATTTTATTGTGTGAGAAGAAATTTTTTTAGAACAGGAAAAAATTGGGTTGCAATACTAAAGACTTCAATATGTTTTTTTTTTTGAATTTGGTAGCAGTTTGCATTTCTTGCTAATGTTTGAGGTGTTACCATGTGTAAGTTTGATAGGCAATCGGAGAAAAAGTAATGAGAAAAAATTGGAATGAGGGAAGGAGGTTACATTATTATATTTTCAGTTTTTAGGTTTGAGAAGATTTAAAAAAAAAAAAAAATCCCATGGTTGATTGGTTTGTTAGCAGTTCTGGATGCTGTAGGGTAATTATATTGGTAACAATAGGCTTAGAATTACTTGGAATGAGCCAAAATAGTTGGGTGGATACTGAAAGTCGTATGCTCAAGAGGTTTATGTTTTCCCGATTGAAATATGCAACACACTACTTTAGTGTTTAGAAGAGCTGTTTTAATGGTTTATTAAAGTTCCAAGTTAAAGGATTTTGCGTTCAAGCTGCTGGAGAAAAATCATGTGCTTGCCTGTGATATTTGCTTTCCTTCTTGGTGCAATTAAGGTTCATTTGTTCATTTATTTATAACCTGATGCAACATAGGGATAGATTATGAAGTTACCCGCTGTTATGAAATCTGAACCTTTTTACTCCTGGTGAGGTACACACTCTGTTACTATTGGTTCTGTATGCAGGGCCAAATGACTTGTCTATATAGCATCAACAAGTTGAAAATTTGCATTTTTCATCAAACTAACTAAATAATGAGCAATTGTGCTAGGGAGTATAGCTCTATTAGAAAAGTTAAAGAGTTTTGTGGAAATTTATCACAACTTATCTTCCACAACATAATGATTCTGATATACATTTTCTAATTGCCTTGAACGTAGAGTTAGATAATTTTACAGCAACCAGAAATTTTGTTGTAATAGTCAATATCATCACTTAACAGCTACACAACTATCCTAGTTGAACGAGGTAATTTCTAGGGTGGTTTATTCGTTTGCTCTTCTTTTTTTTCCCTTGTTTTCCTTTTCTTTCCCTTTTAAGGGAATGAGGTTTTTGATCTGAATTGGCTTCTCTAACATTTAGCTATGGTTCCTTCTCAGAGAGAATGATGCTTTAACTTGATAGCTAAATAAGCTTATTACAGAAGGTACTAATTGAGCTCTTATAGCCGGCCAGTATTTCATTTGATTGAAATGAGCCAACCTTGATGCCTTATTCAAAGCTCCTCTTCTATTCCGAGTAATGCTGGTGACACTAATGTTCACCTTGTGCATCTCATTTAGCCCCTTAACATGATTACGCAATTATGTACTGTTTTTTTTAAGTTGTTTTCTTCATGTTTAACTAAGAAAGTCTTTATTTTTGTTTATAGTGGGATATGTTTCATCAATATGACATTTCCCTTGTAAACTGTGGTGTAAAATAAATTTCTTTGAATCCTTTTTGCACTGTTTTTTGCCTCCTATGTTATTCATGTTATTCTCACTTTTCTCTAAGCATGCTTTTATGCTGGTGTATTTGAAGTGTGTTGTTTGATGTATGCTTAGTGTTGCATTTTATTGATGGTCCCATCGAAACTCGAGCCATAGAATTACCCTGAAGAATTCTTTTATCTTACAGATTCTTGGGGTAGAAAGAACTGCATCCCAACAGGAAATAAAGAGAGCTTATTACAAATTGGCTTTACGTCTGCATCCTGATAAGAATCCTGGCGTAGGATTGATGAGGTAATTTTCCAATCCTACTATTTTTCTTCTGCCACTGTTTTGGTTGTTTTCATATTTGGGTTGTGTATTGGTTGTGGGGGGTTATTTTTGAATCCCACTGAGAATTTTGGTTGATCATAAAGCAAAAGGAGTCGGAATCTTACATGTTTTTTTTTTTTTTGTAGGATGCTAAGGAGAAATTTCAGCAGCTACAAAAGGTTATATCAATTCTTGGTGATGAGGAGAAACGGGCACTTTATGACCAGACTGGCTGCGTTGATGATGTTGTAAGTGACCATATAAATTTGCTGTTTTTGCAATTTTTGATTTGAGTCATAAAGATCAGGATACACTAGAAAGAATGGAGCTTGTTTATTTAGAGGTACTACAAGTCCCTTTGTTCCCAGGAACACGTGCCGAGAATTTACCCTGATAAATGCATTAAATTATTGGTGAAATTGATCCTCTTGCTGATTTACAAGGGTTATGTCAAATGTACTAGAAAGAGAAGGATAGCATGTTTTTGGTTAGGAGTCGGAAATGTGTCCAGTCATTTGCCTGATTTTTTCTTCTTTCTACATTCATGGCTGGTGTGGTAAGTTGGTAACGCATGTTAATATGCATAGATTTGCATTTTGTGTCTCGTTTCTATTAGCTTCAATGGATTTTGGTTAGCTGTTAGATTAAGCACTATTGTTTGTTCCAAACATATGTGCTTATTCTTCGACAAGGGTTGTTTGGATGCTGTACAATGTTGACAAGAATGGGCTTCCTTGGCTCCTTATTATGTAAATCCAGTCCTCTTTGAGTACTCTTGACATGTTTTACTGCTCACTTGCAGGACCTTGCTGGAGATGTCTGCCAGAATTTAAAGGAATTTTTCCAAACCTTGTACAAAAAGGTTATCATCTTCTCAGA
This sequence comes from Cinchona pubescens, assembly GCA_025175665.1. Classification (NCBI taxonomy): domain Eukaryota; kingdom Viridiplantae; phylum Streptophyta; class Magnoliopsida; order Gentianales; family Rubiaceae; genus Cinchona; species Cinchona pubescens. The sequence goes on from JANKKI010000249.1 coordinate 1,588,867, forward strand.
TTGTAAACTTCACCTCCTTACTCCTAAATATTCTCTTAATATCATCTGTGTTGTCATAGGTCACTGAGGCTGATATTGAAGAGTTTGAAGCAAACTACAGATAAGGCTCCGACACAGAGAAAAAGGATTTGATTGATCTGTACAAGATGCACAAGGGCAACATGAATAGGTATGGCAGGAATTTTTCTCTTGTCCTCCTGCATTTTATTTGGGCAGTTTATCATCTAGGTTTTCTTTTGTTCTTTAGGGTTTTCTGTTACATGCTATGCTCAGATCCAAAGTTGGATTCGCATCGTTTCAAGGATATTCTTGAAGAGGCAATAGACAGGTTTGTTTTACTGGCTTAGGTTTATAGCTCGTTTTGCACTGATCTAACTGTTATTCCCCTCCTCCCTAGCTTCATCTTCCCTTCTGAACAAAAATAAACAGGAATTGTGAAATCAACCAAAGCGTACGAGAAATGGACTAAGCAAGTATCTGAAACAAAAGTGCCAACCAGTCCATTAAAGAGGAGGAAAAAGTGAGTAATTTATCATATATTTCTTTTATCTTGGTACTTCAGTAATCTTATTTTAACTTCAATACTCAAGTGAGCCATGTCTCATCTGTTGATGTCAAACTTCTATGCAGAGAAAAGGAAAATTCGGAAGATTTGTTTGCCATCATTTCTCAGCGGCAAAATGAGAGGAGAGGCAAGACCAACTCTATGCTCTCATCTCTGGTTAGCAAATATGGTGGGGGTCCAGAGCCTAGTGATGAAGAATTTGAAGCTGCTCGACAAAAACTCAAAAGCAGGAAGACATCCAAGCGGAAGTAAGTGTAATTCAGAGCAATATTGTATGCAGCAGCAGGATTTTCTGCTGTAAAATTAATTCAGTCATTTAAATGATACAGTCGTGTGTGCTTTCATTTCAGTTTTCTGGTTTTCAACATTTCCCTTGTAACATAATAGCCATTTGCTTTTTATTTGGAAGTTAGAGCCTTTTAGCTCTACTTGGTAATTATATCGAAGGCTTACTATTTAGAGAAAAATGATCATGTCAAGAAGTTTGAATATGAAAAGAACAGTTTCTGAAGGATTGTTAACTTTGTTGTTAAGGGTGTTTTGCAATCTGGGCAGTACAAATTGATTCCTTGTTGAAATGTGCTGAGGCAGTCTTAGAACCAGTGCTTTTTTTATTTTTTTTCAAATGGTTAATGCTGAGAGAGTGGACCGTTGTAGAGTCAGTGTCAATAGTCAATATGATTTCTCATGCAACTCTTAGTTTAGGGCAAGGTAAACTCTGGGGAAGGTGTGGTTAGTTGCACAGGGAAGGTGGTTTAGCTCAAAAAGGGGGATGCAAGCTAAAAGGGAGAAAATAAGTTTTTTCTCAACATCTTTCCCTTTGATCCACCAACCCTATTTACATAATGTAGGTCCATTTGGTAGGAGGTACTCTCTGGAAAACAAAAGGCCAAAGTCTTTCATTTCAAGAGGACAAGAGGGACCAGGTTCATTTTGCAGGACAAGTCTATCATTGCTTGTACAAATATTATTCACAAACCAGCATGCCAATGATGAGTTGTTATAACTATTTGATAAAGCATTCATTTTAAGGTTAATCTTTCCAAACCATCTTAATGCTAATTTTGATGTTTAACTCGACGAAGTTTGAGAGTTACATTTAACCAAAACTAGGATAAACTTCCTTTTAGAAATGACAGTAAGTGCTAAAATTAACAAAGTGGGATTATGAGAGGATTAAATTGATGCCACAAATCTCATACCTGACAAGCAAATATCACTGGGGTCAACTCACGATCTTTTTAGCAATATTCAAGATGTACCTGTGAGGAAGGTGCCAATAATTCATGGGAATAACTCTCTATTTGGTTTTATTTTCCTGTAAAACTTTGTATTAAGAACCAATGTCCTCGCATATAAATAGACTTGACATGAAATTTGGAGCTTTTGTTTGTTTCTTTATCCTTTTAGATAACTTCTTTCTTGTAGATCAACTGCTCAAATGATCAAAGTATTTGTCTTTCCTTGTTCATGGGACGATGTCAACATCTTCAGGTGGTTGCAAAATTGTAAAGAATGATCATCTGATAATATTGGAATCCGAGATAACTACAATGCCTCGTGAATTGAGGTAATCAAAATGATGGATGTTGAGATAAAGTAAATCATTGGCAAAAACAAATGCAAAGAATGAATAAAGACAGTCCTAGTACTAGTATACATAATATTATATAGGGAAGAGAGCCAGCGAGAAAAAATGTGGGACATTTATTCTTTGCGGTAGCAATGAACAATTTGCCTACAAATGGAAAAAGACAAGCAAAAGTTTCGCAAGAAAAGAAATTCTAAATCATATTCCCTCGTACTATTTTTTTAATCTAATGTGAATTTCTTCAATGATGGGGGAACCGAGATTGATCAACAAACAGCAATAAAAAATGAAACTGGAATGTTATCAAAGGCAATTGCTTACAAGGGCAATATTTGCCTAATCTGATACCAAACAAAGAATTAATGACTAGCTCAAAAAATGCCTATGCATCTGTATTCGTTCAATGGACAAACTTAATTTCTAGTTTTAGTTCAATTACAGGTGGATTAAAATATGAGGAATCGAGTGTTGAGTGGACAATAGGCTTTTTAATATGCTAATTTGGTGTCTGGAGAAAATAAACTGTAAATTCAAATTTTGTCTAAAAAATATACAATAAATAGAATTTCATAAATTTAAATTTTTATTAGATTAGATGAAAATCTATTAAAACACTGTTGAATTTTAATCATCCGTTATAATGATGAAAATCTAAAACGGAGTACAATTCTGTGAAATTTCAATCATTCTTATAATGACAAAAATTTCTGATTCATTCTTTAAAGTGTTGATGACAATCCAAGAGTTAAGATAGATTTAATTTTAAAATATTGATGTGTTAACATCAATCTGAGAGCCAAAGAAAACTTTATTTTGAATTGTTGGACTCTTTCATCTTCTCATAGGAGAAATCAATAGAGAATATATGCACTAAGAACATGAATCTTGATCGTGGTTGGAAAAATTGTTGAAGAATTGACATTTTGAGTGTTGTAGAAGATGGATCACTTCGTTTTCCATGAAACCTTTTTCAACTTCAGAGTTTTAACGTACTTCCAAAATTTGTCCATATTAATCAGAATGACTTCCTATTTATAAGTCAAAAGTAAGAGATTTAAATTAAAATGGTCAAATAATTAGCTTAATTAAGATTAAATTAATCCCGTAATTAACTCAATTTCTTAAATTTTATCAATTAAAGAGATTTTACTTTTTGTGATTCTAGAACTTTTAGTTTATTGGACGAAAAAATGTCCAGTGACTCCACTTTGTACGTTTGGTCCAATTTGTGAAAGGCATGTGTTTGACTAATTTTTCTTTCGGGTCGTCTTTGATATATCCTGTTCAGTGACTCGACTTTTTAGGTTTAGAATTAATCAAGAATTACCCTTTTTGTAATCTCAATTGATATGTAATTTCTTTTAGAGTCTACAGAAACCAAAAAAAAAAAAAAATAGAGAAACTGCTAGTGTTGTAAGATTATTGCTGGAACCAGTTGACATGGTCCACAAAAATTATATATAGCAAATTGAGAAACAAATATAAAATATATATATATATATATATATAAATTGCATGCATTGAAGTTATATTATATGCTACATGTTAATGAGTATTTTAATACTACCATTATGCTGCAATTCTTTAGTGCAAAGTGCAAACGCATATAAAACATGTATACCTGAAATCTTAAATAAGAAAAGGAATGCTCCATATATATATATATATATTCTTCTCCTTAATATTATTGAGTTTTAATTAAGGCCCCAATCTTGTTAGGAAGGAAACATGAAACATGAGTTATTTAGTACGTGGGACTAGTCATTTTCCGGAAAAGAAAATGTCGAAAGATTTGATTAGTAAAAAATCCGTCTCCTCAGAATCTTCAAGTTGTTGCACCAATTATTAGTGGGTAGGAGGAAGAATCTCAAAATTCAATATTCGTTCAATCTTTTTTTAAGTATATTTTACGGTAGATGACAAAATTATTAATATGTTATTTGACTTGTGAAACAAGGAATAAAATTCGATCAAATATTTAAAATTAAAATATGAATGATTAATTATAATTTTATTACATAAATTATTTTTGACAAATAATTATAATTTACAACTTTTTAAATCATTTTCTTCTTTGGTTGGTATTTTGTAGCATTGCACTTTCGGCTTTAGAGCTAGACCTGTTCTAATTTTATAGCCAATTATCCATTCCACCGACGAAAAGTTGTAGGCCGAAAAATAAACCATTCGTGTATGCGTATTGTACCATCTTGCTGCTGCTGCTGCTGTTGTTGCTGTACCCAGTGGAAAACGACATGCTTAGCACTTCGCAACAGGCCAATTAGCATTGAGGTCACTCTCCTGGCTTTTCTACTTTGCAAATTTTGTCTCTAAAGAAAAATAAATAACCAATTCCCCAACAACAAAAGAATATTGGACCCTATTGAGTATTTGTTTTTTGGTAATAGTAAGTGTAGAAGGAAGTAGATTTTAGTGTTTCTCCAAAATCGAGATAAGTCATCGACACATATTATTTATTTACATCAAAAGAGTTTATAAATTATTCATCAAATAAGAGTCGAAGATAACAAGAGTCGAAATTAAGACTTTTTTGATGGTCTCTATTGGCTATTGAGTTCTTTAATTTAACAATAAAATAATTTGAGATGCATGTGTAATAAAAAAAAAAAAAAAAAATTTATAAAGTAACAATTTTAGAATTATTTGTCGAAACCAAATAGTACATTGCCGCAATTGATGGTTCAGGAGGTATTTTACTAGGCAAAGATGGTTCAAAGGGGTTAATTATTTGCAATTGAGCCTTAAAAAATAAGGTAAATAATTGATGCACATCTCTAAAAATCTCTTATACTCCTCTATCCCTTTTCGTCAATTAAAAGGACTAAAAAATCCAAATTTATACTATCATAATTTTTTACACAAATTAGCCTTATTTCATGATCAACAAACCACCCATTACATCTTCACTTCAAGAATTAGAAATTGTTTGAACTACTCTTTTTTTTTGTTATAGATTTTGCAAGTCTTGACAAAGAGTAGAAAATTAAGCTGTCTTGAATACAATCTAATGTGTATTTTTAAGTTATTAGAAATCTAATTTAGTGAATAGATTTTATAAAACATGCTAATTTATCTTGTGTTGATACTATCTTTTTTCCACAATTATGAATAATTTTTTCAAATTTTTTTTAACGAATGAAAGTTTTTATAATTCTCTACATTTTTTTTTCCATAATTATTATTTCCTTTTTAGTTGTAATAGTTGTGAGATTATTGACTTAACCTTTTTCTAGTGTACCTATTTGCTTTCGTTCAACTCATTTTTCAATGCTTGCTTTATAGTAAAACTAATATTGTTGAAGTGATGATGTTCAAATAATCATAAGAAGAAGACGCGACAATTATTCTAGTGTAGCAATTATGTGCCTAGACTATTTGATTGTACCTTTTTTGTATGATAATTATAAATAAAATTTAATTTTTATTAATAAAATTTTAATTATTACACATCTATATGTGTATAATATTGTAACAATAAGAAAGAATGTCCTTATAATTTGTATGATATTTATAAATAAACTTTAATTTTTGTCAATAAAATTTTAATAATTGAACTACTTTTTTATTTATTATAATATTGTAACAATATTTAGTAGAAAAGAATATGAAAGAATGATATGAGAGATAAGTTATTGCATTTAGTGAGTTATGATATATGGGTAATTTGGTGTCGATAAATAAGGTAGCTTATATCTAGATTTTTTAGTCTTTTTAGTTGATAGAAGGGAATAAAAATGTGCAAGAGAATTTTAAAAATGTGTAAATATTATTTGTCAAAATAATTAGAACATTTATTTCTATTTATCTTAATAACCTGTAATATTCACGCTGTAATAATAAAACGCTTGTGTACTCTTGTGTAATTAAATTCTCATTTCCTGTCGATTCTAACCCATGTACCTTCTTAAAAATTTACCCTTTGTGGTGATTGTACATGCTCTCAATAGAAATCTATACTTTTTTTTTTGGAAATCTATACTGAGCTATGTTCAATAGAAATTTTTGGTTAAAATTATTTCAATTCTTCTTCTCTTGTTTTTAACAAACTACTCATTTCATCCAACTTTTATTGTCACATACTTACACATGGTCAATGGGATAATTTTTTTTTTGGAACTTAATTTTCATTTATTTCTTATTAATACTTTTGAAAATATCAAATTACTATACAAAAAAATCTGTCCAAAATAAAGATTTTCAATATAAAATTCTTAATTTGAACCTTAATATTATTTCAAAAGTTAATCAAAAAATTTATATTTTTAATATGAAGTTTCAGTTACAAAACTATCATGTCCAGCATAGGCGACATAAATAGAAGAAAATCTTATATATACCGTGTAGACTTGATATTATAAAAATATTTCTTCACCAACAATATATATAAGACACGTTAACATACTTTATGATGGTACTTGTTACCTAGGAAGGAATTAAGTATAAAATGGGTAGAGGTGTAAATAAAAATAAATAAGTCCAATACTCTATATTTAAAATTATTTAATTATTATTTAATAAATTTAGTTTATTTATTTTTCGAGCGAAGTCGAATAAATTTTTATGAGTTGAACGGGAATGCAACTCGAGTTGTTTAAATTTTTTTACATATAAATTTAATATTTTTAGGTTATCAAGTTAAATTTATATTGAATAAAAAAAATTAATTAACGTTAAATTTTTTTCAATTTTATCTTTTTTTTTTTGACAAACAAAAGCTAAATAAACTTTAATGAATCGAATTTGATTAAAGAATCGTGTAAATGTGATAAATATAAAAAAGCAAGACATAAAATGGTAGTGGGAGTAGAGTAATGGAAAAAACTAGCAAGACATAAAATCATAAATGAGATTAGTGCAAAATTTTGAAAGGACTTTCTTTCTGGTAAAGGATAGTGACATTATAACAACAGTCAATGAAAATGTTCTTCACTTCTTTGGTGTGAAATGATTAAATATATATAATAAATAGTCTCCATCCTCCTTCTCTGAATCTAAAAATACAAGCAACGTTTTTCTTTACAGTTAATTTTCACACACTTATACACATACACCATGTGCATAAGACATATTTTTCCCAATTGGTAAAAATTCTCACTTTCCCACTTAGTACTAAGTTACTAGTGTTTTGTTGCTTTACTTGACTCTGTTTCTCACAAACACAGACTGAAGGTGAAATTGCACTAACAAAGGACCTATTAGTTGAGTTTATTTATAGGTGCAATCTACTTTTCCATTAATTAGTGCAAATAGTACTATATAACTATATGCCATGCCCCCCCTTTATTATTATTGCTTTTCTTGAGTGTCTTTGGCAGCACTTTGTTGTCATAATTGTGGAATGTTGCCTTTCTGCAGACTTCATTTTAAGGCTTCTCAAAATCTATTCAATTACTGATAAAATAATCCATCAAGAACCAAACTTTGAAGGCAGTTTTTCCTTGATTGCTGCTCTGCAAGGCCAAGATTCTACCTTTCTTGGTTGATTCTGAGGATTTAGCTGGGAACCCAGCATTTTTTTTTGGCTCAGTAACAGCAAGGTAAGTGCAGAAAACTGCTTTTGATCAGCTCAAGTTTTTCATTATTTTGGCTGGATTTGGACTTTACCCATTTGGATTTTTTTTTTTTTTGGTTGGTGTGAAGAAGGGGCCAAATGGAGACAGAAAATGGAGATAGCCAATCCAAGTTGGAAGATTATGAAGTAATAGAGCAGATTGGTAGAGGAGCTTTTGGGACAGCATTTCTTGTTTTGCATAAAATTGAGAAAAAGAAGTAAGAATTTCTTAAACCCAAGTTTTCCCGTGTGGGTTTTGTGCCTAAATATAATTATTTAGTAAATTCTCTTATAATTTGTGTGGCTAAATATATATTTTTGTGCATCTTTTGGGGTCTATTTGCATCTAGGGCCTTAATGTGTTAGGTAGGGTAGATTGACCTAAGTGCTTTCAGTTACTCACTGTTTTGTACAAAATGTCAAATTTGGACATGACATGGATCCATGTTGTTGTGAGTCTTTCAGAACCAAATGATTCTGTGGTCTAAATAAAGTAGTGGTTGTTGACAAGAAAGCTGGTACAAAATTATTTGATTAGTTAAAATCACATTCCTTGTGGTTTTTGCTAGCATTTTCTTGGAATTATGTAATTGAGGAAACGAGCCTGTGTGCGGAGAATTTTAAAATCAATTCACATGTTTCTGGAACTAATATAGAGAAATGAGAAGTGAATCAACATTTTATGTTTGTTTCCTATTGGCTGGAAAACATAATGCAGAAGAAGTTCGTTCTTTCTTCTTTTTGATGAAATATAGTGCACAAGAATACAAAAGTGTCATTTCACTTTGTAAAGGGCACCGATTCTTTTTACTCAATTTAATGCGAATGTTACATGACCTTAACCTGGGAAATGAAACTTTAGCCAGGTTACGTTTATTTGGAGTTTGGAGAAGCAGTTTTTTGTTCTAATAAATTGTGTAATATAAGCTTAATCGGTTTGTCTTTGTTTGTTATACTCGTTATAACTTAATTGCAATCCTATGTTAAATATTCAAGAAGAAAATTAGCATCTGGAAAATGTTGAAGATCAAGGTTATTTTTTTAGACAATTTTGAAGCATTCTTTCTCTCTCCTCTATTCTATTAGGTATGTTTTGAAGAAAATTCGTTTGGAGAAGCAGACGGAAAAGTTCAAGAATACAGCACATCAGGAGGTAATTCCACAGGCTATTAGAAGTAGTTTTATTTGAATGTTTAAATCTGCTAATGCAGCTGTTCATAAGTAGGCAGAAGCTATACTTTGTTCTCATTCAGAATTTTATAGTTTTTCTCACATTGATACTCTAGAAACTGTTGAACTCTTTCAGCAGCCTCATCCAACTCTTTTTCCCTTCGTTCTTTTTTCCAATTTGTTTCTTGCTTAACACATCACCAGTTAGTTGCGACTTTGATATTGATCAAGATGCATCGGTTCCCACATGTCACCTTAATCAGCAGCGACTTCCTGTTCCATTGAGCTGATTGATGTCAACTGACTCTAGCCTACCCTCATTATGATTTTCTTTTGCCTGAATAGTCAATTCAGACTCTTATTCATTTGGACTATGGAAAATATAATATCTGATCAATAGTAAATTTCCTGGGGATGAAGAATGAGAGGATTTCTCTGTCTAATGTGGTCGGTAATCGAGCTGAAACCTGCATTGTTGAACTTGTCTATCTATGTTTTGGCTCAAGTTCAACTTTCATATGTTTGATAAGCTCGAGTTTGAATTGAAAGCTCTCTCTCCCTCCCCCCAGGTCTCATTATTGGTTACAAGGTTACATATATCTGAGACACAGATGAATCTACGTACAATGTCGAAGTATATACATCTACTGTATTCATATAAAGATAAATGCGTGCAGATAATCTTTATATATGTAGTTGAGCTAACTCATGATGTGGGGCCTATATGGCATTGTTTGGATTTGAGTTTGCAAGAAATAATGATGCTAAAGTCACAATTAAACTGAACTTGATTTGAGCTCCTTTCTTGTTAAATCTGCTTCAAGCCAACGAGAGTCTTAAGCCTGAATAGTCAAATTAAAGCTCAATTTGACATGAAGTAAAGACCTATTGCCTCATTATTTTCTTGCTCTGGTAAAAGTTCATTCTGATGTGTCTTTACAGATGAATTTGATTGCTAAACTGAATCATCCCTACATTGTGGAGTACAAAGATGCTTGGGTAGATAAGGTAACGTTTGAATTCTTCGAGTCCACCATCTATATTCTTTAGTTATTGCTGCTGAACTTTGGTCTTAGAGAAGCCTTAACATGTAAAGTTTTGTACAGGGGAGCTTCATATGCATTGTCACCAACTACTGTGAAGGTGGAGACATGTAAGTATCTTTCCTAAATAGACTGACATGTGAAAAATGCTCTCCACCGATCGCCACTTTTTTCTGTTGCTTCTCAACCGCAAATTATGGCATCGTGCTCTAGAAAACATAATTTCATGATCATTTGTCATCTTGTAAAATGTTTTTTAAAGACAATTTTGAATTATTCTGGAGGGGTGGAGGGCACATGGGGGGCGGGGACTATTGAAATTTGCACATATCTTTCTAATCTGAGTTCTTTTCATATGGTCCCAAACATTTCATTTTCCGATTGTCGAATATCTGAGTTTAGAAAGATTTTATATTATGCAACCGTTTAAGATTTAGGTCTAGAAGTTTACGAGTTTGGGTGATGGCTGAAGGATTCATATTCATACCATCCTTGGAAATAAATTAATCTAATGGTGATTTTATTTTGGGATGAGCAGGGCTGAGATTATCCGGAAAGCTAGAGGAGCACTTTTCCCTGAGGAGGTAACCAGATGAAATCGATGTATGTAAAATTCTTTCACCCTCAACTTTTGTTCTTTTACCCAGCATTTTTGTTCTCGTTTCACAGAAACTCTGCAAATGGCTGACTCAACTTTTACTGGCTTTGGACTATTTACATTCCAATCGTGTCCTGCATAGGGTTATCTTAAGGTGCAGTGTCAAGCAATTATCGTGATGAAGGAATAATTGTTAATTTGAAATTCTAAATCTAACGTTTTTTTTAATTCCAGTTATCGAACATATTCCTGACGAAGGGGAATAACATCCGTCTGGGTAACAGCACAAACTTAATGTGCTTTAGTGCCGATAATTTCTATCTTTGTTTTTGATCTGTTTTGTTCATACATCTGGTATGCAGGTGACTTTGGCTTGGCAAAACTGCTTGATGAAGAAGGACTGGCTTCATCGGTATGAATATACTTTGTCCACAACACTTGATATCTTTTTATTCTCCTTTACCTGCTTATTCTGTAACAAACATTAAACTAAGTGACTGTGACACCGATTCTTAGCACACAATTAGGTTGCCCTTAGGCACACACAGAGACCCATCCACAGACAGACACATACACAGCCATACAGAGAAAGAGAGAGAGAGCCTTGGCTATCAAAAATGTCAAAGGTGGTAGTGGTAGAGATGTTATCAACAGGCCATGCTTGTAATGTGCTGACTTTCTTCATAATGCAACAAGTTATCCGGATGTTATTTGTTTACTGTAACTACTTTAGGTTTTGAGGATGCTATGTACGAAGACAGCTGACTAAAGTTTTCGTATCAACTTTTTACTGATGACTGTGCTTGAAAACAGGTGGTTGGTACTCCAAATTACATGTGCCCTGAGCTCCTTACTGATATACCTTATGGCTACAAATCTGACATATGGTCACTTGGTGAGGAGTAACAGCAAAAAAATTTTTACTTTCAAATAATGGAGTCCCTATCAGTATGATTGACATCATTTATCCATTTCAGGTTGCTGTATGTTTGAGATTGCAGCACACCAAGCTGCATTTAGAGCTCCTGTAAGTTCACTTTTCTGTTATTACATCACAATTACATTTCACAAGAAGCAAATTATAGTTATGAGTAGTGAACTGCAAGCAATGTAATCACTATAACTGATCTAACAGGACATGACTGGACTTATTATTGTACAAGATCAACAGATCTGCGATTTCTCCACTACCTATTGTGTACTCTGCCACACTGTAAGTACTTCAACCCAAAAACAGCCAAGTAGTTTTTCATTTTTGACTGTGTCCGAAGTATTGTCTCACCCATCAACTATTGGATGTAATCATTACAGGAAACAGATTATTAAAAGCATGCTAAGGAAGAGCCCAGAACATAGACCAACTGTAAGAGACAATTCACCTTGTCTCAAAATGAACAAATAATCATCCTGATTCATTCTAATTCCATAAATCTCAAATTTTAGGCTGCAGAATTATTAAGACATCCGCATTTGCAACCTTGCCTCCTGCGGTGTCACAACCCGCCTCCTGTCTTTGTTCCTGTAAAGTCTCCAAGTAACACCAAAGAGAAAGCTGCAAAATCCTCACCCAAAAAATCCAGTGGTTGCAAAAATAGCAGAGACCGAGTGGTTAAAATCAAAGAGAGCGGGCGGGTTCTGCCATTTGATGAGCATGCTGATATCACAGCCCAGAAATGTGGCAGATACTAAAACGCCAATCACAGAAAATATTGAGACCAAGAGAGTTGATCCTACTTGTTATTCTGCTAAGATCTCCAATGATACAGATGATTCAAAAAGTGGAGACACAAGTTGTGAAACCATTGTCTGCAACGGTGATTATCAGGACAATTCTGACTCTTCATCACCCAAAGAGAGCATCAATACCACAAACTCCTCTTGTTTATTATCAAATTCTCAGCCAGAAGAGCAAGAGAAGTCTACTTCTGAGCATATTCTACAGTTTGATGAGGGTGAGATGGATTGCGTGAAAATAGAGGATTGGGAGACACTGGAGAGTCATGTCAATGGGGAACCTGTAAAACAGTTAGAGGACCCTATTTTTGATAAGGCCAGTATATTGTCAGTATCCAGTGCAGCCCATAGTGATAAAGCTACATTCCTTGACAAAGAAACTGTTTTGACAGCAGCAACTGCAAGATGTGTAGGAGATGCAGAAATTACACAGTGGTCACACAGACAAAATCGAAAATGCTGGTGCATGTACAGGAGTGCTATTTGACTATGCAAAAAGTGAGAGCAACGAAACAAATCCTGCTAAGCCCGAGACAGAAATAAAAGCTGATACAGTTGAGCATACGGTGAAGCCTGAGAAAAATGGGAATGAAGTGATACATCAGGTACTAGGTGATGTTCCTTCACTGAATACACTAGTTGCAAATGTCAGTGATGAGAGCAAGAACGAATGGGAGAATCCGGGTCAACAAAGAGCAGATGCTTTAGAATCTCTACTTGAGCTATGTGCAAGGCTGGTTAAACAAGACAAACTTGATGAGCTTGCGGGTGTTCTAAAACCATTTGGTGAAGATGTTGTCTCATCGCGGGAAACAGCAATTTGGTTGACAAAAAGCCTCATGAATGCACCAAAATTAGCTAAAGGATCCTGATTATTTTTTACTTTTGGAAGTTTAGAATTTTGGGAACTACTAGCAAGTTATTGTAAAAAGTTGTGTCCTTTTGTCTGATTTGATGTGTTTCTTGAAGAGTATTGTTCAACTTTTTAAGGGATTTTTGAGGATTGGTTTGAAGAGATCTTCTTTAGGGTTTTCTTTGTCTTTTCCCCCTCTCTATTGGAAATGAATTTTTTTTTTGGATTGAGGAGCTTCAGCCTTTTCAAGACAATGATTGTATTAAAAGTTTACTGAATATAAGCCTTTGTGTGTTATTTTTTTGGTTATTTTTCATTGTTGCCTGTGTTTTGACATATTAAATAGATAAAATATTGGTTATCATGAGTTTTTTACATATCTGGTTCATTTACTTGATTTGCACAAATTAAAAAAAAAAAAAAAAAATTATATTTTTTCAGTTTATAGCAACAACCATACTAACCTAACCAAAACTTTTGAGGGACAGCTAACTGGTAGTTACTTCCCCCTCCTCCCCTGTTTGCTATTGTCTTGATCTGGACCTCTACGAGTAGGTATACTACTACGATTATCTATTTCTGATAATGTCACGAAGAGCAAAATAATATGAACAAATTTAAACGTAAAATAAAGAAAACTAAAATCAAATACTGTCGTACCAAAAGTGCCTGTAAAGTATACCCAAAGAAAATTGTAGAGTCAGTCCCTAGTACTCAGCAAATTTGATCCAACATACCAATTGAACAATCAAAAAAATAGTCAAAGTTAAAACTACCAAGCAAGTTAAAGGTTAAATAAAAACTACAGATCACGAAGTGGAGTTCGCTCTAAACCAATTATATTTGTCTCAAAACGATTTTTCTAAATCATGGATTAGACAGAGAGAAAAAGAAGTCATGACTTAATTTATTACATTTGACCCAAATCGAATTAGGCCAATCAAATGGATTAATCAAAAGACCAAAACACTAATCACATTCAATCACTAATTAGGTTCTGTGAAGACCTAAATTCACATTTTAGTTAGACCCTAATTAATACAGCGAAGGAGAAACTAGAAAGGTCAAGCCAACTTTGTATAATGATAGTGTCTGCCCCACAAATTTCAAGGTCAAGCCAACACGAAATTGTGACATGATTAGTGCGATTTGATAAGCAAATTTTTCTTGGCCTCTTTTATTATAATGTTGAACTTTTGTTTTCGGTTCTAACACGGCTCAATTTGTTCCACATTCAACCTCTATAATCCTCATAGGGTCCAATTCCATGGACTGTTTTCGTCCTAATATTTCTGGTTTTATAAACTTCCTTTCGTCTTTCTTTTCTTTCTTTCGTTTTTATGTTTGTGGTGCGATCATATCGACGCTAATGCATTAGATCCAATCAAACCTCCAAAGTTAAGCATATTTGGTTGAGAGAACTATTATGATGGTGACCCGCTAACCCCCGCGAAAGTTCTCATTTTTTTATTTTAAAGGTGTATGCCAATTACGACATTGTTCACCTACATCTTATTAAGGGTAAATATTTAAGTAGATTCGGTATTTGATCCCATTTTTAAATTTTGTGGTATAAATTAAATTTTAGATGACATCAGCTGAGCTCTCAGGATATAAGCAAGATTCTTTAAAATTTAATCCTGACTACAAGGTCTACAGGTGAGACCAAATATCGGGTCTACCTAAGTATTTTTCCTTATTAAAAGTTACTTAATTTTTATTTTTTTTTGAAATCAAAATTTAATTCTTAAAAAAGAATTTTATGACAAAAGATTTTTTTTTTTCACGTTCAAAAAAGTTAAAAATTATTTTCAAAAATAACTTTGCATTCACTTTTCTACAGTTTTTTTTTTTTAAAAGACAAATTTATAATTTTTCATAATACAATTAAGAATAAGACCTACATCTTCTGTTTACACCCATTAATCATCATTTGGTCTAGTTTAATAGCATAAGGGGTCCGGGAATTATGTGATCCTTAACCGTAAACACATATTAGCGGAAAATCGCCGAAATAGTCCTTCAACTTTTTTACTTTAGTTGAAATAGTCCCTCAACTTTTTTTGTAGCCAGAATGGTCCTTCAACTTTTATTTTTTAGCCAAGATAGTCCTTTTGTGGTGGAGCCCACTACAAAAATCTCTTTCTTTTTTGATAAATTCTACATACACCTCCTGTGGTTTAGTTATTTTTCACATTAGACTAATTTAAAATTTTACAAAACTTTATGGCCAACTTTTTTTTAAAAAAAGGCCTAGTGGTTGACTGAGAGAATCTGGCAGTAACGTTAGTGGGTGGCAGTTGGTATTTCGTGGGTGGGGGGAGGTGCTTGGGTGGCTGGAGGGTGGTTCTAGAGTTGGGTGGGAAAAGGAGAAGAGGGAAGAATTAGGATTTAAAGATTTTTTTTGGTAAAAAATAAAGTTTCATTTTTTTAAATTTTGTTTTGAAGTTTTTTTTTCATCCCTTCGAATTAATTTCTTTCTTATTTTTTCCATTTTAAACTATATATGGGGTATGTAGAAAATAAGTAAACTTAAGGGGGTGTATGTGAAATTTATCAAAAAAAAGAAAAAGATTTTTATGGTGGCTCTACCATAAAAGAACTTTCTTGACTAAAAATAAAAGTTGAAGGACTATTCTGGCTAAAAAAAAATAGTTGAGGGACTATTTCGGCTAAAGTAAAAAAGTTAAAGGACTATTTCGGCGATTTTCCCCACATAGTAGTCTTGATAATGAAAACGATATTTGTTTTCCTTATAATTTATTAGTCATGAATTCGAGTTATTAATTAAAAAAATAAAAGTTGAGGGACTATTTTGGCTAAAGTAAAAAAATTGAGGGACTATTTTGATGATTTTTCCAATTCTTTAATACCAGGTTCCAATTAAAATCTTCAATCTGATTCTTTTGGTGCACCAAAAAAAGAAAAAAATTTATAAGATTAGGTAAATCAATAAAGATCGACAATGAAGTACAATTTAAATAATAAGACATTTTTTATATAATTTATTGGTCGTGGTTTAAGTTACTAGAAAAAAAAGTAGAAAGGGAGTTAAGTTTTAATTTTTTTAATTTTTATTTTAAAAAATAAAAAGCAAAGATGTACAGCAATGAAAAAAATTCTGGTAGACGCTTTATTTAATTGTGTACTACAGATTCTATATTGAGGCCCAATTCATTAATAGTTAAATGGCCCTGAAAACTGGGCCTCGTTATTCATGTAACCTATAAGCTTTAACTAACATCACCGTTTAACAACCGTTCTGAAGTAGGTATTTAAGTCCAGGCCCAAAGAACCATGAGTCCAATCAAATGGCAAACATTCTTTTAGGCATATAGATAATTTCTGGATTTGAGTTCATCAGAAAATGATTTAAGCATTGGAAGCCCTTTTGAGTTTTGACTATTGGCGTAACATCTAGGCCAATTCAACGTTTTTTTTTTTGTAGGGATGTAAAGCGAACAAATTTAATCTATATTTGAATCGGATTTGAATGGATAACAACTCGTTTAGATTTTTTTAATAATAATCAAGTTAAATTTAAATAAAATTTAATATTCATTATTTTTTTATTTTTG
Organism: Cinchona pubescens; assembly: GCA_025175665.1. Taxonomy (NCBI): domain Eukaryota; kingdom Viridiplantae; phylum Streptophyta; class Magnoliopsida; order Gentianales; family Rubiaceae; genus Cinchona; species Cinchona pubescens. The sequence goes on from JANKKI010000249.1 coordinate 1,605,571, forward strand.
TTTTGAACTCGATTCAATAAGTTAAAATTTTAAATTTATATACAAGAAAAATTCAAATTACTCAACAAGCTTGATCTGTTCTTATAATAATTAAATATACTTAAACACTATAGTGTTTGACTTGTTGGTTGATCATAAAAGAAAGAACGTGTCCACGTGACATGTAATTAATAGTTCATTAAAGGTAATATTGTAAATTTGCCTCTCAAGCCTAGACTAGTTTTAGTTCCATATAAGGTTTCACTCCTCTAATTTATAAGATTATTCATTCAATCTTCATTAATATAAATTCATTCTATCTCTAATTTTATCTCTCATCATTCACCTATACCCTTAGTTTTGAGTGTCTAAAGGAAGGCAAAATATTGAGTGAGGTTAGTGATACAGTGCTATTTATTGTTGAATGTCATTGTCACAGGATAAAATAGTACAACTTCTAATTAATTGTGCAGTATAGTTTACTAGTAGTTATGTAATGGACTTTCGCTCCTGCCTCTAATTGGAAAAAAAAGTACACATGACATGCTGAATAGGGAAAATCGCCAAAATAGTCCCTCAGACTTTGAGAAAGTCCTCAACTTTATTTTTAACCAGAATAGTCCTTCAACTTTTTTTTTAGCCAGAATAGTCCTTTAACTTTTATTTTTTAGCCAAAAAAGTCCTTTTATGGTGTAGTCACCATAAATTTTTTATTTTATTTTATAAATTTCACATGAAAGGACTATCTTGGTTAAACTATAGAGATTCTAAATTTTAATTCGCTTCACAGAATTTACAAGTTACGCTAAAAATCAGATCTACCTAAATATTTACCTCCTTACGAACCCATTTTTGAAGGGTCAATGATCTTCCGACTATATATTATTTGTGAATGAATGTTCTTAGCCTCTTCTCGGTAATCAGAACAGCCAGAGAAGGAAGCGGTCAATATCAATAAAGTCTATGATTTTGGTATTGATAGAGACTAAGAAACCTCCGAACTCCATGTTGCATCTGCACCAACCAAGCAACAAAGTAGCTGGCTGACTTCGAGTTTTTACCTGCCTTCCTTGATTGCTGTGTCAAATATTAATGTTGGCATTAGACTTTGCTTGAAATTGCTATGTAATTTGTTTCACTATTTTCTGTCATTGAAAATTGTTTAAAATAGATAAACAGAATTAAGGTTTTAGAAAATATAGAAAAGAGAATAAATTTGGGGAGGAAGAAGATTGATGTTTTTAATTACCTCATAGTCGTTGAAGTTTGGGGAGGAAAAAGATTGATGTTTTTAATTACCTTTAACAATCATTTAAAATTTTAAGGATCACGTGATGTTTACGTAATTTTTATCGTTAATTTGTCTAATTTCGTAATTAAATATTTTAAATCGATTAAAATTTTAAAAAATAATAGACTAAATTGATTTGTTTTAATATATAAAGGATCAAGTTAAAACATACCCAAAGACTTTTTCCCTATAAATGTATCAAAAAAAATGCCAAGACAAAGTCAGTTTCTAAATAAAATGATACCTTAATTCGAAGTGCTTTTGTGCTCATGAATAAGTGGCTTTGTGGTGAATAATTATCTGGTTGGCATTAAAAGAGATTCTACAACTTATATATTGTCAGTTGTTAATGAGAAATTCAGTATTAAAACCTTGAGTGAATGTTGTGCTATATAAAAGTTAAAAATTAAAACCCAAACAAAATTCCTCCAGCATTAAGAATCTTGATATTTTATGTGATTATGCTATATTAACAAACATTAAAGGTTATACACTTCGTGGTGACCACCATTTTTTTCTTTCTTGTCTGTTTTGAACTTTTTAGTTGTATCTCACATGCAATACAAATTTGTCCTCATGTATGGACAATAAGTGCACCTCCACTTCTCAATTTATTTTATTTTATTTTTGGTTTAAGTATTAAAGTACAAATTAAATGCAAACAACTGTTCACTATTAGACACTCATTGAATAAATTTTGTGTATTGATGGTGTAAAAAATTTTATATACTAATGGTGTATAAAAAATTTATTCTTTACATAATATAAAAATGTGAATTTCCTCTTTAGTTATTTAAAGGATTAGTAGCGTCTAAATTATGAGGAAATTTATGTTATACTCACACCATAATACACTAAAATAATTAAAAAGTAGGGGATTTATTTATTTATTTATTTTAAAAATTAAAAGTTTTATTACTTCTCAATTATTCAACAGTTAAACTGAATGAATAACAATTTTTTTTCCTAAATCCATACTACTGATCGATGTTGCATTTATAGATTCATTCCTATTCTAACCGATATTCATATTTCTTATATTTCTACTAGTATTATTATTATTATTTTAAAAAAAGACCACCTCTCGCAGTCTTCCCTTTAGTGATTCGAACTCATAATCAATAAATCATAACGAAAACATCTTACCACTTAAATTGTTTTTCGTTGTCTTTATACTAGTATTATTTGTTTGAATACATTTTATTATTTAACAACACAAGGGATATGGCCAATTCACTGAAGGGCGGATCTTGGATCTATATTCTTATTTGCTTTTCAAATTGTCTAAAATTACTTATTCAAAATAGGTTATTGAAAGCACAGTTAAAAATTGAAAGTGTATGTAGAATGTTCTTTTCAGAAGTTATTAAAAAATCAAACGTTATTTCAAGAAGCAACTAACACACTAGTATTTCTCAAAAATTAGTAGTACTCTTTTTTTATTTTATTTTAAAATTCATTTAACTCTCAAAGAATTCAAGTGTGAGTACAAGTCCAAAAAATTTTGTATATGAACTGAATTAAACAACCGAACAATGATTAAATGATTTCAGAGGACAATAAATGCAATTTTTTTTTCCAGACTAAACTCTTCTTGACCCCATTCTTGATTCGTGCCAGCCATCTTTATTTTTTCTATTGTTGATTTGTTTGACAAGGATATATGCTGGATGAATGATCAGGATTTAGCAGGTAATCATGGTTGAAATTATTACATTATTCATAATTCAAATTTCAAAATTTCATTAGAAGAATATCCTATTGTGGATTTTTTTTCTACAATTCTTTTACTTTGTGTACTTGCATTGAATCTAATTTGAGTGTCAAAAATTATTTCGTGAACCAAGGATATCTTATTCCATTAAACCAAGGATATTACAATAATGTAATTATAGAATTACCCTATACTATGATATTTTTTCAAATAAGTAGTACTATTTTACATCGATATTTTCTACTATTAATTGAATCGAAAAAAGCAAATTTAAAAGCGACATACATAACAACCTAATCGATGCCACATCAGCTAGCTACTACTAATTTCGACTGCTAATTAAGGATGAAAATCAAACTAACCTACTCGATAATTGAATCAAATTTGGTTCTATAAGAGCTTGTTCGAGTTAAATTTGTCAAGTAATTAAACCAAATACGAAAAAAATTTAATGTTTGTTAACATATTAAACACAATTGATAATTAGCTCATAAATTGAAAATTCAAAATTTATATGTAGATTTCAAATTGCTTAAACATTGTTCAAAATAATTCAATAAAAAATCGTTTGAGTTATACCGCTATGATTAGAATTTGAGATGATTACTACTATCTACATTGTGTATATTGGTAGAGATATAAATACATATATAGAATACATATTTTTGATAGATATCTAATTTATGTCAAGCTATATAATTTTAGATAGTTATAAATACACATAAATAAAATAATAAATATATTTACAGCGATACTTTATTTGTAGACTACATATCAAAGATTGATATGTATTCATAATAATACAGTGGTCTATTTATAAATTTCAACACAAACTAAGGACGTGTTTGGTTCATAATCGAGAATCAGAATCGAAATGAGAATCATAAACTCTACTATTGGTATGAATTTATATCATTCTTCCTTACTTGTTTAATTTGAAATAAGAATGAGTTTCGTTATATTAATGAATTACTCAATTTGAAACCCATGTCACAAGTAGGGAATGAAAGTAGATATTTTCTAACACTTTCATTCCCATAGAATGATTCACATAATATTCAACCAAATAATATCTTTAAGTATCATTAACTTTAATTCTCATTTCTCCTCTCGTACCCATAAACCAAACAATACCTAAATATATATCAAAGACTTATACTGAAATACACAACGTAAATAAAAGTAACCATCTCAAAACTATGATTAATTGTCGCTTTTCTCAACCAGCCTAGCTGTCTGTCCCTTTCTTTCTCTCACTCGGGGTCCCCCCGCCCAATAACCCACCTATAAATAGCCCCAACCCATTCTACCCCTTCATTCCTTCACAGCAAAAAAAAAAAATCCCTTCAAGAATTCTTCAGCAAAATCATTTTTCTTTTGTGTTGATAATATATCTCTCTAATGGCGCAAGTAATTAGCAATGTGAACGCTTTGGTGATGGTTCTAGTCATGATGGTCGTCGCAGTTTCCGCTCAGCAGGCTCCGGCACCGTCGCCTGACGCCGGTGCTGGATTCTCTTTGCATGTTTCCGGTGCTGTGGTTGCAGTCTCCCTAGTCTTTTCCTTGTTCTCCTTGTTGGGCCACTGAGGCAATATTGATCGTATTATAAATCATTATTATTTAATTTTCGCATGATTCGGGAATTATTGTTTCGGGGATAATTGTTCTGTTTGTAATTTTTTTTTTGGAGTGATTATTTATGGGTGAGGTTTGGTGGTCTCATTGATTTTTCATCTGTGTATAATAAGAAAAATATTTACTATTAATCTCATAGTCTAAAATCGATTGAAAAATAATAAAATATCTCTACTTATTTTAACGTCTATAATATACTTGGTGTATTTCGGGTGGTAAGTAATACAAATTTATTTGCAATCGTGCACTTCATCCCTTATTCCGTTGATTTATTAATTTTTGTGTTTAGATTAATATTTCGTACACCAATTTAATATTAGAACCAAACAAGTATAAATACGGTTATTATTTAAATTTTAAATATTATTTTTTACAAATACATGTGTAAAAATATGGATCATGTAGGAAAGATTAATCTAAAGATAAATTAATATGCACATTAAAGTCTTCCAAAAAAAAATTGAAGTCTTTTGTTCAAGTAAAATGAGTAACCATCCCCTTAGTTTCAAACATTTCAAAGTTTTATGTGCATTTATCTAATATATGCTAGATAAATAATACAGTGCTATTGAAGCGACCTATGATGAATTCCAGATTTGGTAGGTAAGAAGTTCATAATGTTAAAAAAATTATGAAATCCAAAGCTGTCCATGAGCTGCTTTGCTTGAGGGGTTATTTTCTTAACTGTTTTTGCTAGTCAATATTTGAAAGGTCAATGCTAGCCTTCTATCTTTTGCATTTTCTAAAACAAAAGTTGTGGAAAGGTAATAGTTTAGGTATAGTGCTCTTTGAATGCAATATTAATTGTTCTATAGATTAATGAGTTAATATAATTGATATGAGTTTCAATGGAAGGAAAATATTTAGGTAGACTTAATTTTAGGTAATTTAGTCTTTGGTCTCATCCATCTATAAATTTTATGATCAAAATTAAACATTAGAAAATTCAAGATTAAATTTTAGAGAATTTATAACACTTATGATCATTTTAAGATCGGATCTATCTAAATATTTACCTTAATGTAGTAATCTACCCCTACATTATTCAAAAATCAAAGGTGACGCGAGTTAATTTATATTTTTTTGGATGCTAATATACATGGTGCAAGATAACCCAATCTGTGCTAGTATATCTTAGGTGAATTGCCTAAAAAAATATTTTAGGCAAATTTTATTTATACCTCTTGTAGTTTCACTGATTTTTACATAAGCCCTTATAATAATTTTAAAATCTGTAAATACTCCTTTTACTTTTTGTTTTAAGTGTACAACATTCAAAAAATGCCTTCACTAAAAGAAACGTTAGACGGCCAGATATATGCTTCTGTCTTTTCTCCCTTAAAATATTAACTTCTCCCATTTAAAAATTACAAAACTTGAAAATGAGAAAAATGATAAATTAGGAATAAAATTCTTAAAAAATTAATTCAGAAAAATTTTAGATGGAATGAAAAAATAAAATTTGAATAAAAATTTATAAAATGGAATTGAAAGGGAAAAAAAAAAAACAAGAAACTTTATGGAAAATTTTGAAAAAAAAAATAAAAACATAGTGGATGTAATTGAGGTGGTGGAAGGTTGAGGGTGGCGGGATGGACATGAGGCTAGGTTGACAGATAGACACGTAGGGTCTACGGTGGTGGATTTTGGGGTCTAGGGTGGCTGAATTGGATAAGGAGTTGGGAGTGATGGATCTAGTGGGGCCGGGGTTGCGAGATGGGGTGGGGATGATGTTGAGGTTGTTAAATCTCAATGGCGGATTCCTAATCTCTCTCAGTAATTTGGATAAAATATTTGAAAATTCTACTGTTTTTTTAGGAATCATTATCGTAATTTTAAAAATTTATATAATATAATATTTTAAAATATGTAATATTATACTGTATAAGTATCTAAAGTATAAGAAATAATTCTTTAAAAAGAATGGTAGAATTTTCTTAAAATATTTATGAAATTATTATATTTGCCTCTAGATTATTTGGACTCTATTTTTAATAATTAATTTTGTCATGTATTTGACTCTATTTGTCTCTTAGTATTGAACATTTAAAAATGATTAATGCTATTAGTATTTGGAAAATAGTATTTAAGTTAATAATCTTGTAATTTTTTGTAATCTGAAAATTCTAAAATAAATACATGTACTTTTGTAATATTAAAAATTAAAAATTGTCTTTGTAGAGTACTTTCTTTGCTAAAATTTTCTTTTACCTTCAAATATTTTCTAAAAATGTACTTAATTAGTTTCATGTAAGTTAATATTTATCACTCTTCATTTTTATTTAATTAAAAAGGCAATGACATATTTAAATATTAATTTACTTCATTTATATATGACAAGGACTTAACATGTCAATTTTATTAATAAATGATTAACGATTCTACTTAAATTATTATTATCAGCATTTACAATTCAAAAATTATTTTGCCATGTCAAACTACTCTAAAAAAATTCAAGAAATTTAATAGAATATATAGATTGTCTATACAATGTTTTTTTTTTTTTTTGGTGATATTGGTTGGAGTATTAATACTGCTAATATTAAATTTTATTTTTCTAAATAATTTTTTATTTCAATTTATATTCTCGTCCCAAATTAGGATTAACACAACACTAAACCTTATCATTGTTTGATTTGACGGTCATAAATTTGAATAATGAAAACTATTTATTCAAAAAATGTAAAATAATATTTCATAATATAAATTAAGTGATTCGACTACTCCTGAACATTAACAATGATTGAAAATTTATAAATCGAACTATCCTTATATATATTCTTGTTCCCGCAAATTTATATCTCTGCATTTGCTTTTGGTAGATTGAAGGTGGGGGTTGGGGTGGCATATTGGGATGGAAGGGATGCTGGGGTGGGGAAGGATGAGGGTAGTGATTCTTGACATATAAGGGATTGGGTGTCTATGACACTCTTTATTTTTTAATTTGACTCTAAAATTTTGTTTAATTATATTATTCCTAAAGTAATTCGATAAAATTGAGAAGAAACTGTGAAAGATGTAAAAATTTCAAAACCACAAATAGATTACTTCGCAAGTGATATTCAAATTTTTGCTGACCAGAACCAATTTTTCATCCATTAAATATTTAAATCGAGAATAAAGAGGCATTATGCTTAGGTTTTTAAATCATAAAAGAGGTACGGTGTAAAACAACCAAATTACAATTGTTCTGAGTAGAATTTACCCTATATTTTATGGTTGTTAAAGTGTATGAAATGGAATCAAATCAATTGCTTTTTGAACTTGTAAGTGAAGGCAAATCTAATTCCATCTCAATAGTTTTAAGAATGAATGAATCAAATCCAGGATGTTCCCAAATCCTTGAGTGGAACGTTACAATGTAAAAGAATATCATCATCATTAGAGACAATTTGTACAGAAAAAACAAATCAATCAATTTGTACAGAAAAATTAAATCAATCACCATCAATGATCAATATTCTAGCCGTTACGCCACCGTCTAACTCTTCTTCACCTTTCTTAACTTAACCGCTTCAAAATTTCAAATGTTGGGTGAACAATCCATGTCCTCTCTCCAACTGTCACACACACATAACACACACACAAAATCTCCCTATAAATACCATCAAACCCCGGCCTCTTCCATTCCACCTAAAACTACCTACTTTCGCTACAATTTTCTTCCCAAATTAATGGCTTCTCAAGTTAGCATGATCATCAAGGCCTCGATATTCGCCGTAGTCATCATGTTGGCCGTGACTGCCTCCGCACAAGACTTGGGCCGCGCACCGTCACCTTCGCCGGATGCCGGAGCAGCGTTCAATTTGCCAGTGTCGGCTGCTTTGATCGCCAGCTCTCTGCTCTTGTCTGTTTTCATCACTTTGCTGCGGCATTGAGAAAATTTCCCAAGGCCTATTTGGTCTTTTTACTATATTGCTATTGATTATGGATTGCATTCAATTTACTTATGTAAAAAGTTTGATTTATAGTGTCGGGTTATTTTATCTATTACATTATACAATAATAAGAAATAAAAGTTTCTATTATTATTATTATTATTTTTTTAAATAATTATTGTCATACATAGTACTTTTTTTTTATCTGACAGAGTATTTAGGCTGATATACATAAATTATGGCAATTTTTGGACCTTTTATTTTAATTGTGTCGTTTTAATTTATAATATTATATTTAATATAATACAAGGGTCAAAAATTAAAACTTAAACAAAGGATATGATATGCTAACAAGATTGTATAAATTGCCTAAAAAAATATTAAAAAAAATTATACAATCTAAAATTATTTTATTGTATTTTAAATTTTGTACTGTATAAATTTTAAAACGTATTATTTTATATAAATCTTTCAAATATAACAAGATTTATGGGAAAAAAGTACTCCCATATTAAGTGATAACATACACAAGTGGCTTAACCATTTGGTTCCTTAACCAATTTTAGACCACATTTTTACCGGAAAAAATCACTCTCATATTAAGTGCAAACATTGAAGGATAACAAATAAGAGCACATCAAATAGCGAGGGATAAAATCAGAATAAAAGTTTTTCTCGAAAAATTAAAAAAAGAAAGAAAAAGGCATACCAACATCACTTGCTCTTCCAAACTCCACTCAAACGTTCTAAGAAGAGTATATGATACAAGGAAATATTTAGATACATTCGATCTTTAATTTTACTTTAAATTCTATAGTGTTATTAAATATTATAAAATTTATAACATCGCTGATAAAAGCAAAATTGTATAGTATTTAATTTTGATCAAGAGGTTTACGATGGAATCCAAAACTGAGTATATATTAATATTTTTCTATGATACATATATATGCTTTTTTTTTTTTTTTTTAAAGGAAAAGTTTTTATTTCATACTGCACATCAATGTATTAGTATTTAGAACCTGGCCTTTACGACAAAAAAAAGGTGAGGAGATGTGGACTTTAGGATCCAGCTGTAATGTTTGGAATATATTGAGGATTAAAATGAATTATTTTCTGAAAAAAAAGTTAACTTGCACTGTTACATGTCATGCAAGGGACCTTTTGTAAAATTTTTCAAAGTGTACGTCTCTCTTTGGGCAATAGGGAAAGCAAATAATTCGACAGTTGCTAACTTTCTGGCCAGTTTGTTATACTTTCCTGGCTAAAATTACATTTCCTTTTAATTCCCCCCACCCAATTTGTCAAACAACAACAATTGTATATTATACAATTGTCTTTGCATCTTCTTGTGTAATCGTAGATGAATTAGTCTCACTGCACTCTTTTCCCTTAGTTAAAAAAAAAAAAAGCAATTACAGAATAGAAATCTCGACTCAAATATATCTTGAAGGAATGTTGGCAATGAATTAAACTTCTTAGTAGTATATTTCATTAAGACAAGTCCATAGAATCATCTCATTATATTTGAAAGGACAACATTAATTATGTATTTTCTTGTTTATATTGTATGAATTTTTAAATACATAACATGATTGTTCTCTGACAGGATTGTAAAACTTCTCGTAATTCTAACCACACATTCTTTTTCCAAAAAAATTCTATAGTTTCATTAGGGTATGATATTATTATATTTTGAATATTTGTATAATATAATATTATGTATTTTAATTGTGTTTATATAGAACAATCCTTAATCTACAATGATATAGTACCCTAATAACACTCTAGAATTTGCCTATTTTTCATCATGTCAAAATAATTTATATGTCAACCCAACCAACCGTAAATAGTTGATATTGAGAATCAAATATAGTAAGTCAATCTTTCCAACCCAAAAAAGGGTAAATCTTCAAACCATCCCTATAAATAACGACACCTTCACTTCTACCACAAAACAACATAATTCTACTATGATTCTACTATATAACACAGCACATATAATTAATTCCTCGATTTTCTCTAATTGTTCCTTACTTCTACTACGACTTTTAATTGCTAAAGATAATTAACGACAAATTTTTTGAAAATGGCTGAAATTAGCATCATCAAGGCTTTGGTACTATCAATCATCATGTTGGTCATTAGGGCTTCAGCTCAAGATCTCGGCTTGGTCTAAGGCACTTCTCTGGACGTCGGAGCTCCATGGTCTTTGCCCTTGTCGACCACTTGTGTTGCGAGAAACAAAATGTGTGGGTTGCTCACGATTGGCTGACCAGACCCGATTTCTATTTTTTTTTATTTTTAAAAAAAGGAAGCAAGGATGACTAATCAGAAGTGTGGAGGAGGTGAATGTCATCTCCAACTCTTGATTACGCATCTCCAGCCACCTCTTCCTTCTTTTTGCAATGGGATAGAGATCAAGGTCTCTATAAATTGAGCTTGAGAAGCTCGTAGATGGGGGAGGGGAAGAAAGAAACTCTAAATCTCAATCTCTCACCATTGAAATCATTAGAGAATTTGGGTCGTGAAATCGTGTGATTTCTATCTATGATTTTACACTGATCTAAGCACATGATATAGTTCAAAAGATCTTAAATTTCGCTGCAATCATAAAGCTCCGGAGAAGAGGTAACTTTCTTACATTGGTATCAGAACTTTCTATGACTGAATTTGTGCTTTTATGTGTTATATGAATTCAAAATTCATGTCTAGAAGTGCTAGGTTTGTTTGAATTTCATGAGAGCTTATGATTGGGAAAAACTCTCTCATGGCAATTTTGTGCGCAAGCGGTTTCAAGGCATAAAATTACAGGCATAAGCTCCAATTTGGTAGTAGAGCAAGACTGTAAAATGTGGTGACTTAATGTTTGCTATAGAGAGAGAAACGAGATTTTCTTTCTTAATACATATCTTCTTTGATTGGATTTCTGCTATTCATATGAGCAACACAAAAGTATAAATTTGATATATTCTTGTTCTACGTGGAAAGATCATTACATGGTATATTATACACATTAAACGAATACCTAGATTGAGACAAAAAGAGTTTAAAGTTTTATCAAAAATCTGAACTTTTTTGTTCATGGCCATTTTGATGAGGAAGAAGGCATGTGATGTACATGTGCCTCATCAAGCGAGTGGGTCAGTTTTTTTAAAAAAAAAATTTGAAAAAATGTATTTTTCCTTAAAAAGCTCATAAAAAATAAAAAAATATTTATGCGCCAAAAATTTTCTAATTTTATGCTCTATAAGAGTATCGAACAAAATCTGAAATATTTGGACATATTTTATTTTTGTCCTAGTTTTTTGGTATATTGTGTTATTCATGAAATTATGATAAAATTTGAATTTAGACTCAAATTAAATTTCCTAATATTTTGGTTGTTGTGATATATGCATGAAATCACATACATATTCAATTTGGATATCTATTATCGTTAAGAAATGCCTTATTCATTTTGTTCACAGATAATTAAAGAATAAATTAAATTTTATGAAAATTCAAAGAAAATGTTTCATTGAATTATTTATCCTTGTAAAATTATGGAATATCATAATGCATGCTATTGTTTTAGGCATACTATAATAATTCATATATGTGTAAATTTTATGCCATATAATTATATGGCAATTCTAGTGAGAGCAAGGATTGATTGAATTTAAAACTCCTATTCGAAACTTTATGCAAATATATTAAAATAATATTATATAGATATTAAGTTAACGAGAGATGACTAAGAGCTATGCTCACTTTCAAGCTTGTATTATATGTCAAATAGTTGTTGTTTCAATTATATTCTTGTGGAAAAATTTAATACGTCAAATGTAATCAGTGCTTATATTTATTTGTGCATGTGTCTATATGTAGTTTGAAAAATAAATGGATGTTGCTACAAAAAATATTTTGACTAAATTAAACAAGGAAGAAAAACTGAATAGTGATAATTACGATGTTTGGCATTGTTATGTTCAGTGTATTATTGAAGAACAAGAATATTTGGTAACTCTCTACCATACCATGAAAGAACCAGAGAATGATGACACTCCTCAACATCACAGAGATCTAGAGGCCTATGAAGTTTGCAAAAAGAAAAATAGCAAGCTCGCATTATGTTACTGAGTAGTATGTAAGATAATCTGATGGTTGAGTATGAAGGGTACAAAACTGCTCATGAACTATGAGTTACTTTGAAACATAAGTTGGAGTAACTTTATCTACTAAGTTTAAACTACTTACAGTCAAGTTTGACATATGTGAAAAAATATTACATCACTCGATGAAACGGAATATGAGAGAAAGTCAAACATAATTGGTGAGTTGAAGTCAACTAGGTATAATATGATTGATGAGCAACAAGTACAAGCTGTGATTAGGTCACTTCTTCAGAGTTGGGAACACATGAAAGTCAACATGACTCACAATCCTAGCATCAAAATCTTCCAAGATGCAAGGCTTCATGTTGTGTTAGAAGATGAGCCCCTAGTGGTAGCTCGATCTTTTGGTCAAGCTTATGTAGCTAAGTCCATCTCGAGTAGAACTTCAAATTTCAAAAGAAATAAGAACAAGAAGTTCTTCAAAAAAGCTGTCACTGAATTAAAAAATACTCAAAATTTTCACCGTAAGAGAAGTAAGCACAGTAGTCAAAAGAAGACAAGAGTAATCAACTATGTTATAACTGATTAGGCCATTATGGTCGTGAATGCTCTGAGTCGAAAAAGGTATTGCTATCTCCTCTATGTTATAGTTTTGTTTCTAGCACTATCATACTCGTCGGTTGAATCGAATCTTTTACGGACTCTTGACTTAGGAACCAGGACCATGTAGCCAGAGACAGAGGACATCCCAGTTAATTCAAAGTAGATATATATATTGGAAAAAATACCAAAATTGAAGTCAAAGGTATTAGTACTTGTAAACTTTCTTTGAAAGGTGGTCACACCTTATTCTTATATGATGTGTTATATGCACCAAATATTCGTCATAATTTAGTATCAGTAATGTCCTTTTACATTTGGGTTTATATATGTATCTTATGGTAGTGATTTAAATATTTATTATGGCACTAAATATGTTGGTTCTACACATCTTTTAGATAATTTTCTTTTACAAGATGTAGTACAAAATGATGAAAATTATGATGGTGCTTGCTTTTCTTTGATTGCATCTTCTAGTAGCAATTATGTGGATGCAAATATTTGGCATATTGGGCTTGGCTATCTAGGACAAAAAAGAATGAACAGGCTAGCCAAAGAAAGACTTTTGGGCAGTGTTTGAAAAGTTTGACTTGTTAGTCTATGTGCCTTGTCTAATTGGAAAAGCAACAAGAATACCATTTGGTAAAGGAACCAGAGCAAAACTTCTATTGCATACAGTCCATTATGTTATATGTGGTCCAATTAATGTGAAGGTAAGGCACGTAACCTCATATATTATTTGGGAGTATTCGTGGACCAGGTACTCGTCCACGAACCTGTGGAGTGATCCGAATTGGTTCAATGGGTTCGTAAAAAATCTGAATCATATCCAGTTCACAAAATTTGATTTGGTTACTCGATTGAAACGGTTCAGGACTGGCAGATACCCGATCCTGTGTGACAAAGAGAGGAAAAAAACTTCTAGTTTTGTTCCAGCAGCACAGTAACTATCCAGTTCACTAAGAAATAATAAAGTCCTCAACGTCAACAATTTCAAACTATTAAGATTAAAAATACAATACCACGAAAATCTATATATATATTATAGAAAAACCTCTTTTAGTGAGGAGTCATAACAAACTGACATGTGGCACTTAAATATTAGATAAAAAAATTTTATTTAGTAAATAATAGAGGCAAAATATAAACTACTTAAATAGTTACCTAATCTTATATTTAACTACCCTTATTTTTTTTAAAATCTCAATTTATGCACATCTCTTATAATTAATTTTTTTTCCAAAAATATAATAAAGTTAAACGTGCATGATAAATCATAATATAAGTATCAAGTATTAAATATAAGTTAAGAAAATAAATATTATTAATTATGTAAAATTTGAATCTATATATCATTGTCAGTAAATTAATTTACATAACTTGATTACATTTAATTAGTAATTATCAAAAAGAACAAAAATTTATTATATCATAAAGAGATTAAAAAAAGGGGTGTTTAGATCAATTTCGTAGTTGCATCTTCTTGAAACTTTATATGTATTAGTAATTAATTATCAATGTTAATTATCTAACCTGACCCGATTATATTGGGTCGAGAAAAAAGTGTCCCGGTACTGAGTTCATATGCATATGGCACATGGTCAAAGCTTAAGGGTTGGATGATCGGGTACTCGACCTGGTCTAATATTATATTTTTTTAATATTAAAACATTTTTAAAAAATGACTATTAATTACACATATTCCATTGCAGAAGGGGAAAAGAAAAAATCCATTAATATTAGGCCATAATATGCAAAATTACAGAGTTGACCCTATATATGGATCAGGTCGGGCAAGTAGCAAATTTTTTGACCCGCTATCTAACCTAGTAAGAGTAATACTTGACCCGCTACCCAACTTGATTTTAGTAACCAATTTGCGTACCCTATTTTTACAGTTTGATATGGACCGCTTCATCAAGTTTTTTAGGTTGACGGGTCAAGATGAACACCCCTATTATTATATATATATATTTGTATATAAAGAGTATAACAAAGGGGGTGCTTATTGAAAAACTACTATACGATGAGAAGTGGCATCATCTTTTAGTCGTTTTTTTACCATCAGTAACTAAGTAAAAAAAAATAAGTATAATTTGAAATATTCGAAATTTTAACTTTATCAATTCAAATAGTTTTTTATTAGGAAAAAGAATTTACATGACAAATAATAAAGATAAAAAATGAACTACTTAATTAATTAACAATGAAATTCAAATAGAGCTACCCTTGTGCTTTTAAAACCTTCAATTATGCACACCTCTTATAATTAAATATTTTTTCAAAAGTGCTATAAAATTAAACATGTATTATAAATCATCATATAAGTATCAATTATTAACTATAAGTTAAGATATTTATTAATTATGCAAAATTTTTATTTATATATCGTGGTTAACAAATTAATTTTGGATATACGACATATTTAAATAATAACTTTCATAAAAATAAGAAGATATTTAGCCTAACTATGTTAAATAATACTATTCTTACAACCAAATTACATTTTGTTAATATTTATTAAAAAGAACAATAATTTATTATATCACAAAAAGATAAAAAGGTTGTAAGATGAATTTCTTCTTTACATTTTCTTGATTACTCAATGTCAATTGATATTATTCTTAAGACTGATTATTCATCATAATACATTAAAAAATAGTTTTAATAGTATAACTTATTATTGATGTCACCATTTATTGTATTATTTTTTGTTTATTGACTTAAAGATATACATAATATATACAGAAATTGAAAAAGAATAAAAATTAGTGTGACGTTTTATCATGTAAGATCAATATCTATATCTATTGTATTTTCTAGTGCACCAAGATTTTCGAATTTTGATTTGACGCTGCCTTTTAATTGATGGAAAAAATTGTTCAATGTAAGTGAAAAATATCCATAAAAAAAAATTATATCATTTTTTTTACTACCAACAGCATTAGCAAATATTCTAATTATAAGTTTCCAACTAGCCCTGATGCTATTTTATAAAAAATATAAAATGTTAATTGATATTTGTCAAAGTTGTGTTAAAAAATAAGAAAAAGTATGATAATGTCAACTTAGTTTATAAAATTTTAAATATTCTTTTAAGCTCAATAAACGCTTTTCATAAAGTGCTGTAATTCACAAAAGATAAATAAAAAATTATATATTTTATAAAAAAACAATTACAAAACTTATATCTAGGTCTAAATCATTCAGTATGATTAGAAAATTATACTAATTATTAGACGTAACGAACTTATTAATCAACTGCATAACTTACCAAGTTTTTAATTAATCATACAATTCAAGCATTTTTATCGGGATTCAATAAAATGATAAGAAAAAATCATTTCTATCGAATACAAATGAAAAATAATACACAACTTTTATTTATATTATTTAGATACAAAAGTAAAACAGTGTAATTGTAGATATCATGAATATCAATATTACTTATATTATTATAAAACTAGGAAGATATTTAGTCTAACTATATCTAAATGATATCATTATTGCAACCTAATTACATTTCATTGACATTTATTAAAAAGAACAATAATTTATTATATCACAAAAAGATAAAACTGTTGTAAGACCAATTTTTTTTTTTTTTTTTTTGCATCTTCTTGCAACTTTATATTTATTGGTATTATGTGAAAGAATAATTCAATGTCAATAGTGATTATTTTTAAGTGATTATGTAATCGTAATACATTAAAAAATATATATAAAAAAAGTATGATAATGTCAACTTAACTTAAAAATACCAATATGCTTTTAAGCTTAATAATCACTTTTTATAAAACACTACAATTCGTTAAAATAAATAAAAATTGTATATATTTTATAAAAAAAAATTACAAAACTTAAATTTAGGTCCAAATTATTCAGTATGATTAGATGATTATAATAATTATTAGATGTAACAAACTTATTAATCAATTAAATAGCTTACCAATTTTTTAATTAATTAATCATTCAATTCAAGTATTTTGATTGGAATTCAATAAAATAATAAGAAAAACTCATTTGTACTTAATAAAAATGAATACATGAAATGAGAAATAATACGCAACTTTTAGTCATATTATTTATATAAAAAATAAAATAGTGTAAAAAAAGTCAATGTCAACAACTGTAGATATCATGAAAATCAACTATTAGTTACAACTATTACAAATATTGTCACTTAAATTTATTTATTTTTGTTTTATGTAATTATTAAAAATTGCATGCCATTATCATAATCTCATTAACATTATTTTATTTTATAATTTAAATATATTTGCTTACTCTTACTAGTACTACAAAGTCTACAACATGCAAATATGAGTCCATTACACTTACTCTTTGTCCCTTACTTGTAGACAAAAAAACACAATCCAAACTTAAGGTCTTCAATTATATATTCTAACAACAAACCATGAAAGAACATAAAGTTACAAATAGACAATCGAGATTCTTCATTTTTGTGTTCTTTAGTCTTCAATGTTGGCCACCGAATATTCATCAATTAAGCTTGATAGTTCTGCAAGTTTTTCAAATATATAATTAGGAATTAATAGTGTCAATTAAAAATAAATCACACATCAAATAAGAAGTATATAGCAAGAATGGGATACTAGATTCTATTTCTTTGAGTTCTTCTAGGAGTTCTTCCAAATAAAGAGGTGGTGTCATGGCTTGTTCGAAGCCAATCTTGAACACAAATCAGAGCTTCCACCATCCTAGGAGTCAAAGAGTTGAGAAAAGGATAAAAAAACAAGACCTCCTGCACTACAAGCTGATTCCAAAGTCACAGTAGAAGCTGGAATAGCAAGTACATCCTTTGCCATCAAAGAAAGCAGCGGGTATCTTGGAGCATTTATTTTCTAGAAATTTAATATGTTGAATATTGGATCATTATGTTCCTTGTTCATTTCTAACAAGTAAACGTCCAATTCTATTTAATTCTCAATACCATCACATTCATCATCTTCATCAAAAATGTATAGAATTCATGTAATCTACTACCCCAGCCAAGTTGCAAATTTCATTATTATTGACTTTAGCAATTTGAGTCAAATTTAGCACCTTTGGAGGTGATTTTATACTACAAATGTTGAACATACTTTTCAAGACTGTATTCACCTTTTCTTTTAACAAACGAGAACTTTCAACATTATATGTCTTCTCATCATCCAATCTGTTGAATATACAACAATTTAAAGCGTGGGTCAAGAACAACAGCAATAAACAACAACACATTGAGTTTGTCAATACTAGCCTAATATTTATCATGCTTTTTTTTTTTTTTCATTCTAGATGCCATGGTTGCTAAATTCTCATCATTTCCTTCTATTAATCTAGTAAGAAAAAACCCAATAGCATAAATTTCCACCATGTACTGATTTCCAATAACATAAAGTGAGCCTGATAGTCTCAATGTAGTGTCAATCAAATTCACTAGGAAATCCTCTATTCTAAAATCCCTTTTATCTGGCACACTTGCAATCATTTCTCCTTCCCAATTTCTAACAGTCTTTATATTAGGAGTTAACTCCTCTACATACTTGCTGTCTACTGTCTCTATTATTTCAAATACTTTTTGAAATTTGATAGCTGATTCCAACATCAAGTGAGTTGAGTTTCACCTAGTTTCAACATCAAGACAAACACCACTTTTACTATCGATTCTTTCTTTCTCAATACAAGATAAATTTAAACCTTTGAGTTCTAGCTAGTGAAGATCTTATAAATTTTATAGCAGACTTGATTCTAACAATGAAATCATCCAAATCTTTAATCCTTCTCTCACAGTCAAATTTTAAATATGTGCAACACATCTCATATGTAAGAATTCACCACTTAAGATAGTTCCTTTCCAACTATTAGGCTTTCTTTTTAAATATAACACCCCAGATTATTGGAACTAGCATTACCAACAGTTAAAGTGAGTACTTTATCAAAACCCCATTCTAGCAAATATTTTTCTATTGCCCTACTAATAACCTCACCTGCATGACTAGTAATAGGGCAAAAATTTATTATTTTTTTGTGAAAAATCCAATTATCATCAATAAAATGAGTAGTAAGACACATATAATTTAGATTTGAATTGAAGTCTATGTATCTATAGTGAGATAAACACGGGATGACAATTTTTAAAGAAATCCTTCAGATTTTTCTTCTTATCCAAAAACATAGCATAACAATCTCTAGCTAAGAGTTGGATGTGAACGAAGTTTAAACCTTGGCAGTAATTCATGAGAAAACTGCTTAAATCCCTCTCTGTTCACAAATTTAAAAGGCAACTCATCCAATATTATCATCCTAGCAAGTGCTTTTCTACATTTTTTTGATCAAAGATATGTGTGGTGATGACTTTTCCATCTCCACTCACTCGATCTTTGAACTCTAAGGTTTTTTGTTTTTTATCTATTTGATTGAAAGGAACCTCCTACAATGATTACTTAAATCACTGGTATCACTTTTACTTGGACAATCGATAATAGCACCACTATAATTACATGTAGCCTTTTGATTATTTTTGTCTTCACATGGAATTTATTCAATATGCTCCATACCTAAGATTTAACTTTACCACTAGTAGTAGTAGTAATAGTTACCTTGGAGTCCTTAGGAGGTAAAGAAGGAATAGCTGCTTTGCCTTTACCTACTTTGCTTGATGGTCGAGATGATCTAGATGAATTAGCTAAACTTGAATCGGATTTGAACACGGACTATCTACTATGGTGCTTGTGTTGTCTCCCACACTGGACATTTGAGTAGAAGGAAAAAGAAAGAGATTAAGAAAAATTTAACTAACACATAAAGAAATCAAAATCAATCAAAACGACCAAAGTTCTAAAGGACATTGTTGCATAAAAAACCATTCTTGTGATATTCTCCAAGATGACAACAACTTCAAGGATTACAACAAAATATCAATCAACAACCCAAAAGTAAATCAATATAAAAAATTCTATGCTATGTTATTTGTACTAAAGAGATTTTTTTTTTTACAAAATCCCTTTTCCAAACTGAAAATTATAATTTATAGTTGCAAATAATCAAATATCCCTTTTCCCTTAAATTAATGCAATATTCAAAATAAGATGGCTGAATACGTAAACTGTCTCTTGAAGAAAACTTAATACTTTAACAACTATGTCCACTAGCATTTTTTCAATTTTACATCCCAAGCTTTAGAATATCATGAAAAAACATTAGCAACGAATGAAGATTTATAAACAAAATCTTGAATTTGGCCTTATTTTCCTTTACAAGAATGGCTGCAGATACATGCCATATAGTCATTTAACATGAATCAATTGATCAAGAATCAGTCCAACGACATTCTAATCAAGAAACCTCAACAAGAGAATATCATTAAGATCTTCTTGTTTCTTTTTCAATTTTAGCAGCTAAATTATTGTTTAGATTCATAAATCCCGTCTTCCTACTTAAAAAATATCAAAAAAAATTTCAACCAACAAAATTCAAAAGTAAATAAAACATCACAGAAGGTAATAAACAAAAGGGAGTGAAGAAGATCAATCATATAACATAAAAAAAAAAAAAAATCTAATTTATGCAAAATTTACAATTACAAAATAAATCAATAATCAATGAATAGAAAAATTTACAAATAGATACCAAATTTATAGTTAATCATGAATTTATTAAAAAAAAAAAAACAAGAAAAGCAGAGAAAAAAAAAAAAAAAACTTACTCTAGGTTGATAAGAGAGAGTACAGTGACTGATAGTCTCTTGAGAGTGATGTGAGAGACCGAAAGTATAATATAGATCTTTGAAGATTGATAAGAGAAGAAAGAGGAGTTAAGTCTTAAAGAATGAAAATTGAAAGGAGGCTCTACTGACTATAGCAATAGTACCAATTTTTTTTTGTTTTGTTTTAGGTTGGTAATCCTAGTAGGTGAAATTATGCAAATGCCCATAATTATGGACCAGTTTGGGTAACTAGTGGTTCATCAAAGTGTGAACCGTTACCTGAACCTGTATATTTATGGAGCGGTTCACTATCTGAACTGGTCACTTGACTCAGTTTGGATACCCTTATTTTTTGGCTTGGAATGGATTGGTTCCATTGGGTTTTTTGATCAACGGGCTATTTTAAACACCCCTAATTTCATTACTTTTATTGATGGTTTACTCATTTTGGTCATTATTTATTTGATCTCTCATAAGTTAGAAGTATTGGATTGTTTTAGACATATTTGAATATGGTTGAAAATCAATTGGAAATAAAACAGTTAAATTATTAATAACATATCGTGGATGTGAGTATCTGTCAGATCAATTTAAAGATCTATGCGATGGAAAAAGAATAAAGAGGCAGTTGATTATTCTTAATACTCAACAAAAAATAGTGTTGCTGAAAGAAAGAATAGAACTTTGTTGGACATGAATAGGTCAAGATGGCGCAAGAAAATTTGACTACCTTATATAGGAGAGATGATGTGTTGACTACTACCTAAGTGCTTAACCATGTGCTATCTAAATCAGTTAATTTCACACCATGCACAGCATATGAACTTTGGACAGTTTGAAAACCTAATATATGTAATTTACAACCTTGGGGGTCTGCAGCATATGCTTACATCCAAACCATAAATATGGAAAATTGGGTCCCAGAGGAAAGAAATATATCTTATAAGTTACTATGAACATTCGAAGGGATATGTGTTCATAAGTGAACACATAAATAGAAATATAACTAAATTAGAATCAAGAGATGCCACATTCTTAAAACATAATTTTCCATCAAGAGGTGAAATTGATAAAGATTTTCTCTTGTATGAAATGCAAGATCTTGATGAGGTTAGCTTCCCAAGTAGTTTAATTATGAGACAAGAGGAAATTCCTCAATGACTTGAACTGAGTGGGAGCGAAATGCTATCAGATGACACAATTTTATTGAAAATTCAGTTGCGTAGAACTAATTGTAAAAGTATTCCTCCTCGTCGTTTTGAAATTGAGAGAGAAGCTTTTGTGATAGATTCATTAGATGAAAATGAGCCTAAAACACTTGAAGAGGCACTTTCATCAATAAATAAGGAAGAATTAGAAAAAGGTAATGGAAGAAGAAGTGAAATCTATGAAAATAAATTATGTTTGGGATTTGATTGATCTGCCTCTAGAGCGTAAAGTTATTGGGAACAAATGGGATCTCAAAATTAAAAGAAAGACAGATAAATCTATTGAAAGATTCAAGATACGTTTAATGACTATGGGCTATACCCAACATGTGGAGAGGGTATAGATATGAATAAACTTTTTGCCTATTATGAGGTTTGCTTTAATTTGCCTTATCCTATCTATTGTTGCCCATTTGGATTTAGAATTGTAGCAAATGGATGTCCAAAGCTGTTTTTCTAAATGAAGAATTGGATAAAGAAATCTACATGCAATAACCTGTAAGTTTTATTGTTAATGATCAGAAGTGCAAAGTTTGCAAGTTTTGGAGATCTTTTATGGCCTTAAACAATCATTTAGACAATGGTATTTTCGATTTCATTGAGGCATAACTTCTTATAGGTTTACGATGATCGATGAAGACCATTGTGTTTATATAAAGTAGTGTAAAGATAACTTTGCAATATTGTCACTTTATGTAGATGATTTTCTATTGGCTGGAGACAAAATAATTGTTGTTATTGCCATCAAAGAATAGTTATCTTTGAATTTTGAAATGAAGGATATGGGTGAAACAACATATATTCTTGGAGTGAAAATCCGAAGAGATCGTTCAAAGAGAATTTTTTTGCTTTTTCACAGGAGCTTATATTTTGAAAATTCTTGAACGATTTTATATGTAAGATTGCAAATCAATTGACATACCTATTACAAAAGGTGATCCCCTTAGTAAATAAATGCGCCCTAAGACTCCGAAAGAATGAAAATTTTGGAAAGAATTCCATATGCAAGTGCAATAGCAAATTTAATGTATGCCGTGATGTGCACTCGTCCTGACATTTGCTATGCAGTCGGTATCGTAAGTCGATATCAATCAAATCTTGGACCAACTTACTGGCAAGTAATGAAAAGAATAATAAGATATCTCAAAGGTACCTCAAATTATGTCTTATGCTATTAAGGAAGATATTTAAGACTGGTAAATTACTCTAAGGAAAATTGGAGTGGGAACTTGGATGAATGGAAATCCACATCAGAATATGTGTTCTTGCTAAATACTGGCACCATATGTTGAAGTAGCATGAAACAAACATGGATAGCATTGTCCACCGTAGAAGCTGAGTTTGTAGAGTCGTATGTGCAGCAGCTGTGTAAGAGGCTATTTGGTTTAAAAGATTTTTACAAAATTTGAAAGTTGTCGCTGACGCCTATATGTCTAAAGTGATCAATTGTCATAATCAAGCAGCTATTGACTATATTAGATATTCAAAATATCATGGTGGGACAAATTATATAGACACAAAATTTCATTTTGTTAGAGATATTATGATGCAAAAAGAAGTGACTTTACAACATATATCTATACATAAGATGGTTGCAAATCTTCTTACTAAATCGATTCCTAGATATGTGTTTTTATATCATGTTAAAGGCCTAGAATGACATAAACTGTGATAATATGTGGTATTATATGTTTAAGTAATGATGTAAAAACTATTTTTGCAATGAATGCATATAGTATGTGTATTTTACACGTTTATTTGCTAAGTACTGATGTACCTCATGATAAGTATGTCACCAAGTATGGGTTGACTCTTTCATACAAATGACCGCCTCAAGCACTATGAGAGCGAGATGATGAGATAAGACTAAAACACACTACTGAGAAATGGTAGCTAGCCTAAATTAGGTGCTAATTAGTGTGTAATGTCACGTTGATTGGGGTCCGAATATTGTACAGACCAAACATGATCATGTAAACTTGGGTGAAAGTTGGATGCGGAGTTTTAACTAGGCGCTTGTGATAGCGAGCTATTAAAGACTCGAGCTAGGCGCAAATGAGATGTTGTGACTAAGCTAAGATCCATATAGTGGTAAATAAAGAAATTAATACGCTCTTACGTATAGAGTTTTTCCACCATAGCATGTGATTCATACCACGTGTTACAAATGACCAAAGAAGGGAAGTGAGTGAGTTTACTTTATGTAAATCTCTGCCTCCTTACTTGTGTGAGTTTTTTTTTATTGTGCCCGTTGTGACTTTTGACTATGGCACGGGGTGGTGAACAAATGTTTGCTACTTATGCATGGTCATGATTGATTCGACCTTCCAAACATGAATAGGAAAGCAACTTATTCATCTCATTCAAATATTGACTAATATGTGTGCGAAGGGAATACTATTTTGATCATACCCTTCACATGTATTCACTGGTCAACTAATTATATTTCCCTTTGGATTGATACATGATTGTAAATGCATATTGAATTAAGGATATCAAGTATGACCTTTGAGAGGTTGGGTATACTTTGATTGGTATAACAAAATGAGTTTAGAGCACAACGAGACAGGAGCAATTTTCTTTATGGGCTGAACCTGCTACGTTATCCCTAACAGGCACATAGTTTGAACTCTCAAGTGTAGGCGTGCTAGTAGATCTCATGACCCACTTTCTTGTATGATAGTTATGATTTCTTAGAGAGATTGATAAGATATTTGATGGGGTCTACGCATCATGTATGAGTGGGACAATGTTAGCAACAAAATGGGTAGGTCGCCCATTATGGGTTGATCCAACTCAGTTTCTAATTTAAAAAAAAAAAAAAAAAAGGAAGGATGACTAATTAGAAGAATAGAGAAAGTGGCTACCACCTCCATCCTCCTGATTACACCTCACCAACCAACTCCTTCTTCTTCTTCCAATGAGATAAAGATCAGGGTCCTTATAAATAGAGCTTGAGAAGCTCTTAGAGGGGGTGAAGGAAGAAACTCTAAATCTCAATTTATCACCACAGAAATTGTTAGAGAATTTGGATTGTGAAAAATCGTGTGATTTTAATTTGTGATTCCACCATGGTCTAAGAACGTGATTCAATCTAAAAAATCTGAAATTTCGCTACAATCGTAAATCTCCGGAGAAGAAGTAACAACTTTGATTATTAGCTCTTTGCTCGTCTCGTCTCCTTGATGAGGCATTTAGTCTAATTTTTTTGATGGTGTAGAGGGTTTTTCCATTAATATATAGTATGTAGTTATTCTCGCTATTGAATACATTCATATTATTAATTATGTATTATTTTTTATTACTAAATTATCAAAACACAATGAGAAATAAGAACTTCATTTTGCTTTATTATCATGGTTTATTCATGTAGGACATACAAATTATTTACTAAATTTTTGTTCTAGTCTTCTTCTTCTTTTTTTTTTTCTTTTCAATGTGTGAGTGTGTGTTTGTTTCTCCCATAAGAAAAAATAATTTTCTCCAAAGACTGATATATTGGTCTCAAATCTAGTTTTTCGTTTAATATTTATTTATTTTGCCTTTAATTCGTTTTGAACACAAGGCTCAAGGAAAGAGGTTTTGAATCGTTTGTCCTTCCAAAACTATTCATCATAATCATATATTTTGAAACTAATGAATATTATATGACTAGAGAGGAGTTATAAACTTTTACCTTTAAGGTATGTTTGGTTAGATTGAAAATATTTTTTTAAACAAATAAAAAATATTTCTATTGGCTTCAATTGCCGAAAAATGTTTTTCTAAGTAAAATATTTTTTAATTTTTTCCACTCTGGCTGAAAACAACTTACAAGTTGAATAGAGATATTAAAGTTCAAATATTTACCAACAGGACTTGGCTCAAATAGTAAGTAGATAACCAAACAATCAAAAATATTCAAGGTTTGACAACTCTTGCTGCCCTCAATCCCCTATTTAGTGGATGATTTGTAAGTATCACTATAAACCTTTGAAATATGCACTAGTGGCCTGCCATGACTCTAAAGTAAGAGGGGTAAGCTACTTTCTTCCTAAACTTTTTCTTACAGGAAAAAAATTCAAATATTTACTTTTATAACTTCAATTACTAAGTTTCTTTTTGTTTTGAATTCTTGTTTAGTAATTTTCTCTTTATTATGGATCTCACAGTAATACAATACTTTACAATTATATTGTCTTATTATTTAATTTTAAACAAAATAAATTTTTTATTTTTCACAATCACTTGTTAAGTATTTATTACAATTGATACAAATCTTTTAACTGATATCAATAAAATTAGATACGAAAAAAATCAAAAATTGTAAAAAAAAAATTTATTTGTCATCCAATCACAGACAAATTGTATAGAAAATAATATTTTTCAAATAAAATATTTTGCAAGAAAAATATTTTTCTATGGGAAACATTGTACATCTTACCAAACGGACCTATTGTAATAAAAGGCCGTTTCGTTTATCTTCAAGACAAATGCATGCACACATGCAATTTAATTTTGGGATGACCCATCCACAGTTGTACACCCAGTTATGCACATTATGTATGTATCCTTCTCCTTCTTCTTTGGGTAATTCGACACTGAGTTTTCCCTGTTATACAATATCTTTTACAGATAAGATAAATTCTAGGGTAGTTTCTTTTAAAAGTGATTTCCTTATACATTTTTGCCCTTGTGAGAATATATGCTCATGACTGTGCATATTTCAGTGTGCTTGCAGGAAAGCTTTGACTGACAATCAGTCGAGGATACGTGGAAGATTTGCAAAGACAGAAGAAGTGAAATCTTCTAAGAAGCAATAACTGGTTTTTCTCTTTAAAATCTAAGAGAAGCGTAGACAAGGTAGCATTTCAGTAGTTAGACCTAATGAAGCTATGAAGAGATTCGTTGCAATATTAGTTTGTATAACGTTAAAGTAAGGTGGTAAGCAGGATTTGGTGGACCATAAATATAAGCAAGCTGAAATAACCTCTTCTATAGATGGAGTTATCCTACTGAAGCTGTATATAAATGTTTGTTTAATAAAATTCAATAAGTTGTTCTTGTAATCATATATTTATATGTGCTATGAATATGCAACCAAAGTGTCTTAACTTATACCCTCTACCATTATCTGTTTGTTAAAACTCAAAACACAGATACCTTTATATGAGAGTGTCCATTTTTAGGCGAATTCTTCTATATATTATGGTGTTTGGTATACCTTGTAAAATTAGAGTACTATATTTTATATCATTTACATATTCGATGTCAATTACAAGAGAAAATATAATTATTTGAGTTGAGGAGTATGATTTACTTTTGAATAAAAAAATAATTATAATGTAAGTCATTCTTAGAATTTTATCGTTGTCACAACATATGAAATTCGGTTTGGATTCTTTCAACAGTACTACTAACATTAAAATGTGCATTAGTTTTATAATCTCTAATCACTAAATTTGGCCATTTGTCCATTTGCACTGCAGTGTTTTACTCTACAAATAGGTATTGAGTGAACTCGTTCAAAGAAACATCCTCCATTTGGTTTGATGTATTTTTTTTATCCTTAGTTTTTATATGAACGCACATAACTTAGGAGCGGACGGAAGAGAGTGGAGGGGGCAGCCATCCACCTAACATATATGCAAAAAGTTCAAAACTTCCTTTTTTGATTAAAAAAATCAATTATGATAATATATATTAGTGAAATGGAGACAGTAAATTTTAATTTAGAAAACTATGAAACACAATTTAATAATTAAATTTACCATACACAATATACTCGTTAAAGGGAGATAAGTAGGATGAGTGACAATTGAGCCACTAGGAATGTTTCAATCTGTAAGTAGTATGACTAAACAATCAAAAGATTTAAAGTTTGACTTTCGCTGATCGTTATCTCAGTCTCTTATTTTGTGAGGGATATATAAATATCATTGTAAACTATTAAAATATGTATTAGTGACTAAAATGACTCGTAACAATTGAAACCAAGTAAAGCAGTGCGAATAAGATTAACTATTGCATTCCGTATATAACTCTTACCTATGATTTCTAACTTTCAACATTTAACCATTTAACATGCCAAAACAATATTCGGCACCAGCCATATTTGCTAGATGGTGCATCAATTATAAGCTCCATATCTAGCTGACCAGAATTGTGCCTGTATAATAATGCATAATTATGTGTAGATGATTACTATTGGCATTGTACACGTGCTAATTCCCATTACCAAATATGTGGAAGTGAGTCTTAGTTACTCTGTAATGTCGAGTGAATATATGACATTTATTGAGATGGCTGAAAAATAAGGAAAGTTTCATTACTTTTTAATCTTTCAAACAGTCAGAAACATTCATTCTCCAATGTAAAGTGAGTAGCAAAGAATTTTTCCAAATGTGGGGCTATCCTGCATGCAGCTCAACTAGTAATTCACTAATTTGTAGGTCACATTAATGGTTTAGGTATATCTCTAATAGCATTTTGTTGCCTACATCAATTAGTTTTCAAATTATTTTACGTAGATCTATGAGAAGTTTATTGGTTACTCTATTGTAGTGCAATGACCAACTCAGTAGTTAGATTATATGATAATTGGTTTGTTGTAGCATATGTAGTGACCCGTTGAAACTTAGATAATCTAATGGTTGTGGTAATGCTAGGTCCTAACCCAGGTATTTTTGGATCTACATATTGATTCAACAGTTAGATTATCTGAAAATAGGTGTGTTTTTAGTGTAGTTGTGAGGCGCTCAACCTCAGATGATCTAATGACTATAGTAATTGTTAAAAATAAGTGCTTTGGTGTTAATTAAGCAAACAAAGGAACAAGAATAAGAGATTCACAATTTAAGAGAATTTGAAAGACAAAAAGAATTGATTTTGTTGAAAAAAAAATTTACAAATGGTTACTTATTTATAAACACAATTCCAATGACTATAAACGGCTATTTATTTAAAATGGCTAGTATAATGGTTAGTAATAACAACTAGTTCCTTGATTTGTGCCTCTTAACTTGATTGAATCAATTTGGACTTAAATTTTTAATATTTTCAATATCCCCCCTCATGTTGGACTTGTAGAAATTGTACAAGTACAACATGGTAGCAATAAAGTGAAATTGTTGTACAATTGGAGGCTTGGTGAGAACATTAGCTAATTGGTCTTCACTTTTCACATAAGGTAGTGAGATTATCTTATCTATGAGCTTTTCTCTTACAAAACGACAATCAATCTCAATGTATTTTGTTCTTTCATGGAAGACCAGATTAGAGGCAATATGAGTAGCCGATTTGTTATCACAATAGAGTGGAATTGGAATATCTATTTTAAAACCCATTTCTCCAAGCAAAGCTTTGATCCACACCAATTCACTCGTCGTAAAAGATATGGCTCTATACTTGGTTTTGGCACTTGACTTGGAAACAACACTTTGCTTTTCGCTCGTCTAAGTCACCAAGAATGAATTTCCTGTCACAAATGTTATGTATCCGATGGTAGATTTCCTTTCTTCCAAATCTCCTGCTTAATCTGCATCTGAGTAAGTATGAACTTGATGGTTTCCATTACATTTCATGATAAGTCCTTGGCCGGGAGCAATCTTGAGTTAGCAAAGAATCCTTTCCACCATTTTCATGTGCTTCTTTTTGGGAGCCGCCATGTATTGACTGACCTGGTGCACCGAATAAGAGATGTTAGGCCTTGTTATAGTTAAATAAATTAATTTACCTTCTATTTTTTATAAATCCGATTGTCTTCTAAAGGTTTTTCCAATGCATCTTCTTCATCAAAGTCATCATGTTCTTCCTTCTTCTTCTTTTTTTTCGGCATCTCAATTGGCAAGAGAGGTTGACAACTCCCGGGAAATATTTGAAATAAGATCGTCCGGTGGAGATTCTTTTATTGAAGATGGGCAGGCGGTTTCACTCCTAGTTTACCTACATCTTTCAAAATATCAAGTGTGTATTTCTTTTGTGATAGAAATAGTCCATTACTTGAATAGGCCATTTCTATCCCAAGGAAATACCTTAGTATGCCCAAGTCTTCAATGTCAAATGATGTTTTTAAGAACATTTTAACATCTTGAATGCCTTGAATATCATCACCAGTGATAATAATGCCATCAACACAAATGAGAACAATAGTAGTACCATGAGAACCAAACTTAACAAAAAGAGAGTGGTCAGAGTTACACACTTCGAATCCATTTTGTTTTAATGTGTTGCTTATTCTGGAATACCACTCTCTAGGAGATTGTTTCAATCCATATATGGTCGTTTTGAGTTTACAAACATAATTATTAGGTACTTTAACTTGATATCCTTCAGGTATATGCATGTAAAACTCTTCTTCTAAACGACCCTGTAAAAATGCATTTTTAACATTCATTTGGATAAGACAACAATCATAGTTAGTAGCAAAAAATAATAGTATCCTATGGGTGCAAATGTTTCTTCATAATCTTGTTCATATGTTACCTGGGTGAATCCTTTTACTACTAACCTAGATTTGTACTTATCTAAAGTTCCATCACTATGTAATTTAGTCTTATAAACCCATTTGCAACCTATGGCCTTTTTTCCTAAGGATAGTTTGACTATGTCCCATGTTTCATTCTTTTCCAAGGCATCTAATTCTTGTTTCTTGGCCTATTGCCAAATTGTTTGATCTTTAGCTTGATTAAAGTTTTTCGGGGTCTTGAATTCTATCCACTTTAGTTAAGAAGGCCCAATATTGATTGCTAATGTGATTAAGGGAACAATAGTTTTGAATGGGATAAATTGCCTGATTACCATGGAAGAAAACATAATCTTGGTTCCATTCGGAGATAGGCCTACGGTTTCTTGGTTCCATTCGGAGATAGGCCTACGGTTTCTTTGAGATCATTTTAGTTGTGGGAGTGGTTTCATAATTAGTAGTGGTGGTTCTAATATCATTTGCACATCACTAGGTTTACTAAAGTCCTGTCTTGGTTCTGTGGTCGTACTCATGCGTATTCTCTAAGGTTTCATTCAGATTTTACTATTGGAGTCTTATTCATGTGAAAGGGTTGAGTTTGATTGGGTAAGAAAAGGATTATGATTTCGGTAATCATCTCAGGACGGTTGATGTATAGGTCTAAATATTGGCATATAGTCAGTGCATCATCTACGGTTTCATCACTTATATCTTCTTTGGTAAAGTAAGATATGTTTTCTAAGAAAGTGATATTTCTTGAAATAAATTTTTTATTAGTTAGAGGGTTAAAACATCTACATCTTTTAGTGTCCACACAATATCCAAGAATGTACATTTAGTACTTTTATGACTTAACTTATCTCTGGAGTGACTATCTATATGCACATAACAAATACAACCAAATACTCTTAAGTAAGTTAAATCTGGTTTGTGACCATATGCTATCTCAATTGGTGACATGTTTTTCAAGAGTTTAGAAACTGTTCTGTTGATTAAATGCATGGCCATACCAATTCCATCACTCCAAGATAAAATTCTTTTGGAATACTAGAGTGAAATATCATGGATCTAACTAAATCTCAAAATGTGCCTATTTTTTCTTTTGGCAACTCCATTTTGGTCTAGAGTATATGGACAAGTAGTTTGATGAATAATGCATTTTCAACAAAAAACTCTTTAAATACATTGTTAACATACTCTTTTCCATTGTCCGTTCTAAGTTGTTTAATTGTTGAGTTAAATTAATTTTCAATTAATGAAGTAAACTTAACAAAACATTCAAATGTTTCGGATTTAGCTCTCATTAGGTATACCCATATATATTTTGATTTATGATATATAAAACTAATAAAGTATCTACAATTATTGTGAGATAAATTTGGTGCACACTAAAGGGCCGAATGAACTAAATCAAAAATATTTTCATAGTCACTTTGATAGCTTACAAAAGGTAACCTAATCTATTTACCTCAAAATAAAAGATAAACATGTTTTGAAATCATGAAACTTTACATTAGGCATAGTTAACTCAAGAAACATTTCTAGGTGGATGACCTAATCTAGCATTCTATAATTCTTCAAGGTTTCGGTTTTCTTCAACACTAAGTGCTCTAGTTGTGTTTTCTAAAATGTAAAGTCCATCTTTCAATTTTTCCTCACCAATCACATGGCTGGTTGGTATGTCCTAAAAGATGACTTTGTTAGGATCAAAGATTGCATACAATTTAATTCCCTACTAAGCTTACTTACAAAAAGCAAATTCGAGGCAAAGCTAGATAAGTATAATCCTTCGGTTTGGTGTGCTAAAATGTTCAATTTTCCTATTCCTTCTATAGGTATTTTAGTTCCATTACCAAGTTTAACATGTTTTTCATCACACAACGATTCAATATTGGATGCATTTATCTTATCTTTAAATATGTGATTACTAGCACTTGAATCAATAATCCATGATTCAAAACAAGTAGTCAACTTAGATTTCATACCTTGGCCATGAGACATGCTTGGTTTGTAAGAATTGAGAAGCTTAGCTAAGGGCTTCTTTTAAAAGGTTTGAAGTAGGATTGCTTTTGATTGCATGCTTAGCTTCTTGAATAATTAGCTTGCTTGGGAGATCCTTAGGCTTGAGGTGAGGGAGTAATTCCCAACATTTTTGTTTTGGATGCCCTTGCTTGCCAAAATATTCACAATTTCTACATTATTTGTCAAGATGACCAATTTTGCCTGATTTTCAGCACTTTGGTCGTGTCTTTTGTCCTTGAATGTTGTTTCCAACTTGTGTGGAGGTATTTACGTAAGCAATTGAGCCATTTTCCTCAACAAAAGCAACTCTTTCGGCCTTCGGTGCATCATTGAGCTTTCTTGCTGTGATTTCTTTTTCAACTATACCAATCACTTCATTATATATCCTCAACAAATTTCCTTTTCCTCTAAACTGCTAGTTGATTACTTTCCACAAGTCTTTGGCATCCTTTGTATTTTGAAGTGCACCAACACGAGAGGAATCAATTGAGTTGATAATTCACATGAACACTACTGTGTAACCGTATGGAGCCGCTCATTATACTCTTTAGTTCTTCCTTTGGAGGCCGAATGTCGACATTTACATAGCCAAAGACCCTTTAGGCTGCATTGATCCACATTGAAAAATTTTTATCATTAAGTGGGAATGTTGTGAGCTTGATTCCAATACCGTTGGTGGTATTAATTTTGAAGATACTCTCCTTGGTTGAGTTTGAACCCGTTTCTGCCATGACCAAATTTAGCTAAGATAAAATTTTAGGGTATTGAAAATAACCAAGGGAGACACAAGACTTATGGTGGTTAATAAACACTCAAAGCACTTAATAGTGCTCTGATACCATATTAAAAGTAAGTGCTTTGTGTTAATTAAGCAAACAAAGGAACAAGAACAAGAGATTTACGATTTAAGTGAATTTGAAAGAGAAAAAGAATTAATTTCATTGAATAAATAATTTATAAATGGTTACTTATTTATACATATAATTCCAATGGCTATAAACGGCTAGTTATAATGGATAGTTACCTTGATTTGTATCTATTGACTTGATTGAATCAATTTAGATTTGAATTTTTAATATTTTCAATAATAATTAATGTGGAGTTCTTAACCTAAACTTTTTTGGATCTGCAGATTGATTTTGTATGATTAAAAAATTGAATAACAAGTAACGGCTGATCTATAAGTGCACTAAAGATGACTTGCATTTGTTAAGGTAACTGATATGAAGAAGCATAAAAAACTAATATTGACTAGCACAAACAGAAACACTAGAAATACAAGAAACGACTCTGATGAACATTAAGGGGGCAAAAACACTAATTTAGTTTTTTATTTTTAAGGTATCGATTATTGGTCCCTTATCTATTACAGTAGACTAATTTGGTCTTTATCTTTAAAAAAAATTAACCAATCTAAGATCTAAGATGAAAATCATAGACAAATTAATAAACCAAGTCATGTAATAATCAGGCGATCGTTAACTTGTAGTAGACGTGTTATCAATGATTCCGTTAGTTTATTCACAATTCACATTCATCATAAGTCTTAAATTAGTTTATTTTTCTAAGGATGAGGGGCCATATTAGTCTTTTTGATAATTAAGAAACCAATTGTTATACCCTAAAGATAAGAGATCAAATTGGTCTTTTTCCAAAATTAAGGCATCTTAGAAATTTGAGAAGGAAATTAATGCTTACTTGAATAACAAGGTACATTTACATTAAAAAAAAAAAAAAAGGGAAAAAAGTTACATTTACATAATCAAAATAAATGCTGTACTAGAATTATTATAACTATCCTTTAGGGCCTGTTTTGTCAAGAATCATTCTTACATGTGGAGTTATTTTAATTTCATTTATTTCTCCTTAAGATGACAATCATTTGCGTGGAACAAACAGCAAAATTCTTTAAAATATTGTGAGCCTTTTATATTATATCTGATAGTTTTCTGGAGTGCATAGTCTAATTAGCTTAGCAGCGAAGCTTTTTGGTGCAGAAACACGGCTGTAGTCTTCCATCTAGGACTAACGACGTCGATGCAGTCAAGACAAAAAATTAAACAAAATAAAATAAAATAAAGGGGGTTTAGAATGCTGGTGAGAGTGTCTGGTACGTACAATTGGACTTTACGGTCATTTTGTCAAGGTCTAACTCTACTTTGTACCTCTCAATTTATTTTCATTTCTCATTTTGTACTATATATTTATATTTTGAATGTATTGCGCTCTGAAATCTAAAATTTATCCCATTTCAATAGAATTTTTAATGCCATTAACAAAGTTAACGAATGTTAAGTAAGTGCATATACACGCGCTTGTTTAGGAGTGTCTTGAACCAATAGAATTAGTCATTACAATTCACTATGCACTTCTTTACTTATGATTAATTCTCACTTTACATCTCGAATTTTAAATTTTTGGACACATTGCATCTTTAACTCTTAAATTTGTCCTACTTTGGTTTAATTTCTAATAGTGTTAAAAAATTTGACGAATATTCCACTTTTGGCGCGTGCTGTGCACGGCTGGAATATCTATTGACTTTATGAGGTGACAGTATTAAAAATTTGACTTAAATAGATAAATCTGAGAGTTTAGGGTGTAATGTATCTAAAATATATATATATGATGCAAAGTGAAAATCTAGTACAAATTAAAGGATGTAAAGTAGAATAAGCCCTTTTCTCAATTATTTTCTGGGTGATTTGTATTGTCAATGCTAGTTCTAATTGTTATTGAGTTTTGTAACTGAGTTCCAATTAACTTGCCATGTCTAGAACACTTGGCTATGTGATATGTTGATGTTAAAATTTGTTATGTACTCATGTGAGGTTTTGTCTATTTTGACTAGAATCTCATGATTTTGTCCTTGAAAAAGCGCCTCACATGGGGAGTGACCCCCTGTCTTATAAGTAAAACTATTTTTTAGCAATCAATCAATATGGATCTTAATTTGGCCCTTCCACCTTACATCACCACAAGTCTCCTAACTAAAGAAGAGTCTTGTGCATGGTCTGAGGGTCCGGTAGATGGTACCATTATGTTGATGCTAGAAGTACAAATTTGTCATGTACTCATGTAAGGTATTGTCTGCTTTGGCCAGAATCTCACAATTTTTTCCTTAAAAAGATGTCTCACATTGGAGGGGTAGCCCCTACCTTATAAATTAGAATTTTTATTAGCTATCAACCAATATGGAATTTTTAATTCCTCCACTTTCTATTACCACAAGCCTCCCAACTAAGGAAGACTCTTATATATGGTCTGAAGGTCCCACAGATGGCACCATTATATTGATAAAAAAACTTGAGCGATGATTAACTCGTGTGCAGTATCGTCCAAAGTAAAAATTGAGTACCACATGTAATACTAACTTTTGAATGACCTAAAAACAAAATGGGTGAGGCTGTGTCTCTCGGGGTAAGTTGCGACGCTCAAGTCAGTATTTAGACCAGACAGTATAATTCAATAAAAATTTAGAATTTATGAAATTAGGAAAGTAATTAAGTAATGAATCTAACCCGTCATTTTGATATTTATACCTGTGATGTTGAGTCAAATCGATATGGGGAAAATAGAACATTTATTATTTGATCTGTTTAGGCCTATTTGGATCGCAATGATAAAATTACTAAAATATCTCTAATAAAATCGGGCCCGAAGGCGCATGTAATATTATTATTAAGTGTATTATTTTGATGTTATCGTGAGAGATTTCTTTGCCTATATATTCTTCTTATTTATCTTTATTGAGAAAAAACTATTTGGACAAATTATTTTATTCATTAATTATTTCTTAATATATCTTCTAACCGCTGTTTTGTATCACATACATTGCATCGAAGAAGTAACTACATTACTTACACAAAATGATATCTTAAATAGTAGCTATTCAAATAGAGTTGTTGATTCAGCGGATAGGCAAAAGCAAAGTTTGCGAAAGGATTTTGACAAAGGGAGAGAAAAAAGACACCTGACATTCCTAAAAGCAAAAAGGAGATGTAATTAACCGCTTTAATCTCTGATGTGGACGTAATTGATTTTTTGATATGATCGGCTGTCCTTCTTGCAATTCTTATTACCATCTTTAGAAGGTGATTTTTGCCTATTTAGTAATAATAAATGTGCCATTATGTTTTCCAGAATATGACCTCCATATGACACTGACACAGAGGGATGATATGAGAAGTCGATTGACATCCTTAAGTTGATTGGCATGGCAGAAGAAGGGAGGTTGGGGCTTTATGACGATGGACAAATTAAGGACTCCAAAATGAAAACCTTTTGTAGTTGTTTTATTAACTAGTAGGAGTGTGATTTTATTTCGTAAAATGATTTATAAATTTATAAATTCAGAATTATTACCAAAATTAATTCACGTTATAAAATTATATTAAATCACCAATTTCTCGATTTTAAATAATTGATCGGATGTTGTTTTTTCTTCTGTAAATCTAGTAACAGGTATTTTATTTTGTCAGTTTGTATAGATTTACGGTTTTATTTCAAGTTAAAAGGAAAGAGAAAACTGAAGATTGGTTGTTGGAATTGACACTATAATATTTATGCTCATATTTAGGGATGTAATTTCAGAAACCGAGATTTATGCTAATATTAATTATTTAATTCTCCCGAACTTTTAAAAATAATACTTGCCTCCTCTAATTTTATTTTTATTGTAACATTATCAGGCATAAAAATTATTTTAAGGAGAGCGAAACTCTAATTATTCCAGTTTCATCCCTAGTAACAAATTTTTAGCTTATTACAATAGTTGGAGATGAGGGAAAAGAAAATTTAGGTTATAAATAATTCTTGTGTAAAATAATATTCGTTGTAACTTTTTATTCCATTCATCAATTAATATCAAATATAAAAATTTAATTTTTTTTTTTTTACCATTTACAAGTTCATGCATGATTTCCTATAAAATACTAATAGCATATATTTTAATTGTAATAGTATATGTTATGTTTCTAAATATTTTGTATTTTTACTGAAAAAGACACGTACAAGCAAATTAATAAATGCATACATATTTGTAAATAAGTTAACAAAAAAATTATTAAAAACTTCATTTCAAATTTTTAGAATTACATAAGTTTATGATTTCCTAAACAAAATATCAATCACATTTTTTTATCAGAATATATGATACATGCTTACATGTTTTAAATTTTTGTTTGAATAGACACACACGAGCAATACAATCAAATACATTTTTATAAATAAAGTTTCAAAAAATATCAAAACTATAATTTATATTTTTTACAAGAATTTCTGATTTTAAAAACAAATTATCACTCGCATTTTTTATTATATTATATGGTATGTTTCTATATATTTAAATTTTTTGCCAAACTGATGCACAAATAGATAAATGTGCACAAGTAATTATTTGCACGACAAATTTTATTGCGAAAATAAGTTTTAATTTATTTTGATTTGCGAGTTTGTAATTCCTAAAAAAATTACTAATCATATTATTTTATCATATATCATATGGTGTGTTGCTATCTATTTAAATATTTGTTTAAACAAACAACCACAAATAAAAAATGCACACATATTTTTGTAAATAGTAAGTTTATCAAAAAATTTGTTGTAAAACATAAAAAAGTGCCAAGTGAAATTGTTAAAAGAACTTCAAGGGAGGTTTCTAGTATTACCCTTTTTGTTATATGGCTAAAGTGGTAAAGGAATAAATGAAATTTTATGTAGTTTGGTACTAATTCTAGGTCTCACTAATAAGAGAATGGAGGTATGTGATATTTCTAAAAATTTGAGGGTACTACGTGATATTAGTATAAATTTTATGGGAATTTATGTAATCATCCCTTATATTTATCATGTTAATGCGACAAATTCATAGGATTTGTTATGTCAGCTTCTACTTTAATGTGAAATAAACATGTTTTTGTCTGACTTATCTTTTTGGTTATATGATTAAGGTATCTCCAATCTTTAGTTTAGTTTTGCATAAAGGGTGTTTTAATCAGAGGACAAAAATAGTGGAAAAGTTAGACAAAAAACTCATCAAACAGGATCCTAGGATACAGACGACCAATCAAATGGGCGCGCCAAACAAGAATAGACAGGCGCCAACGAATGCAGAAAACACCCCTACGGTGGAGAATTTTTACTTGAACCGAGTTATGTTATCTGAACTCGGGTATGGGTGTCGGATAAGAGTACATATCTTGGTGTCAAATTCGTCAATTTCATAAATTGAAAATACGAGGACTCGAAAAAAGTGTTGAATATGAATACGGGGATACGTATTGTAAATGATATATGATAATAATATTAGTAATATAAATTAATGACATAAAGCAACTTATATTATTTTATGACTCAATTTTGAAAATGTAAATAAATTTGGGTGTAATATATTACAAATAATAGTGGTGCTTAGGTGTGAGATATTTAAAATAAATAAAATTAGGGGTAAACTGATAAAATTTCAAAGTATTAAGGTAAAATATGTATATTTTAACTTTAGTTAAATTAGCATGAGGGAAAATACAAATATGTTAAAGTTCAATGGTTTAAAAGAAAAATACAACAAATAATATATCTTCGTTACCCTAATTTCTACACTCACTTCAACCTCTTGTAGTCATTTTCTGTCGTCTTCAGCTATCTCTACAT
This sequence comes from Cinchona pubescens, assembly GCA_025175665.1. Classification (NCBI taxonomy): domain Eukaryota; kingdom Viridiplantae; phylum Streptophyta; class Magnoliopsida; order Gentianales; family Rubiaceae; genus Cinchona; species Cinchona pubescens. Next base: position 1,644,797 of record JANKKI010000249.1, read on the forward strand.
CTGCATCTTCTAATCGTCTTCCACGTACCAACCAGAAGGTCATCTCTTCCTCTCTTCGTCTTTTTCTCCTCATCGTCTTGTATTCATCTCAGTCGTGTCGTCTTTTTCTTTGTCTGTTACAGCAATCTCCATGAATGAGTAGACCCATGCGAGCCTTCTTCCTTTATCTGCAACTTTAATTAGCAACCTCCCATCTTCGTCGAAGTAGATTGAGTCAACACACCTATTTCAGCTTGACCAGATCTGATATGAACCTCGCACCCGCACCCGCGTTATATCATGTCAACACGACTGCGGTAGGGTCAAACAAAGAGTCCGGGTAATATAGGAACCGAGTTTTTGACATGTATCGTGAATCTCTTAATCGTGGAGAGGTCACATCATGACTGGATCCAACCGTCCAAACAAGAATTTTCTCCCCTTGAGTGCATCTAGTAATAATTATTAAAAAATACTTAAGTACATTCGATTTTAGTATCCTAGTAAATCTTGCGATTAGAATTAAAATTTATGCAACTCGTTCACATTAACTGATGTTATTTATTTCATAAAGTTTAATTTACACTGCACGATTTATAAATGGGACCAAGTCTATTTAAGTATTTCCCTTAATAATTTATGTTATCATGAAGTGTTTTTCTTGCTTCTGTTTCTACCAGTTAAACGAGAGCAATAAGGCTGTTAATTAAAGCAAAATTACATTAAATAAGCACTAAGATGTTAAATTGTTGATGAAGTTCCAAGAAATTATGAAGCAATTGATTTGGAGATCGTTTGGAAAAAAAAAATGATTTGCAGAGCTTCCAAACTAGCAACATATGTCACAGATTTGACAATTTGCCATTGTGCTAAAATTATGGTAAATGCTTCTATGATCTTGTTCTAAACTATTTATAAAAAATTATAAATTTTTCAAAAAAATTATAATTTTTTTTTGAGATTAAAATGAAACAACTTTTAATGTATTTAAACATGAAAAGTCATAAAATTTTGTTTTTTTTTTTAAATTTTGTTCACAAATTCTTTCGTAAAAAAGTAGTTTTTTAATTTTAAAAAATTATTATAAATTACTTTAAAAAAAGAAAGTTGAAAACAAGAGGATGCATCGTCAATATTGATGAATAAATTAATATATACCAATTAGTATATATTTTATTTTTCAACCGGTAACAATTTATAATCTAACTCGTATCTAAAGAGAATGAGATAGGCATAATTTGGCCAACGAAACTAGAAAATTTATCGTTTATCTTGATGATGTAAGGTCAGAAACTTGAACCATTAACCTGACAATGAAAAAAACGCCTTACCAATTAGTATAGTAGCTACTAGCTAGGCACTTTTAGTCCTCTTCTTGCCTACTAAATTACTCAAACTTCTTTGCCTTCTTTTCACTATCAACTGATGCATCGGATTCTATGTCCAAGTAGAAGTCCATCTAATTTCTTGAGTGTATGAGGTTTCACTTCCACTGTGAACCAGCATCATGATTTCAACAATGATCCTCTCATCCAAATAGTGAAGAAGTCAATATTACTATTGATCTTTTTTTTTTTTTTTTCCGATATTGTTGTTGATCTTAACACCGAATATGCTTAATGATGAAGAGTGAAATTGAAAGAGAGAGAAAGTAGAGAACTAAAGAGAAAATATGAGAATTGATTTGAAGAAAGAGATTAAAAGAGAGTAATTATTGTCTGGACCTTCACATTCAAATCCCTTATTTATAGATACACATGAGAGATACTGGGCCAACATCCTACTAACTTAATCATGTTCAAATTACAAAATTTTCCTTAATGAGGTTGACACGTAAGCACTTCTAGAACAATCATTGAAAATGTGTCAAGTTCTAATCTTGAGTACCATCAATAGTTTTCTTAGCTTGGTATTGAACCTTGAGGTTGAGGACGAGTTCATGATAACCAACAGAAGTCCCATGCAACTTTCCTCAGGTTATAATGCTGAAGCTCGATTCACCTGTTATGATTTGTCGAATAGAGGACTGTGACGTGCTAAACCAAAGAGCATATTCCCCGAGCTAAAACACGTATGAGCCTCGAGATTTTCTAAACCACTCACTATGGAATCCAAAACTTTTCCTTTTTTTCCATAATGGCGAGTTTCCCTATGAAGCCTACTGTTTAGTAATTATTACTCCTCCATAATGGCTGCAGCTCACCAAGTCCCCATGCACCATTATTATATTCACTGTATCAAGCCATTATTGCATTTACTGCACTGTGTTTTGTTTTCTCGACCCGTTTTTAGTACTTCTCCTTAAAAGGCTCCCTTATTTTACATTATTTTAAATTCCAAAGTGTCCTTTAACTTTTCATTTTCCTCCTAATTTTCAGGCAGAAAATTTTTATTTTCCCATTAACTAGGGCATAACTCTGGACTATTTATACACCCCTTATCCCCGAAATCTCACTTTTTTGCTCTATTTTTACCTTTTCTTTTCTTCGCCTTTGCAATAATTCTCCCTTCCTCTTCCTTGTATTCCTTTCTCTTTTCCTCTCTGAGTAAATCACTCCCTATGTCACCGTTGTCCCTCCTTTTCCTACAGATCTCTCGCAAATCTCTCATTTCTCGGCCAGTCGTCACCGTCCGTTGCCAAACTGAACATCGTTTGTTGTAACTTTTTCCAGCAAAGTTCTAGTTTTTCGAGTTTTTTTCATGTTTTTCCCACATTTAACCAGGAGAAATGGCCGGTACATTCACTCATTCTTCTCTCATAAGAATTCCTCAAGCCCCTTTCCCTTTAAATGAAACTGACAGGCTACTTAACCCCTTTGACGAAAACCTCCTTGCAGCAGTCCCCTTAAATTTTCCACCCTAACCTTCTTCAGTCGAACTTCCACACAATAACTACTCCAGCCTTCAAACCTTAAACACTTTGAACACCCTCAAACCAGAAGATATCAAAATTCTTAGGGATTGGTACTGATTCCCAAGTAATATGCATATCAAACACCCAACCCCTAAGGACCGAGATCACTTGCCACCACCTAGTTACTTAACTGTTTACCAGGAGCAATTCGAGGCAGAGTTGAGATAGGATTGAGGCTCCCCATTGCTCCTTTTCTATTCTAACTTTCTGACCATGAGATATCAGCATATCCCAACTGCCCCCTAATGTTATCCGTCTTATTGCTAGGTTTTTCTTCCTTTGTAAATTATACGATATACCTCTTTCCTGAAATATCTTTGGGATGATACTCAAGCTTTCCCCTATAAGGGATTTTTTAAGGTTTCTCCCTAAGTTCCGGGCAAACAGCTCATCTCGAGAAACCCTTCTTTCGTTCATGATTGGAAAAAGTCTTTTTTCTTCATTCGTTACTTAGATCCTCTGATGCCTCGAAATCCCTGGAACCTCATTAAGGAAAACTTAAAGGCAAAGAATGTCTCATCTCCAGACTCCAATGATGCTAAAAGGTTCATCGAGTCCAACTTCAGAATAAACTTACACAACTAGGCGACCATTCTTTCTAACAATATCTTGGCCTGGGCTGGACTGTTTTCTTCTCATAATACATGTCCTGAGGACTATAATCCTCATAAAGATTGCAAAATTTTTTATCTTTGTCTCTTTTCTATTTTTTGTTTTTTACATATCTGAAATGATGATCTTTTCTTTTTGGCAAAGCTCGGAACATTCATGAGAGGCTTGGTTTCCACCATCCCTGCCACTGGTGCGGGTTCTTCCACCCATACTGCACCATCCTCTACCACAATAAGTGCCACTCTATCATGTCCCCAAAATGGGATAATGACACGCTGTATCTTGGGATCACCCCAAGTATGCAAGGCACAATACAAGAGCAATAAACAAACCGTAATACCTGTCATTAGACCTCAAAATCAACCAAAATAATACCACAAAGCATATTCAACAACCATATTCATAAGAATCCACGAAAATCAAGTCACAACCATATACAAATATCAAACCACAATCCAGCAACAGTCGGAAGTTCAATCACACAAGTTCATAAGCACACAAGCTTGAACACAAGAACAAACCTCAAACTAAAATGGTAAGCAGGAAATAACTCTAGTTTCAATAACTGGGATCCGAACTGTAACCCCCTCCCAATTCAATACTTGACTCAGGACCAACTAACGTCTCTTGTGTTGGTCCCAAATCAACATAAGAGGGGGGTGAATTAAGTTTCTAAAATAATTTTAGAAAGATTAAATTTATTGAGATTTTTCAACTAACAATTAATATAATGAAGATAGAGTCACTGAAACTGTGAAGAAAGAATGAGAGAAAATTAAACAACCAATACTCCCAAGCTAACAAGCTTGAAGTATTAATCCACTAGAATGCTTCACACACTTGGTGAGCCAATAATCTTTACAAAGTAGGAAAATTCTTGTTCACACTAAAACTCTTTTAATTGAGCCAAGAATTTTACTCACAACCTCACTTTTGTACAAGATTATTACTCCACTCAAAATTGAATTGCACTCTAAGTTGCACACTAATACAATATAGCACTATAGCCAATTTGTACTAAAATTGTTCTTTTCTAAGGCTTGCATTCAATGTATCAATTTTTAGATAGATTTTACAGAACAATAGAGCAGGTATTTATGGACCGATAAATGGTGTTTGTAACTACTTCTAAATAGCAACATAATAAATGCACAAAAACTAGTCATTGAGGTTTCAAACGTCAGAGATAAGTATGATGCATCCGACATAGCATCCGATCTCAGTGCAGTTGGTGAAGGATATCGTTCGAACGGTCGTGCATGCGTCCGTTTCATCGTCCGAACTGAGCTTCAGACGATCGTGTACGTACGAAGGAAGCTTTGTTTGGACAGTTGTATGCGTCCGTAGAGGAGCATAAGAAACTTGCTTTCTGCCTGTCTATTTGGACGGTGAAATGCGCCCGAGTGAATCTGTATCGGACACTCCTGTTCGTCCGAGAGAACTGACATAGTTTGGACGGTGTACTGCGTCCGAACAACCTATTTCTAGCAGAAAAGGTAACAGACTTGCAAAACCTATTTTCAGAGTTTAATGCTTATGTCATCATCAAAATAAGGTTTAAAAAATATCAAATCTTGTTGGTCCTCGACTGCAAACAAAGGAGAAATCATAATGGAGTAAGCATATTATGCTTAGTAAATAATAATTAAACCCAATTATAGATAACATGTATATAATCAGTACAGGGAATAATATACGAGACATTATCCATATTTAAAATGCAAATGCCAATCATCGAGCTCATGGTTCACAAAAGTCTTCCCAGCACTGGATCCAGGTCTATCCGTCCGAGTGGACAAGGCATAATGGAGTGTCTATCACTTGTCTTCTCGATAGACTGTGTATAACATTTACGAAGCAGATTACTCAGTATATCATTTCATTCACTTACTCATAGCCAAATCCACTAAAGTGATCTATTGAGCCCTTCACAGTAATCATTCATTAACCCATAGCACAATAATGAACCAAGAGAGTGTTATACCGTTATGATAAAAATTAAGATAGGGGGTTTATTTTTTAGTATCACCCAAATTCTCAAATTAAGCAATAATTAAATTTATGAAAATAAGATAAAAATCCTAACAATTAGGGTTCATAATTTCAAATATATCACTAGGTTAAGAATTTTCAAAACCCTAATTCAAATCTCACAAAAATAATAGGTAAAAAGTCATTTGAAATCATAAATCAAATCTCAATAGCTCATAAACATATTTGATACTAAAATCAAATCACAAAACAACAAAATTAAATAAATTAATTTCTTGATGAACTTGAAATTTAACATGAAACCATGCAAATCTTGAAGTAAAACTTACTTATGAAGTTGGATTAAAGGTCTATGATGATTCCTGGATCACCAATTTGATTTGAATGGAAAAAATCATAAACTAGTGATTGAATTTAGAAGCTTGAATTGAAAAGTTTAGGGAAAATGTCCTCTGGAGCTCTCGTTGGATTTTTGGAAGATGAAAGGAGTAGATGACTCAAGAAGATTCGTAGCTATGTTTTAATAACTTTTTAAATTTACACTTTAGTCCCTCAAATTTTATAAAATTATACTTTGACTCAAAAATTTTAGGAGTCTGAAAATATTTAAAAAAGGTAAAATGATTATTTAATATTTGAAAGGGATATTAATGAGTATTTAAAAGGAAAAGATCAAGTACGAAAATGTGTGAAGTGATCCAAAAAAAAAAGTCAGCTATTATACTTTCCCCTTCTTAAAAAGAGTTTCGACCTCGAAACCTAAGTACCTACGAGACAAACAAGTAAGGATACTTGTTTCGCATGTCAGTTTCAAATTTCCATGTTGCCTCCCTTTCTGAATGATTGGACCACTGGACCTTAACAAATAGAATAGATCGATGTTGAAGGACTTGTTCTTTGGTATCAATAATGCAAACTGGTATCTCTTCATAAACCAATTCTTTCTTACCACTGATAGGTTGATATTTGATCACGTGGCTTGGATCGGATATGTATTTTCAGAGCTGTGAAACATGAAATACATTTGTGCACTCGAGCCAACTGTGGAGGTAAAGCCAACTGATATGCTAGGTTTCCAATTCTTTCTAATATCTCGAAGGGTCCCACAACTATATCTCAGACTCAATTTTTTACTCTTACCAAATCTCATAACCCCTCTAGTTGGCGAAACCCGTAGGTATACCTTGTCTCCAACTTGAAATTCCAATGGTTTTCTTTTCATATCTACCCAACTCTTGTGTCTATCTTAAACTCTCTTGAGTCTATCTCAAATAACAGCTATCTTGTCCACTGTAATTTGAATCAATTCTGGCCCTGTTAATATTCTTTCCCCAACTTCATCCCAATATAAAGTTGACCAACATTTCCTTCAATACAAAGCTTTATAGGGAGCCATGCCGATGCTGCTGTGGTAACTGTTATTGTAGAAAAATTTCATCAACATCAAATGTTCATCCCACAAGCCCTTAACATATCTTCTAAAGTCTGAATTGTCTGTTCTGATTGCCCGTCTGTCTGGGGATGCAATGCAGAACTTAAAACTACTTCTGTACCCATGGCATGTTAGTAGGCTATCCAAAACCTAGAAGTGAACCTTGGATCTATATCTGAAATAATATCTATCTAACAGGTACACCATGTATTTTTGCAATATTCTCTATATAGACCCGCACTAATCTATCCATAGGAGTAGAAGTCTTCAAGGGCAAGAAATGAGCAGATTTGGTTAATCTGTCCACAATAACCCAAATGCAATCATGTCCCAATCTGGTCTTGGGCAACCCACTAATGAAATTCATTGTGATATGCTCCCATTTTCATTCTGGAATAGGCAATGGGCTCAATAAACCACTGGGCTTCTGGTACTCGGCCTTTACCTGTTGACAAACCAAACACTTCGATACAAATTCAGCAATTTTCCTTTTCATGTTGTTCTACCAGAAAATATTGTTTCAAATCTTTGTACATTTTAGTACTACTAGGATGAATAGAAAATCTGAAACTGTGAGTTTCAGCCATGACCTCTTTCTTCAAGTCTTCATTTGCAGATACACCAAGCCGTCTTTGCATTCAAACAATGCCATTATCAACCCAGAATTCTCCTAGATCTCCACTTTCTACCCTATTCTTGGATCTTCAATAATTCTGGATCTGTAATTTGAGTTTGTTTAATCCTGTCTATCAAAGTCGGTCGTACCACAAGTGCTACTAAAATATTGGCTGTGGACTCCACAATCTCCAAATTTAATTCCTTCATTTGCCTTATCAACATATTAGCTGTGAACTCTGAAAATTTTCTGCTCAGTGCATCTGCTACACTGTTAGTTATTTATTGGATGATAACTAATCTTTAAGTCATAGTTTTTGAGTAGTTCTAACCAACTGCATTGCCTCATATTAAGTTCCTTCTGTGTGAATAAGTGTTTGAGACTTTGATGATCTATAAATACTTCACACTGCTTCCTGTAAAGATAGTGTCTCTAAATCTTTAGGGCAAATACAATGGCTGCTAATTCCAGATCATGAGTAGGGTAATTCTATTCATAAGGTTTCAACTGTCGCAAGGCATAGGCAATAACCCTACTATTCTGCATCAGTACACAACCCAAACCATTCTTAGAAGTATCACTACAGATCACATACTGGAGTATACCCTCCAATTTTGGATGGTAAGGATAACATTGGTGCGGATATCAATCTCTTTTTCAACTTTTGGAAACTAGCCTCATAATCTGCATCCTACACAAAATTAGGTCTTCTTCTGGGTAAGTCTGGTTAATGGCACAGCTATCAAGGAAAATTCTTCTACAAATTTTTGATAGTAACCTGCCAAATCCAAGAAACTGCGAACCTCTGTCACATTTATCAGTCTGGGCCAGTCTGAGATGATATGCCCCATAAATGTTACACTCTTCAACCAGAATTCACAATTACTGAACTTTGCATACAACTTCTGCTCCCTTAACTTCTGTAAGGCCAGTTTGAGATGGGTTTTATGCTCTTCCGCTGAAGGTGAGTACACCAAGATATCATCAATGAATACTATCACAAACCTATTTAAATAGGTTTGGAATACTATATTCATAAGGTCCATGAAAGCTGCAGGTGCATTAGTCAGGCCAAAAGGTATCACCAAGAACTCATAGTGGTCGTATCTAGAAACATGTGTTCAAAAAGAACTTTTTGAAACATCCTCTGACTTGATCCTCAACTGATGGTACCCGGATCTCAGATCTATTTTGGAAAACACCATGGCACCTTACAATTGATCAAACAAATCATCTTTCCTTGGCAAGGGATATTTATTCTTGATTGTGACTTTGTTCAATTCCCGATAGTCAATACACAATTTGAGGCTGCCATCTTTCTTCTTCACAAACAACACTGGAGCTCCCCAAAGAGATACACTGGGTCTGATGAATTTCTAATCTAATAACTCTTGCAATTGCATTTTCAATTCCTTAAACTTTGTTGGGGCCATTCTGTAAGGAGCCTTAGAAATTGGGCAGTCTCTGGTGGTAGATTAATTTCAAACTATATTTTTCGCTCTGGTGGTAAGCTTGGCAAATCCTCTGGAAAGACATCTGAAAACTCTCGGACCATTGAAATGTCTTCTAGTTTAGCACCTTCTTTTTCTGTAATGATCACTAAACTAAGAATGCTTCACAACCCTTCCCGTCAATGCCATTAGTGCCTATAATGCTGACAGTAGTGACATAGGTTGTCTGTCTAGTTTCTTGATATCACCCTGATCCACAATTTTTTCTTTTTTTGAAAAACAAAATCAAACTTTCTTCTCCTTGCATTAGAGGGGTTCCTGCATAATTGTGAGACAACCAATCCATATCCAGTATTACATCCAAATCAGACATATTAAGTTGCACTAAATTAGCATCGAACTCATAATCACCCAACGATACCTTACAACTGGGATATACCCATCTATATTCAAGAATCCTATCCCCTGGTGTACCCACTCTATAAGGGGTATTAAGCCAATCAGGTTTAACATTCAACTTTCTAGTGACTCTTCTAGAAATGAAGGAATGCATAGCACAACTATCAAATAGAGCAATCGCAGACACATTATTAATTAATATCATACCTATCATAACTTGGCTCGATCCATCTGCTTCTTGCTGGGTCAAAGCATAAACTCGGGCTGTAATTGGCCTTGTGCCACTACCACTCCTCCTCTCTTATGGCATCTGCCGCTGTGATAGTCCTAGCCTGGTAGTAGGGCAGTCTCTGATCCTGTGTTCAAAACTGCCACAGGCTAAGCATGCTCCAGACCTCCACCTATACTCTCTCACGTGAAAACGATGACAATAACTTCACTCTGCAATACGAGGTCGTGCTTGAAGTGGGATTGGTACTGATACTGTCCCTCCCCTCTTGTCAATAACCTGAGAAGGTCCAGCAATAGGTAAGGGTGGTCGCGGTCTCACCTGCGGTGGCAGGGACCTGAAACCACGAAACTATGAAATGGTGGCTGCAGTGGTCGTACACTGCGGGTTGAAGGTACTGCAGGTCTATAAATTGGTCTCTGTGGAAGAACATATGGACCTCTGTCATTCTTCTTTTTCGCTACCTATCGTCTCAGGTATGTATCTACACGAGCACTACCATCACACAACTTTTTGAATGTATCTGAATCTACAGTTGCTATTTTATCCTGAATATCTTTTAGCAAATTCCTTCTGATAATGATCATATTTTTCTACCTTATCACTCATGACCCCTACAGAAAACATCCCCAATGCATGAATTCTGTGTGAATACTCCACTACTAACATTCCTGGAGTCTGTCTAAATAAATTAAATTCGTCTCTCCGCTTAACTCTCATGTGTGAAGGTAGAAGTGCTCCAGAAATGCCTCCCTAAAAGCCACCCATGAAATCTGTCCTGTAAGACCAAGTACAAGTCTTACCCTTTTCCACCATCTTGCTGCATCTCCAACCAAATACGACTTGACTATTGGGACCCAATACTCATCAAGCACGTTTAACAATTCTAAATTTTCTTCAATTTGGCCCAGCCATTTTTCTACTTCGTCTGAATCGTGTCTACCCTCAAAAGTATGAATATTGATCTTCATGATTTCCCGGTGATAGTAGTCAATATCCTTAACCTCTGGTTGTGGTGGTGGATTAGGTGCAAAAGTCACAGGAGTAGTATGAAAGGCTGCATGCACCGCTTACCCTACAATCGCCGCAATTGTGGTATAATCTATCACCGGCACATGTGTTTGTGACGATTGAGACTGTTGTAATTGCTGTAGCTGCTAGGTTTGCTAATCAGTCTGATCTATCTTCTTGCCCCTTGATCTGTCCCCACAGATTTCTCAACTTGTACCTGGCTGGTCCCAGTCCCTTGCTCAGGTGTCCCCTTCTGAGTTATAACAATCTATTTCTATCTATTTAATTCGAATTCCATTTTCTGCACATTTCATATAGGGTAAGTATCACAGTCAATTCTTATTCAGACATTAACCACAAAAGAACACACTTACACACTTCAACCACTCCCCACCTAAGTATTACGAATAAGGAATGGCATTAACTCCTAGTTTAGGTTGGCCAGTCCCAAACCCTAAGTTACTTACAAGTCTAAGTCCCCAATATTGCACTCATAATAATAACAGTTCAACTTAATACTAGTCACATGATTGAATAACTTAGGCTCTGATACCACTCAATATCACATCCCCAAAATAGGACAATCGACACGCCGCACCTTGGGATTACCCCAAGCATGCAAGGCACAATACAAGAGCAATAAACAAACCGTAATACTTGTAGTTAGACCTCAAGATCAACCAAAACAATACCGCAAAATATATTCAACAACCATATTCATAACAATCCACAAAAATCAAATCACAACCATTTACAAACTTCAAACCACAATCCAACAATAGTCAGAAGTTCAATCACACAAGTCCATAGGCACACAGGCCTGAACACAAGAACAAACCTCACACTAAAATGGTAAGTAGGAAAACTCTAACTCCAATAACTGGGATCCGAACTGTAACCCCCTCCCAAGTCAATACTAGATCAGGACCTGCTAACGTCTCCTGTTGGTCCTCGACTGCAACCAAAGGAGAAATAATAATGGAGTAAGCACATCGTGCTTAGAAAATAACATTTAAATCCAATTATAGATAACATGTATATAATCAGTATAGGAAACAATATACGAGACATTATCCATATTTAAAATACAAAAGATGCCAATCAATCGGCTCATGGTTCACAAAAGTTTTTTGAACACTGGATCCAGGTCTACTTATTATCTGTCCGAATAGACAAGGCATAACGGAGTGTCTATCACTTGTCTTCTCGATAGATTGTGTATAACATTTACGAAGCAGAGTACTCAATATATCATTTCATTCACTCACTCATAGTGAAATCCACTAAAGTGACCCATTCAGCCCTTCATAGTAATCATTCATTAACACATAGCATAATAATGAACAAATGGTACATTACATAACGAACATATAATTTATAAACGTATTTACCTTATAAACATTAATCAAAATAAATATACTTACTTTAATATCAATTATTCTAGAATTACAATACCAATCATATACAGGGTATTGACAAAAAGGCATAAACATTACTTACCTTAAAAATCGATTCCGTAGACGTATTCTAATTTTGACGATCTAAAACTCTAGTCTTGAATCACCTAAACCAGGAGAGTGTTATACCGTTAGAATAAAAATGGATCTATCAAGGTAGGTGTTCATTTTTTAGAATCACCCAAATTCTCAAATTAGGCAATAATCGAACACAAACGAGTAAGGGTTGACTTAAATTTACAAAAATAAGATAAAAATCTAATAATTAGGGTTCATAATTTCAAATATATCACTAGGTTTAGAATTGTCAAAATCCTAATTCAAATCTCTCAAAAACAACAGTTAAAAAGGCATTTGATGCGATAAATCAAGTCCCAATAGCTCATAAACATATTTGATACCAAAATCAAATCACAAAACAACAAAATTAAATAAATTAATTTCTTGAGAAATTAACATGAAAACCATGAAAATCTTAAAGTAAAACTTACTTGTGAAGTTGGATTAAAGGTTTACGATGATCCCTGATCACCAATTTGATTTGAATGGAAAAAAATCCTAAACTAGTGATTGAATTTAGAAGTTTGAATTGAGGAGTTTAGGGAAAAAGTCCTCTGGAGCTCTCATTGGCTTTTTGGAAGATGAAAGGAGTAGATAGACTCAAGAAGCTTTGTAGCTTGTTTTAATAACTTTTCAAATTCACACTTTAGTCCCTCAAATTTTATATAATTATACTTTGACCTGAAAATTTTAGAAAATATTTAAAAAGGTAAAATGATTATTTAATATTTGAAAGGGATACTAATGAGTATTTAAAAGAATAAGATCAAGTACGAAAATGTATGAAGTGATCAATAAAAAAAAGTCGGGTATTACAACTTCGGCCAGTGCTGGTGCCTCTCCAGTGACAGCTGTCGACCTTACATTAGAGGTGGAGCCTGTTCCACGGGACTCAGGTGATAACCAGACAGTCACCTTAGCGATTCAACTAGTAACCCGACCTAAGCCAGAAATAGCCCGGGCTAAGAGAAAGCGAGTACGGAAGCAGCTAGTGCCTCCGCAATCGAGGCTTGTCCCTCTCCTTCCAGTACCCCAGCCTCAACTTCATCACCACCAAGACACACAGGCTTGGGTGCAATGGTACGGGCTTCTGGGAAGACTTCCAGGAATCTACCTCCCTAAACAAACAGTACATCACTGCCTACAATAAGATTTGTTTCCCTTAAGTCTTTTATGCCCTCTTTTGCTGTGCAACATTAACCTCTGGCTAACCTCTGCCTTTTTCAACTTTTTAGGTGGCAAGAAGTACAGTCCTAAGGAGGATATGAGGTCGACTGGGTCAAGAAATCTCTCTTAGGCTCAAATGTCAATTAACTCCCTTCCGACCCTTCCACCTCATGAAGCACCCAATTTTGACCCACTCCTCCGATCGATATTATCGATCGATCACAATTCATCGCCATCGATCAATTGATGGCTTGTGAACAGGAAAAGTTCATCGCCATGCCTCGGGATGTGGCCTACGTGAAGAAGCTCACACCCAACAGAGGCTAGACAAGTTGCACGTCAATTTGCTGAACATAAGTTCTTTTGTTCCCTTTTTCTCCTTTTTCCAAAAATCATACGCCTTAGCTTCTCACATGATACTGACTTGTTTTCTTATTTTTTTCAAGTCGTTTCACAATTTTGCCTGCCATTGCTGAGCAGAAGGCATCCTTCAATTCCACCTTAAACTCTATGAAGCAGGAGGTGGCCCACGCTAAAGCCGAGGTGGGCCAAAAGGTGAAGGAGGCCGTGAAGACCAATGAGTTGAAGTGAAATATAAAGGCCAACAAGAAGAACAATGAGTAGAGAGATAAGCTAGATGAGTCAGGGAAAAATTTCGGCAAGCTGTGATAGAAAAGAAGACCCTTCAAGTTGACATCCATGATCGAGACAAAAAGATTGCTGATCAAGAGAAGATGATCCTTCAACTCCAAGAGGAAGCTGAAATGGTTGAGGCAAAGTTCAGCTCTCAAGAGAAAGTGCTTATGATCTGAGACAGGAATGCGTTCGTCACTTCAGAAAAGGCAGACACGTTGCTAAAGGCATTCACAGTGAAAGTCTTCACCATGGGATTCACCATGGCATGTGATCACTTGGTGAAAAATCTGGATCTATACAAGGGTTTACTTGATGATGCCTCAGTCAATGACGAGGTCATTAACAATCTTCAAGTGCAATTTGTGACCCAAGTACCGATCCTGGGAGCTTTTAAAGCTACAATCTCAGAGAATGCTGAGCCCAAATCTGCTATTCCCGAGGCTGAGTCTGAACCTATGGATCTTGCTACGACTTCATCGGCCAGACCCTCTAGTGTAGAACCTTAGACTCTTCTGTATCCACCAATTTTGTAATATCTAGGGCCTCTTCAATTAAATAAAATTTTGAGTTTCTTGCACTTCATTCTGTCTTCATTCTTTTCTTGCTTCAATTTGTTGTCTCCTCGCCTCAAAACCATGCCAAACACACTAAGTACAAAACATATAAACTAACAAACTTATAACTGCTATTCTACTGATTTATAATAATACTTAAGCAAATCTTTAAGTGAGCAACACTGGCACTTAAGTGCTTGTGTTCTTCTGCTTTTTCTTTTTTTTTCCTTGAACTTGATCTAAACCTATCCAGTGACCTTAGGGATTGGATCAATTCATTGATCAAGGACTAATAAGTTCTTGAGGAGGGACCACTAGGTTTCAACCCAGCTAACTTTCTCTTTCTTTTTTGTATAGAACTGGCCCGAACCTCTGTAGTACATCGGCGACTCAGAGCAGTTTGATTTTCTTAAGAAGGAACCACTACATCTCATCCCACCTAACTTTATTTTCCTTTTCATTTTGAATCTGGACCGGACCTGTTTAGCATATTGACGGGTCGGAGTGGTTCAATTTTCATGAGGGGGACCAGTAGGTCTCAACTGATCTAACTTTATTTTTCTTTTCATTATGAACTTGGTCCGAAGTTCTTTAGCACAGCGGCGGGTCAAAACAGCTCGATTTTACTTGAGGGAGGACTACTAGGTCTCTGCCCTCCTAACTCATTTCTTTTTCAAATTGAACTTGATCCGAATCTCTTAGGATATCAGTAGGTCAAATCGACTCAATTTCTCTTAATGGGGAACCACTAGGTCTCTACCCTCATAACTTCTTTCTTTATTTTTGTATTGGACTGGTCTGAACTTCTTTAGCCGCACATCAGTGAGTCGAGGCAGTTCAATTTTCTTGAGAGAGGAGCACTAGATCTTAGCCCTCCTGTATGCTTATATGCTCGTTTGGGTACTTCTTCAAGAATCACTTATTTTCATGAAAAAGATATTTTATTACATTCCTTGATAATATTTCTTTAAATTTACAATGTTCCATATTCTAGGAACAAGATCTACTTTCATGTCTATGAGCTTGTAATAGCCCGATCTATGAGCCTCTGTAATGCAATAAAGGCCTTTCCAATTCGAATTTAACTTTTTTGTTCCTTCAACTCAGCTTGCTTCATTTTTCTAGAGCACCAAGTCCCCAGGTCACAAGTATCTATGTTTAACTCTGGAGTTATAATGCCGAGACATAACTTGTTTGTATTTGGCTTCTCGGAGAGATACATCTAGCCTTCTTTCTTCCAGGAAATTGAAATTCATCCTTAAGGCTTCGTCATTTTGTCCCAAATCACATAGTGCTACTTGGTCTGATGGTAAGCTAAGCATTTCAGCAGGAATGACAGTTTCAGAACCATAGACCATGCTAAAAGATGTGTCTATTGGCTGTTCGGGGAGTGATTTTGTATGCCCACAAGTCACTAGGTAATTCTTCTACTCCCGCATCCTTAGCCCGCTCCAACCGAGTCTTGAGTCCCATCAATAGGGTTCGGTTACAAATTTATGTTTGCCCATTCGCTTGCAGATGTGCCTCCAAATTGAAGTGTTGTTTTATGCCGAGGTTGGAGTAAAAGCTCTTGAAAAGTTTTCCTTCAAATTATTTTTCATTTTCGGATATGAGAACAGAAAGGATTCCAAATCAGCAAACAATATTCTTCCAAAAGAATTTCTCCATTACTTTTCCAGAAATTAAAGCTACAGGCTCGGCCTCGATCCGTTTGGTGAAATAGTCAATTGCTACATCCAAGAAATCAACCTTGCCTATTCCCTTTGGTAGTGGCTCCAAAATGTCTATTCCCCACTGGAAAAATGGCCAAGGACTATAAATTGGGACCAGTGTCCGAGTCTGGTTTTTGGGGAATAGGTGCATGTATTTGACATTGGTGAAACCTCTGAATTAAATCATCTACATCTGAATGTAAGGTGGGCAAATAATACCCTGCGAGTAGGACTTTACGAGCCAAGCTTCTCGACCCAATGTGACTTCCGTATATGTCCTCGTGGACTTATCTTAGCATATAGTTAGCCTCGGAGGGTCCAAGGCAACTCAATAATGGACATAAATAAGCTTTTTGTACAGGATTCCATCAATTAATGTATATTTTATGACTCTATACTTAAACTTTCTAGCCTCAACTGGATCTTCAGGAAGTTTATTATTGTTGATGTAATTTATTATAGGCTCCATCCATTGGAGGTCCACACAGATGTCCATAGTTTTGTCTGTAGGATCCACGGACCCAAAGTATTGTACTTCTACTAATACCTTATTTGTTAGGTGCGAGTATATCGCTGAGGCCAACTTTGACAATGCATCTGCATATGTATGCTTTGCTCAGCTACCAGATTCAGGAACCTTGACAATGTCTGTTTTTTTAAATTTTGGCATTCAACTCTTTACCTCAAGCAGATACTTCTTTAAGATCACACCTCGGGCTTCATAGTTTCCTAGACTCTGATTTACAGCCAGCTGTGAATCAAAGTGTATCTTTATAGTCTGGGCTCTCATTTTGTGGGCCATTTTCATCCCATAGATGAGTTCCTCATATTCAGTTTCATTGTTGGGTGCAGGGAATCCAAACCTCATAGTATATGTAAAGTAATCCCCTTCTGGAGACTTAGTTATGATGCTTGTTCCAACTCTGGATTCACACGAAACCCCATCAACGTGAAGCTCCCATACGAGACCCCCTCTGAGTTGGAGCTCCTTGAATTGATCTATCGTCATGATTAATTCCAGGTTTTCGAAACTACAGTTTTCTGGTATGAAGTTCGCTAGAACTTGATCCTTGATGGCCATCCCAAACTTGAACTCAATGTCGAACTCGAACAGCTCAACAGACCATTTTAACATCCTTCCCTCAAGGTATTGGGTTTGCTCAATATGTTTTTCAAGGAAAAGTTCGTTAGGACAATTATTTTACGACCGTGAAAATATGGCCTCAATTTCTGAGTTGACATTATCAAGGAAAATGCAGCTTTTTCAATGACAGAGTAATTCCTTTCCGGCCTCTAAAGTACCTTGCTTACGAAATATATGGGGCATTGCTTGCCGTGCTCATCCTTCTTTAAGAAGACTGAGTTGATTACCAAATCTTCTATTGAAATGTATAGATATAGTAGTTTCCCTTTTTGAGAAGACACGAGTTTCAACAAGTTACTCAAGTATTTCTTAAACTCTTCAAATGCCTTTTGAGCTTCTTCTGCCCACTAGAAGTTTTCTATCTTCTTTATAAGTTGAAAGAATGGCAGCTCCCTTTCTGATAACTTGGATAAGAACCATTTCAAGGTTGCCATTCTTCCAGTTAGTCTCTGAACTTCCTTAATCGAAGTAGGAGTCTTCATGTCAATTATAGCTTGCACTTTTTAATCAAGGTTTACCTCAATTCCCAGATGGGAGACTATAAACCCTAGAAATTTTCTCGAGGAGACCCCAAATGTATACTTTTTAGAGTTCAGCCTCATTCGAATTGACCTCAAAGTTTCAAAGGTCTCTTTGAGATCTTTCAGAGTCTCTTCAAAGGTTTGACTCTTTATTACCATATCGTCTATGTATACCTCTATGTTTCTCCGTACTTGGAACATGAACACTTTATTGACGAGTCTCTGGTATGTGACTCCTATATTTTTAAGTCCAAAAAGTATCATACTATAACAATACGTGCCTCAATCTGTTATAAAGAAAGTTTTCTCTTCATCTTCTCTTGCCATGTATATTTGGTGATAGTCTTTAAATGCATCCAAAAAATGTAAAACATAAAATCCAACAAAAGAATCTACTACTGTATCGATCCGAAGGTATGGGTAACTGTCATTTGGACATGCTTTATTAAGATCTGAGTCTTAGCACGTCCGCCACGATGAGTCTTGTTTAGCTACAAGGACAGGATTATGAAGTCAAGTTGGATATAATGCTTCTCTAATGATTTTTGCAGTTAAGAGCTTATCCACCTCGGCTTCAATCACTAAATTATTCTTTGGACTGAAGAGATACTTCTTTTACTTGATAGGCTTGTATGTTGGATCCACTCTAAGCTTATGCTTAATAATTTCTCAAGGAATACAAAGCATATCCTCAATAGTCCAAGCGAACACGTCCTTGTACTCTATGAGAAGTCTAAAGAGAATAGTTTTGAATTATGCTAGAAGGATTGCACAAATTTTTATCTTTCTGTTCGAGATTCTCATATCTAATGGTATCTCCTCAATGGGCACCTCGTCCTACGGCTCAATCTTAGCCTTGCCTTTTCCCTAAGGCTCAAGTGACTCTGGTATTTCATGCAAGCTCCTTGAAGGTCCTACTTCTTCTCCTTCCCTCCTTGGGTCGACTATTGGCTTATGCCCCAGGTAGATGGAGCGTCGACTGTTTGTAGGAAGGCTTTATCACAACTGATCCAATAATGATGGACATGGTTTGTGATTGGGACTGCAAGAACATCATGTAGCATGCCCGAGCCTCTTGCTAGTTTCCAATCTCTGTACCTTCCAACCATTCCTTAACACAAATTTGATTCCAATATAGAACACAGAGGGAAGGATCCTGTATGTATATTGCATGGGTCGGCCAAGGATCGTGTTGTTGGAACTGTTCATTTTGATGATGACAAAATTAGTCATATCTACCCTGTATTTCAAAAGAGTTCTGAGGCTCTGTGGGAGCATGATTTGACCTTCCAGCATAATCTAGTCCCCTGTGAAGCCTACCAGAGAGGTTTTGAAAGGTTTAACCAAGGACGAGTCCATGTGCATTTTCTCCCAAGCATCCCAGAAGATTATATCAGCTGAGCTTTCGGTGTCCACAAATACTCACATGCATCTCATAGCCACCCACCTATACATGAATCATCAGGGGTCATTATGTGGCATGTGACTAGGGATAGGATCATCCGAAGTGAACCCGAGGCTCATACTCCTAGAATGAAACGGTTTTAGTCGCTTTTCCGAATCTTTGCCTAGGAGTACATACCTTGCATATTTCTTCCTGGCATTACTGGAATCCCCAGTCGCCAGTCTCCTAGTTATAGTATTTATTACTCTAACTATGCAGATCTGCTCATCTTGGGTTGGGAGATTGTTTCTATTCTGGCCATTTCGATTCGGCTGGCGAGGAGGCTATGGCCGAGTCTATACCTGGTTGGCCAGCTATTCGGCTGATAAACTACTGCAGGTGCCCTTCTTTTATTGCTTTTTCTATCCCGACCTTCAAATGATTTCAGGCCTCCGTGTTATGACCATATTGTCCATGGAATGCACAATATTTTGATTTGTCTCTTTGATTGGCTCCTAACAGCATTGGAGAAGGAGGTTCGAGAATCCCAAGGTGCTGTACTTGGTACAGTATTTTCCTTCTCGAAGTGTTTAGAGGTGTGAAATTTGGGTCCGGTAGGACCTTTGTTCTCGAAGGTCAGGTCTCAATATTATTGTTCAGGTAAACCTTACCTGATTCACCAATAGGCTGCTGCTGCGATTGTTCAGTCTATCTATTACTTTTCATTTTTTGAAATGGAGGAAAAGGAGTTCTTGGTTTTTTTTTTTTTTTTTTGTTTTGAGAATACATTTCTTTATTTGTTCTGTTGGACTCCTTTCCCCGTATGAATTCTGATGCCCTCACCAACAGTTCGAAGTAAGTATCTGGCATTCTCTTCACCAATTTAGTGTTGAAACTTCCAAGGTTGGATGCCGCTACAGAAAGCAGCAGGATTTTCTCGTTGACATTTTTTATCTAGATCACTTCATCGTTAAAGCAATCAACGAACTTGTTAAGAGACTCATCAGACTTTTAGCAAATTTTCATGAGGTGCGAGGTGTCCTTCTGCAAAACTGATTTGCTTTGGAAGTGGCCTAGGAAGGACTTCGCTAGCTTATAAAAAGTGGCAATTAAGTTTGTTGGCAACTCTTGAAACCATTTCTACGCAGGACCACAGAGTGTGCTAGCATATATTTGCAGCATATGGAGTCCATCCACTATAGCCTAGAGACTAGTGACAGCTACCACATGTTGTAGATAATTAAATGGATCAGAGTCACCCTTGTATCTGTCACGGTCAGGCAATTTAAAATGCATCGAGACTGGCTTGGTCTTGATAGAGATCGTGAACGGATCTCTATCTATTCCTGTAGGAGTGGAAGCGTGCAATATCATGATATTCTTTCTCAAAATCTCTTGAATTTTATTCTCAAAGCTTTGCTCCTCGAGATATTTTAAAATAGCCGAGGAGAAGTCTCTGTGATCGGTGCTTTTTGAAGACTATGCACCGATTCCATCACGCACTGGCACTCTTTCTAGTTTGCTAGTAGCTGAGTCTGATTCCTCAGATCGCTCGTCCGAGCAGGACTTCATGATTTTGTGCCAGAGATCGCTTGGACTTATGGCTTTATTGGTTATTTTTCAGGTTTTTGGCTCAGAATTCATTGTTGTTCGGCTCGTGGCATTATTGATTGGTTTGAGTGCTCTGATGCGGTCTAATTCTTGATTGTTGCTCAACAAAAGTTTTAAAGGAGATTCTTGTGTTGCTCAACAAAAGCTTTAAAGGACTCAAAATTATCGACAATGTACTTCAAAACATCATTGTGCTTCTGTTGTGTTTCGGTGGATGCTATGAAGTCTTTTGCCTCACCATTTTGAAGCAAAAGATGAGAATTACTTGCTTTGCCCTCCTTGCTAGCAGTGCATCTTGCACCTCAATTCTTCATCGTTTCAAAAGCAAAGCTGAAAAAAGAAATTGTTGTAAGTAAGTGAAAAAATTTGAGAATTCTTGATTCCCATAGACGGTGTCAAATGATGAAGAGTGCAATTGGAAGAGAGAGAAAGTAGAGAGTTGAAGATAAAATACGAGAATTGATTTGAAGAAGAGATTACAAGAGAGTAATTATTGTCTGGACCTTGGCACTCAATCCCCTTATTTATAGATACACATCAGAGGTGCTAAACCAATATCCTACTAATTTAATCATGTTGAAATACATAATTGCTCTTAATCACAGAGGGTTGTCACGTATGCATTTCTAAAGCAATCATTAGAAATGTGTCAAGTTATAATCCTAAGCACCATCACTTCAATACAAAATTGTGACTCTGTGTGCATGATTTTTTCATTATTTTTAAATAATATCTTATAATTATTAACAGACACATTTTTATTTTATATATAACACATAAAAAATTTTAGCTATAGTATCATTTTAAATAATAATAATCTAAAAATAACTGTGCTATCGGAGCCCTTGTTATTGAATAATTGTGACAAGTCTATATTCATTTAAGATTTTTCACCAATGCTATTTTGGTCCTTGCCAACGAATAGTCAACGACAGCACGGCATGGAAATATGATTGGCTGATTTTTACACCACAAGACTGCAGTACTGCATGCATTCATCGAGGCAAACCATACACTCAGTACACTTACTTGTATGCTATGTTTAGCCTTTTTCAGTACAATAATTATTTTCCTATCAAAGGTTGGAGACCTTTGAGTTAATCAAGCAAAATTGAAAGAGAGAAATGATTTGTCATTTTTCAAAACATGGAATTTTATTTTAAAATTAATTAGTGATGAATAGAATAACTCGTGAATTTTATTAATTAGTATAGGATTTCCTGGCCAGTCGATATGAAATATTTGTACTTTAACACCCTTTCTCATACATGACACAGGTTAAACACTCCCTCTCACACATGAATCGGGTTAAACAAGAAACTGGATGCCTGACCCAAATCAGTGAAAATAGATATTGATATGACCGATACCCATAAATCAAATCCAATACCATAAAGAAGACAAGAAGCATCAGGTCAAACTCAATACAGAGAAAAGTCCAATTTATGTATGAATGAGAAAACACTTGAAACTAACTCTGATATCATATTAAATAATATGGCTTTGCATTTCAAAACCAATTAGTGATAAATAAAGTAGCCCATGAAACTTATTAATTGGTCCAAGATTTCTTGGCTAGTCGATGTAGAATATTTATACTTTAACATCTCAACATTCAGCAGCACCAACATGAATGGCTAAAATTGTTCAATGAGTAGGAGTGTTCATAAACCAGATATCCGACCGATTAAGTTAGCACCTGATCCGACCCAGCTACATTGAGTCATGAAAAATCGACTAAGTATCCAGTCATCCGGATACCTACTAAAAATGAGTCAACCAATTAGGTACCCCCATTCAATTATAACATTTTTTTAGTTTAATTTTTTTTTAAAGTAATAAAATTTCCTAGTAATTACACAAATGTCCCTGAAAACAGAAAGGGAATGAGAAAATACTCATTAATATTAGGTCACAATGACTAAAATTACATAATTAACCAGTTACCTTCGTATATAGATCGAGTCGAATACTTGTCGTGTCGTAGATTTTCGATCCGCTATACAACTCGATAATTTTAATACTAACCCTTAAATATTAATCGGTTTGGATATTCTATTTTTATAAATTAAAATGAGCCGAGTTAGCAATTTTTTAAAATGGACGAGTCAAGATAAACACCCTATCAAATGAGGATATGCAAAAGTTTGTTAAATCCACCTCCTCTCCTCTCCTGTCATGGCGTGCCCACTCGTCTACCAAAATTGGTGACTGAAATTAAAAACAGTCACATTTATTTGAGTAGGAAAACGATACAGATTAAAATCACAGTTCCAAACAGATTGAGAGTAGTACATGTTGAAGTCATAGCTCTTTAATAGGGGAAATCACAGTTCCAAACAGATTGAGAGTAGTACATGTTGAAGTCATAGCTCTTTAATAGGGGATTAAACCAATGGTGTTATTTTTCTACAAAGGATTGAAACAGTTGAATTGTTTAAAACTAAAATTTCAAGAGAAATGAATAATCTTGAAAACCACTCAAATGATCAATTAAAGTTTAAGATTGCTGACGATGTCATCTAGAATTTTTTGTAATTTTGTATAGTTGTACATGTTATAACGTTTTTATCGAATATACAGACCATCAAAAAAGTCTAATATATTAGTTGAAACCAACTTTTATTTAAAAATCACATTAATTCAGCAGATTTTGAGCCCATTCCTACATATAAAGAATAATGCTCTTTTTCTTTTTCTTTTTCTTTTTTTTCTCCTCAAATTAACCAATGTGTGACGATTTTAGAAATAAGGATCGAACATCTATGTTTAATTAACGACATTCAGTGCAACTCTTAATTAACAACTGTGGTGATCAATGCTTGTCTCACCCCATTGATCATCCATAAGCCAGCTTAAAGTGAATTGGTAGCTCAAAATAGACAGTGGAGGACACAAGCAGCTGGTGTAGGGCATATGCATGTGAGTTCAGGCAAATGTCTTTATTCTCTTTGTCTAGGGACACTTCAAATTCAATACAGATGCATATATTTGTACCACTTTTAAAGCCTAGTATGGTAAATTTCTCATTTTTCAAGTGAAGTCCTTTACAATTTTTGTTTTTTTTTCAAAAAAAAAAAGCACAAATCGGCCTAGTTTTCAACCAACCAAGAATGTAAATGAAATATGTCAGAACAAAATTCAAGTTAGGCAGAAAAATTTGCCAATGAAGGATTAGTGCCTTGATGTTGGTTTTAATAACAGGAAGATGATAGGGCCAAGAATTTGGAAATGCAATTTTTGTCCTATAGAAAATAGACATTTCTAGTAAGAATTTAAGTTTGGGATAATTTTAGAAATCTCTCATGAGGTTTATGCTAATATCACTTATTACCCTTGAACTTTTAAAAATCTCACAAACCTCTCCTAATTTTATATTTCTTGTAACATGTCAGCCCATTTCAAAAAGAAATTATTCAGCAATTCACTTTAGAATAGAGAATCTAATTTTGTTCCCATTTTACTCCGTTATTGATCCACTACTTAATTTTAGAATAAAATTTAACTAATTACATGGTTGGAAAAATATATGTTCTGCTGATTAAATTCATTAGAAAATAGAAACTAATCATTTTTATATCAAATTTTAATTGTGTTTTGCTATATTTATAGTGGTTTGCACATTCAAAGGTACATATTAGTTGATATACTATTACAATAGACTGAAATTAAAATCCTCTCATATTCACAATATTTTTAATTAATTAAAAGATTTTAATCAATTAACTTAGTTTATAAACAAATTACATAATCGTATAAAAATTTGGAATGCTAAATCCATAGTCAAATCCTCCCAAAATTGAATTCATAAAGCATTGTAAATATATCAAAATATTGAATTAAACTTTTTATAAAATTAATTAATTTCTATCTTTTAAAAAAATTAAATTAGCATAGTATACCTTTTTTTCAACCACTCTATTTAATTAAATTTTGATACGAAATTAACTACTAGGTCAATAAAGGAGTAAAATTGGAATAAATTAGTGTCTTTAATTTAAAATGAATTGTTTAATAATTTCTTTTTGAATCAAGCTGACATGTAATAAAAAATAGAAAGTTATGGAGGTTTGTGAAATTTTCAAAGTTCAAGAATATTAAGTGATATTAACATAAATCTCAGGGAAAGTTTTTGAAATTATTCCTTTTAAGTTTATGCCCCTTCCCCTGTCCCCTCTCCAAGAATTCAAAACCAAAATTTTCTCCTATAAATAGTAAATATTTTCAGTGACGCTCATTAGGAATTTAAGTTTTATCTCCAAAAATTTTCTTAAAAATTATAATTAAATCCTCTTTCTTAGGTGTTACATTGTTTGCATTATATTTTTCAAATGACAAAAATGGTAATACCAATCAATGATGAACAATATTAACATACTATTATACTAGCTTTAAAATTAGTGGCGGATTCAGGAATTGAATAATTCGAGGCGGGATAACAAAAAGGAGCTACGAAGGATATTGCAATAATTGGTGCTACATCTCAATTGACATTTTCTTTCTTTTGTTTTGATTGTTATTCTCTTTCATTTTGCTGTCATCAATTTTGTTCAGTTGTGCTCTTTAGCAACTAGCCAACTACATATAGTAGCCTAGGGCTTTGAGTCTTTTATTATACTTTTTTTTATTATATTTGTATTACATTATATGATGGAGTGACCCATGTTATACATATATGTATATTTTTAATATAAAAAAATATTAAATGAGAGACAAGTCTCACCTCATTATACGATATAACACAAGTGTAATAACAAAAATGTAATAGAAAATCCAATACCGTAGCCTTGTGGATGCAATTCATGAAAGGGCAAATTAAATATGTACTAAAGCATAGACTCCAAAAAGCAAAAGACATAGTAAATGATAATTATGCGTTACACTTTCCTAAATCATAAAAGAGTGATTTATTTACACTACTTTACATTTGGTTATAATTTTGGGAAGTTCTATAATCTTGTATGAAATTACTCCGTTAGTTTTGAATATTTATATAATATAATTTTTTAAAACACATAATATTGAACTATATAAATTTTCAATGCACAAGCATTCAAATTATAGAATGATACCTGAAGAGATCATAGAATTTTTCAATAATTTTTTTTTTCATTATCGGACTTAGAACTTAGAAGTGAACCCATCTTACTATTAATTTTGCTTTTGTCCAGTTTCGTTAACCAAATACCAACGTAGTCATTTCAGGGAAAATATTTTTCTAGGAAGATTCTAGGAAGATGGTGAAAGTGCTTCTTTTTTGAAGAAAAAGTTTGCCCTTTAAAGGCTACTTTGGCATCTTACTTATAACAAACTCTAATAATTATTCATAGGGATAATTTTATAAACCTTCCTTGAGCTTTAAACTAATTTTACTTAGTATTCTTAAACTTTAAAAAAATATCATTTACCTCCTTTATTTTAAACTTTTTACAATATTTTCAACCCATTCTTTTAAAAAATTAATTTAAGTAGAGAGAAACTATTTTTCTTCCAATTTTACCCCTAGTTCAAAGCTTTCATTGATTAAAATGGTTGGAAGAAAAAAAAAAAGGGTATAAAATAATTATCAACAAATAACAATAGGTTGTAACTTTTCATATCCTTCACCAATTAATTTCAAAAAATATTTTTTAATTATTTTTTATTTTACACATTAATGATTTCCAAAATAAAATACCAATAATATTTTTTATTATAATTATTATATATTATGTATACTTAAGTATTCTAATTTTTTGTTCAAAACAACACATAAAAGCACATTAATATGTTCCTATTTATTGGTAAATAAATTGGCTAAAAACTTTATCAAAAAATTCATTTAAGTTTTTAAGAGTTTGTGATTTCCCAAACAAATTCGTATCATATTTGTTTTTTATAATATACGGTAATTTTTTGCGAGTTCAAATTTTTGTTCAAATCAACACACACTAATACATTACATAACAAAATTTTTTTGTAAATAAATTTATTAAATTTTTTTTGAAAATTATATATTTCAATTTCGAGTTCTGATTTACAAACAAAATAGTATGAGTTATAGTTATTTATTATATCATTGATGTGTTTTATGTATTCAAAACTTTTATTCAAATCAATGCCCAAAAATACTTTAATATGTGAAATGTTTTTATAAATTTACTAGCCAAAAAATTTATTAAGAGAACATTTTTTTTTTATGAGTTTGTGATTCCCCAAATAAAATATATCTAATTTTGTATTTTTACGTGGTGAAGATTTTTATTAAAACATATAGAAGTAATCAAATTAATGCATGCACATATTTTTTTTTCAAAAAAAAAAATAGATAAAAAATTATTAGAAACTAAAAGAGTGTCAAATGAAAATTGTCAAAAACTTCAGGGGTAGTTTTTGAAACAACCCTTTCGTAATATGGGTAAGGTATATGAGGTATAAATGTCATTTCATGCATTTTAGTAACATAAAGGGACCCCTCGGCAAGAAAGGGGAGACAAGTGATATTTTTAAAAAATCAGAGGTACTAAATGACATTATGATAAACCTTAGGGGAGGTTTATGAAATTATTCCTTATTGGTATCCATAATCTTGAAAAGCATACCAAAGCAAGCGATATACTTGTTGGTCCAAAAAATAATGTCAACCAACACAAGATTAGAAAGTATAATAGGTATAAAGTATAATTTTGCAAATACCATATATATAAAAACTTTTTCTTTTTGGCAAAAAAAAAAAAAAAAAATACGTATACATGCAAGGATAGCAAAAGCACCAAATTCCAGATCAAAAGGAACAATTAAAATTCTCAAGAAATTAATATAGAAAATGAGATAGAAAATCCGTAACAATTATATAGTGAATGACTGCATGTGGATTTTCCTCTATGATTGATTTCTCTTGTGTCTCCAGACTTTATGTTTTTTTTTGGGTAGGTAATGGAAGAACCTATGTGCTTCACAAGTATACTTGATTATGTACGAATGTTCTTCCTTACAATATTTGAGATAACATTCCAAATTTCTTGATTTGATGTGCTTGAACGTCAAACTTTACCTTTTTTTTTTTCCTTGATCTAATATTGCATAGAGAAAAGCCTAGATTGTGCGTTATCCTTTACACACACACAAATGCTTTCTTTCTTCATCATGAAGATTTGATCCAAATACATATATTCCTATACAACAAAGATACCCCATTACCAACAATTTGGAGAATCTTCAAAAACTAAAGCGATATAACTTTAAGAGATTATAAATATATAGAAAGAAGGCATACAACATGGATAACAATATTTAGTTCGTATAGACTATAGAGTCCAAAAGAAGAACTTTTGTTTGTTCTTGGAAAATAATTAGGAAGACTCGATTTTTTACTCTACTTATAAATCTTGTGACATAGATTAAATCATATAGAATAAATAGTATTAGATGTAAGTAAGATTTTATAAGATTTATTTCTAATCATAAAATTTATAGGTGGGTCCAAAAATCAAATCTACCTAAATATTTTCGTTCCTGTGGTGTTTTTTTTTTCCACATATATAATTATTTTTTCCTTTTCTAAAGGTGATCATCATGGGGTCAAATTCAATTTTCGCTTTTTCCCCTTTATCTTTTTCCTCAGGGCCCTTACAACAAAGTTGTCCTTTGTCAATTACTACAGAAAAGGGGTATGTAGACATGGTATGTAATAATTTAAATGGTCGATTCTTTTTGCTCTTCTTTTTAGTTTATGAAATGTTAAAAAAATTATATTTTGTGTGCTTCAGCAGAACGGGTTGCATTTGCATTTGGATGGAGTGATTTGAATAAATTTAAATTTTAATGTCTTATGTCTGATTATTCAAACAAGTTAAGGAATTTAAAGAAATTTAAAATCTATCAATAGATGAATGTGAGATTTTAATGATGAAAAAAATTTAAATTTTAAATTCATCCAAATTTTAAATTATTTCAAATACATTTACTTAAATTCGTTCACTCAAATCAAATTTACCAATTCAAACCGACCTTCAAGTAATTATCTCGGTTAGTCTAGTGAAAGTTATATATAGTTACAAAAACAGAACAACCATACAAAAAAATTGTACCAGTTTCTTCTTACCCCATGTTTTGTACGTAGGAGTGATTTAGAATGAAAATAGTATTTTCAACTTATTTTTTTTACTTTTCGTTTGGTATGACACTTATAAATTGAAAAACTTATTCCATCAAGAATGATCATTCTAACTAAATCCTGAAAACATCATTCCTCAAAAAAAAAAAAACTTATCAAAAAACTCAAGAAAAACTCATTCCAACTCCAACTTGGAAAGAGAAAATTGTGTGATATCAACTTTGTCTTCCCATTTTGAAATTTGAAACCAAGTATAATATCTACAAGCAAACATAATTCCATGTAAATTAAATAAATAATTGATTAATTAAAACACAATTTAGATACCATATGTGGTCAATAAATTTTTTTTTTTTTTTTTTTTTGCATAGTTATCTCATTATAATGAATATAAACTTTTTTAAAATAAATATTAGTATTATAAAATTAGCTAATTACTATTTAATATGTATTTATATGCAAAACAAAAAATTACTGTATACTTTTTAAAATTTGTATCATTAGCATAAAATATTTAACACACCCATATAAATGTTAATAATATGAATTAAACAACAAAATAAAAATTTGTTATATTTTTAAAAAACTAGGAGTATGCAAGTCAAATTAATATAAAATCATTTCCATTTTGACATCTAAAAACTAAACACTAGAAAATGAATACTCATTCATTTTTCCATTTTACTTTTAATCACCATACATATAACGAATACGAGTATTCTTGCCCATTTTGAATTGAAAAACATTCTATCTAAAATGATCTACATTCATTTTAGGCCATTCCCGCAATATCAAACGTGGGGTTAAAGTAAAGTAAGTTCATCAAGTTTTGTAAGAAAGGAGAAAGGAAGCTCATGACTAAGAAAAAGAAATTGAAAAAATGCGGGTATTGAAATTCCCCAAACACTCCCTCCCCTGGTCTTCCTTCCCCCAATCTTAAAAAAAAAAAAATTGAAAAAGGAAAAGGAAGGGAAGTTAACAATTAATTGTCTTTTCTATTTTGGTCAAAGGTTCGGTAAATTTTTTGGTAGATCAAGGTGTATGTCTTATCATACAATTTGTGATCTTTATTAAATCACATAGTCTATCTCCTTTTAAAAACCCAAAAATTAAAAGGAGATGGTGAAGCCAATACCTGTGTGGCTTAATAAAAACCATAAGATGTATGATGGGGTTATACACTTTTAATCTACTCAAGAATTTACCAAAGGTTCGCAAATTAGTTGTAACTTAAGGGTCTGTTTTATTGAATTGAAAATATTTTTCAAAATTTTTGTTAGTTCCAATCACCGAAAAATCTTTTCTATGTAAAATATTTTCAAATTTTCCTCCCTCTAGCTGAAAATAACTTAAAAAATTATTGAACATAAGTTATTTTTACAAATAGGTCAAGAGTGACATTAAACTTTAAATATCAACTTTTATAAGTTCAATTACTAAAATTATTTTTGTTTTTAATTCTTTTCCATTCATTTTCTCTTTATTGTGGTTCCCACAGTAATATAACTATCATTATTCACCACTATATTATCTCAAAATTTAACTTAGAAAAACTCAACTTTTATTGATCACAATTACTTTATGAAATATTTATTACATTTAATGTAAGTTTCACCTAAATAGTCCTCTAACTTATTCATTAAAATTGAATTAGTCCCTTAACTCAAATTTTAGCCTATTTAGTCCCTAACAACATAATAATTGAAGCCAATTTGGTCCTTATTTGATTGCATCGTCCAAAATATAAATTTTTAAATTTTTTCAGGTAATGATCGCAGTGGTAACCGATGCTATTGTTGCAGCACACTCGAGACAAACTTTTGTGTTTGGGTGGTACAACCAAATAAGAACAAATTAGCACAAATATTTAGTTGACGAATTAAATCAACTAAAAATTTAAGTTGATGGACCATTTAAATTTTAATAAAAAAGTTGAAAGACTATTTTAGTGATTTGCCATAAGTTTCTGTAACTCATATTAAAAAAATCAAAGATAAAAGATATATATATATATATATATATAGAGTATATGTATATATATATATAAACACCGAAAAATTATACTATTAAAAATAGAGTTTTTTATGTAAAATGTTTCCAAAGGGAAATATTTTCCTTAAAGAGACATTTTACTCCAACCAAACGGGCCTTGGAGAGATATCTTTCTTGAAAAATCGAGGTTTTCTACTTATGTTAATATAAATATCTTGTAATAATAATGCAGCGAACAAAGATCCTCTCTATTTAAAAGATAAATGAAGGATCCTCCATTTACCCCTAAATGGAGAAGATTCTTGTCCTCATGCAGCTTATTTGTTTCTCAAAGTATTGTTCAATCAATGGTGTATCATAAAGAATTTACCAAAAAAAAAAAACCCTAACTATCTAAAATACCCCTCTCTTTCTATCCCCCTACCATAAGCTTATTACTACTTACTATATTTTAAAATAATTATCACCTTTGATTGGTGCACATATATTAAGAAAATTATTAAATTGCATCAATTTTACTAAAAATAATTCAAAGTGACTAAATTATCTTTTTAAATTAATATTCTAACTAAATAATCATCCCTTCATTAATGTGATACTAAGGATAAGAATTGAAAAAACATCATTTAATACTTCTTTGATTTTCTAAAGCGACATATAATACGACACAAGACAAATTATCTAAAATAACACTTATTTTGAAACGAATGGAATATTTTATATCCATAAAACGAACTCTTGAGTGAGAAATTAGTGGCTTCATCTAAAAATTATTGGGAAACAAAATAGTTAGTGATTCGAGCCAGGGGAACAAAGCTGTCTCCCTTGTAAAGGAATATGAATACAAAGGGGAAGGATAAATATGCAATTATTCTTATAGCTTGTTGGGATGCTTGGTCTCCTTGAGAACTCCACTTCAATTGTAGTGGTGTACATATCAAGATTAATCTATTTATATAAATTCACAATCTCTTGGGTTGACACAAGACGAAGAAAGTTACTTGGGATTTTAAGCAAACTGCAACCGAAAAACATATCTTCCTGTTACCAATGCAGCAATACTAAGCTTCTTTATCATGTAAAACCTCCCGTTATTATAACATACGTGTTTGTTGTAATTCTGTTGACTTAATGCATGCCCGGTCGATAAAATGTAGTAGTAATACTTACTCTATACGGATTTATTTATTTATTGTGTGACGGTTTAGTTGGATAAGAATATCTTATTTTTAAATGGATTTGATCCAATTTTTGACATTATGTGCGAGTTTTATTATTCAAATTTAGTAATATCACTTATATGAGTGATATAATTAAATATCGACCGCAAAATTTATCACATAATATTATAAATCTGATTTAGTTTAAAAAAATTTATTTAAAAGGGGTAAAATTTGAATCCATGCCAAGTAATTATATAAAGCTCACTTGCCTTACATGTACACACCAAACCAAATTGCATTGCATAAATTATGCGCTGGACGTACAGTCCAAAAGATCTATCGTTACAGTCCAAAAATTCATCAATGTGAGAACATGTTTCAGACTTGGACACGTATACCACATACGGGTGAAGGGTTATGACATTCATTCATCAGCTATATATATATATATTGCTATTAATCATAGGAAAATAGTTAGATGAATCTGATTTTGAGTGTTACGTGTAAATTTTATGGTCATAATTAATTTTATGATATTTTATTTACATTAAATTGATGTCATTTAAATCTCATAAAATTTAATTTATATCACATAATCTACAAGTAGTGTTTAAGATCCAATCTACATAAATAATTTCCTTAATCATATATAGTATATGAGATTTTTAGAGAACTTCAGTTCTAATTTTTCCATCCATTCAGAACTCAGAAGTCAGTTGATGCCCAAATTCAACCGACAAAATGTTGAGTCTCTAGGTACCAAAAACACGTTTTATATAAGAAGGGAAAAATGACAAAATTGATTGATTGATTTGTATATAGAATTAACCAAACTCAAAGATGTGGATTCCGGCTTAATTGTCTTCAATAATTGATGGCCGACATGCAATCAGATTCTTGCACAATATTTTCAAGGGAATGTAGAGTATTTAATAATGTCTTGAAATTTTGATTGGTCTTCCTGAACAGTTTCTTGATACATTTGTTTGCCAATTGCAAAGATTAATTCATGATATGTTGAGATGAAATGAAAGGGTTATAAATTATGGAAATTAGAGTCCCGTTAAAGGAATCATCTCGTTATCCTTTAAAGATTGTACGGTATAATATTGCGTACTTTAAAATTTTATATTATACAAATCCTTAAAGCCAATGAAATAATTCCCTAATAAAACTATAGAATTCCCCATAAATTAATTTCACTTTAATTTCCTAAAATTTTTACTATTTTTCACATTATACCTAAATTTTTATTGATTTTATTGCACAGTAATATTTTATTTTTTTTGTTATTTCAGTCCGTCAATTAAAAAATTTATGCCAGTTGAATGGTTTCTGTCAATTGTTGGACTAAAAAGACAAGTGGGCTTATTCACTTTGCATCCCTAACTTATACTTGATTCTCACTTTGCACTCTGCCCATTTTTTTTGGAGGGTTAATTACAATTTACCCCCTTAAACTTTAGTGTCACTAACACTTTAGTCCTTAACGTTATATTTTGAACACTAAACCCCCTTGACTAACGGTCAACACTAAAGGCGTTAGAAAAAATTGGCTAAATTGACAAAAATATCACATGAGTTAATTTCACTTTACCCCTTAAATTTTAGAAATTATTTACACTTTAGTCCCTAACGTTATTTTTTTTGTCTTTAACCTCTTCGCTCGTGCCAATTCAACGTTTTCATCATTCTATCCCTATTCTATGTTATTATTTTATACTGTTGCCTCTATTTAAGCTAAATATCTCCACTAATTATGAAAAGTTTTTGTACGTCCGATTCACGGTCTTACCTATGGAATGCGTAGTTAAACTAAGAGTCACATGCTCATTTTCTTTTATTATTATACATCATTTATAAACATTATGTGCATCCTATTTAAATTACAAGGTACACAAGTATGGCTAATTCAGACAAAAAAGTCTAGTAAATTAGCTGAATTAAACTTCTAGATATTTTTTCACATTTAATTCTATATTAATTCAAATTTTCTTTTGAGGAAATACATATTCATAAAACCAAAATAAACAAAGAAAGAGATTAAAATAAATAGAGTTACAATTATCAAGCATGTAACGTAAATGTAACTGAAGGATTTTATTGTCAAAAACAACGTTATGGACTTAAGTGTTAGTTTTTTTAAACTTTAAAGGGTAAAGTGTAATCAAACAAAAAAAAAAAGGAATAAAATGGAATAGGGGTAAAATGTCAAAACATTAAATTATAATAACGGAAGGGGTAAAGTGCTCAAAAGATAACATTAGGGACTAAAGTATTAGTAACACTGAAGTTTAAGGGGGTAAAGTCCCTTTTTTGGACATAGTGCAACTTGAACTTTCAAATTTATCTATTTTAGTCCACTTTTTAACATAGTTACTAAAGTTATCCATGCACACCTCACATCTAAAGTGAAACATTCATCAAACTTTTTAATACTAATAAAAAAAAATGGGACAAAGTGGTATAAATATCAGAGTTAGGGATGTAATGTGTCCAAATTTTAGAATTGGGGGTGTAAAGTAAGAATGAATCATAAGTTAGGGGATTTAAAAGTCAACTTAGTCATGGCTATTTGTTTGGTGTTAATATAATACGCTTTGTTAACTTTGGCAACAATGTTAAAAATTAAACTAAAATGGGATAAATCTAAAAATTTTAGGTATAATATGTCTAAAAAATAAATATAAAGTGTAAAGTGATTGAATATAAGTTGAGGTACAAGTTAGGGTACAAAGTGAAGTAAGGGCAAAGGCAAGTAGAAAAAATTAGGATACAAAGTATCAAAAAAGTTGGATTTACAATGTGAAAACTTGTAACAACTCCTCAAAATATAAATTTCGATAACTTTTCGTTTTTTTCCTTTATTTTTACTATCAATTTCACATACAATAATAAAACAATATCCAGAGCATAAATTGCACATTCTTCCTTATACAAGGGATTTTAAAAATACATGCAAGTTACTTAACATAATTTGAATCTCATTTTCAGAAAAAACATTCGCATGCATAGCCACCACCGACTTCTCATATTCCCTCATTCTCAACGTCAGATTATAAATTTCATTATGTTGATGGAATTTCCTCCAATATAAGGACACACATAATTTCTAAGTTTCTCCGTATCTAATTCACTTATTTCTCTAAATTGGTTTTTTATTTTTTTGGGGGGCTAAATCCTCTTTGCACATCTCAACTTGTTATCCTTTCATTAGTCGTACTCTGCACTTTTTATTTTTATTAGTTTACACCCTAATATTTTATTTTCTTGATACTTCAGTCCAGTCATTAAGAAAAAGATTGGACTCAAACAATAAGAAGAAAAAACATCAATGTGCAAAGTATAGTCAAAAAAATTTGAGCTACTATAATATTATAACCACAACAAATTTAAGGGGTGCAAAGTGAATTTAACCCTAAATGAAAAGGCAAAATATCATAACAATCGAGAGAGATTGGCGATTTAGCAGGTTGACAGTGGATAGAGTTGTAGGTCATTTAAGTTATATTGATGCACTGAAAATTTTATTTTGGTCCAGAATAATTATTGGATATATTCAGTAATTGTTTGTTAACTAATAGAAGTGTGCTATTTGAAATGCAAGACCTATTTTTCTAAATAGAGTAAATCTCTTGTTTTTTAAAAATATAAACCCTCCATTTCAAATAAATATCCAGTAATTATTCTTCATAGACATAAAATTTCTCTTGATGCACCCGCACAGATAACTTTTTATTGTTCAAAGTAGACAAAAGGGTCACAAGAATTGGAAACATTTTGTTCGTTACTTTCATAGTATTCCCCACTGCCATTATTGTTGTTTTCCCAAGACCTGTTCATTGATTCAGTCATATTATGCATGGTCACTAAACTGTAAAGAGTAAACAATAAACAGCAGAAGTAGGAGTGTTTCAGACTTCAAAACCTTTGTGTGACTGTGAGAGAGAGAGAGAGAAAGAAAGCATAAAGGCATTGCAGTCAAATTTAATTCTTGAAATGTCCCTTCAATCTACAGTATTCATCAGATTGGTTTTGCTGTTCATGTACTCAAATGTAGGTGATAATAGTACATGTATGTTTTGCTCAACCAACTAACAAGCCAAGGGAGACTTGAATATTTGGGACTCAGGCTCCACACCTGTTGCGCTTTGTCTTCGACCCTTTTTCCTTAGACCCTTCTACTCAATTCCCCAAGATCTCATTCATACTTACCTGCCAGCAGGATTCATTTAATGCTATTTTCTACAGTAAATTTTTTTTTTTTTTTTTGAATTACTTCTTATCTTCTTTGTTTTATTTTTATTTAGAAATTACTCCTTATCTTTTAAAATAAGTGTCCTTTGGATTGGTGTACAGAATTAAATAAATTATTAAATTGTATTAATTTTATAGAAAGATAGTTTAAAATGACTAAATTATCCTTTTATATCAATATTTCAACTACATAATCCTCCTCCGTTAAAAAGACATTAAGGGTAAAAGTTAAAAAAATATAATTTAATACTAAATACATTCCTTTTTAAGTGTCACTTTAACTTTTAACACACAGATTAAGAATACTATTAAATAACCTTAATTTTAAGTAAAGTTAATCCTATATGACTAAATTGTCCTTTGACTTAGTAATAAATGAAAAGAATCCTAACATTAATTCCCTTCCTCACACTAATTAATAAATCTGGAAAGAGATAACGAAAAAATTAGTAAAAAAAATTAATATTTCATTGGATTTCTAAAGTGAAATTTAAAATGGAATAAATTAAATTTTTTTTTAAAATGACATTTAAAAGAGAACGAAGATAGTACTTCTTTGATTTTATAAAGTGATAGAAAAATTTGACACAAAATAAATTGTTTAAAACGATAATTAAGTATTTGGAAACTGATGAGGGAGTAATTGGCCTGAGAACTTCAAAAATTGACAATAAATTTGGTATCTTGAAAATGATCAAAAAGTTGATAAAGTAATACAAGATCCCACATGTCACAAAATTATTTATCAAATCATTATCTTCTTATTTCAATGTTTGCGCGGATTTTGTTTATTATTATTTTTAATTTAACAACATATTAATAATTTTTTCACTTTTTGTAAAAGTACAAATTAAATTCATTTGTTTTATCCGGATAAAATCTTCCTAGCTACTTGGTTGGATTCTTCTCGTGTGATTTTAATTAATTTGTACAACTTCTAGTACTAGTATAGGAATCGTACCCCAATTTTTTATCCTAATACATCCCTCTCTCCCTCTCCCTCCTTGCTAATCATTTGCTTTGAATTTTCCAAGCAACAGTGAATCTCAAATGGTATATGTTCCACTACATGAATAATCACATGTATCCACTATCCAAAGCAAATGGGCATCATATGCACCCCAAAAGCTGATGTTTATTTTACCGAATGAAAAACCTATCTCAAATACATTTTGGAACAAATATGCTCTCCTGGTCATGTTATCCAGTCACCTTTTGCCCAAGAAATAGACTTTACACTATCTATATGTGATCCTAGTTGCCTAGTGAAGCTCTTAGATATGGATAATTGAAAGATACTAATATGTGACTAATCACGGACAGAATTCCCACTTGGACTATAACCCTTTTGCATGCCTGTACACTCCATATACATAGACCGTACCATTTGTACATCTTAAGCTACTATAGCTAGAGACTTCATAATTAATCACTCATAGATTACAAAGAATACAAATTGAGAAAGCATTTTCCCTTTGCTTTGCCTATCGGGAAGGGCAAATGTGGATTTCCATGCTTATATGGGTACATGCAAAAGTTCTATCATACATGAGTATAAAGAATCATATGCAACTGACAATTACTATAATTTACTTACATTTAGGTGCAAAAGAAAAGGCACAAATTTTTAGGTTACTTTTGGCAATCATCAATTTTTGTGTTTAAACACTTTAACAGCGTAGTAGTATTTCCTCTATTCTAATATAATTATTATTTTAGATATTTATACAAAACTTTAAATAATTATAAATTTTTATCAAATATCTACAAATGCGAAAAAATTTATATCAATTAAAAATAATTACTAGACATATATCAATTTGGAATAACTATTGGATATATTCAATAGTTACTCCTTAATTAATGAGAACCCCTATTTAGTGGAGTGGAGGCCCATATTTTTGAAAAATATGGGGTCATCCTATTCAAAAATATATATAGGCCCTCCACTATAAATGGAGGAATCTCATTGGTTGAGAAGCAATTACTGGCATGTTCAACAGTTGTAAACTGATCAAAATAAAAATTTATCCATAAATGCTCTTATTAAGTTGAATTGACTTGACAACATTAAATTACAAATATTTGTAATTGGAGAGTTTTAATTGGACCGAGAAGGGAGAGAGAAGATAGAAAAGATAGATGATGAATCTATTATTGGGTCTAATGGTTATTGGAGTTGAGAATATTTTAAATGTTTGAAATATTAAATTTGAAATTTTAACAAGCAAATTATCCATTTTAGGTAATGTGCCATTTTTATTAAAACATTTCAAAATTGAGAGTATGACAATATAAATGAGACCAAATTGGAAACTTCAACTTAACTTTTGGGTCAATTGCAAAATATCCCCTCAAATAACACATATTTCTCACTTTGCCCCTTCATCTATCCAATTATATCACAATCTAAAATTTTCAATTTCCCAATGTAATATACTTAAGCTAGCATCCAAAATTAAATTTGATTTTATCATGTGAGATGCACATTTTGCAGGGAAAGGTGAAATATGACTTCGGATAAATCAATACTTTGTCAATCTGGGCAGAAAGATATTCACTCAATGGCATCTTTATCCATAAATCATAATTTTCACCTATTTTTTGTGAAGACTATATTTGTCTTTTTTATTTGTACACATGTAAGAACACTCGTTTCTCTACAAATTATTACTTTAATTGAGGACATATATATCATTTTCGTGCATAATGCTTGCCTAAAATGACAAATTTATATTCAATTTGAGGTTTGCTCGGTTAAGGTCGAGGGGCACTAGGGTAACAATTTCGAACGTGACACAAAAACTTGATACGAAGTTAACAAATTTAAATATGATTTAAATTTAATTGGGTTACTATTAAGTCAACCCATTAATGATCCGAAGTTAAACGAATCAGGATCTGTCGTGTCAACCCACAGATTGATCTAACAATCCGTTACCTTATTGAGTAACCTGACATGACCCGTTTAAACTATTAAGATATTGGGAAAACCGAATGATCCGTTAGATTATTGAGGTCCTTATAAAAATTTGATACAATAGTACGCATTTAAATGGCATATCATATCATTTGGATAAATATATCAAAGGGTTAATTGTGGTAATCATCTTATTCAGGGTAAAATAACTAAGTAACTTTTGTATTAATATAAAAGGTTAACAAGTTACATGAGTCATGTCAGGTCAACTAATTAACAAACGGGTTATGACACGACACGGTATGAATGTTCAATGAATTGTGTCTGGATTCAGAATTTCTAACCTGAATCCGATAAGAATCCGACACGATCCATTATCGCCCCTAAATTTGATCCAATTGGACAATGAGAAGGGCAAAGTGAGATTCATGTATTTTTCGAGGACACATTTTGTAATTAACCCAAAATTTTTAGTTGACAAAAGGCTTCCATTAACTCTCTTACATTGAAAATGCTTATGGCTTGTTATTCATAGAACGTTTCTTGATGCAAAATCAAAACATTACGAACTGCTCATTCAGTATGGGGAAAAAAAAAGTTTTAATTCATACCATTTTTGTCCTATCACAAAGCATTCTCAAATTTCAGATGGTGTGCTTTCTGGGAAAACTTCGTCCTACAGAATTTCTGATCTTTCCAAACAAAGCTAAACTCCCAATCCATGGTTAAACAGAAAAAGTTTTAACTACTTACCTGTTCCATTAAATTGCTCGAAGCTTTTGGCTTAACTTTCCGTACCTTATGGGGCTATGTTTCCCATTTCCATTGCCCATATAGCTTTGTTTCAGCTAGTACTCCTAGTTACTTGATTGCTAAGCATAGGAAATTTTTAAACGAACCGATGATCCAAAATAATGCGATCCACTTAAGAATTAATTTCCCGATGAGTAGCTATAGACACTGTCAAAATTAGTCTTGCTTCACTAGATTGGGTCTTCAGTGGTCAATTAGTCCATGTAGCTTGCAATATATAATAGTATCAGGCCATCAATAGGAGCAAGTGCAACTCTGTAGGACACTTATTCTGCAGTACAAAATAGAATGAATCCAAACTAGGACCCCGTAATGCAGAATCTCTATTTTTGTCGTCAGATTGACTACAAGATTGGAGTACTGTTCACCGTAGAGTCCCTAGCAAGAATGACCCTGCAAAGAGTGTGTGGTATATGTAGAATGAATAGGATAACCATTTAATGTTATCATTTTTTGTACCGTATAACAATCTTGGCTAGCCATTGCATAATACGGAGTAACTAAGCTAAGAATCTCTCAACAACAGTTAGAAGAAAAACATCATTAAAGCATGCAAAAGGGCTTTACTTGGAGGACATAATCTAAACGAAATGTTTGACCATTCCTAAATTTTCTTTTTCTTAAATTCTAGTTGAACTCCTGCGAAATTAATAGTAAAAAAAAAATTGTTTTAACTCATACATTTTTTTCTTAAATTCTTAAATTAGTAATTAATGCATTGAGTGATCATCATCTTGTTCAATGTCAGAAGCAGGTTCATCATCTTCATCAAAGCTATTAACACCATAAGCTCCATGTCCATTTCCAAAAGCTTTAATATGATCTTTAAGGGATCTCTTGTGCTTAAAATCCGACCCACAAATGCAATACCAAAGCTTCCCACAATTCTTCTCATGAGTCCTCCAATCTCCTCTCACAGCAAAGGCTTTCCCACATTTTCTACACATGAAGGGCTTGATCCCATGTTTCCTTTTGTAATGTGTTTGAAGGGTTCTGAAGTCTTTCAGTGGCTTAGCTCGTGGATGATCGATGTTGTTTCTGCATCCTGGTGCACAACAATAGCAAGGGAGCCTCAGCATTCCAGTTGGTTGAGTCCCCCTTAGAGATTCAGGCCCTTTTCTATACTGAGATCCATGCCCCCACATATGCATCTGCATCATAATTAACCAACATATATATAGAAAAATTCATTCAATCATTTTAATTAAAGACTAATTCTATTTTGCATCCCTCAACTTATTCCCGATTCTCACTTTGCACTCAAATTTTAGTTTTCTGACACTTTACACTCCAAACTCTTAAATTCATTCTACTTCGTCCCTTTTTTTGACGCGATCATGTATACGACAAATTTAACAAGATATACTATAATATTTTTTACGTGCAAAAATAAAGATTCCGTTAATATTTTTAACGAGATTAAAAATGAAATTAAAATTGGACAAATTTAAGAGTTGAAAGTACAAAATATCCAGAACTAAAATTCAGAATACAAAATAGAATTAGTCCTTTAATTAAAATTATGTATTAACCAGAAGTGCAAATCCAATAAACAATAATGATTTACGTGTCGAACTAATAAGAAACATCGTTAAACTATCTTTAATAATTTTCTTTTTCAACTAATCGAAATTATGAAAAGAGGTAAGGTATATAATGTCCGAACTGTTATGTACCCTTTGCAAGTGTTCAATAAATCTGGCGAGAACATAAATGAGGAATTTGATATAATCTCTCAAACTGGTTTTAGTCTAAGCCAAACCCCCATCTCGTTGGTGGTTTTATTTAAAAATAAAAATAAAAAGAAGAGCAAAGCCAGAAAAACAGTGCAAAAGAGGGGCGAAAAAAGCTTAACAATGTTTCTTGATGTGATAAAGGAGGTTGTTGTTAAACAATATAACTATATAAGTAGTCATGTAAAGCATTTCTCCAGAAAGTGAGGAATTTGT
Source organism: Cinchona pubescens (assembly GCA_025175665.1). Classification (NCBI taxonomy): domain Eukaryota; kingdom Viridiplantae; phylum Streptophyta; class Magnoliopsida; order Gentianales; family Rubiaceae; genus Cinchona; species Cinchona pubescens. The sequence goes on from JANKKI010000249.1 coordinate 1,686,867, forward strand.
ATACAAATTTTCAAACAAAATGACTTTTTGTTGAAATCTTGTCCCAAAAAAAATAAATAAATAAATACTAAAGGTTTTTTTTTAATTTTTTTTAAATTTATCCCTAATGATATACTAAGATTTATTGTATTCATATTCATCGATATAAGAAGAAAGTGGTTAAGATTCGTTTCTGATATGAAGGAGATTGATCATTTCTTTAAAAAAAAAAAAATGGGGGGTTTTCTGTAGGTTTGCAACCTTGAGATTTTGTCTAGAGACTCTTGGGACAGAAGATAGAAGCTTACTAGTGTGGAGTACTAGCTACTGTTCCATAGTTCAAGAAAAAAAGAAGCCTGAAAGCTGCAAGATTTTCAGTTGGACATATTTGCAGATGTGTGTAGACAACAATAATATACTTCGAAATGTCTACAGCACAAGGAACATTGTCTGTTTTGTTCAATCACATAAATGAGCAGCTCACTGTTCACTGACTTTATCAGCTTAAAATTAACTCAGTTAGATTCAGGTTGAAAGTTATATATATTAAAAATATTGAGAAATTAATAGTCAAAATTCCAAAATACCTATTATTTTTTTAAAAGTAAAAGGAAGTTTAGAAATCAAGGATTTCCACCATATCCTTTAACTAATACCCTTTTCTTAAAGTTCAAGCTTTTAGAAAAAGATTGAAGATTGGTACTTATTTGGGATCCTAGCTATTCTTTAATGTATAGATCTTGTAATTTCTTGAGAAGAGAAAAAGTAGAAAGAGGAGGTGAATAATGTATTTCAAGCTGGCTAATTAACTTGATCTATATATATATGAAATTAATTAACTTACTTGCATGTTGTTGTATCTGTTGAAAGTTTTGTAGCAAACTGGACAAGAAAACTGAGTAGGACCAATAAGAATCTGGGAAGGAGTAGGGATCCAATACTGGCCTTTGTTGAGTGATCTGTTCATCATGATGGGGGGGTATCCACCACCAGCTGAGACATCATCGGCTGAATCTTGATGATCAATAATATCTTTATTATTATTATCAATGGTTTCATCAGCTGAAGAAGAAGACAGCAAAGAAGCCAGATCAGCTGCACTAGGGTTTGGTAGTCCTATTTGAAGTGATATGGTAACATTTTCTTCATCATCATCATCATCAGCTTCAGCTTCTTCAGCCTCATCAGCACCTCTAGACCAAAGGGTTTTTTCCATATCCATTTCTTGACAAAAGGGCTCTTGTGATATTAGTCCTCCATGATCATTATGTCTTGTCGGACTTAAACTTACATCTATCTCTTGTAATGTATGAGGAGGGGAAGGGCTTCTTTTAGAGGAGGTGAATTAGGTGGGCTGTTGTGATGAGAGTACTGAAGAAAAGAGGTGCTATTGTTTGATGAGGAGTTGTAGTAGTAGAAGTTTTGGATGTGATTATTAGGAGGAGGAGGAGGAGGAGGAGGGTGATACTGATTTGAGGAGTTTGAGGAAGAAAAATGGTGATGAAGAGGGTTGAATTTGAACCATTCATGGTAGAAATTTGAGTAAGGATCAGTCATGGAGACAAGGTTGGAAAGGAGAAATGAAGGCTTTGGGGAGAGAGAGAGGGGGGTAGAAGATGGCCAAAATTTGATGGTGAATTGGTGATGAGGAGCAGTCTAGAGACTGATTAGTACTAAACCTTTTTGAAAAGGAAAGTGGTGAAATATATATATCATCCATTCACCCTCTTTGCAGCATGATTGTTTAAGTTCACATACATACATGATACATGTATGGGGTAAATCCTCTTTGCACCCCATAATTTGTCATCTCTACCATTTTCATATTACATCTTAATTTTTTATTTCGAATCGCTTTGTATTCTAATATTATTTTCTTTTGTCACTTCAAACATTTAGTTAATTCATTGGATTCCATTGATGGTTGCATGCTGAAGTGACTAGTAAAAAAATATATATATTAAGTGATCAAAAAATTTTAGGGTGCTATGTGGGAATTAATTACAATCAGTCAAGCATAACTTCGGAAATATTTAACTTTTTTCTTCATTCCAATCATCAATTCACATGCAACAACATAAATAATATCCGAAGAAAAATAAAATGAAATGTTTAACCTTATCGAAGAGACTTAACCAACACACAAGCTATTTAATACAAAAATGAACCTCAATGTCGAGAACATCATTTGCGTATCATTTGCTTACATACCTCCTCCACCAAATTCTGATTACTTTTCCTTTCCCACTGTTGTCTCATCAATAATGGACTCAAATAAATGGTCTAAAAATTATCTTCCTTTCCTGTCCAATTATTTCTCCAAATAGATTGATGTTTTATCTTGTCTTTGAGTTAATTCCTCTTTGTACCCCTAATTTATTATTATTTTTTACATTATTTCCTCTTTGTATCCCTAATTTATTATCATTTTTTACATTACAGCTCAATTTTTTCTTTACCACTTTACACCATAATATTTTCTTTTCTTGTATTTTCCGTTCAACAGTTAAAGATTGAATTTACCCCACATTTATTTCTCTTTGCAGCACAATTGTAAACTTTTAACTTGTATACGAAGAAAATAAATTAATTTTACTAGCTCAAATATTCAACTGTAAACCGTAGTTTTTGCAGACATCATTTTCGAGTACTTTACTCGTATGTGTCCATTTTACACATATATGGATTTAGCTTTATGTCTTTTGTCCTTATCGTAATTTTTATAGTTAATAATATTTTGCCTCCTAAATTAGGTGAGTAATTATATTTTGTCTACCTGAACTATAACAATATACACTTTGCCCTATTGATACTATTCATCTATTATTAATATTAAAACCATTAAGATAATCTAGTTAAATAACTAAAATACCCTTGGTACTATATTTTAATTTTTTATATATTTAAATTTTGATAGTGATGTGATAATTATTTAAAAATTAAAAAAATAAACTATAATATTTCAATATAATCCATATCAACATATTTCTTGGTTAGATTTTTTAAATTTTTAGATTTTATTTTATATTATTACGAATATGAATATTTAACTATAGTAGTAGAATTCCTAAATAGGCTTATTTTTTGTTGAAACTTTTCTTTAAAGGTATTGTATGAAAATATTTTTCATTAAATTTTTTTTTATTTTTTTGATGTCTCTTAATATTTTACACTTTTAATATTTGGCTTAACCTATACAAATTGCAATGTTGAATATAATATAATTCAACAATTTATCATATTTTCACTCCCTAAAGTCAAAGATATCAACGTATTATTATATTTTATTTTTTAATTCTTTTATAACTATCAAAAATTAATTAAATACATGAAAGATATAAGATCAAAAAATGATACTAAGGGTATTTCAATCATTTAACTAGATTGTCTTGATATTTTAAAATTTTTAAAGAATGAATAATGTGAATGGGAGACAAAGTGTATATTTCTATAGTTCAAAGGACAAAGTGTAATTACCTACCTAATTTAGGGGGCAAAGTGATATTTAACCCTAATTTTTATGCACCAGATATGTTATTCCTACAATTTTGGCACACTCTATGTGCATATCATTTAAAAGAAGAATTATAAATATAATATTAATTAAATAATTCGGTACTGTTAATTAGAAAGATTTTTTAAATAAATTTAAGAGATAGTTTTTTTGTAAGTAATTAAAGAATTAGGTAGTTTTAAACCTTTTTTTTTTTTTTTTGGTTACTTGATGGTAGTCATTTCTTCTTCTTTTTTTCTTTTTACTTGATGGTGGTTGTTTTTTAAAAGTTAAAATTAACTAAGAATCCAAAGGAAGATATCACCATACCAAATAGGGCTCTCCCTTTATATATAGTAACGATTATGCCAATAAGCTTAAATGGATTTCTTTCACATGAAGAGCTTGCAAAGGGAATTACACTCCAGTAAAACAGTATATTTTGCACTCAATTTATTTAGGCTGTTAATTGACAATCGAAGTATATATGATACTTCTAGATAGCATTTCTATATAAACTATAATTATATATTGGCCTTATTAAGTTCTTCAAGAGAGATGCACTGTTCTATTCTCTTAATATATACTGAAATCATTATATATGATTATGATTGAAAATTTTGTTTGATATCAATTGTACTCAAATATTATTTTCTGCCTACTGCACAATTAAGTTATCACAGTGATATATTTTGTACTGATATCAATTTTCTGCCTACTGCACAATTAAGTTATCACAGTGATATATGTACACGAATTTGATATTGCTGAAAAAGATTATCCATAAATATCAAGATGGCATGAGTTTGCAATTTTTAGTGGATTTCTTTTTGTCGTCAACTTTTATGAGCATGTTTTGTCATATATGAAAGCTACATACTCTTCCAAGTTAAGAATAGCTACTTTAATTGACAAATTTTAATCGTTTTTAACTTATTTAATCATAAAAAAGAAAGCTCTCACAATAATTTGTTATCGATTTTTTTTTCAAAATTTGATGAACCAGATCTGCTATTTCTTTGACCAAAAAAAAAAAAAAAGGGAAAATCGCTGAAATAGTCCTTCAACTTTTTTACTTTAACCGAAATAGTTATCTCAACTTTTTTTGTATAAGAATGGTCCTTCAACTTTTATTTTTTAGCCAAAATAGTCCTTTTATGTGAAATTTATCAAAAAAAAGAAAAAAAATTTATGGTGGCTCCACCATAAAAGGACTTTTTTGGCTAAAAAATAAAAGTTGAAGAACTATTCTGGCTAAAAAAAAGGTTGAGGGACTATTCTGGCTAAAAAAAAAAGTTAAAGGACTATTTTGGCTAAAGTGAAAAAATTGAGGGACTATTTTGGCGATTTTCCCAAAAAAAAAACCTCATACTTCGTTTTCTTTGATCAACTCGGAGTAATTTCATCTTTGTAACTTTAACCCGCAGTCTTTTAAGGCTAACACAATCTTGTGAATATTCCATATATAATTGTATCTTCTAAATTATACATACTTGTGAGGAAAACTAGGTATCACTATATGACGTTGTCTGGACTAAACTGTTATCTAAATAATATTTTACAATCAATATCTTTTCTAATCACCATTATATATTTCATGCATGTAGCATATCAAAAAGTTGACAAATTACTTATTTTAAATAATGTTCAAAATAATGACTGTTTGAATATAGTTCAAAAACACACTTGAATCATATGACTTGGAGTCAAAATGACTCATCCTCATAGCTAGGCCGGTACTTGAATTTTTTTTCTTTGTAATTGTTTCTTCTTTACATGACTACATTACAGTTGTTAAGAAATAAGAATTACTTCCTCAAAGAAACAAGAAAGGCAAATACTTAAATAAATTCGATCTTTTATTTCATTTGTAGACCCTATGTTGTGAATTAAATCTTAAAGAAATCTACAAATGGAATCAAAAGCCGAATCTACCTAAGTATTTTCCAATAAGAAAAGTCAAAAAGGTTTTGAGAATTAAAACATAAGGCAGGTATTCACTTTGACCTTCTAGTCAACATTTCCTATTTTCAATCCCCCATGGAAGTCCTCGACCTACTGCTTACTGATGATTATGATATTACTTGTCGGAAAATATTTATATAGACCCGATTTTTTAATTCATCTGTAAATTTTGCGGTTAAAATTTAATCTTTTACAATCTTGTTTACATCAACTTATGTCATAAATTCCATAACATTTAATTCACATCACAAAGTGTACAAATAGGGCCAAAAACCAAATCTACCTAAATCTTTCCCTTATTTGGTGAGACAGCGAAGTTGACCTTCGCTACAAATGTTTCCTCGATTATCTTGAAAAGGATGCTTGCAATATTAATATAACTCTTGCCTTGCAAGGCAAATTTATTATAATTGATACCCAAATTCACTTCCTTTTCCTTTTTCGTTTGAAGGATCCAAAATTCTATTCGTTGTATTATTTATTTCCTAATATTTCAAAAGAGGTTGAGGAAAAATTAGTGAAATTTTCAGTTGCGTTTCAATCAGGGGTATAAATGAATATAAACAAATCAAATACTCTAATGTTTAAATTTGTTTGATTATTTTAATCAGCTTAAAATTCTATTTAATTTGATTTGTTTATCTTTCAAGTCAATCTTAAACGATTTTTTTATCGAGTTGACTCAAATCGAGTTTGAATAGTTTGAAATTTTTATCTATAAATTTAAAATATTTAACTTATTGAGTCGAGTTTGATTCGAATACAAAACAATTAATGAACATCTACATTTAACTCAAATTTGACTTGATTATTGATGAGTCAAATTCAAACGAGCTCTTATCGAACCGAATTCGATTTGAATATCGAGTAGTTTAAATTCATTTACAAATTTAAGTGACTCAAAATCTCTTGTCTTCTTTTTTTTTTTTTCCAGAATAAAGTCCAATCTCTTCATCCAATAGATAACTGAAATAACCTTGCATTTGCTGAAGTTAGTTATTTTGCAAGGTGCAAGTCTCACTTAAATTCACCGAATTCGAAATTAATTATTTTGGTTAATTATTACGGAGATACAAAAACAAATTTAGACCGAAGAACTAGTGTTGTGGTTTTGTGTCTAAAATACTTGCACGCATGGACATTAGATATTTTTATTTTTTTAAAATAATTATCTTTTGGTTATGAGTTGATTAAGGTATTAACGGTTATTTGTCAATTTTTTTTTTTTTTGTTAGAATTATTTTTTCTATTTCAATTAGGTTTTTTTAGTAGTCATGTTTGTTACCTTATAAATAGGGTTAATAACACTTTACACCCTGAACTAGGTGAGTAATTATACTTTACCCCCGTGAACTATAAAAAATACACTTTCCCCCCATCCACATTATTCATTCTTTAAAAATTTTAAAATCAACTATAATGATAATCTAACTAAATGACTTAAATACTCTTGGTGCTATATTTTGATTTTTTTTGTATTTAAATTTTGATAGTGATGTGATAATTATTTTTAAAAATAATGAAAAATAAATTATATAATATTTTAATATAATCCATATCAATATATTTCTTGGTCAAATTTATAAATTTTTTATTTCATTTTATATTATTTCAAAATTGAATGTTTAATTGTAATGGTAGAACAATTCCCAATGGGCATATTTTCTATTGAAAATTATTCTTTAAAGATATTGTGTGACAATATAACTTTTTTTTATAAAACTTTGTGATTTTTTCGATGCCTCTTAGCATTTTACAATTTTATTATTTGGATTAACCTATGTAAATTGCAATGATAAATATAATGTAATTCAACATTTTCTCACATTTTCACTCTCTAATTCTTTTGTTATTATATTTTGTTATAATAATAATGTTTTATTATAATATTAGTTTGTTATTATATTTTATTTTTTCCTAATTCATTTTTTATAATTATCGAACATCAAAATTAAATATATGAAAAATCAAAATATAATACTAAGGGTATTTTCAGTCATTAACCAGATTATCTGGATATTATAAAATTTTTAAAGCATGAATCATGTGAATGGGGGATAAAGTATAGTTTTTTTAGTTCAGGAGGCAAAGTGTAATTACCTACCTAGTTCAGGTAGGCAAAGTGTTATCAACCCTTATAGATATAAGGTTCTATTAGATTATTTAATTGAGAAAAGTTGAATTGAGAGTCTTGAATAGAGAAATTATATACTAACAATAAAGACTATTATGTCGTGAGTTTTTGTAAATCTCAATATGAAAGTCTGATTGCGTTACTTTGTAATACATCTTCTCTCACATATTTTAAACAAGTAGGAATGTAGCATTATAATAATAATAATAATAATAATAATAATATGGGATAATTTCATAAACATCTCTTGAGGCTTAAGCTAATGTTACTTAGTATCCTTGAAGTTTAAAAAATATCATCTTACCTCCCTTATTTCAAACTTTTTTTAACATTTTCAGCCGATTCTTTTAAAAAATTAATTTAAGTGGAGAGAGACTATATTCCTCCCAATTTTACCCCTACTTCAAAGCTTTCATTGGTTAAAATGGTTAGAAGAAAAGGAAAAAAGTTATAAAATAATTATTAACAAATAACAATAGGTTGTAACTTTTCATATCCTTCACCAATTAATGTCAAAAAATATATTTTAATTATTTTTTATTTTACAAGTTAATGATTTCCAACATAAAATACCAATAACATTTTTTATTTTTATAAATTAATGTATACTTACGTATTCTAAATTTTTGTTCAAAACAACACATTCAAAAACATCATTACATTCCTAATTATTAGTAAATAAGTTGGCTATAAACTTTATCAAAAAATTCATTTAATTTTTTAAGAGTTAATCACATTTGTTTTTTATAATATATGGTAATTCTTTTACACATTCAAATTTTTATTTAAATCAACACACACTAGAATGCATTACATAACCATACTTTTTTAAATTAAATTTATTAATTTTTTTTTTAAAAAAATACATATTTCAATTTCGAGTTTTGATTTACAAACAAAATAGTACTAGTTATATTTATTTATTATCATATGATGTGTTTTTCGTATTCAAAACTTTTATTCAAATCATGCCCAAAAATACATTAATATGTGCAATATTTTCATAATTTACTAGCAAAAAAATTTATCGAGAGAATTTTTTTTATTTACGAGTTTGTGATTCCCCAAACGAAATACTAATTATGTGTTTTTATGTGGTGAAGATTTTTATTAAGACATATAGAAGTAATCAAATTAATGCATGCACCTTTTTTTTTTTTTAATAAGTTGATAAAAAAAATTTAAATGCTAAAAGGGTGTCAAGTGAAAATTGTCAAAAATCTCAGGAGTGGTTTTTGAAACTACCCTTTCGTAATATGGCTAAATTATATGGGTATAAATGTCATTTCATGCATTTTAGTATCATAAAGGAATTCATTGTGCAAAAGAGGAGGTAATTAAGTGACATTTTTAAAAGTTTAAGGGTAACAAGCGATATTAGTATAAATCTTAGGAGAAATTTATGAAATTATCCCTTATAATATACATCACAAAAATAAAACAAATAAAATAAAATTACAATAATAATATGCAAAACTTGGTGTTATTTTTTTTTTTTAATCTCACCTCTCTCTCTACCTCTTATTGACTCTAACCATGACTAACTGATTATAAGAAAAGTGTTTTAATACCTAAATTGCACTTAGTTGTCGTTGAGCTACTCTATGGTTAAGGTACTTCCTTTTATGTTAACTTTTTCTTATTCTACTAATTAAAAAGAAATTTTTCCATGAGAATATATATATATATATATATATATATATATAAAAAAGTATGTGCTTCACACGTGTAATACTCCTGATTTATTGAATATTTTTATTTTTTAAAAAATAAATAAATAATCAGTGAATAATTACATAGAGTATAAAATATAAATATTTTATTTATTTGTTTTTTTATACAAAATATATATATTTTAAAATATATATTTAATATCTTTGCTTTTTTTTTTTGTAACTATTTTCACCTTTCAAATTTTTTAATAAAATTTTCACTATTGTGTGTTATTTGTTTAATGTCATTTGTTTTTACAACATATGATATTATTTGCATCTTATTTAAATTTTTCTTCTATATACTTAGATAATAATTTCTTATAAAAATACCAATTACTTGATCAGTTAGAAATAAAGACATTTTCTATAGTATTAAACTTTTTAAATATATTTATGTATGCTTTGACATTACTAAAATATAAAATCACTATCAATTACCAGACATTATTTTATAGATGAAGTATTAATATTTTATTTATTAGCAAAAAATTTCTACATGAAATCAAATGATATATGGATAATAATTACAAAAATTAGTTATAATTTCAAGAAGTAAAAAAAAAAATGAATCTGCCTAAAATATAAAGAACGAATACATCAAGAGTTATTAGAAAAATTTAAATATCTAATTAAACTAATATATTCTACATATTAATGATAGATTCACATAGTATATTAAAATCATTATAAAATATTAAAATAATAACTTGTTCTTTTATGTTGCTCTGAAATGCACCGAATGTTAATAAAAACAATCCTTTATCTTACTATAAAATACATGCAATGCTAATGAAAAAAATATATAGTTCTAAATATATCCAAAATTATACGTTTTACTTTAAATAGAATGTTATATAAATCTCTATCACAATTAATTATCATTAACATATTGTATAAATGTGTATACATATAGTAAATATATTGGTATTTTTTTATATTTCTTAAACTTATGATAACATTTGTTTTAGTATTCCATTGAAACTTTGAAGTTTGATCTCTTCATTCATATTGATAACACAAAATATGGTTAATTTCGATCCAAAATAATTTCTATTTCACTTATAATTTGTTATAACGACACTACCAATAACTTGATTTTCTAAAATTAAAGATTTTCTTCCATAATATTCTATTGAACTTTTTAGATGTATCTATATATTCTTTATCACTACTAAAAGATAAAATCATTATTAAGTATCAAACATCATTTTATAGATAAAGTGTGTTAAAAAAAATTTATTAGGAAAAATATTTACATGAGATCAAATAATATATGGTAACAACTACAAAATAATTAATTAAAATTTCAAAAAATAAGAAAAAAATTAACTTAAGTAAAATGTAATTAACAAAGATATCAAACTAAATAGATTAAACAAATATATTCTCTATAGTATGGATATGTACCACGTAATATATTAAGATTATTATCAAAAGATAAAAATAAAAGATTGTTCTTTTATCTTGCTTTAAATGTAAAAAACATTAATGAAAAAATTATTTATCTTACTCTAAAATAAACGGAACTGTACTAAAAAACTTGTAGTTCTAAATATATCCAAAATAACAATAGTTTTTGTACAATCTCTATGTAATCAATTTTTTAACATATTGTGTAAATATGTATCAAAATATACATAAAATATATTGGTATTGTTCCAAAAATATATTGGTATTGTTCCATATTTCTTAACCTTATGATAACATTCACTTCAAGACTTCATTAATATTCTAAACTTTGCTTCATCCTGAATGATATACACATGGTTAGTTTCGAAATTATATTTTGATATAGTACTTTATTATGAAATTAAAATTTTTATTTATGAAGTATATAAAAAATTGAAGCTAACAAAAGTGTGTGAATTTTGTTTTCAAGTTTTCATCCTTTTCTAATCAATTTCTTGTATTGTTTACTATGATATTTAATTTACATTTTATTGTTTTGTTAAATAGTGTAAAAATTGCATAGTACTTTCCAAAGATGACATGTAACGCAATGTATATCTGTAATTATTTTAAAATAATTAATATTATGATTTTATTTGCATAATTCATGTTATTTTTTACATTACCTACCTACTTATTTTTTCTATATGTCATTCCAACAATTTATGCATAATATTTTTATAAGTCTTATACAGGGCAATGATTATTCTAAACTATCTTAGTAAGCATCATACCAATGGTTGAATTTTTTTACCTCATCAATAGTTAATCTAAACTAATATTATTTTATTAAATACTGTAACAATTAGTATTGTAGTTTCCAAAATTAACATTTAAACTCAATATATACCAATAAATACTTAATAAAATTTAATACTATGATTTATTTGCATAATATATATTGTTTCTACAGTAATTACTTATTTAAGTTTCTATATTAGCATCACAAATTATGCGTAAAGTTCTTGTATATGTTACAATGATTATTTTGAAATATTTTAGGCATTACATCGTATCATAGGTTGAATTTAATTTCGATCTCATCAATAGTTACTTAAACCAATATTTTACAGAAGGATACTCTTAAAGATAAAGATTTTGTAATCAAATATTGCTATTAAAGATATATAAAATTAACAAATACTTTTATTTTATTTATTTCTTACTCATGTATAAATAATTTTTCTACTCTTAAAAACCCATTTATACTTTCTTTTTATATATTTATGCCAAAATTTAGTACTAACGTAAGGAAGAAAAAATTTGAATATACACAATAGTTATAAAAACTACTTTTATTTTATTTTTGATCACTTATAAAATTTTTACCATCTTAATATATTTATGCCTAAATTTTTATATAAATCTTAAGAACAATGTTATAGCAGTCTAAAATATTATAATAAATAACAGTAATATTACAATAGATAGCTAATCTTATTATATTTAATGGAGAGTATTTTAGATAAGTTAATTGTACTTCATGAAGGGTATATATCTCGATTAGGTGGAACAAAAAAAATAAAATAAAATAAAAAAATCATATATCTCGATTAGGATTGTATAACTAAAAATAGGTGATAATTTTCTAAAAAAATAAGTAGTTAAATTAGGAGAAGAGTAATTTAGTTATGGTTTTTTATGCATTATATTTTATTAAGGATATATATTTTGGGTATTATAAAAAAGACGAAAAACACTTAAAAATTGGAGAAACAACAGTATTCAAACACAGTTCCACATAAACAGACGGGAGGAAAAGGACATATATAAACAGAAGCATAAAATAGCCTAACAAGAACAAAAAGGTCCCTAGTTTTCAAATTCTATTCCGGCAATTTCTTTGGGATGTGCAAACTGCTCCGCCTGTTCCAACAGCAAGTTGGAAGGAAGCCTGTCTTTCTTGCACCACTAAAACGCCAAGGTTGGAAAATACTACTTAATATTTTTTGATCGATGTGCAAAATATAGATAGTAAAAAATATTTCATAAGCACTTTGAGTCATTTTTAAATGAAAATGGCCCTAAAATTTGGATACTATCCCTAAAGTTTCATGAAGAAAAATACCAAATATTTCTAATTTCGACCAAAAAAGAATAATAACAGTATCTAGACAGAGTTTCTAATGCGCTGTGTTAATTGAAAAATACTATGAAATAAAATATGTTACCTTTAAAGTGAATTGCGAAACTAATTATCTTCTTATATTTCATTTATATGTGTTGATGTTAATTGCAACGTAAATTTTTTAATATTTTAGGAAGGTTTGTTTTTATTTTAAAGAAACCAAATAATTAATCAAAGTTTACAAATAATTCTAATTTTTTGTTTTATATTATCATTTTAACTCCTATTCACATGACTCTAATTAAGTGTTGACAACCATCCAAATTATGTCAATTTTCCTTTTTTGTTCAAAATTGGAGATATTAAGCACTAAATTATTTTCATTGATATTTTGGAAACCATTTCGATGCTAATGCCCAAACTTTAGGAATCAAAATTACAATTCTTTCTTTTAAATATTCAATTAATGCTCTCACAGTCCCGAAAATTACTTCCTAGCACAAAAACTTGACCATAACACCTTCTGCTTTCTCTAAATCTCCAGTTATCAATATCACGAGTGTATTGTAAAAATAAGCTTCGAAAGATGTACCACTTGAAACTTGTATTCTGATTACCAAATTATATCTGTCTCCTACACTACAAAACCCCATAAATTTGAAACAATTCAAGATTGAGAAATACGTACCATATAAATCTGTCTCTTTCTTTCTAACATCGTATTACCTAAAAAAAAAAAAAAATTCGCCTTACCTTGGCAAGTAGGTTTATAAGCCAATCAACCTAATCGACATTTGAATGGAAGTTTGGGTGAAAAATTGTTTGAGATTGGTTTGTAAAGTAATCAAAGTTCGAATAATATTTAGAGTTATATTTTTAAATTCGACTCGAATTTAATTCAACATGTAAAAACTTTAAATATTACTTGAACTCAATTCGATAAAAATTTGTTTGAGTTCGGTTCGAAATTAAGATAAACAAATTAAATTTAAATACATTTACAAACTCATTAAAATAATCAAACAAAATTAACACTGAAGTGTTGAATTTGTTTTCACTTATTTGCACCATATTGGCAACTGCAGCACAATATGATATACTTAGTAATGTTCCCATCTAAGCACGTTGTAGCTAACCTGATTAACCAAACTAATCCCTTATGCTTATATTACTATATTAATATGAGTTATGATCTTTGTATTACTTGCTACTGTGTTTATCATATCTACCCCAAGAAAAGATATTAATCATTGCAAATAATATGTTGCTGAACTGAAACCTTTCTGTCTTCAGTTGTTCATTGCTCTTTAATTACAATAAAAGTTGAGCTGTTACACTTACTTAAAAGGAAAAAAAGGGGGTTAACTGGGAGGGCCAGGGTAAAGGTTAGACAGCTAAGCCCATGAGACGGAGGGGAAAACATATAGGCTGATTGTAGCCCAGTGAAGATTGGGTCACTGCAGTCCAAATCTATTGATGCAGGGCCATTTGTCATGGTTCCTAGGAGTGTCCTTGGACCGGGCCGGACCTGTTCGACATGGTCAGTACCTGATCCGACCCGATTACACGGGTAATGAAAAATCAATTCAGTATCGGGTTCATACATATAGGGTACCTGGATGAGCAGGTACTAGCTAAAAGCAAGTCAGATGATTAGGTACCTGACCAACTAGAACTCACTCCACTTAGTGGAGTTGACCAGAAGATGCCTCATAAGGCATTATCCGTTGTAAGGTCAGGAGTTCAAACTCTAAACCTTGCAGAATTCTTGGCAGGTGCCAAAGCACATTTGCCTGGTTTGGAGAGAATTCTCTAGTCCCTTAATAGAACCCAGTTGGATCCCCTTGTATCTCCTATAGAATAGGTTAGATTAGGATGTTGCTGCTTTGACAAAAAAAAAAAAAAAGACTAGGTACCTGACCCAGTTCAATTATGAGAATGTTTTAGTTTTAAAATTTTAAAAATATAAATAAATTGACTATAATTACAAAAATAGGAAGGAAGGAGAAAAAACTCATTAATATTTATGCCATGATATATAAAATTAAAAATTAACCTATATATGCACCGAGTAGGCTACCCGATAGATTGCAGATTCTCAATTCGCTACCTGACTTGATAATCTTAATTATACCCGACCCTCTAATAATACTAATTGGTTTACAAATACTATTTTTGCGGTTCAATTGACATAACTGACTGGATGAACAAATTTTTGGGTAAGCAAATCAAAATGTACGCCCCTAATGGTTCCAATGAATCCCATGTACTGATAATTTCGATCTGCCGGGCAACAAATATGGCAAAATATATATATAGGAATAACGAGGCATTATTAGGAAAAATTATTTGGACAAACTTTGCATTTTTTTTTTTTTTGGGGGTTCAAATTGCTGACTTTGTGAAATAATGGAATAACTATCCGGATATGCAATAAATTTTCCAGAATAACTGTTTGGATGGTATGGTTTTTGGAAAAGGAAAAATGTCAATTTGGTCTTTTATTTTTAGAATATCGACCAATCTAATCTCTTATGTATCACAAAGACCAACGGTACAAACCTTCCTTTAAAAAATTAACTAATCTAAGGTTTATGATGAAAATTGTGGATAAACTAACGGAGCATTTAAAAACACATATACTTTAAGTTAACGACCACTAATTATAGACACCTATTTTTATCCCGTAAGTTCTCCCCTATTTAATTCTGTTAATTTGACTCTCAATTTTCTTTTTTAATTTTCCTTTTAATTTCTTTTTAACCTGCTTTTTGATTTCCTCTTAATTTATCCTTTAATTCTCTCTTAATTTGTCTTATGGTGTTTAATTATTATGTGTTTTATGCATTTTTGAAATACAAAGAATGAGTTTTAATATTATTAAGTTTTTAGATTTTTCAAAAAAAAAAATACAAAAATTAAAAATTAAAAATTAAAAAAAAAAAAAGTTCAACGCGTGAACAGTACCGCGCGTAGTGTTCACGCCAACAATTTGTTTGGCCACGTTTTCTCTGCGTTTCCACCGTTATTCAAATCAGCTAATTTTATTTGCTCATTTCCCCACATGACAAGGAATGGTTTTTGACCATTTATACACTCAATACAATTCATTAAAAGCACAAAAAATCAGTCTAAAGTGAAAAGAAAAAATTTTCTGCAGAACTTTCTGAAGCCAAAAAAAATTTGCCAAACAGTCAACTTTGAGCCAAAATTACTTGGCCTATACGATCAGAGAGGAATTAGACTAAACTCAAAGAATAAAAGTTGTAGAGATCACCTGGAGCTACAACTTCTCTTTTGAAATCCGAAGCAAAATCGTCCATTTAGAGGGTCAAAAACTTAGTAGAAAAAGGCTGTTGGTCCAAAGGATCTGCAGAAAAAATTTCCAAGTCTGGAAAATTTTCTAGACAGCCAACTTTGAGCCAAAATTACATACGATCGGACAATTAGATGAACTCAAAGAAGAAAAATTGTAGAAGGTTCCTGGAACTAAAACTTCTCTTTGTAAATCTTAAGCAAAATCGTCCATTTGGAGGGTAAAAAACGTGGTAGAAAAAGGCTGTATGGTCCAAAGGATTTTCCAGAAAAATTTCTGAGTTTGGAAAATTTTCCAGACAACCAACTTTGAGCCAAGATTTCAAGCGATGGAGGAGGAACTGGAGTAAACTCAAAGAATAAAAGTTATATAGGGTTCCTGGAGCTACAACTTTTATTCCAAATTAGAAGCTAGCCTAAAAAATCATTAAACTGGTGGGTCAAAAGCGTGGTGGAAAAAGGCTGGTAGCCCACCAAAATCTGCAAAAAAAAAAAGAAATGTTAGAAAATTTTATTTCCATTTTACTCCTCCAGATTTCAGTTTTTTGCATTTTAGCCCGAGAATATTTTCTCAAATTACATTTAGGCCCTTCTGATATGGCCCATTTGGTGCCACGTCATCGATGACGTGGCACTTCCAGATTGCGCCACGTCAGCGATAACATGGCACCTCCAGATTGCGCCACGTCATCGATGACGTGGCATCTCCAGATTACACCACGTCATCGATGACGTGGCATTTCAAAAAAAAATCCAAAATTTCAGAAAAATTTTGTTTGCATTTTGGCCCTCCAGATTTCAAACTTCTGCATTTTTAGCCCTCAAATAATTTTTTTTTATTTACATTTAGGCCCTTAAGAAATTTTCTTTAATATTACTGGTTTTTTTTCTCTTCAAATTTCTTCCAAATTACATGTTTTATGTCAATAAGTTTCTCCACCAATTTTTGCTTTGATTTCTGTTTTGGCATTTTAATATGTTTTAATTACCCTTTGATTGTGAAATTACTGTTTTGCCCTTATGAGTATTTAATTGTAAATAGACTTTGATCTTTGCACATTTTTTTATTTAATTGATTTTGTGATGATTGGTGCTTTATTTTAATGTTTATTGGTCTCATTATAATATTTATGCCTTATCTTATTTGTTAAATTATGTGAATTTACTCTTTTGCCCTCAAATTTTGGATTAGTTGCACAACTAGACGTTAAATATTTGAATCAAATTCAATTTAGCCCAGGACTTAATAATTGCATCAATAATATAAAATTGGGCTAGAAATAAACTTCGCGTGTATGATAAATTACTATTTTGCCCTTGGGAGTTAAAAGGCACTACAAGCTCAATGTGTGCGACTTTTAATTGGACCCTAAATTCCTGTCTCTTATACATTTTTAAAATTTTGAAAATAAAACATTAACATGTACATATTTTTATTACTTTTAAACTATCTCAAAGCACACGTATGCTACAAAGCCGGCAATAATGAATACTAAAATTGAAAAGAGAAACGCGATAAAATCACGCAACCGGTTCAACGCCGGGTAAAGTGGGTGCCGAGGGAAATTCAAATCCATCCCAAACCTTCCCATTTTACAACAGGATTCCCGAACTCATTTTCTTGAGTTACGCGGACCAGGAGTCAATCTAAACTAGGGTTTATTTTCTTTTTAAATTTTTGATGTATTTTTGTGTCCCGCACCAACACACCGGGTGGCTATTACAGTAACGGGGCACATTTAGATGTGTACTATGACATTGTATAGTCGCACCATCCCGTTATGTAAAGGGATAGGAGTATTCATTTAAATTTGTGGCTGTAAGTATACACATTTATGTGTATGTAAATTGTAAGCAGGATTTTTGCATTCAATCACCTATTTCACAAGCACAACACGTTGGCGACGGTGTCGGTCCCACCGGTGTCGGCCAGACCTCGGGTCGGTAGGCGCGCGGTAAAAGGGGGGCGCGACACGAATATTTATCACGTGGCCGGTTTGGTTAATTTATTCATAGTTTTCATCATAGGCTCATTAAATTAGTTAATTTTTTAAAAGGTGAAGGACCAAATTGAAATGTTATGATAAATTAGGGATCATATTGGTTGATAGTTCAAAGAAAATATATTAAAATAGTCTTTTTCCCTTTTAAAAAATAAGCATTTGGATGAGAAATAATGAGAAAGAATATAACTTTTACTCGAATGTCTATATTAAATATTCATCGCATCTAATTCCATTAATTCCCTTTTTGGTATCGTGAAACCAAGTATGAAAAAATACACAAAATATAGCTGTCATACATTGTTTAAAACCGTTACAAAGAAAAACAAGATATGCAAAGTAAAAGTATGCACGAATTATTGCCAAAAAAGAAAAAAGAAAAACAAAGATTGCAAAAGAAATTTAAAATAATTAGGAAGACAAGTAACAAAATATGACTAACAGTTTCATTTTACATCCCTCAACTTATACTCGATTTTCACTTTGCACTTCAAACTCTCAAGTTTGTCCCCCACTTCATTCTTTTTTTTAATACCGTCTCAAAAATTAACAGAAATTTTTTGTGTGTACGACAAATTCAACTGGATGTACAATAATATTTTTTAGTGCAAAAATAAAAATTCCTTTAATTTTATTGACAGTGTTAAAAAATAGGTTGACGTGGAATAAATTTGACAGTTGAAAGTATAAAGTGTTCAAAACTAAAATTTGAAGTGCAAAGTAAAAATTAAGTATAAATTAAGAAATATAAAATAAAATTAAGCTAATAGAATATGGTGGAAAAGGAAAAAGGCATAAAAAATATAATGCAAGTAGCCGTTCGTATCACCCAACTCAAATGCGTCGTTATCCAATGGTGGATAATTGCTCGGCCATTCTAGACTGCCTTCACTTTTGACCCATCATTTTCAAGCTGGGCGACTGAGTTTAAGTGTTATGTTATTCATTTTATAACATCCGGGTCCGCACTTGATATAATTAAAAAGTACGAAAAGTATTATTATTTTTTAATTATTTAAAATATTTATTTCGTAATAAAGAATGAATATCAAAGAATTTTTAATCTTATTGACAATCCTGAATCATGTATGTGTTTTCAATGAAAGGTCCGACATAAATAAAAAAATTAAATGCAAAATACAAGTAAATAAATAAATACTAAGAAAATTTTCTCGAATTGGAATGGTAAAATTGTCCATTTCTATCTAAGACTATTCAATGAGGTAGTAATAAAAGATTTAGACAAAGCCACCATTGACTCGAATAATCTGTCCATTAACCCACTCCCCCGCATCACTTGCTCTTGCCAACCAAGGAAGCCACATCCTCCGTCTTCCCCAATCTTCCAAGTGGACTCTGCTCCACAAAAACCTTTACAACCTCTTCCGTCTTCCCCTCGAAGAAAAACTCCGTAGCGATCGGCCCCGGGGCCACGCAGTTGGCGGTTATCCCCGTCCCTAATCTTGAGTTCCTTGGCAAGTATCTTCACCATCGCCTCCACGGCTGCCTTGGATCCCACGTAAGCCGCGTACCCGGGCCTCGAAGCGGCCACCAAGGACGTGGTCAAGCATATAATCCTTCCCCCTCCGCCGCGATTTATCCTGTCGGCGGATTCCTTGCAACACAAGAAAGCGCCCCGCGTGTTGATGTTGAAGATGTTGTCAAAGTCATCGACTGTGGTGTTGGCGAGAGTCGGGTACTTTGGGTCGATGACGCCGGCAGAGTTAACGAGGATGTGGACGGGGGAGCCGAACGCCGACTCCGCTGAGTCGAAGAGGGACTTGACCTGTGCCGGGTCGGAAATATCGGCTTTTACGGCGATGGCACGAGGGTGTGTTACGCTTGTAGCGGTGTTGTTGATTTGGGAGGCGAGGAGATTGGCCTGGGAGGATTTGGAGGAGTAGTTGATGACGAGTTTGGCCCCGAGAGATGCTAAATGGAGGGTTATTGCGCGCCCGATTCCGCTTGGAGTCACCCGTGACGATGGCTACCCGGTCTCGGAGAAGGAGGGGTAATTGTGTTGTGGTAGTAGACGAAGTTTCTTCAGCCATGGAATTGGAGTTGTGTGTGTTTTAAATTCCGCTGCTAACAATCTCTTACTAGTAAGCAGTGTGTAATAAACATTCAGAACTTTCAATGGAGCTCTTGAAATGAGTTCACAATTATATATTGGAAGATTATAGTAGTTTTAAAACTTGCATATATAGGTTTCACAGTAGTTTGACCTAACTTTGAAGAAAAAACTGGACAATGATCTATCCATTTATGGAGTAGAGTCTTCATTTATCCTTCAAGATAAATGGCATCTCATATAAAAACATAATTAAATGTGAGATAGTTGTCAAATTATTACTTCTATCAATTTTGAAGACAATAATATGTAATTTTGATTTTATTCTCTTTGATACTTAATTATTTTTTTTAAGAAAAAAACATTATTGTTTCTTAAGAAAAATAATTATTAACATTGTTATTACTATTTTAACTCGAAATATATTAATTAACTTCTTTCCACAACTAAAAATTTATAGGAAAATTTTGATAGATCACTGAATTTGATGTAACATAATATTATAATTTCACTTAAAAAAATATAATATTATAAATTCATTACGTTTCTTTTAAGAATTTAATTTTTTTTCTTCTACTAACTTAAATTTGCTATAGAAATAAAGTGGAATGTATTCTACGTGATTTTATATGGTATTCGTTCGACCGATATTTGATTTTTTGAATTGTTTGATTTGGCTTATTTGACTTTCGATTTGAGAGTTTCAAATCAAAATCAAGTCAAACATACCTAAAGTCAATTAAATTCAACTTATTCGGTTAGTAAATCGAATAAGTCAAATAAATAAATAGTAAAAATCTTTCATTTTATATTCTAATTCTAAAATTGATTAATTATTCCACAAATTTTGTAATCTAATTCTAAAATTTAGACATCTAACATACTATCATTCCAAAAATTAAATAAGATTTTTATATGGCATACTAGAAACATAAATTAATATAAAGATTACAAGTTTAAAGTTAATACAAACAAAATACATAATCAAATACATAACCAAGTTATAAAAATCTAGTCTCTATATGTATTGAAAGGACATTAGTATTCTACATATTTAATTGGTTATTTAAAAAAAAATTGTTACATTAATAAGTTGTATACTTATATTAATATAAAAGTACATAAATTGTATATAGTGTGAAGTATTACATTAATAATTCCAACAATTATACAAGAAAAGATATTTAAATATTAAGAATTAACACTATTATAAGCTATTAAGATATTTAATTATTAAGAATTAAGAATATTTTGGCTAAAAGATTATATACACAAAATTAATATATTATTACAATATATGGGCTAAAATTTTAAAAAATGTAATTGTTTGACTTATTTGACCGGTATTTGGTCGACAAAGTAGAACGACTTATTCGATTGGTGAACTAGTCAAACCAGTCAATTTGTATAAGAATCGGTATTTGATTTACAATTTGATTTGGAAATTGAAATTAAAGTCGAGTAAAAAATCAAACAAGTCAAAGTCAATTTTTTTTTTCAACTTGACTCGATTCAGTAGTTTGACTTAACTAACTTTTGAACATCCCTATAATTTTGAGTGTTAAATTGAATACAAGAATATGTGGATAAAATCTAAACCTTCATCTGAAAAAATGGTAAAGTACAACTCATCTAAAAGAGTAAATGGACTCATAAATAAAAAACAGTCCTTGTTCGAAAAAAAACTTAGGTAGACTTAGTGTAGACCACAAAACATAAAAAGTAGGTCACGTGTAGGATATGGAAGTGAGTCGCACTCTGTTGTGTATTGTGATTTTCAAATACCAAGCATCTAGGAAATTCTTAGGATAGGGTTTTTGATAGGGATTGTAGACTTTGGTCTAAATTTATCCATATTACCTCAAATCAAAAATATGAATTTATTGATGAATATGAATCAATGGATTCATGTCCACAGACAGGTTATGTAAGAATTTTCCCAAACCTCATAAGTGAGCCAATTTCTTAAACTGTGAAGAAAACAAAAAAGTTTCTTAAACTGTGAAGGTCTTTTTTTTTTTTTTTTTTTTTGCTTTCTGAAAGTAGGAAAGTTGCACTTGGAAAAAACAACCTAAGGCTGCTTTTTATGAAAGCCATCTAGGGTTACTTTCAGTGAAAGTGACCTTTAGGTTGCTTTCTTCAAATGCAAAAGCCACCTAGGGTTGCTTTCAGTGAAAGTGACCTTTAGGTTGCTTTATCCAAATGCAACCTATTGTCAGACATTTAAAAAAAAAAAAAAACATACATGATTTTGGTTGTTAAGTTGATTTTGTTTTGTTTCTTTAAGTAGTTTTAGGGGTTTTTTATGGTTTAGAATTTAGAGTTTAAGCTTCTAGAAGAAAATGAAAATAAATTAAAATATTAGAAAATTTTACAGTCTCGTTAAAGGAACCACTCTCTTGGCTTTAAGGACTTCTATAGTACAAACTTTTAAAGAATATAGTGTTGTACTATACAAGGCCTTAAAAGCACAAGGGAATGGTTCCCTCAACGAGACTGTAGAATTTTCCTAAAATACAATAAATTAAAATAAGTATAAAAAACATGAAAACATTTTAAAATTTAGAGAGTACATAAAATATTTAAAAGTAGCCAAAATGCATGAAAGTAACAAAATATTTTAAATTTGAATATTTAACTATAGTGGTAGACCATTAAGATTGAATACATAAAAAATTGAAATATAACATTAAGGGTATTTTAGTCAATTAAGTAGTTTTTTTATGGTGCTAAAGTTTTTAAATAATAAGTATTGTCATTGGAGATAAAGTGTGTATTATTTTTATATAGGGCGCAAAGTACAACTACTCACCCAATTCAAGGGAGCAAAGTGTTATCAATCCCTTTATTTTATCTACAAATTGTCCCCAAGATTTAATAAATTTAATATTTTCATCTAAAACGAATAGTAAAATGTCATAATTTCCTTCGGTCTTTTAGCATTATTGTCTAAACCAACATAAAATTTAAAAATTTAATAAATAGATAAAAAAAAAAAAAAAAAAACTATACTCATGTGCATATTAAATTCATCTAAGCTTAATGCACATTCTATTAAAAGCCAAAACCTAACAAGTAAGTTAACAAATTTTCAACATAAAAAAATTAATTAAACTTTAATAGATATTTGGATATTAACAAGTATAATCATTCACTTATTATCCAAACATTAATTATCAAAACATTCAATAAACATGCACCACGTCTAAATATTAACATTTATTTAAACCAGACACAAATTACTAAAACAATTATTTACACTAAAAAATAAAAGTAATGAACATGGATATTAAAAATAATAAAAATGCATTAAATTCTCAAAATAAACTATTACAAACATGCAATATAAAAATAAGCTATCACTACTTTAATATAAAAAGAAGGAAAAATCTACCGTCCCGTTGAGGGAACTATTCCTTTGTACTTTAAGGCCTTGTATAGTACAACACTAATATGTTTTAAAAATTTGTATTGTACAAGTTCTTAAAGTCAAGGGAATGATTTTCTTAACGAGATTGTAAAATTCCCCTAAAAAGAACATGTAATATATAAATATTAGTTATACCCTACGTAATATGAAATATACATACTTAAGTTAAACATTTGAAATAAATCACATATTAAATAATAAAAATAAATTAATAAATAACTATGATTAAAACATACCTTTGACCATATAACTAACTTTGCTCCTACTAATTCCAATATAAAATTAGAACACAAAGAAGAAAAGAAGAAAATGTAGACAATATTCATCATTTAAAAATTTTAAAACCATTAAAAAAATCTACTTAATTGATTGAAATATCTTTAGTGTCAGATTTCAATTTTTTTTTGTATTTAATTTTGATATTCTACCATTATAGTTAAACATTCAAATTTCAAATATTTTGTCTACTTTTAAGTATTTTATGTACTTCGTAAATTTTAAAATGTTCCCATATTTTTTCTACTTGCTTTATGTTTATAATATTTTAATTTATTATCATTTCTTCTATAAGTCTAAACTCTAAATTCCAAGTCACAAAAACAACTTAAATAAACAAAACAAAATCAGCTTAACAACCAAAATAATGTGCAATTTTATTTATTTTTTAATATTTGATAATAAGTTGCATTTAGAAATAGCAACTTAAAGTGAAAACGAGCTACTAAAAGCAACCTTAGATTGTTTTCTCCAAATGTAATCTTTCTACTTTTATAACACTGAGAAAAAAAATTTACAATTTTAGAAACGTTTTTCATTTTCTTCACAGTTTAACAAATTAGCCCTCATAAGTGTGAATCAAGTTTAGATGTCCAAAAACAACTACGAAAATAGTTATAGCCCCCGTCATACAGCTTGTCATTTTTATTAAGTCAAATAGTTGTACAGTCCCACTATTTCTTTTTATTTTTTGAATTTTTTCAAAAAATAAGATTATGCAATTTAATATGCATAACAAAGTGTTTGGTGCGACTGTACACTCGTGATGATTTACCCAAGAGTTTAGCCTAAGAAATCAGTTCACGAAAAAGAAAAAGAAAAAAAAAACAGAGAAAAAGAGGGAAAATTTTTAAAATCATGCTCCTTTTCAAAATTGTTCTTTTTTTATGTCGATTGAAAAAATCATTTCCGAGAGAACGGAACTCGCATTCACCGAATGTGAGTTCCTTGAATCATGATTTAAAAAAAAAAAAAAAATCTGACCTCGCATTTGTTGTCAAAATAGTTGTATGACCTCGCATTTCTCAGAAATTTTTTTTTTTTTTTTAAATTTTGAAAATTTGACTTTGTATTGTGCGAAGGGAAATTTTACACTATTACAAAAATAGAAAAATGTTTGATATTTTTGTTAATTAAAGAAGGATTTGACTGTAAGATAAAATCACTTAAATACTAAATTGTAAACATTTATTTAATACGATATTTAGGAATACTAAACCATTATTTTTAAATCATAAACTATAACATTAACGAAATAGTACACGAATGAAATGTGAGGAGATAAATGGAGAGAAAGTGAGAACCACATTATTCACTGTTTGAGTAGTTAGCCCATAAGCATGAAAAGTCAACAAACCATTGAGATCACATATGAGATTTGTTTGCAATTTACAGTCTGTGATGTACCCAATTTTCTGTGTACATGAAGATAATAATATATTATTATAATATATAGCTAAAATATCAAAACTTATAATTGTTTGACTTATTTGAACGGATTCGATCGACAATGTCAAATAACTTATTCAGTCAGTAAATCAATCAAAATTGAACAATTTATTCAGTCGGTAATCTAATCGAACTAATCAAATACTAAATCTTTATTTGGTCGGTAAATTGACTTAGAAGTTGAAAAATAAATTTGCGGGTTTATACATTTCATTCGTGTACTATTTCGTTAATGTTATAGTTTATGGTTTAAAGATAATGGTTTAGTATTCCTAGATATAGTATTAAATAAATGTTTACGATTTAGTATTTAAGTGATTTTATCTTACAGTCAAATCACTTCTTTAATTAACAAAAATATCAAACATTTTTCTATTTTTATAATAGTGCAAAATTTCCTTTCACAGAATATAAAATCAAATTTTCAAAATAATAAAAAAAATAAAATAAAATTTTGACCTCGCATTTGCTAGATGCGAGGTCAAAATTATTATTATTATTATTTTAAAATAATGACTGAGCTCGCATTCGGTCAAGGAACTCGCATTCACCGAATGCGAATTTCCCTTTCCAAAAATTTATTTTTTCAATTGATATAAAAAAAAAATTTAAAAAACGAGCACAATTTTAAAAAATTTTCAAAAAAGAGTGGGATCGGTTCCTTTCAGTAGCTGTAAGTTGTATATAACTCACTAGTGTTAATCAATTATTTATCCCCTACCAAAACCCCATTAAAAACCCTTATGTAGACACCATCAGCATTTGAGTCAACCAATGATCTAAAGATTCATCTACAGCTTTTCTCAGGTAAATTTCTTGACAACCCATTTTTCTAAATCTCATTCTCTTCCGGAACCCTTTTAATATTACTCATTAATTCCTTCAAAGTTGGTCACTTTTTTCAATTTTTACTTGTATTTATTTATGCAGATATAAATTGATAAGAAATGCTGCTTTTTTTTGTTTTTCTTTGCAAAATTTGAAATTTTTTATGGAAAGATTAGATAGGATGACTCAACCATCAGTTATTTTGGCGACTGCAAGCTATGATCATACAATTAGATTCTGGGATGCAAAAAGTGGCCGGTGTTATCGGACTATTCAGTACCCTGAATCTGTAAGCCTGAAAAATTCTTTTATCTTTAGTGTTGGAGTTGTTTTTAAACTTGGTAGTTTGGATTAATGTGTATAGAAATTCTCTGTGCTATAAAGTGTGTGGGGTGTAAAAGATTTGAAACTTAAGCGTGCGGAGGTTCACATTAGAAGAACTAATCAGCCTGAATATATTTCTTGGCAACCATTAAACAGCTCTCTATAATTCTTTTATGCATCTTTTTGATGCAAAACGGTTTTAATCTATCGACAGAAAGAAGAAGTAACTGTGCACTATCCTCTTATTAGGCGTGCGTTTTTCTTTTATGTGATGCCATCACGATTTGAGGAATTCGTTATGCTGTTAGAATTTGACATCTGAAATTGGTAAGTAATTTGTAGTTGTTATGTCTGAGTTTCTAGTTGAACTGCCCCACGAATAGTTATTGTAATAACTGGTGGGAGCAGCTGACAATTAAAAGATTACAGCTTTAAAAGATGTCTTATTCTTTTTTCTTTTTTGATCTTGGAAATATATGAAGTCTTATAGTATGAGGGAAAAGTAATTTAGTCCTTGAAATATTTGAGCAAATTAAACTGCATACCTGTTTCCAACACTGAATTCTTAGTTCCACCAATGATTTCATGACAAGATAAAGCTTGCCGGTATTTTTTGATGTTTTTATTCTGCCAATGAATACATGTCTTTACTTCACTACAATGGAATGGAAGTTCAAAGTGCCAAGGAAACAACTAACACAGAAAAGATGAGAGTACATGCAAAGGGGAAATACATATTTACAATCCAAATCACCTATCCAATGCAGATAAGTAACCAAGTATACGAATCAAGTGAACGGACCACAGCCCAAATGATTTGCATTTCCTTCCTAGCTTTCCCAAAGATTGAGATAGGCATCGAGGCTCAAGCAGAAGTCAGGCATTACAGAAAACTGCAATATTTGTCTAAAAGTTCTGTATCACAAGCAGCATTAACAAAAGAGGGCAACATAAAGCTTTTGAGCCTCTAACTGCTTCTTCTGCAAATCATTATCCCAACTTCGCAATAGGTTTAGTGTGCTATACAGCATTGCCTATTGATGTTGATGAAGAAATGATAATCAACCAAGATTCAATCTTTTTGAAACTACAGGGCAATTAAAAGTAAATGGGACATCCCTCTCTCTCTCTCTCTCTCTCTCTCTCTCTCTCTCTCTCTCTCTCTCTCCCCCTCCCTCTCTCTCTCTCTCTCTCACACACACACACACACACTGAGACAAGAACTTGAACTTCTAGTTTATGGGAATACCAAAATCTGGTAGGCGGCTGCTATAACTTGAAGAGTTGAAATACAGTAAGCATTAGAGCACGGCACCTTCATATTACTTTGTTGATTTCATTTTCTTTAACTATTTGACTTTTGGCTGTACCTCTTTTGTTTTATGAAAGCACGTGATATTTGTTGAAGCCTGCTGAATATCTCCTGCTTTGTCGACGTCATGTTTTGTTTGTTTCTACTATTCAAAATGATTGGCCAGGATCTAAAATTTTTTATAGAAATGCTTTTGTCACTTAAAGATAGTATAGATATTGGACTTATCTGAATGCTTAAAATGCTTTTGTTGAATCTAATCAATCAGTTTTATTTCTTCAGCAAGTGAATCGGCTTGAGATTACTCCAGACAAACGGTTTCTGGCTGCTGCAGGAAATCCTCATATTCGATTGTTTGACGTTAACTCCAACAGCCCTCAGCCTGTATATTCCTAAATACCTCTTATTTGTTTTCACTCGTTCTGATTTTCTTCTTCCTAAAACCAATTAGGGGCGTCTGCATTTACTGGCATATTGAAATTCTATTCTCATCTATATGACAGGTAATGAGCTATGATTCGCACACAAGTAATGTTATGGCAGTGGGATTTCAATGTGATGGAAATTGGATGTACTCTGGATCTGAAGATGGCACAGTAAAAATATGGGATTTGAGGTACAATAAATAGGCAAAAGTAAATCTTGAATTATTGTTTTAAATGTTTTCCCCTCATTGGATAACGAAGATTGGAAACATGTTCATTCTGAATGACATAGGGCACCAGGTTGTCAAAGGGAATATGAAAGCCGTGCAGCCGTGAACACGGTTGTTTTGCACCCAAATCAGGTGATGTATGAAAATGTTTTTATAGTAAAAAATTATACATTTTGTTTATATTTCTCATAGTTACATTTGTTCCCTGATACACATGACAAATATTAATTAGACTTGTCATTATCTAAAGTTATGATTGAGTAATTGCTAGTCTAAATATTGTTAATTAGAAGTTCAGCATTCCTGGCTCAAATGTGCATGTTTTCTTTTCCTTTCTTTTTAATAATATATTTTGGCTGTACTTGAAAACTAAGTTTAGGTGTTCAAGTCTAACTGTATATGTCAGGCACCTATTGAAATTATAGGACTTTGTTGACACTGCTGGAGTCATAATTGATAATAATACATGCTTGATTTGAAGAACTTCTCCTACATTAATGGGCATCATATACAACATCTATTTGACTCTTCCTAATCGCCTTATAGTCTATGAGGCTAGATACACTCTCTCATTGGGGAAATGAGAGTTGGAGAAGCCATTTGAACTTCGAATTTGCCCTTGAAATTGAAAATGAGATGGAGATTTTCTTTGTGGAATACAACTGTTAGGTATCAATTATCTTAATTTTAACGGGATGCTTATATCCACCTTTCCTCTCCCCCTCCATGGTTCCCCTATAACTCAGAAAAACAACCAGCGAAAGCACGCCAAGATCACAAGTGTGGATATATTACAACTCTGCTGTAATTTTTTCCTCTGATATTTTATTTGACACGTGGTTGCTTGTTTGTATGTTTAGGAGGCCATTGCATTTTCTTCTACCAAAAAGTAGTTATTTGTTGTGCATCCTCTTTTATTGGACTAGTCATGTCATTCATAACTCTTCCATTTGGAGATGTTCAGGACCAGTGGTTTGTGCTAAGATGATATACTTAGTTATTGTACTCGAGTTTCTGTTTCAATAGTCAATTTTTACTTTGCATCTAAGGTGTTTCTTTAGATTGCTACTGCATTAGCTGACGCTATGATGTTTTGTAATTGTAGACTGAGCTGATATCAGGTGATCAAAATGGCAATATACGCGTTTGGGACTTGACAGCAAATTCATGCAGTTGTGAGTTGGTCTGTAGTCTTGTTTTGCTTCTTAGCTTTTTGTTGTATAATGGTCACCTCTTAAACTCGTAATGAGAATGTTTGGATCTAATTCTAGCGTTAATTGATCTTTTTCTAGCAAAGTTGTGTTTTTGGTTGCATCTAAAACAAAGATGTGCAGAGAAAATTTTCTAAACTTGAAGCCCACGGCTGAACTGAATCTCAGTAGACTGTTGTGAAAATTTTTGTATACTCAGGTTCCAGAGGTGGATACTGCTGTGCGGTCGTTGACTGTAATGTGGGATGGAAGCTTGGTGGTTGCTGCAAACAATCGTGGAACTTGTTATGTTTGGCGCTTGTTGCGAGGCACCCAGGTAGCTTCATTATATGACTACTACTTTTGATGTGGAGACACGATGCAGCTATTGTTTGGGACTTAATGAACTTTTTGTTGCAGACTATGACCAACTTTGAGCCACTTCATAAGTTACAGGCTCATGATGGCTACATTCTTAAATGCCTCCTTTCCCCAGAGTTTTGTGAGCCTCACCGGTATAAGTTATATGTTTTTACTTTCCTTCATTTATCCATACTAATGTTTTTGGCACACCCTGTATGAGTGTGCTTATTACAAAAATATACATAGGAGTATTTGTTGTTTTGTTTTTCAAGTTATTATGTTGAAGATCTATGGGGGAGAAAAAAGGGGGATGTTGGTACTTTGTAGACTAAATAAATGGGCATTTTTGGTATTGACATGAAGTGACAGGATTGATCACATGAAAAGGAGGGCTCCTGCTGCTTGTGGTTTTCTCTTGGTACTGTAGTGTTTGGAGTAATAATCACTCTTTATATGAGAAGATACTTGAATGTATGTATTTGTGTGGGTCTTTACTTTTATTACATTTTGTTACTCGTCTTCTGAAAGGATATTCTTTCAGGTACTTGGCCACTGCATCTTCTGATCACACTGTGAAGATATGGAATGTTGATGGCTTTACTTTGGAGAAAACATTAATAGGTACACATGACAGCTAATTCAAATCTGTTTTTCATTTCTTTAACTCATACTGATCCTTCCATCTAGCTGTATTTAATGTTTGTCTTGTCCCTTCTGTTTGTCGTAGGACATCAACGCTGGGTTTGGGACTGTGTTTTCTCTGTAGATGGTGCTTATCTCATTACAGGTAATCTGAGTCGGAAGTAAACAGATCCTGCTATATGTTTAATTAGTAACTGAATTAGAACCTTCTTGATTACCTAGAAAGATACAATCGAGACCTAAGTTTTCTTTTGTTATTGATTCAAGTACCTTATTTTAGATGCATTTGTTACTGTGATGCTCTACGGAGTATGTGAGTATTTGTATTGGTGAAAGAGTCTTCAGCCACTAATCCTTAAACCCAAGCCTAGGTTAAAAAGAGACCTGCATTATTTGATTCCTACTGCGTAAATACTTGGTAATTATAGTTTCCTGATTGCTCCATCCAATATAAATGAGCTGATGCTTGAACTTGAGTATGAGGTTTTTTTTTTTTTTTTTAAATGAAAAAACATATTTTTTCAGAACAAAGTCTTAGTTTTTGTTTCAGCCTTGGGTTTAAGGAGCCTCTTGCTTTCTTTAGGTCTTCGTTATTGTGGTAACGACTTTCTACAATCTTCAACATGCAGCTTCCTCTGATACCACAGCAAGATTATGGTCAATGTCTTCTGGTGAAGATATCAGAGTATACCAAGGGCATCACAAAGCAACAGTATGTTGTGCTCTCCATGATGGTGCCGAACCCTCTTCTTAAGTGTGTTTCTTTCTCTCCTTCTGGTTTATTTGCAGCGAGACTCGTTCTTGCATGTCATAGGATGGTTTTCTTTTTTCTTTTCTCCTTTTCGCTTTTGTAATTCCCATTTTTCAATAAATAGGACTGATGTAATTTGACCTTTTCTTCCAAGCTAATGACATATTTCTGGCCTACCTTGTAAATATAAACAGACCAAAACTTGCCTTTTATATGTACTAGCTGTCCAGTTTTCAAGCATTTTTGCATTTTTTATGTAGGCTAGGCTTGTTATCTAACGAAAGTAACTACTGATGAAATGGCAATATTGTCATTAGATGTACTTTTTTTATGCTTATTAAATACACGGGTATTATAACTTAAAGAAATTAAACACAAAAAAGAAAAAGAAAAACAGAGTACAGCTTCCACATCCAAAACCTAAGGAACGAGGAAGAAAAAATAAATAGCACTGGTAAAAAATGAAATTAAAGAATATAAATGACATGTTTTATGCCAGATCAAAAATTTTTTTGACTTTTCCATTACAGTTCGTAATCATGAAATATAGTCTTTTCCTTTTCTCTTCTTACAATTCCTTAACCAAGTTTTAAAACCAAAATCTGCATTGGCTGTACAATACATGTAAGCCAATATCGACTCAAAGTGCAAGTGAAACAATCAATTGACACCGACACTGACCCTTAATTTTCCTCTATTACATTAATTTCAAGAAAAATAAATTGTTAAATTCTATACATTCAACTGCTGCATCAAGTCAAAGCACCCTGTACCCATTTTTACTGGCAAGCCAAGGCAAATTCTTGAAGATGGTGTCTCCAAGTTGTCACTCATCCCATCCGAGACGCAGCTTCGACTATGAACTTAGAAGCTGTTTCAAAAGACATCTTAGCTAATGGAGATAATGATTCAGCTATACTTCCATGTCTGCTCATTGGCCGGTAGCCACCCGTGTGAGTCATGTAGTCCGCAATCAAGCTTAAATGCCGGAAATCAATTTCCACTCCATAGATACCGAAAACATTCTTCACCTCTCTTATAATGGCTGCTCTAGCTGCTTCCACTCCAAATGTCTCCAGCATAGCTTGGATGCTGTTAGAATATATACGAGTGATGTCAAGATCATCTTGCATTTCCCAAAAAGCAGTGAAATCAACTCCTGCCGCCTTCAATGCCCAATAAGGCAAAAGCTCGTCTTCATTTGCCTTCACCTGTTTCTTAGCATTGATTTTTTTATCCACTTTATCAGCATCCCAAATGACTGTATTTTCACTTACATCATGTTCAACCATTTTACACTGACTGAGCTTGCCAGAACTCTTGATGTACACCTTCTTTGCAGTACTTCTGAGCAATCTGTACCATAGGCAATACATTATTGCAGAACAATGCTTTATCAACCAACAATTATGAGATCAAAAAGAGAGAAATTCAGATGTGGACAAGAGCAAAATCTACAGAGCAAATTCAACTTGCAGTCCAACAGCCATAAATAACGGGAACTAGTTGGTTATTCGGAATCAGTCTCTGCCTGCTATGGGTGCTAGTAAAACGTCGTCTAAGAAATCATTGATGGAGTAATCAACAGAGGTCACTGCTTTAGGAGCAGCAGTTACATGCATCATCTACAGGTAATAAAAGTAGTGCACTCGTCAAAGTAAATACAATGAAGTACCTGTGCTAGCAAGATATGCGGTTCCTTGTTAAATCGAAAATGGACCTCGAAATTTTGCCCTTTAACATCCACATAGATACTTCTATCTGTTTCCTTTGTACCGTATATGTTTTCCTCAGAATATTTCCTCTTTTTGAATGTTGATTTTGCCTTTTTCTTGCCTGATTTGGAACACATTGCTTTGACATTTCTCCATTATCATTTTGCATTTCAGATGCGTATTCTTCATCAACACCCGAAGTTTCCTTCTCCTCTCTGGGTCCAACCTCATCATTTAACTGACCATCTTTTCCTTGTTCATCATCAGAACTCGTCTCATCCTCAGAAATGTCTTCATAATCCATCTCATCAGTAGCCTGCTGTTTCCTCTTTTGAGCATCAGATCCGAGATCTTCAGCCATGTCATCATTGTCATCCCCATCCTCATCACCATCATCATTACCATCGTTACCCTCTCCATGAGATGTTGTAGCAGAAGCATCCTCATCCATCTCATTTTCCTTAGATTGTGGTTTTGATGTGAAGTTTTTTATTCCACTAATCTTGGAGAGCAATGCCACATGGTTTGCTATTGCATCCTCTAATTCCCTCAAGAATGCATGTCTAAGGGTTTTCTCACAATCTTCTAGTGAAACAAACTCATGGCGTTTAAAAGTCATCATAAGCTTAAAAATTCTTTTGAGAATCTCATTGTTGTGAACAGAGAGTGGCAGAAGATGTACTTCCATGCTCTCTATAATGTCCGCAACTGTGATCTTCTTGACTTTTGCCACAAGAGACTTGGCATCATCCCTGCACCATGACAGATTTTAAGAGATTATTCACAGAGAGGGGACAAACATTCGCAGACTTGGAAGCAGTAAAACAAATACATTATCAGCCAACATATCCAGAAAGTCTTTGCCATATTCGATGAGCCATAACCTGATGTGCCTGGTCAAAAAGATAAAGTCTGAAACATCATTTCCTTTAGCTATAGACACACAACCCCATGTACACTCACTAAACTTGTAAAATACATATAGACAGTCTCTATATTTGTATCTAAAACAGCCTTAATATCTCGATTCTCAACGCATGGCTCTGGAAAGCAAGGGATTACCAGCAGTAATTTCCTCTCTGTGCCTTGCTACTAATCAAGCACGGATACAGCATTAATATATTCCTTTTTGGTGGTGCTTTAGATACAGTCCTGATTAGAAACCTTAGTGGCATCTTATTGTTGACCTCACCTGATTACTACTTTGAAGTGGCTCACAAGGTGGTGGCTTTTTAAGCCATATGATCCTAAATTAAATATGTGCAGTCTCGTAATGTATTGTATTACTGCGATGCATGTCAAGCAAAACTGAGAATTCTCTGATCAAATTATCTCATAGAAAACAAGTTAGCCTTGTTCACTAGAGGTAAAAATGTTGTAACATTACAGCAGATAAAATGAAACTTACACAGACTTAAACTGTAGGAAAGGGCATGTCAAGACGGGAGTTTTGATAACATTAGCAGCAGTCATCAAAATCTCTTGGAGACGTGGAATACCAAGGGTCAAATTCATTTCTCCACGGCCAGCTAGATGGAAAGTATTCAATCTGGCAGGAAAAAAGAATGTTTAACTGAAGATTAAACACAACCAATAGACTGAAGTGATTAATTAAAAAATCATATGAAGAAGTGTCTCAAATCTATGAAGGACAGTTAACCTCTCAGAAATGGTAACAACAATAAATATGGACATTCAAACTCATAATTTTCTCTCTTTTTTCTTATAGTGATCTTTTAACACAAATGCCCCCATCACCCCATTCCTCTAGGTGTGAAGATTTTGGAGTCGTCCACTATTTTACTTTGCAAACACATGGAAAAGTAGATTCAAGGTAACAAGTGTTTCGATCTTAAACCCAATAGGCTAATACTCAAGTCAGTGCAACTTTAAATCATGAACACTTGTTGAATCAGTAAGGATAATATAGTGTCAACCCCTTTCCATGTTACCGATAGCAGGGCTTTTCATAATTTCCTTTTCAGTCTCTTCACATTTTGCCCCCAAAAGCGGTTGGATTTAGGCCGACAGATAATGATGAAACATGAACCACATGCATTGATTTTAAACATTTTTATAAATCTTACGTCATCTGGGTTGATGGTTCACCAACAGATTGTGCAGCAATGACACCAACTGGTTCCCCTGAAGGAGTTCAAGACTTGAGAGATATTTTTGCGTAAGTAGCTTCAAAAAGTCTGTTTGAGCATCCTTATTTACCCCCTTTAGAAAGCCTTCTGCTTTTCTTTTCAACCCATCTGGCAACTCAACAATATAAGCATTGAAGTCGCGCTCATTTTTATATTTTTGACGGACAGTCTCCTGATTCTGAACACAATTAAAGACAAAAATACTCTCAAGTCATTTTAATGTACTTAGAACGCAACTAGCCTGTAAAGGATTCAGAATACAAAATCTTAGGTTCTCACATGAACCAGTGCTTTGAGGTTTTTCAGAAAGCTGGTCTGATGAACATCAACACCATCTTCCCCATAGTAAAATTGAACAATGGATCCATCAGCATCCCGGACAGTATAATCATAACAAACTTTCAGACTCTCAAGATTCTTTATTAAGCACCTCTGTAGATATCCACTGCGAGATGTTTTAACAGCAGTATCAACCAACCTGGGAGAAAAATAACATAAAAGCTAAATGAGTTAGAAAGGACAAAAATAATATTATCAATGAATACCCACATTAACATCAGAATTTCTACATTTTCTATTTATTATTGTTTTAAGTCCATTTTTACGTTAAAATGGAATAAAGTACTCGAAACTAAAAGTAATAAGAATTAGGATCATTGGCAGCAATGTGCATCACAAATAGGTTGATGGTTCTCATGCACACCAAATCACTGTCCAAGCACAAGATTCAGCTGTCATCAGCACATTTGTCACACAGGAAACAAGGAGCAATTATTACCTGTGTAACTTTCTTTAACTTCCTAACCTCCAGGTTGATACATTTGATCAAGCACTAGTGAGTAGTGACAAGAAGGATGGGATGGGATTAACACAGTACAGGAGTAAACTTTTGGCAACAATGCACAAACTCATAAAAGAACTTTAACCTCGTAGCATAAAAGACTAAATGGTCCATCATACATATCTCAAAAGGGATTAAACCCACAGCAACAGTTGTGCACTTACCCAATATATCACCATGCATTAAGTATCAGTGCTGTTCCAACAAATGGTTGGTCTGTCCTGCACATACAGCTAGTATGCCGAAAAGGAAAATACTGTTTGATTGGTAGCACGTCCACAGATTTTAGAGGACTCTTAGAGTCTTTTACCGATCTTATTTTAAAAAACACTACATGCAGACATATTAGAAGATACCTCAAAAGTCAGCTATTTATGCAATCACTGGAATGGAACTAGTAGACTCAAAAATATATCAGCTTCCACTGCCACGAAACTTAATATATCAGCTTCCACTGCCACAAAACTTGATATACCAGTACTTCTGGTAAAAGTTTGGTATTCCAATACTTTGGCGCTATGTTACCCGGACTCGGGTACAGGAGTCGGATGCGGGTACGGGTCTAGGTGTCGGATTCGTTAATTTTCATATTTTGAGATACGGGGACTCGGCAAAAGAGTCGGATACAGGTACGGGGATACGTCACAAAACACATTGCCCATATAAATTTTCATATAATGTTTGTCCTTTTTTCTTGGAACAATTTTTATTTTAGGGTAGTTGATGATAAATAAAATAAAGTCTTCTAAAAGAAATGGTAGGGGAAGGAAATTGGTCACAAACAGGTCAAAAATGTAATTTGGCAGGTATGAGGGCCAAATTAATATTACAAAAGGTTAAAATGGCAAAGAATTTAAGTCACATATAAATAAGAAAGAGAAATGAAAATGCAGGGGCTTAGCTGCAATTTTCGTAAGAGCGGAAACCTATCTCTATCTTAAAACACAGCCACCTCCCTCAAACCTTCTCATCTTCTTCCTTAAGCATCTGCACATCGCCACTACGGCAAAACAGTAACCGACAGCAAAACAACAGCTTTAGATCTCCTCTCTCCTCCCACCATAGAAGCCAATCGGCTACAGCAGCTTTAGATCTCCTCTCTCCTCCCAACATAGAAGCCAATCATCAACGTCAAGACGGCAACCAACTGCAAAACCAGTTGATCTTCTTCTCCCTCTCTGTAAGATTTTATCAGTCAAAGCACCCATCTGACGTTGACCAGATCCGGCACGTATCCAGCACCCGCACCCGTGTCCGGTGAAGGGCGAGTCCGTGTAACATAGCTTTGGCGAAGCAAAAATGAAATAACTAAACTTTACTATGACCAAGCCGTATAAAAGTTTTATTCTTTAGAAAGAAAAGTTCGCCATATTTTATCACAAATATGTTAGTGTAGAACTGGAAACCTGGGAACAAAACATCCCACATCAAAATTCAAGAACCTTGAGATAACTAATAAAATATCCCAATGACTGATTTGAAAAACGTCAACAACTTGGAAGATGAAAAAGAAAAGTTATAATATAAGCATCACAATAGAGAGAGAGAGAGAGGCAAATTAGATCGAAGAATTGGTATACCAAGAGAGAGAAACACACAGCATCACAAAAGAAAAACACAGCAGAAAGTGATAATATAAGCATCACAAATCAGATCAA
Source organism: Cinchona pubescens (assembly GCA_025175665.1). Taxonomy (NCBI): domain Eukaryota; kingdom Viridiplantae; phylum Streptophyta; class Magnoliopsida; order Gentianales; family Rubiaceae; genus Cinchona; species Cinchona pubescens. The sequence continues at coordinate 1,724,643 of JANKKI010000249.1, forward strand.
GGAAACACATATTACACATAAAGATGTAAGCCTATTGACCAAGAGAAAGAATCAGACTCCATTACCAAATGGAACAGGAGTTACTGATCTTGCTTACCCTTCTCGACCAGCCATGCAGTGAAAGTAATATTCCTGTGGACGAAGACCAGAAAGGAAACGATCCGTGATGTAGCCTCCTGCCCTAGATGTAAAATCCCATGGCGGAAAGCACGGTAATGTCTTTCCAGAAACCATTCGCGGGACCCTTTTACCTTCTAACTCTTGTTGCCCCAAGTAAGAAGATATTTGCTGGAAATTGACCTATTGAAACAAAAACCAGTAAGTAGTTCAGTTTGTTAGACTCGTAATAAAAATACAAAATGTCAGGGTAGTTAAACTTTATCACCAAAACCATTAAGTTTACACTGCCACTATGGATTTGATATTAAATGGCATCAACACATATACCACCATAGTGATGCTTGAAAGTGAAAAAGTTTAAAAACTTTGTACAGCTGCTGACCAGTAATATAAGGCTTTCTTAGGATGGTAAGACTATGTAGCAGTCACAAACAGATTTATCGAATTGATAGGATGCTACTTAACTTCCCATATTTTCAACAATCACATGCTCTTCTACATTAATTTGGGGTATGCAAGCAGTTTCCATCTCCTTGCAAACTTCACTATCACACATATTTGTTTCCCAGGAATAAAGGTAAAGATAATTCTATTGTTAACAAGAAACGGTCCCCATTCTACCCAGGAATGTAATCAGGGGTGGAAGTTTTCATAGTATACCAAATATCCCCTTCTGCTGTCAAATGATAGAGGGCATTGCAGAAACTTTTCATATTCAGTCAACTATTATTTTGTTTAAAACTCTCAATTCTAACAAATAGCTCCTTCTTACTGATGCAATAAATGCTCATAAAGGTAGAACATTTTGGCTACTCTAATGTCAAACTGATGTTGGATAAAAGAATAAAAAATGCTTTTCTATGCTCTCTCACAATAGGCTGCAGCCACAGCTCCTGATTAGTAATATATTAGGAGCCTCTAGAGGCTGACAAAGTTGGCTAATCAAGATGTTATTCAAGGAAGAAAGTCATATCAGCAGCACAAAAGAGAGAGAGATTAAACAAAATATAAATAAAAGACACCAGTAAATTATTTATTCAAAGTCATGGACATTGACTACTGAAAATCTAAAATGGCAAACTTAAGAAGGAATTTTGACACATAAAAATGTTAAAATCCCAAACAAAAGTTCTATCTAACAGAAATTGTAACCAAAGCTTCACAAAAGCTTATTCAAAAGCATATACTAAACTGCACAATATACCCATCATCTACACCCTAAATAGGAGGATTTTCACAAACAACATAGCTTAAAGGAAAAACACAGCTACAACCTTATTTACATGATGTAATACTTGAGATCTTGCAACCAACACATTGACCCATCAAGTTGCAACAAGCCTCCTAGTGGCACCAAAAACACCAGAGATCCAGAAAACATTTATAGAACGAAAGAAAAGAATGGTAACATTCCCCTGTAATGAACCTAAACTTGTAATATATTGTGATGATTATACTAGTATAAATTGCTTTTCCATCTAACGGCCGCTCATTCACAATTACATCCATCACAGAACAAGCAGCAAAAACAAATTTTAAGCAGCATATATTGGTTTCTACATTTAAGTCCAGCAACTCACCGTGCTACCCTTAGCCCCACTTATCGTCATAAGAGATATGCAGTTCTTTGGAAAGGGTTTTAACAATCCTTTAAGGAGCAACTCCTTACTGATCTGCGAAGCCTTTTTTGTCAGTTTATTTTTCATCTTCATGTCTAATGATGCTGTAGCAGCTTCTCTGTCACGGCAAATTACTTTCTCAATTTCCAATTGCAGTTCCAAGGGTCCTATAAAACCATGAACACACATAATAGTGAATCATCAACAAAGAAATGTGCAAAAATGGTGTGGTAAATGAAAAGGAATGATCAACAGAACATGGAAAAACAAAAATCTTCTACATCTGAGTTCCTTTTGCAACTTCCAGATGAGCCAAGAATCATTACGGTGCTTCATTAATAACTCAACAATAAAACATTTGACCAAATTGCAATAATTTCAGGCAAATAGAATGTCAGATAAAAACAATTAATATGGTCAGTAGATGAAAATTTCCATGCACCACTAACAACCAAACCTTAGAATGCAGTGGCTTCATGCCCAGAAGATGATGGTCAGCCTCTATTTTTTTTCTTTGTAGCAACTTCAGTAAGCCCATCCCAGTCTTCCTTTCTAACCATCCCACTCCCTCCCCATCCGTTGCTTCTTAATCTGATTTCATTCGCACAAGCCTGATTACTTGTCTATCAGCTCCGCTTCCTCTCTAAACATCCCAATCCACCCTATATTCCTTAATCTGATTTAATTTGTAAACTACCCTGGTTGGTGATCTATTAACTCGTTTCCTAGCCATCCCACTTTCTCCATCCTTTGTCTCTTAATATGATTTCACTTGTGCACTAGCATGGTCAGTAATCTATCATATGCTCCATGAGCCCCCGTTTTCTTCCAAATGCTATAACCTTCTATCTGAGTTAATATATTCAAGAACTGGAACTGATGATGAACTCACTGATATTATTTAACTAGTGGTCTTTGATCAGAGGAAAGTGGTTATTGACTTAAAAAGCTAATACATTAGCACATGGAAGAAAAAAAAAACGAGGAACGACAGAAGGCTAGAGTACAAGCAACAAACGACAAAAAACATGTCATGGGAGGAAGGCCCAGGATTCCTTCAACACACGTCTAGAAATAAAACACTTTCTTTCTACTGTTTTTGGATAATCCATAGATTATAATCATCGTAACAACTCCATTTAGACCAAGTAACATGTGTCAAAAAGATGAGAGATGGACCTACCAAAAACTCCTCAACGTACAAAAGTATTATCAAATCTTACCTATTTGTCCACGTTTGAAGTTGACAAATTCACAGTGAACGTCTTCACCACCATCTTCACCTTCAAGTTCCTCCTTCCTTCGGACATCAAAATGAGGTAATCCAATTATAAGGTCCTCTACCCCACATGTGAAGCCATGCATCTAAAACACGTAAAATACAACACAACAATCATATCCTCCACTCTTCTCAAGTGTAAATACAGGAATCCAGGAAACTGAGAAATACATCAACACAAAATGCCACCTGCAAAAAAATTGTAAATAGTCGACTGAGTGCAGAAAGTAAAAGGCCAGCACTGTTTGACCCATAGAGCTCCTGGACAGTGTGCACGAGGCCAAATTGGCCGAACTGCGCCTTATCAATAACACCACACACAAGCTCATTTTTCCAAACTAATAAACAATTATCGACTTTCTTTTCATCATTTTCACTCTGTTGAATCTCATAGGTCTCACTCGGAAAATACTGCTTCGGGATTTTCATCTCTTTTTGAATAGTACAAGGTGCGCAACCCTTCGTCAAATGGTTTAGTAGTGCAGTGATAACCTGAGCCAAAAAAATTAAAATTAGAAAAGAAAAGAATACATGCACATACCATGATAGGAGCATTTCCATTCTAAACTATACAGGTGGCTTCCAGAACCGTAACAGACAGCTGTCGCACATCTTTTGTTTAGTCTCACCATGCATTAACATATTATGCAGTATGGACAGAATTGTCATCTAACCTGCTTCCCTGTCCACAAAGGCTTTGGTTTCCATATAGTGGGGAGGACAGGCTGGATAATACCTTCAGAATCTACAACAGAAATTTTGCTGGAGTAATTGCTAGAAAAGGAACTGGTCCCTGTTGTAAAGACACCAGATCCGTAAAGAAGTTGATTGAATTCATCATAAGTCAAAAATGTATCCTTCATCGTCAGAATCACTGCACTTCCAATATGGTCCTGCATAAACAAAATCACAAGTTAAACACATTTGAGATTAGTGGAAAAACTGAATAACAGTAAACAACTAAAGTGGCTGATTTTAACAATTTTCCCTTAAAAAAAAATTCTTAACTCCATAATTCAACATAAATGCAGAAACCTGAATCAAGCCTCTGACAGTATGGATTACCGCCCCTAGTTGGAACAATGTACTGTTCATTAGCATTCACAATGTTATAAGCTTCAGCACGAGAAATTTCATCTTGGGGAAAATGAACATTCATTTCATCACCATCAAAATCAGCATTGTATGAGCTGAAGACATGTTCAATCATAAGTCAGTCCACTGCAACAAATCTTGAAATGAAGGAGCAATAAAGACCAAGTAGCTGAAGGCATGTATTAAGACCAACCTGCAATTAGCATAATGCATGCGAAGAGTTTTTTCTCCTTTCAAAACACGAACAACATGAGCCATTATACTTGGTTTGTGAAGAGTAGGCTGCCACAGAAATATGAATTGTAATAAACAGAATCTTGAACACAAAGGAAATAAACAACATTAACAAGTGAACCCGAATTCTAATACAAACTTTCTGCATATTGATAGAACTTTGACTCATAAAATAAATGCAGTGATGTTAGTGGGGAAATGACCTATAGTGAAGGAAATACGTTAAAGGTATAACTGAGAAAGAAATCCTAGAAGTTAGAATGATTTAACTCCACTCAGATGTAATGCATTGCACCTATTCATCACAGGATTTAAAGCCAATATATCCAGGAACAAGGTGTTGGAAAAGGTATAACCAAACACTTGGGAATTATTTGCAACACAGAAGGTCCACCCAGTGAAGGAGGAGAGAGATGTGTAAAGTTTGAGTTCCTGGGATACCCAAAGGCAGAAAAGAAGGTGCCCACTCCTCAGAGGTTGAAACAGATTCCACCCGTAACTATAAAAAAAAAAAAATACAGCTAAGACAAAAATGTGGCCACCTCTAGCACATCTGATAAAATGGAATCAAAATTTACCATTGTACTAAGAAGTAGAGAGCATCCTAACATCTTCCCAACATTCAGTCCAGAAATACAAGAATGTTTTATAACTACACTAATGTACTACATTTAGAAACATTTTGGCAAGAAGTTTAACTCCAATAGGTTTCTAGAGAAATTTCTAGCTTTACTATGCATTTTCAAAATCATTCTTCAAAGGGGCTTATTTACTTAAATTCATGCAGAGGGATGATCGCATTCACCGAATGCAAGCTCTAGTTCACTACATTCTTCTTTTATTTTCTGAAACTGAAGATTATTTTAACAATTAACTCCTGGAGGAGGAGTTTCTTGGAAGTGGAGAGGCGGATGTTGGTGAAGATTGAACGGGGGAGGGTGGAGAATGAGTTGGAGGTGATGAAGAGAGTACGGTTGGTGGTGGGGAAATTACTGGAGGAGCAGAGAGTGCCCATACATGGTGGTGGGGAGTAAACTAGAGGAGATGGAGGGGAGTGGACAGTTGGTGGCAGTGGGGAGTAAACTGGAGGGCGAGGGAAATAGACTGCTGATGCAGGAAGATGAATGACTAGGACTGATGAGGAATAAGTTGGAGTGGTCTGGTGGTGGAGGAGAATGTACTATGAGTGGTGGTGGGAAAAAAAATTGGTGGGGTGAGGAGACTGGTGGTGGTGGCGAATACATAATTCTGGCGAGAGGACAATGCAACCTTTCAGGGGGGTAATTTTTTAATTTCAGTCAAAACAATTGTAGACAAACCAGCCTCCTGAACTCAAATTTAACAAATGCCATGGCTCCCCTTTCAGAATTTACCAAAATACTCACCCTTCTGTAGAATGATTTTAAAATCCACAATAAAATTAAAATTTTCTCCAGGTTTCTACATGATAGACAACCATGGCCATTGCAACTGATATTAGACTGAATTACTGAAAATGTGAAAACTAAGGGTCCGTTTGGTTGACGTAAAATGTTTTATCTCGAAAACATTTACATGGAAAAAGTTCATTTTCCATACAATTTTCTGGTGTTTGGTTGACAAAATAAAAATATTTTGAAATATAATTTCTAATATTTTTCATCTTTGAGTTTTATTTCACACGTAATTGTGGTCAAGTAGTTGTGGTTAATAAATTGATTTTGTTTAAAATTAAATAATCACATCATTTATTGGTAAAATATGGATAATGCTAGATAGTTTTAGTATGATGGGATCCACAATTAAAAGAAAATCAATGGACAAGAATTGAAAACAAAAATAAGTTTAACAATTGAAGTTATAAAAGTTTAACAATTGAAAAAATATTTTTAACAATTGTTAAAAATAAGTTTAACAACCTTTTCAGATGAGGAACCAATTAGGCATACACACCATAAAACTGAATTTTCTAAAAGAGCGTGCCAACCCCATGGGTGACAATAATATTGGTACGGAGGGAGCACATCCTAGACTACTGGAAATTCTGGAAGAGTTTACAAATATAATTTGAAGACGGAGAAGGAAGTGATATTGTGCCAAGAGAAATCAATGTTTACTAGAGCAAAATCCCTCTTAGGACCTTCAAAACAAGATAAGCATATTACAATCACTTCAAACCGGACCAGATTGACCTGAAACCAGCCAAATTTTTAACCTTCATCCAACATGTGTTAGTAAATAAAAATGACAAATGCAATTGGCAACTTTGGAATCACTACAAAGAACTCCGAACTCAAGCTTAGCTACTAGATAACAACTTAGCCAACTATAGAATTATTCTTTCTGGTTGGAGAAAAAAAAAATAGTTAATTAACATCATAACATTAATATATATATATATATATATATATATATATATATATATATATATATATTCATTTGCTGCTTTCTAAAGTATCTTAACGTCCTAAAACTGTCTTATACACATCTAGATGTGTATAAGATCTGATTATGAAGCTCCCTACTATGCAAAAGTTGTAAATCATGAAGTTTTTAACTGCACAAACTCATGATTTGTATGAGTGCACAATTGTCTTTGAGCTTATACAAATTATACACTTCTTAATACACACTGACCATTACACTTTCAAACAGCAATATAGGTACATCGAACATCTTTAATACATTTTAATAGAAGACCCATCTTATTAAAGTTACCATTGACATATCTTTTTCCAATAAGACTGTTTATTGAACAGGTATAATCGTCATCTTTTGGTGTTTTAAAAACAGGCCTCAACTAGAAAGGTTACTTCCTCGCACAGGGAATGAAACTTTTTAGCAAACGTTGTTTCATTTCTGTTCGTGAAAATTTATGACCATAAATGGAAAAACAATAACCATGAATGCTTTTCAACCCAATATGAACTGGGTGACCATCATTCTCTTCATCACTCCTTTCCTGCATAGTTTAACATTAAAAAATAGGCTCTCACTAATACTTTATCTAGTAAGCTAAAATTTAGGTGTCATCCAGTAAGCAAAAATTTAGGTACCTACCATCATCACGAACAAAAGAGCACATGAGAGTGCATTACAAGACATAAATGGAGACATTATCCTTCAATACATGAAACAATTACAACAAAATAAATCTGTGGCAAGGAACAGTTCATATACACCCTCAAAACTATTCAATATCTTTGGGTCGGGGCATCAAAGGAGCACAACATATGTTTACCCCAATGCCAGTAAAGAGGAAATTTGAGAAGGCTTAAGGGCTATCGGCGGGAAATAACAACCACATACATCATGATTATGGCCAGAGATCTAAAGGATAACTAAATTGGAAACAGAGCTAAAATGTCCACTCTTTTATACAAGGATATCAAATGAATATCCACTGAAACTTGTAAGATAGTGTGCACATGGTTACAACTACAAGTTCACTTAATCATTCCAAGCTGATTATACTCGCAAACAAATTGTATTGTGTATTTGACAGCAACTCCATTAACAAGGGAAAAAGTTCAATTAGGCTAGAGCTATAAACCTCCACTTGGTGATTGGCTTTCTCGAGAGTGCTGATGGCAGTTTTAACCCCCTTTCCATCAATGAATCTCATTCTCCAAATACAGATTTTATAAAATACTTCCCCCCCATCCAACTAACCTTGTCACCATTGTCGGTTTCTGGTCAACACAACTTATTATGTAATCAATAATTTATATTTATATATTCTATTTAACTTCTGAAATTATGATTGCACCATATTAGAGTTCATATCCGAAATGAACTAACATATAATCATTAAATATTATGTTAGATATAGAGCTCCAAAAACAAACATGTTAGACTAAATTCCGGGAAGGGTGGCAAAGTGGAATGGAGGGAGTTTAAACTAAAGCTAGCTTTTATCTATTGATAGATCATTCGGTTGTACCACAAAAAGGCAAGAACCACAGAATAACCTCCCAGTGAATGCATTATTTAGTAGCCTGGGAAGAAATAATAGGACAAAAACTGAGAATGCCATAGACTCCACGCCAACACCCACCCCCCTCTCCTTTAGCATAATCAAATCCATAATCTAGGATACAACATAATATGCAAATAACACAGAACAGGGAATAGATAGAAGCTTACCTGTCGATTGACAAGTACTATATCTCCATCTTGTAAGTGGCGATAGACAACTTTTCCCTCAAATTCATGCTCGCTATTCTTCCCCAGCTGTGTTACCACTCCTCTTGAAGAAGGCAACTTTCTAGATATTGCTATACGCATTTTTTTACTTGAATGGAAGTTTCACAGTAGACACTTTATCAGTATAGGATATGGCTCCCGGATGAATTTCTGGACCATTAACTATAGCATCCCTTAATTTGGCAACATTCCAAGGAGTCACTCTCTGCAGCACATTAGGTGAAAGTTTTAGTAAGCAAATGTCATCTGCTATTGAAAAAAATATATATATATACCGGGAAAAAAAAGAACAGAAAATACGAACAGAACTGGCTATTCTCTTCCTCATTTCATTTTGTCCACTCCACGTGTGATTCAAATATATAACAAACAAGCATTTGAACCACACTTAAGGATATAAAAGAATTTGGGCAACAGAGATTTAATACCCTATCTTGATCTGCATTTCATCCCTCGACCCTCCGCAAAACTTTGATGAATACCAACATAAGGTACATTTGCAGGTCGAGGGATACTCCTAAACTGTTAATGAGGGAATTGGGGCGAGTTCATTTTTTCTTGTCTATGACTATGTTTTTCGCGCGTGTGTGTGCGTGTGTTTTGGGGGGGGGGGGGGTGGCTCCATCTACAGACAGCAAAGAACATCATTCAACTCAGACTTGCAGCATTCAGCTGCAATCATAATTCTCCCTAAACAACCTACAATTTCTAACCAAGTGATCACAACATAAACAGCCAAAATCAAAGTAGCACCAAGTGTTATCTTCAAAAACCCACCACCATCACCCAAGTCGCCCAGGAAAAAAGAGGCCAATTTGGTGTTGTCCACATGGCCATTCACAAGGAACAGCCATCTAAGAGAATGAGATCTACAATTAAATCATATTCAAGATTTTACCACCTCTATGCTTTGCCAAGCCTACCGGAATGTCTAATAGCATGTCAGGAAATGCATGCAAGACGCGCAAATCTAGAAATTTGGGTAGCAACATGAAAAAAAAAAAATTGTAAAGTTCAGCAACGAGTTAATCTACAAGATTAACTTTTAATAAGATTAAGCTACAACACTTAACCACAATCCAGAACATAACATGCTCCAGACAAGCCAAAAAGTGAAGCATATAAAGAAATTATAAGTTTCAAAAAAGTTAAGAGTCACAATTTTTTATTCAAAAATAAGAAATATTTATGACATAGGATAAGTTAGCAAGGAACTAGAGATAACTTTATGAAAACAAAATATAGACAAGTGGCCAAACAAGTAACAAAATATACAAAGTAACATCAATACGTTTTACCCCTACTGAACAGAATACAGGAAGTTCAACAAATACTAAGCTTTGGAACATATTATCAAAGCAAATAGCAAACTTAAGGGTAGTACACAAAATAGATCATTTATATGTTTCATGTTCTTGTCAAGTTTGGAGGTTGTACGTATTTATATAGATTCTTGGAAAGACTCCATGAGAGATCTATAGAATTTATTCTGCCCATATTGCACTATCTTTAGACACTAAAAATTTTGTTAATGTTTGACACAAATGTTTACCAAAGTTTTTAGTCAAAAGATAAAGTAAGTTCACCAAACTTATATGGAGTCTTAACCATTAGCCCGTATGCCTAAATGCTTAAGACCAAGTTGGAAAAGTAACTCATCAAACATTTCCCACAAGCCTCCACAATTATTACAATCTCACCTTGACAAATCCCTAACACCATTGATAGGATATCTAACAAAACAAACTCATAATATACCAGGCATTCCAAAAATTTAATAAGATGCTCCCATCATGAACATATAGCAATAAATTCTCAAACTCCTGGGCTTTGTCACCTCCTACTGTAACACCCAAATTGCGGATTAGTATGCCAACTTGTTGGCCCGAACTAGCAACCCAAACTAGCTCACAAGAAGTTTTACATCACATCCAAGCATTTCCCAATCACCTGATGCTGGAGGTGTACATGGACAGCGCTTAAAACCTTGCACCCAAAATGCAAGACTTGTATGCCCCTTGAATTCTTTGCATTATGTAACGAACAAGTTTAAATAGATAAGTTTTGTTGAATACTTCCAAACTGCACACCTGAATTAAAAATAAAAAGCAAAATGCACTGATTAATGCCTTGTTGCCAATATCATGTAGAAAAGGCCAATGAATTAGTATATCTGTTTCTTGCCTTCCTTCTTCAATAGAATGTTTAACACATGATTCAAGTAAGCCATGTCAACTGATGTTGAGTCCGATTTTCAAATTGTATCATTTGGAGCTTCTGATAAGATCGAACCATTTAGTTTCTTTCAAAAATCATTACTTATTCAGTAATTGACAGTAAAAATTGTGCTTACTCTTCATTTAAATCAACTTATGGTGTTTGATCGCAAAATCACAGCCTAAACTCTAAAGCATCTAAAATGGGAATAGAATACTTAATCAAACAGATCCAAAATATAATAATCAAAATATCAAGACTTGCAGTCCTCATTGAATGTGCTAGTGTTTTCAAAGAGATGGGCATCATACATGTCGCAAAGCATCAACTTCTTTAAACAGATAAAGAGAAATTCACTTTATATCATTACAGATCCACCATACCTCAGGATAAGTTAATCTTAAAGCAAAAGATACGGAGGAATCCCAATTTCATTGACTGCCAGATAAGGATCTGGAGAAATGACAGACCGGCAAGCGAAATTGACCCTCTTTCCCATCATTTTTTGGCGAAAAATACCCTCCTTCTTTTCCAACAACTGACATATTCCTGAAGCCCCAGCTCTTTGACTTTGACCTGCTATGAGTTAAGTAGGAAGGAGATACTTAGCAGCAAATGCAATAACAAAATCAAACTCGCTACAAAACCAGTGAAAACACAGGCATACATCTAAACTTCGAACACCACCAAAAAACAGATGAGAAATTTGTTTCACCACACAAAGCATCATTAGACTTTCCAAATGAAGGAATCCATCTCCATGATTTTAAGTAACAAAAGCTGTCCGTAAAAGACTATAAACAACAAATGAAATACTGACTCAAGAGACCATCAGAAAAAACTTCACGTGTGAAGCAATTACCTGAAAAACCTTCTAAGCGCCTATATCCACTAATACTCCTATATGTTAAAGGTCCGATAATATCCTCCTACTGACAATAATGTAGTCCATATGGACAAAATTAGTTTCAGATAACTTCAAAGCTAAATTAGATGAAGAATAGCTTTCCATGTAAATGATCGAGACTTCGCAAACAACAACATTTCACCCTATATGAGAAATTAACCTTGGTCTTTATTAGCATTTGATTTTTTTTGCCACCAATTCAAGAATTAAGATCCACAACCACTGTTCAAATAGACCAGCGAGGAAATAAGAAAAATTAGGGAAATCAAGTTTTGTTCCCTGCTCTTTTTCTTTCAAATCATAACCAAATATGTCAATAATCAGTAGTGCAAATTTGAGATTATTACATACTACCTACCAATCTCACAGGTATTAATTGAAACTAAAAAGCTTTGAGGGTTGAGGCCAAGCTGCCAAGGCCTCCACCTCCTTAAACACCTCTACATGGGAAAATCAAGCTAGAAAACCTTAAAGTACGCAACTACCTGAGCCTGCACTGAAAAAGATGTAATTGTGTTGTTCTAGCTTAATTTATTAACATACAGTATTAAGTATTATTAATCTGATTAAAAATCAATATTTATTGAAAGGCGAGACAATATATCGGTTTAGAGGACCTAACGAAGCACCAGACAACATACAATCGGATATTGATACACAACAGACAAAAAAGTATGGACTAAGCATGTTATATACTGATATATCACACTTGTGCCAATATTCTGTGAGAAAGACATCTGCACCAGTTTGCCATGTAAGTTCAATTGAATAATTTAGATGCATATACCAATAAGAAAATTTATGTAACATGAATTATTTCAGCATCCCTAAAAAAGATATATTCCCAAGAAGTGAAAAAACTAAGTGGTCTTACCACTATATGCATGGAGAGGTTGCTTCGATTTATCAAAAACCATGCCCAGACCTATAATAAGCAATCTTAATGCACGTAACTCTGAATCCTAAATTTAACCAGCATTGGTACCTTGACCATACTGAGCATCTAAGTACTTTACGATATTTCACCCTGTCAACACTCCTCTTGTTTAGCAAGTATAGTTGATTGAGGATTTTGTTTTCTTCATCTTAAATAAAGGAAGAAATCTAGTCCCATCCTGCTTATTGACTTTGAAATTACTCTTAACCCGCTTTTTCAGTCCGTATCATGCATAGCGAGGCATTCTACTTCAGAAAGAGAAATAATTTAAAGATAAATATTCCTTTCACCAGAAAACATAGCAAAGGCAAAGGCAAAGTTTGTAGACACAATGTCATTTGCAACATTTCCAACAAACAAACCTTACCTACAGTTGTTTTGCTATCATACAAAACATTTATAGATTGTTGAAGATCCATCCAACGGTTGACAATCTTGAAGTGCTCAGCCTTATTAATATGAGCATTGGCTAGAGCTATATTGGATTGCAGCACCTTGCCTAACAAAACAGTGTGAGGATGCTCCATTACCTAAAAAAATGTTAAACTTTAAGCTGTAAGAGTTTAGTTCAATTAACCTGTCACAATTGTAACTCTAGTACAAAGAAATAATATTTTACTTAAATTTCAGTTTACATACTGAATCACCTCCTTTGGCCACAGGACGGAATTTGATTGGCGGTACAAGAATGGACTCCAGGAAAAACATTGAATGACCTGCAATCTTAGCCATTGTATTATGTTGCTCCCGCTGAAGGTTGCAGATGAATGAGCAGATGGGAGCCTCATTATCCCACAAGCGTTTCAGAATATCTCTAACCTGTCAGTTTGGCCAAAAAACCACAGAGAATGCCTCATGAAGGTCACCATAAGTTATGAAGATGATAAGATGTTGAACTGTAGAAAATGTCAAAGATGGTATACATACAAACTAACACATTTAAACGTATCTTCAACAAACTATGTAATACAACCCATGCTGAAACCAAGCATACCTCAGAAGGTAACAGAGGTCCTGAAAAAGCAGCATTCTGCTTCATTAACTCCTGATACACTCCTCCGACTTCATCTGAAGGTTTTTTTCCCAGAGGACTATTTTTTCCATACAGAGACAGCTAAAAATGACTCAGTTTCGGCTGTTTCAATGTCATCCTTCCGCGAAGGGTCATTAGCATTTACAACCTCAGAGGAAGATCTTTCCTCTGCTCCGCCAGCTAGGAAACCATCTAACCTGTGGCCTTTAATAATGTTTGCATGGGTTTTAGCACCCGAAAGACCACCCTATACAGATTAATACAAAGAATCATCAAATGGCAGACACTGCTGAAGTTGCAATAGTTTCATAAGCAATTACAGTTGAACAACACCCCCCCCCCCCCTTCTCCAGGGAGGGGCACTAACCACCAGCCAAAGAAAGGGAAACAAAATCACATTGGATGAGCGAAAAAGCAGAAATTATAAACAAATAATAGTTTGGCAATATATCATACAGGAATAAAAAAGTACTTTCCTAAACTGCTGTTCTGCAATGCTATGGCAAGGAATAAGAAAGTATCTTAAAGCACAAAATGAACACCTAAGAATTTGGAACATCTCACATGCATATTATCTGCAGCCGTAGGCTTAACTCCTTTCAAAAAAGCAAAACAGAACAGAAAGAAAACTATTTCATTTAGATGCACAAATTAAACTTTTAAAAAGGCCACTGAATAGCTATAATGAAAGGGTTTATAAAACTATGACATCAAGTCGAATAAACATAGATCTAGTTTCTCCTATTTCCTGTACCTAATTTGTTCAGCAACATATGGATTGTTACCATAAGGTCTGAAAAGGCTCATAATCCAAGACCACAAAGCTTACAGCCATCTCACAAGAGCAACATGCCACACTGCATATGGAATTATCTTCCTACAGCATGCCTCACTGCACATATAATCATCTTTCTACATCAGTACTCTTGCTAAATTTTTCCAAGTACATCCCGAAGCCTGTAACTTTCCCAGTAGCAACATTTTAAAAAGAAATTCTACTAGCCTTTGAAAACGTACAAGCTTCTGAATTCCTAAAATACATCGTCGAATGTACAAACTTAACATCACCTATCTATCTAGAAGCCTCATTCATGCGTTGACTAACTTTAAAATAGTTTTTCTAATTACCAACATTAACTGTGACACACTCAAACAGAACATTTCTCATCAACTAACTCAGATCCAAATTTTAACAAGTAGAAAGAAAACATTCTCATATGTACTTCTCAAGAAAAAAATATATATATAATTGACTTATTGTCAAAGAATATGGTTGCAGCATCTGCCTTGCCTCATAACATCTAGATGCACTTTACTGGGGGAAGCATTATATAAGATTACTAGCATTCATACTAAATATTCTAGTTCTCTGGTCCTTGAACTTCACCGTGGAATGCCATATTCCTAAGGAAAGACCAGAATTCAGAAGTTGGTCAATGTCCATACCACTTCTAAGGGTTTGTTCTCAACTGCTTATGATAAGATATATGCTGCTTTTATAAATTGAAATATAATTTTAAAAGAATTGTTGAAAAAAACTCAAACATGTTTTTGTTTATCATATATAAAAAAGCTAAAAGCTATTTTCAAAAGAAACTCGGTCCTTGAAGATTTTTCGAAAGTGCTTTTTTCAGTTGCAAAAAATGCTTATAGCTTTCACAAGCGGTTGAGATCAAAGCCTTACTAAACAACCACTGGCAGCCACCATATATTATGATTAACAACAATTAATGTACGAAAAAACATTCGACCGGTAAAAAAGATTGGTTGAGACTGATAAATATATCTGTCCTTCATGAAATATCAATGAATGTCCTCGAACATACCAGATGAAGCCATCCAAAAGTTGGTTTCTTGACCTTTGGATTTCTAGCTTCACAGTTACCACATTTGGAAGATCTTGGCTTCAGAAGTATATTTAAAACAGACATGGCTTCAGTAAACTGAAAAGTATCCCAAGGAGGCTGTTTAATACGCTCTGAATGATCTTCTGCTCCATGATAGACATTATCAAAAGATACATGGCTCCCTTCACTATCCTCCAGGTTAATCAAGTCAGCTGAAGAGGCTGCATCCAACCTTCTTGCCCCAATGACATCACCCTTTGCAATTCGAGTTCCAATTGAGATACACACTTGTCCACCTAAAATCAAAATATACATATTATAAATAAATTCATCGATAAGATGGCAAATTAACATAAAATCATGAACAAAAAAGTGCTAAAAAAAAAAAATTTGAATATTTATAACCAGGTAGGTCAGAATGGTAGGCTACCCACACAAATATCATACCTCTTCCCTACTTGCTTGAAAATGAAAGCAAAAGAAGCAGATTCTCTGTAATAGGTTGTATAGCATATTAAAAGCCAATGGGTTGTAGGCCGGCGAAACCAGATCAATATGACCACAATGACCAGGGCAATGGAATGATCGTTGACCACATGATTTGCATCTGCAGAATTATAACAGATTTCAATAACTCAACATTTTCATAAGCAAAGAGTGTTGTTAGGAAACAAACAAACAAACAAACTAGCTATAACTTCTACCATTATAAGTACGTTTAAAATGATTTAAATTATAACAAGCTCTGAAACCAACATGCGTACAGACAAAAAATTAAAAATGAACAACCAGAGGTAAAAGGATCCATTTCTTCATGTTTCAATTGGCTAATCCTCTCTCGCTAATGCTAATTACATCGCCCTATGATTTCCCGACTTTGAATGATTATTTTGAAAATGAGTCAATACTCTCCACTTCTTCACCAAAGTGCATTTAGTCATCCCTGATACCTTAAACATTTTCATTCAATAAACCTTGCTTGCACAATCACATTTCTTGGCACCAAAAACAGAATATTTTCTATCATATTAATCCAAAAAAATTGAGTTAAATGAGTCGCAAAAAGTTCACCTGTATCAATACAATAATAGTCGTAGAAGATTGACACGGTGAAAAGTTTGCCTAATTCTCTCTACTGCACATGCAATAAAGATATGAACGGACATGCTAACTTCCACTGTCATTTTCAGTTTAGCTAGAGAAAAATAAAGGTTTTGGTTGAGTTAAGCTTAATCTATCAAAGATAGTGGAGATATCATTGAATAGTCTCCAATTATTTTATAAGTAGGTAGTCATATTATATGAAAGGAGTTAAGCCTACAAGTATACAAACAGATTTTGATGGGATGTGAACTCTGAAATTGACCCCAAAAGGGTGCTTTTGAAAATCTCCATCAATAAAGCTCTAACATGACAACTCCTTCAAATTGATCCACATCAAGTGAGATACCAAAATATGGAAAAACAAAACACCGTTGCAAACGACAGCAACAGATATTAACAAGAACGTCTTTGCCTCTTTGGGCAAAACTGAATGCAATACAAGTGTTGGTAGTTAGAATTCTATAGGCAAATTAAGACCCCCATATACATATTTTATGTGAATAAGAACACAATAATCGTCAAATTAAGGTAAAGCCACAAGATCCAGGAACCATGTGCTACAACAAATACTACTCATACCCACAATTATAACGCCCTTTTCTCCCACTCATCTCTACCTCAATCCACAAACCATTTAAGCAACATGGCCATTAGGAAGCCTTAAATAGGCCTTGAAATCTACTTTCTTGAGTCATAACCAACTAAAGGAGCAAGAACCCGATCATTCTATATATACAATAAACTTTCATAGAAAACAACAGAAAAGGTTGCTGCTTCTACATCGAGGAAAAAAGAAACCAAAAAGGGAAAACTGAAATTAAGTTTTTTCGGACACTTACTGAGAATGTTCATCAAAAGGGCCCATGGCTGGATCATAGAGCCCACCGGGTGTTGGCCTTCCAACGGCATCAAGCAAGACGGGATTCGTAATCTTCAAAACACTATGCCTCCTGACCTCCTCAGTAGTCATAAAACTGAATCCAACCTTCTCCACTCCCTCCGAAGCACCACCCTAAATTAATCAAAAACCCAACAAAAAAAAAAACACTTAAAACAAATAAAAAAGCAAACACTTTGCCCAAAAGAATGTTTTTGTTTTTTTTTCCTTCATTTGTACTGTATGAATTATCCACCGAAAAAGTATTTAACTTTAAGATTTTTCAAGAAAAATCATTAACAGAAATATGCTAAATGCTGCAAATATACTTCTAAGCCCAAGAAAGGGTTTAAGGGTTGGGTTTAGTTTTGTATCGTTGTATATTTAACTATATTTAAGTATGCTGGTGATATTGCCAGAGCAATTTTTTACTAAATGTCAGAACTACCCCCAGGACAAAGTCAATGAAACCGTCACTGTTCCCGGCACCTTCTTTCCGCCCTCCGAAAGAGAACCGACAAATCCAATACCCCAGAAGCGACGATGGAAGGCAGAAGCGAAAGATTGGGGGGGTCCGTGGGGTCCACAAACATTTGAATGAAAGGGCAGATTTGCCATCTGATGTAATTTTGCTCTGGCATTAAGATAGTAGTTCTGGCATTATCATATTCCACTTAACTTTCGTGAATGGAAGTGGGAGTGTCGGAATAGGAGAATTAGGAACGACCTCACGGTTCATTTTTTTAGGGTTAATAATTATACTTCGTTCTTTAAACTTGTATCCGATTCCACTTTGTCCCACGAACTTAAAAAATATACACCCTATAAAATTACGGGGTATGAAAATTTTCATAATATAAGTAATACAATCAAAGATGATGTACCCTCAAAAAATTTTGCCCATGAATTAGTTATTTTCATTTATCTCATTTTTCATGATTCCCTTTATTATTATTTTTTTTAATATCAAGACTAAAAAACTTTATGGATTGTCATATTTTTCTTTTATCAAATTATACATTAGTTTCTTCATTTACTATAAATAAGTATAAAAAGGAGAACTTTACAACTTCCTTCTCATTATAAGTGTCTGTTTTTTCTATAGTCTTTGCGAACAACTTTTAAAATTAATAAAAAAAAAATTAAAAGTAATTGTAAGACTAAGATAAAATAAAAGTTTTAAAAAAAAATAATTCGACATAACATTGCTTACAAAGGAGAATCCACGTTTAAGGTTATTTAATGGCACACCTAACTTCTTATTTTAAGAAAAATGACATACCAACTTAATCCCAAATTTTAATGCTTAGCTCATCAACTACTTGAATTTTTTTTTTTATAATATTATAACTAACTAGTAATATTTAAATTTTTTTTATATAATATTATAACTAACTAGTAATATTTAAATTTAAATTAAACTAAAAATTGTGAGACTAGAAGTCTAGAACCCAAAATCTCTAACCTTGTGGCATCAACTTTGATTATTTTACTACTAGACTAAGGCCTCAATGGCATCTTCATCCACTACTTGGAATACAATTAGCCATGACAATGAAAACTCTATGTAGTATTGCATTACATTTGTGTAAATTGAATTTTCCTTTTATGTATGTTATTCTAATACGATACCCTACTAAAATAAGCTAAAGCTTTTATTTTAGTATATAAAACCAAAATTTTAACATAATCGGCTTTTTTAAAATGTGCCCTAATTTGCACCAATTAGGAAGGGCCCAAGTTATTTTTTTTTTTTCAAAAAAGAAAAAAGAAAAAAAAGTATATAAATGCAAGTGGAACAATAGATGTGAGTGCACTCATTTGTATGGTAAATTGAGCGTACCTAAACCCTAGACATTCAACAGAAAATCTATACATAATTTGTAAGTTACATACAAAATCTTCCTTTGGTCAAGTTTCTTTTGCCATCAAGTTCATTACATAAAATGTAAATTTTTTTTCATTAATCATTCATAATATTGTTCAAAGGATGTCTTCTAATTCTAAGGGGAAGAAAAAGTGTAACATATGATTTATGAAATGTAATTAATGATATTAATGAGATAATCCAAAATTTAAGTTTTTTTTAATTGGTATATGAATTTTAGAAACAAATTTCAAAAGAAAAAATAGATATAAATACCTACTATACTTCCATTTATTCTTAGAACCAAAAAGTATCATATTTATACGATTACAAATCATCCATCGGTAAATTTTCTTAAAAGGAACTTAAATTCTTTTGACACAAACACTTTTTTGTTGAAAAGTTCACTTGAATCGATGTTATGAATTTGGACTCTATTTAGTTTATGTACTTATACATTCATTGCCCATATCTAAATTCATAAAAGTTTTAAAGATGATCCAAGTGCAATATTTTTTTTATATCGATAAGTCTGTCATAATATTAAAAAACTAATTCTTTTAATGAATATGCTAATAATTGATTTATTTGTAATTTTCAAACGTTCATAAATTATGAGAATTTTGAAACTGCTAATCAAATGGTAGAAAGCCATGCGTTTGAATTCATTTTGACATCCAATTAATGAATTAAGAAATCAATCATAATTTTTTAATTTTATTTTGGAAAGTAATATTTAGATTTTTATTTTGAGTATGTAATGGCTTATTTGAGAGAGTTGTATTCAGTGTAGTCTTCTATTTGGCTACAAAATATTAAACCATCAAATGTATTATTGGACCAACTAAATTAGAATAAATAGTAGAATACAAGTAAATTGAAATGTCATTTTGGTTTAGAATTTAATTCCTAAATTTTGGTGATATATCTTGTTTTCTACTTGAAAAAGAAAAATGAAAAAATAATGCATTTATACCATACACATTATGTTCTCTTATCTAAGTTGACCATGACGACTATGAATTTTGCCTAACATTTGTTGCCTTTTTAGTTCATAAGTAAGGTTTTTGTCTTGTGCACCTCGTAGAAGTTATAACTCTATTTATTCAAGAATTATTTGAATAATTTAAATATTTGAATAATTTTTTATATTTGAATTGAAAAAGATCTAATGATCTACAATTTTTTTTTCTTTCTAAATGCTATGTGTGTAAAAAATTATTATTTGAGTTGGTAACAATTTTGGTTGGAATGTATAAATTTGGAATGGAATGTTATACTTTGATTACCGTTGTAATTCAAAATCACCTAAATTATATTACATGACTACAATTTATTTGTAGTTCATTTGTATTCAGGTACATTCTTTAGGTACAATGAAATGTTGAGAACTAGGTTTCAGAATACTAGAAATATTTTAACATCATATGTTTAGAAACCTTATTTAATAACGAAATAACAATTACAAATTATCAACTTTCAAAAATCAAATGTGCCCGACAAAAGACATGTTATGTTTCTAATATAAAGGCATAAATCTCATGATGATTTCTTTACCAACTATAGTACATAAAAGTAGCTATTGCCAATTATTTTGGTTAACTCTGAGTGTGTATACACACACAGAGACACACACACAAAAGATTGGATATTATATGGTGCCAATTTGAAAATGATAAAACTAATTACTTGTATTCTTATTTATTCAAAGGATAATTCTCATCACTAAGAATTTTATACACACACAGAGACACACAAAAGATTGGATATTACATGGTGCCAATTTGAAAATGATAAAACTAATTAATTGTATTCTTATTTATTCAAAGGATAATTCTCATCACAATTTTAATAAAAATTTCAAGTAAATTGGAAACATTTGCTTCTATTGTCCACAAAAACATCATTTTCCAAAATCTGGAATATCTGTGAAAAAATTTAAGATAACTTTCTCATCAAACATAAGGTTATCAAGATCAGGAATAGGTCCTGGAATCTGTATTTCTGAAAGTGGTCGGTAAAGTAGACACTCGAAGAAGTGAGAGAGCGAAACTTCCTCTTTTCTACTTGCAATATTCTCTTCTTTCCCTATCAATGTCAAACATGCTTCAAGATCATCATGGATAAATAAAGTAGAAAAATAATTTTTTCTAACTCTTCTTGGTGTCTTGGTCCTTGGTTTCCTGATTATGGGTGCAGAAAGCAAGTCATGAACTATAAGTCTCTTTGGGGGTCTTCCTCTTCCTCGATGGATTGCCTCAATGGATTTTGTTAGCATGGTGTTCTATGCAAGAATGGTTTTGGACTTAGAATGAATAATTCTCACAGAATTTTTAACTAGACACATAAAGCATATTTATTGTGTTGAAAACTTTATTAGAAAGATTTTTAAATACCGTGATAACCTTATTTATGAATATTAATGGTTTGAATAGACCTAGAGAATGTTTCCTTTTTAGATGATTTCCTAATTTGAGTTGCAAAATAATACATTATTGCCACTTCTTCTCCTTCATCATTTCTTTGCAATACTTTTCATTTCATTTTTGTAAGTTAATGGATAATTATTCTATTGGATAATATAAAAAAAAGTCAAAGAATGTCCCCACTAAAAATTTAGTAAAATCGAGATTCCGACAAATCATTTTAGGAAATTTTAGTAGTTGAATCTAGGATCTAAAAACAACTCATTATCAATCCAAACATTTTTCAAAACATGATATTTTTAAATGAAATTGAATAAAAAAACAATATGTAGGAAATATGTAATTTTGAACTTAAAACATACAATAGAATGAAAACGTAATGGAGTTGTATGTACCTACAAGCTATTAATAAACAACAATAAGAATCTTGATCGAGGGCTAACATGAAGTGTTGTAAAATATTTGTTTTAAAGGTAACATCATAACATATTATAAAACAAAAATTAGAAAAAAATCTACTCTATAGTATTTTATATTGCTTTTTTTGATCAAACAATCCTTATATCATCAATAAATATATTTTTTCTGTTGCCTACTTTTTGAATGATTTTTTTTTTCCATAAATATTTCTAACTGTAGATTCTTACTAATATTACTTTTAGGATTATTAAATTTATTCCCTGTATTTTTACAAATGTAACATACCATTAGCAAGATTATAAGAAATATTAATAAAAGAACACTCGTATCATTACTTTCAAGTAACATTGTGAAACTTTAGAAAAAGCTATATGTTTTATATATATATATATATATATAGATATTAATATATATATATATATATGTAAGTTGTTTATCTAATTCTTTTGTTTCTCCCCTCAAAGTGTTTCTCCCCTTTTTTGTGATGACTAAAATACTCGCCTGTTAATGAAATATAATTTCTAATTCTCAATACAAAACATATGTAAGTGTTTCTTTCCTTTTTTGTAATGTCTAAAATACCCACCCTTAATGAAATATTATTTCCAATTCCCAATAGGAAAATATATTTAGTTGTTTCTCTACTTTTTTTGTAATGTATAAAATATCCGCCCTTAATGAAATATAATTTCCAATTCCTAATAGAAAACATAATTAAATTACTTATCATCTATTCTACCTATTTTTAGGATACAACTACCTATTTTGATGTAAATACATAATAAGATGGAAGATTTTTATTCGCATAAAAATATTTATTTAATTAAAATTTCAAAAAATAGAAAAAGTGAATCATATTTATTATAAAAATTATAATTAAATTCACATTTATTATAAATATATTTATTATAATTTCCAATTCCCTGTAGAAAAATATAATTAAATTACTTATCATCTATTTTATAAATTTTTTAGGATACAAACACCTATTTCAACATAAATACATAATAAGTCAGAAGTTTTAATTTGTATAAAAATATTTATCGTAATTAAAATTTGAAAAAATAAAAAACGAATCTAATTAATATGTAAATATTAAATTAATCAAACAAAAATTATATCTTACGTATAAAAAATTAAATATATTAAACTAATATATTCTTTATATTACATATAGGTATCACATATAGGTAAATACATAATCTTATGGATATATTTTATATTCTTATACACATATTTATAATTATAAAATTTCAAAAAATAGAAAAAGTGAATCATATTTATTATAAAAATTATAATTAAATTCACATTTATTATAAATATATTTATTATAATTTCCAATTCCCTGTAGAAAAATATAATTAAATTACTCATCATCTATTTTACCTATTTTTTAGGATACAAACACCTATTTCAACATAAATATCATAATAAGTCAGAAGTTTTAATTTGTATAAAAATATTTATCGTAATTAAAATTTGAAAAAATAAAAACGAATCTAATTAATATGTAAATATTAAATTAATCAAACAAAAATTATATCTTACGTATAAAAAATTAAATATATTAAACTAATATATTCTTTATATTACATATAGGTATCACATATAGGTAAATACATAATAAGATGGAAGATTTTTATTCGCATAAAAATATTTATTTAATTAAAATTTCAAAAAATAGAAAAAGTGAATCATATTTATTATAAAAATTATAATTAAATTCACATTTATTATAAATATATTTATTATAATTTCCAATTCCCTGTAGAAAAATATAATTAAATTACTCATCATCTATTTTACCTTTTTTTTAGGATACAAACACCTATTTCAACATAAATACATAATAAGTCAGAAGTTTTAATTTGTATAAAAATATTTATCGTAATTAAAATTTGAAAAAATAAAAACGAATCTAATTAATATGTAAATAATAATTAAATTAATCAAACAAAAATTATATCTTACGTATAAAAAATTAAATATATTAAACTAATATATTCTTTATATTACATATAGGTATCACATATAGGTAAATACATAATAAGATGGAAGATTTTTATTCGCATAAAAATATTTATTTAATTAAAATTTCAAAAAATAGAAAAAGTGAATCATATTTATTATAAAAATTATAATTAAATTCACATTTATTATAAAGATATTTATTATAATTTCCAATTCCCTGTAGAAAAATATAATTAAATTACTCATCATCTATACAATTACCTATTTTTTAGGATATGAAATATGTTTATATAGATATAAAGATAAGTATAAGTTTTAATTTGTATAAAAATATTTATCGTAATTAAAATTTGAAAAAATAAAAATGAATCTAATTAATATGTAAATATTAAATTAATCAAACAAAAATTATATCTTACGTATAAAAAATTAAATATATTAAACTAATATATTCTTTATATTACATATAGGTATCAGAGCTCATAGTATATTAAATTCATTATAAAGAATCAAAATAATAATTGTTCTTTTGTCTTGCTTTAACATGCACTGAGTGCTCATGAAAACATCATTTATCTTGCTCTAAAATGCACGAAATGCTAATGAAATAAATTATTTCTTACTTAACTTATTATGAAATTTTTACATAAATACATAATAAGAATGTATATAATTTTAAGAGTAGAAAAATCATTTATATTTAAGCAAAGAATGAAATAAAAATATTAATATTTAATTTGTAACTGTTATAGTTTTATATTTTCAAATTGTATTTATCTTTTATTCATAATAAAAACATTCTTTTATAACTAATATAAATATTCCAAATTCACTACAATTATTTTCTTTTCTCTAATTATTCATTCAAGTACGCCCAACCTAGAAAACTTAGTTAGATCATTCCCCCACGTGATTTATATATCAGGTTAATTACACTTTACCCAATTTTAGTGTCATTAACAGTTTAACACCGAACATTATCCGGTTTTTGACCAATAAAGTCATGTTATGTCAACTAAACATGTTGACCATTTTACCCCTATTATATTTTAATTTTTTTGATTAATTTTGTTTGATAAATAAATTTTTCATAAAGAGAGTATTTAATTCATATAGAATTTGATGAAAAGATACATTGAAGTTGAATTTGGCATTTTTGCTGACCTTTTTGGCTGGGATTAACTTAATAAAATAATAAATCTGGCCGACATCATTTTTTAAGCAAAACTTTCCTTAACTATCAGTTAACTATAATAACTTCATGACTCTTGATTAGAATGACTTTTTTAACTTGAAATTTTGGTTGATATGATACATACACCCATAAATATAGAATTTTTGAGTATATTCCAATTTAAAATTTACAAAATTAATAATCATACAAATAAAAAAATTAAAATTTTATAAACTAAAAAAATTGTAGAATATATAACACTATTTTCTTATTTTTAAGTCTTGTATTACGATTAATTTAAATTTATTTTTCTCTATCCTATAGTTGAAGAATAGAAAATTAACCAAGCAATGAAAGTAAAGTTTAGGAACAAAATAGAAAAAACTCACAATTTTAAAGTATTTGTTAATTTATATCTCTTTAATAGTATTTTGATTACTAAATCTTTATCATTAATAACATGATTATATAAAATATTAGTTTAGAGGAATTATTGATGAGTTAGGAAATAAGATGATTCCATAATACACTGTATATGCCCAAAATATTCTAAAATAATATTTGTAGTAAATGTCAAATATGAAAATTACAACACCAATTGTTACTGTATATAATAAAATAATAAAGAAATATTGGTGTAGAGTAACTATTGATAAGGTAAAAATAGTTCAACCAATTTTATGATTCATGTCCAAAATAGTCTGAAATAATTATTGTAAAACCAACAAGAATACTGCATATAAATTGTAGGACTGATAATATAGAAAAAAAAATAAGAAGGTAAGTATTGTAAAGACAATATAAATTATTTAAATATAATCATACTATAGGTAAATAAATACTCTAAAATAATTGTAGATATAGATTAATTTTACATCGATTTTGGAAATTACAATACAATTCTTTACTATTTAGCAAAACATTTAAGATGTAGATTAAATGCTTTAGTAAATAATAAAATGAATTAATCAAAAAAGTACGAAAAATGGAAAAATAAATCCATACACTGTTATTAGCCTTCATTTTGTTTATCTATTTAATAAATGCAAATTTAATTTCATACTAAAACATTATATTAAAATATAATTTTGGAGTTAATCACATTCAATACCATTCAGAATGAATGTAAGAGTTTAGAACATCAATATTATCATAAGATTAAGAAACATGAAAAATTCCAATATATTTTCTATCTGGATACATAATCACTTTACACAATATGTTAAAAATAATTAGAATAGAAATTATAGAAATTACATATATTTTGTATGTCTTTAGAACTAAATATTTTTCATTCGAGTTGCATGTATTTTAGAGTAATATAGAGAATTTTTTTCAGGTAATTTACTTTTCTGGAAAATTCAAAGTAAGATAAAAGAATAAATTTTTATTTTTACCTTTTGTTTATGATCTTAATATACTTTGTGATACCTATCTATATTATACATAACATATTAGTTTAGTTGGTTTTCTTACACAGGAAACTTAATTTTTATTTGATAACTTTGTTATTTATACTTAGGTTTATTCTTTCTTATTTTTTGAAATTTTAATTAATCATTTTTGTAATTATCACTATATTATTTAATCTCCTGTAAATATTTTCATTAATAAAAGAATTTTGACATACTTCATCTATTAAATGATATTTGATATTGCTTGATAGTGATTTTATCCTTTACTAATGATGAAGAATATATCGATATATCTAAAAAAAGATTAATATTATGAAAAAAGTCTTCATCTACAATTGATCAAATTATTGGTGGTATCGTTATCAAAATTATAACTTAGGAACCTAAAAGAAAAATAAAAACTATTTTAGATTAGAGTAAACTACATTTTATGCTAATAAAGACGAATAAAGAGTTTAGAGTTTGGTGGTGACATGCAGTTATTGATGTTCTGAATTCTTCCATTCATTTTGAATTGTATTGAATGTGGTTAACTCCAAAATTGTATTTTCATATAATATTTTAGTATGAAATTAAATTTGTATTTATTAAATATATAAACAAAATAAAGGCTAATAACAGCTTATAGCTTTTGTTTTTCATACTTTTTTGATTATTCATTATATTACTTACCAAAACATTTAATATATATCTTAATTGTTATGCTAAATAGTAAAGAAATAGGAAATGCCCTTGATAAATTTATGTATTATGTTTGACTTTATTTGATTTAAATTCAATAAAATCTCTTTTTAATATCAATATTTTGTTTCAATTTAAAATTACAAGACTAATAATCATACAAATACAAATTTTATAAAAAAAATACAATTATCATACGTTGTTCTCATAAAAGAGAATATTGATTTAATTTTTTTAAGAAAAATAACATTTATATATTAAAAAAATGTTCTAGCCAATAACAATCTTGAAAAATAATAATAATAAAAAGACAGGTGAAAATAATTACAATGAAAGAGAAAAGATATAGAAATATATATAAAATATATAAATCTTGTATAAAAAAACTCAATAGGCAAAATTTTTATAGTTGGTTATCATTCACTAACTATTCATTTGTTTTTTAGAAAATGAATATTTTTTATAAATATATACAAGTATTACACGTGCAAAGCACGTGCAAATTTCTAGTGTGTATATATATACACACACACACCCAATTGATGCTAGACCATTTTCTAGCTTGATTATCAATAAATTATTTCCTTTATGTCAAAAAATAAGAATCTGGTTCAAAATATTCTTTCAAATTTGGTTAGAGAAATGATATTGTTACTAATACTATGCACCCTCATTGACTTTTTTATCATATTAAAAGATAAAATACTCATACCTTTAGTTGCAATTACAACCAATCCTTTATAAATCAAGCTATAATTAGAATGTAGTCAATGTCGATATTTTTGTCTTTTTACATATGATTAGAAAATCCATGGAAAGTGTCACTAACAATTATGAGAGTGCTAATATTAATTCCTATTTGATAATTACCACTTATAACTAGTACCAAAAACTTATTTTCGTAATTTATAATTTTTTTGTTTGTGGCAACTAATAAGATAATGTGACTTTCAATCTAACATATGAAATATCCCTTTTCATGACTTGTTTTAACCACATGTGAAAAAAAATTTCCCACTTAATTAAGAGGAGATATTAAAAAAAACAATTGAGAAAGAAAAAATAAGTGAAAAATGGCGAAGTAGATAATGTCTACTAGAGACAATTCTGACTCACCTTTAACTACTAGCTAACTTCAAAGTGAATAAAATAATGATGAAACATAAAGAAATTTCATTTTCAAACAAAAGGAAATTTAAGAGATAAACAATCTTATGTTGGCAGTACTCGTTATTGTTGAACCCCAGTTATGTTAATCGTGTTTTGATGATGAACACAAATCATACTAATAGTTTGATAACAAGTGTGCAGAAAACAGGTAACAAGTGTGCAGAAAAACAGGAGGTTCGGACGCAAATGATCGTCGAATATATAAAGACAAGGAACTTCCTCTTTATTGAAGTGACAGCCACAAAGAATTTGAAGCAAGTCTCGGACGAAGAACAGCGTCCGATAATATTCCAGTAGACTTTGCTTCGATCGGACGCATGTTCGGACGCATCCTCGGACGTCCGAACGAATACCCTCAGAGAACGGACGCAGTGTCGGACGCAGGGTTTAGCATCGGCCGTCCGAACGGTCCAACGGCTAGTTTGTTCGGACGCACTCTGATGCATCGGCCGTCTGAAGGTCCAACGGCTAGTTTTCCAAGAAAGAAAATAGCCGTTGGGAAGTTGTGTAAGAATATTTGGCAACTATAAATACCCTTAGGTCTGATTTCTATAGTTAAGACTTCTACATTGATTACAAACAATTCTTGAGCTATTTGAGAGAAATAGTGGGTACACTACAAGTGTTGTAATAGTGTAGGTAGTGTGAAAAGAGCTTAGAAGTGTAAAAGTTCTTCAAGTGTAAGAGTGGAGAGATAACAATTGTAACAAAGGGAGGTTGTGAGTGTAAAACTCTTGGCTCAACTAAAGGAAATTAGTGTGAGCAAGAGTGATCCTCATTTGTGTACAAGAGGTTATTGTCTCACCTACTTTGAAGAGACTTTTAGGGCTGAACTTCAAGTTGTGAACTTGGTAGTTGCCTTGTGAGAAGCTCTTTGTAATTGCAAGCTCCAAGCTTGAGAAGCTAGGGAGTTTGGTTTGATTCTCTTAATCTTAATATTCTTATTTGTTCTTTAAGCTTAAACTGTTGAATATCTATTGTATTCATTTGTGCTTAAGTTTTCATTTGGTGCACAAAGTTTGAATTTCTATTAAGTACTTAAAAAAGGTTTGTCTTTAGAGATAACCTAATTCACCCCCCCCTCTTAGGTTGCTTTTGGGGCCAACAGTTATATATACGTAATTGTATATATACATTTTTCCTTATGATTTCATGAACACTCTAAGATTTATGCTAATACCATTTAATACCTCTAAAGTTTTAAAAATATTAATTATCTTTCCTTTCTTGTCAATGAGTCTCAGTATTAATATTAAAGGTGTAAAGTGGCATTTATATACTAGGTACTTTAGTCATAGATATAATTTCACTTTTCCCTTGAGATTTGCCATAATTACAAGTACCTTGGTTCTTGTTTGAAAAATTACATACACCTCTATTTTGGAATATTATTGGTCTCGTCCATCAAATAAGATAGGATATTTGAACACTTTTTCCTCTATTTCAATGTTTTACAGAGATGCCATAGAAAAAAATTATAGTTGAAATTTTTTAAAAAGGCCCTCATTTTTCGTGCATTATTGTTTCGTAGACATAAACAACATGCTCTGATCTTTTTTACCTACCAAATCCACACTTATATCACTTGCAAAATCTTCTCTCATTGAGTAACAAAGAATTAGGAGTCTGAGGGAGAGAGAGTATGCATTATTTATTAATTAATGCTAAATATACACATCATTCTAGTTAATTCATACATTGTTGTGATTTTTGCCGGGGATTGATAATGTATTCTTTCCTTTTTGTAACTTTATTTTATATTGTGGTCCTGAGAAGATAACGTTTGTTTTCTTCCAACAGCAAGATTAGAGGCATATTATAGGAAACAAAATGTTACTATAACTAGAAATCAACTTTTTATGTAAGGTCTCTTGTCATGGGTTAAATTTGTAACAGTAAAAATCTAAAAAAAAAAGGGATGTAAGCTTAATTTTTAAACTAGAGGGAAGGTTTAGCCATTATGGAAATTTTTAGGTGAGGAAAGTGAAATTATTCCTTTTCCATATTAAGAAAAGAATAATTTCAAAACCTCCCCCGAGGTTTGTGAGTCACTTAACATCTTTAAATTTTTAATAACTTTTTGTCAATTTATTTACAAAAATACATGTGCGGTTAATTTATATATGTCTACTCGTCTAAACATTCAAGATTTGAATGTTTAGAAACACCTTACATCCTATATAAAATAAATATGATTAATATATTATTGGGTAATCACAAATTGGTAAATTAAACAAATTAAAATATATTTTCTTGATAAATTTTTTTGGCCAAATAATTTACGAAAATATGTGCACAAGTTAATGTATTGGTATGTAATGCTTTGAATAAAATTTAGAATATGTAGAAACATAATATATAATATAATAAAATTTTGAATTGGTATTTTGTTTGAGAAATCACAAACTTAAAAAGGAAAAATAGAATGTATGTTTCAATATTTTTTACTTAATTTATTTACGGAAATATATGTGCATGTAGGTTTCTTGTTCATGTCGATTTGGACAAAAAAATGAAATAAATAAAATATCACCATATATGATAATTAAAAAAATGTGATTTGTATTTTGTTTGGAAAATTACAGACCATAAACCAAAAAGAAAACTAAAATAATTTTTTGATAATATTTTGTCAACTTATTTATGAATAAGTAGTTTAGGTTTGAACAAAAATCTAGAACATGTAGATATACACCACATATTATAATAAAAATGTTGGGAAAAAATTTATATAAGCTTGACTTAATAGACCACTAGGCCAAAAAGGGCCTCACATGTGGGTCCCACCCATTTTATGTGTTTAGTAGTCTATTGGACCAAATATACACAAGTATTTACCAAAATGTTATTAGTGTTTCGCAAATCACAAACTTACAAATTTCAAAAAATGAAAATGACTTTTTCAGATACTAATTAGCAAAAGACATTAAATGTAACAACTAAATGTTAGTTGTTGATTAATATATTTACATACCCAATTTTTTCCCCTTTTTTCCAACCATTTTATTAATTAAAATGTTGTACTTGGATAAAACCGAAACAAAATAGTTTCTATCTCCTTAAATTAATGTTTTAATGGACTAACCCGACAATATTACAACAAAAGTAGAATCAGGAGAAGTAAGTGATATTTTTGAAAATTTTGAAGTACTAAATGTTCCTGACATTAACATAAACGCTGGTTTAATTTTTGAAATTATCCATTTTTGATAACTATAGGTACAAGGTAATTTTGGTAATACTTGTTATCGATTTTGGTTTGACAATATAAGCTTTGTGGTGTAACCTTCTGAAGTCACATTTGTTAGGCCTAAGACACCCATATGATTTTGGTCCATAAACAAAGTTTGTTTGTTGGAAAATACTAATATAGACTCGAACTTAGGTCTCACCTATAGACTTTGTAATTAGAATTAATATTATAAAATCTTGTTTATATCAACTGATGTCTTTAATCCACACTATCTTCAAGTGAGTTCAAAAATCAGGTTTATCTAAATATTTCCCTCATTTGTTTTATTCTTTTGTAAGAGTTTCTAAACATTTACAAATATGACACTAAACCATGCTTATTTCTCAAACGTGATTTTGATAAGTGAATAGCACTACTCCAAACGAAGGCTTAGGCCTTTTTAAATTGGTAGGAGTACACAGGGTTTAACGAGGGTTGACTTAACGAACGATATTGTATATGTACAACAATAATTTTGCTAAATTATTTTTTAAGGGTTAGCAAATACTAAGGATCTTTTGTCTCAATTTGTGTACCAAGCTTGTGTCTCAATCTTTGGATACTTGACATGCGTGTATTG
Organism: Cinchona pubescens; assembly: GCA_025175665.1. Taxonomy (NCBI): domain Eukaryota; kingdom Viridiplantae; phylum Streptophyta; class Magnoliopsida; order Gentianales; family Rubiaceae; genus Cinchona; species Cinchona pubescens. The sequence continues at coordinate 1,757,033 of JANKKI010000249.1, forward strand.
ATTTATAAATATTAAGGCAAATTAAGAGAAACCCCCTAAATAATCACTCTATCTCACTTCGCCCCCTACTTTGAATTTCAACACTTAATCCCCTTTACATTTGGATTTGATTCAAATCAATAATGGCATTAAATTGTTTGTTCATGTGTTAGGTAGAATCGAAATCAATTAAGAATTCAAACAAGTAATAAAGCTCACTTTTTTCAGTAATTTCTACCCACACTCCCGCAAGTATATGGGGAAGGTAGTAGATAATGGTAAGTGGATATCGTTCCCATGAGAATTGTTGGTTGGCAATTACCAAGATTTAGGGGTCATTGTATAGTTAGGTAATTTATAAAGAGAGCAAGTACTAACTCTACTCAAAGCCATGAATTGAACAAGTAAGTAAATTAATACTAAAGACTAATTTATCTACTAAGCGATTAAAAGAAACAACTAGACACACTAATTAAAGGATTAACCTACCTAATTTAAAGCAAGCAAGGAAATGAAAGTAGGTAAAGAAAAGCAAGTAAAATTACTCCTAAATTAACTAGAATGACTACAAATAAACTAGAATTGAAAGGCAAATAAATCTACTTGACTAAGGAAAGCAAACAGAAAATATGCAAAACAAGTAAACTCCATTTTCTACTACTTTTGACCTAATGAAATTAGTAAGTAAAACCAATTTTAAACTAAATATTTTTGAATTTTTAGATTTATAAAAGGAAGTCCAATGAAAATAACTAGAAATTAAAGCAGGTAATTGAAATTTTTTGGCTAAAGATTACTAAAACTATAAGAAACATAAACTTACTAAGGAAGCTTGAAATAGAAGTAAAGAGATTCTCAACAAATTAAACTAGAAAACAAGTAAAAATTAGTACATCTGTTTGTAGCTAAAGATTAATCCACCAAAACTATCTAATCAAAATTAAAACTTGCTAGAAATTAAAGACAATATATAAAAGAAATTTAAATAGAAATTATATTTAACTAAAGAGCTTGAAGTCTAAGCTACACTAACTACACTACTAACTATGTGAAAATCTACTGACTCTACTCTAGTGTGTGTACTAACACTTACTAAAAGTCTATATATAGTTGGAGTATTATATAAGCTGATAATTAAAATCTAGTAGCCAAAATATATACAAATACCATAAATACATTTGTTGGACGTGCCTCGATGTCGCAACATCGAATTGAAGTTACACAAGCCAAATTTCGCCTCGATGTCGCAATATCGTCACTGTTTTAGCAAAGGTGTTCAATTCTTCTCTAATCTCTTTTTGGCCCTCAAACATTGCTCATTTTGACTTCCGACTTCCATCTATTAATTTGCATAATATTAAACTAAATACATAACTAAATTGACTAATTTAATGATAAAAACTCATAATATTCACTAATAATAAAAATACAAACACATAATGTAAAAATTAACTAAAATACTTAAATAAACACCAAAATTCAGAATTTAAACTAACAAAATGCTATGATTTAGAAATAAATAACTCTAATTTACTAGAGTTATCACTCCCTCAAACTTAGGGTTTTGCTAGGTCTGAGCAAAACAAAGAAATAAAAAAAAAAACCTTACTAACTAATTAATAAGTACACCACCAATATAACAAGACAACCGATGAATAATGGATGTACTTATGATCAATAAGAAATTCTCTCAAGAGATCTCCAATAGCATATGACAGATGAACTATTTCAATTAGGCAATCCAAGTTTTTGAATTTTCTCAAAAATCAAAAGTTCATTAACTACACAAGATTTCAAATACTAAGCTTTAACCATTCTCAAAAATATTCCTAAAAATTAAGTTCTATTCATTCAAAACATCATTTTTTTCTCAAATCACAAATATTACAAAGTTGTTCACCTTTATCTCGACGAGATCGCATGGAAATAGAAGTTCATTAGGAATCTACCTATATACACAAGTCACACAAGTTGGGAACATTAACATATTAAGGAATAAGCACTATGATATTAATAATAAGTATTACAAACATTCCCCCCTCAACTTGTTGCTGTTCTAAATCGTAATTCTTAGTGGCTTAATTCAGAAAAAATAACATGGGTACATGGAGAAATCCCGTACTCGCCTTATTCCTAAATGCAAATTTTTTTTGCACGGCCCTAAACCAAGAAAGAAGAGTAAAACATGTCTAAGATTAATATCTAATACCAATCATTCATAAATTAGATCAACATTCCCTATGCAATTGTACAAAATGTCCTAAATTCCTTCTATTCTATTTAATCTAATTTTTCCAAAAGATAAACTGACCAACAAAGTAATATTAATAATTTAACCAAAAACAATATTTCGAGTAAATTTCTCCCGAAATATTAATACCTCTCCTTGAAAGAATGGTAATTCCAAGGGTGGAGATAAGATTTTTAAAATTTTTATGCTATAAAAGAACCACTATAGCCAACCCATGCATAGCCTTATCTCCACTAGAATCAATCCCTCAACAATACTCCTCCCAAATCACACATACATGAGATCTACTAATTCTCAAATTGTGCTATTATACTATCAGGGCAAGAAAAGATCTAATCTACCAACTTTTACTCCAATCTAGATAACCAAAATCCCAAAATATCAAAACCCTTAAGCAACTCCAAATTTCCAACGAAGGGTTCAATCCAAATCTCATAATAGTCCAAGAAATCGATTTGTAATCAATAATCAACTTAAATATCCAAGATTCTATTTTAATATCCACCAATCTTGACTTTCTAATCTAAATTCTAAATATTAGCTCAAGCAAATACAACAACAATGAAGATATAAAGAAGAAAATTATCAAGTAATTAACTTATGCAATCAAAAACTAGAAAAAAAAATGAAAAACCCACAAAATAGTAAGCTCTAAGAAGATAAAGATAGAGCAGTAATATGTTGGTTAAGAAAGAAGCAACAAAGACAACTAGATTACCAAGAAAGTTACAAACTTTTTATGCTTCTTGAGAAGAAACTCAGATAAGTATAATACAAGGGGAAAAAAGTTGAGATCTTAATGAGAACAAAGTGAGAATTGGTCTAAAGATTTAAAGGGTTTTGATTAGTTAGTTGGCAAAAGGAAAAAAAATTGGTGTGAAAATGTAGTCTACTGCATATCTTCATTTGTATCTACGGGTGTCATTTTGCTGACTACGTATTTATAGTATTTTATACTCAGACAAGCTTTGAGAAAATTACACATTTGTGCGTTTACTTGGACTTAAGAAATATATTATAATAAAAATGCAGATATACATCATATATTATAATAAAAATATATTATAATCTAGAACATACAGATATGCACCATATATTATAATAAAAATGTTAGGAAAAAACTTATATGGGCATGGCCTAATAGACCACTAGACAAAAAAAAGGGCCCCACATGTGGGTCTTTGAGTAATGTCTCATCCATTTTATGTGTCTAGTAGTCTATTAGACCAAACATATACAAGTATTTGCCAAAATGTTTTTTGTGTTTTGCAAATCACAAAATTACAAATGTCAAAAAATAAAAATGACTTTTTTAGATATTAGTTGGTAAAGGATATTAAAAGTAACAACTAAATGTTATTTGTTGATTATTATATTTACATACTCAATTTTTTTCTTTTTCTCCAACTATTTAATTAATTAAAATGTTGTACTTGGGTAAAACCGAAACGAAAAATAGTTTCTTATTTCCTTATATTAATGTTTTAAAGGACTAGCCCAACAATATTACAACAAAAGCAAAATCAGAAGAGGTAGTGATATTTTTGAAAATTTCGGAGTACTAAATGATATTAATATAAACCCTAGTGTAAGTTTTTGAAATTATCCTTTTTTGGTAACTATAGATACAAGATAATTTTGGCAATACTTGTTATTGATTTTGGTTTTGGCATTATAAGCATTTTGGCATAAACTTCCAATCAAAGTCATATTTGTTGGGTCCAAGACATCCATGAGATTTTGGTCCATAAACAAGGTTTGTTTGTTGGAAAATATTAATATAAACCTGGTCTTGAGTCCCATCTATAGATCTTACGGTTATGATTAAATCTTATATAATCTTATATACAATAGTTGATATCTTTAACCCACACCATAGGATTTTCAAATGATACCAAAAATCAGGTCTGCCTAAATATTTCCCTTATTTGTTTTATTCTTTTTAATAAGAGTTTATAAACATTTACAAATATGACGCCAAACCATGCTTATATCTTAAACGTCATTTTGATAAGTGAATAACACTGCTCCAAACGAAGGCTTGGTAGGAGTACATAAGGTTTAATGGGGGTTGGCTAACAGTAATGTTTATGCACAACGATAATATTTTTCTAAAAAAAAATTCTTTGAGGGTTGGAAAACACTAAGGATCGTTTATCTCAATTTGTGTACCGACCTTGTGTCTCACTCTTTGGATACTTGACATGTGTGTGTACTGATTTATAAATATTAGGGCAAAATACGGCAAACCCTCTAAACAATCACTCTGTCTCACTTTTCCCCCTCTTCTTTGAATTTCAACACTTAACCCCCTTTACATTTGGATTTGATTCAAATCAGTAATAGTGTTAAATTGTCCATTCACTAATTAAACGAACTGGTCACATGATGTACATGTGTAACCGCTGAAAGACTAAAATAGTCTTAGCTGAAGAGGATTGTTTTTGTTCCCAAATTGCCTTGTAGCCACTACAAGAAAATTGTTGTTTTCATACGGATTTTGCTGCGGATTATAATGAAAAATCCGCAGCAAACAAGACTTTCTGCGGATTTTGGTGCCAAAAATAATCCGCGGGTAAAAAGGCCGTGGATAATAATTTGCTGCGGATTATAAAATCCGCAGCAAAATTTGATGGGGAATTTGCTGCGGAAATATACATGCGGATATTTTGCGCTGGTAATTTTGCATCAAAATTTCGTCATTTTGCAAGATGTTCATAGCTGTCTCTTATACACATCTAGATTTCTTCTTAATATCTTCATTTTTGTTAGTATTGTTTGGTTTTTTCATCCCCCTGTACCATCATGCCACATTCCAGCAATTTCATCACAAAAAACAATTCGCATTGATCATCATGTCACATTCGAGCAATTTCATCTCAAAAAACAATTCGACGAAACAAATTCAAATACAATACATATATAGCATTTAGTTATCTAAGTAAACAACCAAATACAATCTAATCATCCGAGCTACCATCTGCATCAAGGAGTGGGGAACGCTGGTGGCGAGAGGATCCAGGAAGAACGCCTAATCGCTAGCCATCAAAGTATGCAACTGGTTTCTTGTTTCAGATAGTTGGGCTTGTAGTGAAGCTTGCTCTTTATTCATTTCTTCCTTTTCCAATCTTTCCCTTTCCAGTTGGGCTTGTAGTTCGGCACTAAGGGAGTGGACTGTGCTCCTAATCTTCTCATCAACATCCTCAGGTAGGTCGTATGGGTGTGAAGGTCTGGACGAATAACATGGCTGGTACTTTTTTTTCAATTTAAGCCCAGAAACTCTGCCTTTCTTTTTTCCTCCCACGGCGTCATACCAAATATCCAAATCAGATGGCAGATGTTGTGAGTGTTGAGAACCATCAGAAGACATATAAATCATTCTCAACAAGACCTTTGAGAAGATATTTCAGCCTTTTTCTTCTCAAAGTTCTCCTGCAAAAGTCATATAACAAAGATCAACTTTATGGAAATAAGAATATTAAAGGACAAATCATAAAAGATTGTTAGAAAGCCTTAATGACTTACATAAGCAGCTTGGGCCCGAGGGACCTGTCACTTCTTCTTATTTTGGTCGGATTTTTGTTTGAACTCTTGAATTGCCAATATTTATTCAGATCTGCCCATGCACTATCCCTATCCAAGATTTTTTTCTACCATTTCTGTAGGACTTTTTGCTATAATTTTTGCAGTTTTAGCCTACCTGCCCCTCTCTTCTAGAAATTCTCTCTCACCGCTGTAATGTGCCTAGGTGGCCATCTAAATTTTTCCGCTTCTTGGTACAAATTTATTTATGAATCGAAAATATATGTTGCTAGCGCTTAGATAGGTACATTTACCTCTCACAGTGGCGTAAACCATAATACCCGAAATGGATGTCTTGGACCTGTCTCTTATACACATCTAGATGTGTATAAGAGACAGGGTTAATATTCTTCATAATTGGTCTTTATTGCATGCAATTGATGCCCTCAATTGCTGGTTTGTGAGGCCAAAACTTAGTTTGCAAGCAAACAAGATTAATACAACACGTTATCTTAGGGTAAGCAATTAAATCACAATTTTATATTTATTATGAATAATATTAACCCATCTCCATCGGGCTCTATCCAAATCAATGTGTCATCAGCAGTTAATCCAACGGCACTAGAAGAACTGTCAGCTGTATGAAGGCCACCAGCCGGAGAGGATACGAATAAGGGATTGCTCTGAGCTTGATGAAGGAGAGGTTGAGGGATTTGTTGAGCTTGAGGATTTTGTTGAGATGTGGATGGACTAGCATGACACATGACACGAAGGTTAGCAATGGGGATTAACTCAGGAATGTGGGCATTTGTTTGTTGAGTTTGTGATGCTTGGGAGTATGGCGGTGGAGGAACTTGGGCTGACACGCCTGCTATCACACTAACCCTCATTTAGGATTCCCTGTCTTTTTGGTTTTTTCTCCTCCTTGATCTCCTGCATCAGTCACTACAACAACCAATGAAACCAAGTAAGCTATTGATTAATTCAAATACAAAATCACATAGCAATAATATAAGGATTCTTGAAAAATTACATGAATATGCAAGACAAATTCACATGGCACCAATGTAAGCAATATTGGAAAAATAACATGAACAAATCCCTCATTCAAACCATAAAAGAATATAAATGAAAAAAATAATTCCCTCCAAAAAGAACATTCACCATATCAGGGACATGGTGTCGCTCATTTTTGCACTTCACACAAGTACATCTAATAACTCCCTCAGTTAAATATTTTGGTTGTTGACAAGCAAAATTTATAAACCCAGCCAGTTACTCTCCAAAAATTCTTCCACATATCCCCGGCGATTTGGAAGAAGCCTATTCATACATCCACCTTCGATGCTCCGGAACTTCCATTTTGCCTAACCAAACTAATGACTTACTTAGTCTCTTGTTAAACAATTAATTTCTAGACAAATATAAGAATATAATTTCATCAAAATTTTCCACTTGCTTATTATAGTAAAAATTTAGTATATGATAGTATAGGTGTTAAATATTGTCATTATATGGAAATAAATTGAAAATAACATAGCAAAAATCCTCGACAAATTATGGATAACAAACAGTTGAAAAAAAAATGTAAATAACACAACAAAAACCTATACGATAACAAACAAAATAAAAAGTTAAAAATAAAATTACAAAATTTATAGAATTGATCCTACAGAATTTAAGGGAAAATTTTTGCCATTCTAACATAAACTTTCATTGATAACAAACAAAATAAAAATAAAAATAAAAATAAAATAAAACTGCAAAAATTATAGCAAAAATCCTACAGAAATTAGGGATAAAAAAAATCAAAATAACATAGCAAAAATCCTACACAATTTATTGACAACAAATAGCTGCAAAAAAAATAAAAACTGAAAATAACAAAATAAACCACCCACAAAAATTATGGATAACAAGAATTAAAAAAAAAATAGATAAAAGAACAAAAATTGAAATGGTAGATCAATCAATCATTTCCGCATGATTGATTGATCTACCTGTTGCGGCTAGAGGAGATGGTGGCTGGACAAATCGAATCCAAGATGAACACCAAGTTCACGCGGCTTCTTCAAGAGGAAGGATGGAGCAAAATTGCTTGAGGAGAGAAAGAAATGAGGAAGAAGGGATGAAATTTAGGTTTGAAAATAATGGATGGTAGTTGGAAGGAAGGTGGAGGGTGAATGGTGGCTGGTGGTGCATAAGAGACAGACATATATATATTTTTTCCCGATTAGATCTCCAAAATGTCTTCGGGTTTCTGCATTGAATTGAATTTTCTGCGGAATTTTCCAGAATTTCAAACAAATTTGCTGCAGAAATTAACTTTAAATTCCACAGCTAACACTTGCTGCGGAAAATTTATTCTGCAGCACATCTGCTCTTATACAATTAATGTGTATAGCAAATTTCCTGCGGAAATATATTCCGCAGCAAATTTGCTATTGTCCTTAATTTTTCCTTCGATTTTTGTTGCGCAATTTTTGTAAATAATACGTTCCCGCTTTATCGAGGGACTGTTATCTGCGGATTTTGATGCGGATTTTTTAATCCGTAGCAAAATTTTAATCCCAAACCGTGAAAACTAAAATTTGCAGTAAAATTCGTATATAATTCCTGGGGAAAAAATCCGCAGCAAAAATCCGCATGAAATTTGCAATTTTCTTGTAGTGAGCCAAAACTATTAAATTCTTAGTCGATGTTGTCTTCATCCCTTGTTTCATTCAATCTCTTATTTTTTTCCTCTCTTTCTTTTGTGAAATCATATTAATGGCTACTTACTTATGATTTAGAGATGTGAAATTAATCGAATCTATGGAATTAATTATTCATTGAAGCACTTCTAATTTTTTCTCTCTAGATACTTCGAGAATGAATATGTGAAAACTAGGATTTGATGGCATGTAGTATAATACATGGATCAAAATCATAACATCTCCTATCATATGCTGCTTTGGTGACGGTATTTCTATTAGGTAATTTTTATATTTAAATTGCAAGGTATAACAATATGTAGGGAATCCACAGTTCCATTAATTTCGTGAATAAAGATGGATGAATATTGTAAAGCATAAAGGTAAGTTTTAATCTATTTTCATTTCTATTTAGTCAGTTATCATGTTTTTATTGTAATTAGAAGTGATTGCATGCTTGATATAGGATCGAGGTCACATAGGATCTTAACCCATTTCTACTTATTAGTATTAGATACAGAGTTGTCTTAATTAGTTTATGCCATACATTTTTTCTTTTTAAGTTTCATAACAGCTTCAATTGAAGCAAAGTTTGTTTACTAAATTAGATTCCATAGTTTCTTTTCCTCAGTCTTTCGTACCAAGGAGCTCCCCTTTATCTCACACTAATCATCGTTTTGCCTTAAAAAATTTTGGTTGCTTCACTAATGCTTCTAAACATATTGTCGGATTTTAGGTGCAAGTGTAAATTCTTTTTATTGGATCGGTTTTCAACTTGTGCAAGAGGAAAAGAAATTGACTGTAATTGTTGCATACAAAATCAATGGTTTCAAGGAGAAAAAAAAATCAATCATTGGTGGATCAGTCTTACAATACTGAAATTGAACAAAGATCATAATAAAAAAAAAACTTGGTGAGCTTTATGACATTGTTGAAAATTTGATAAATCAATAGCCAAATTGTTCATGAAGTTTAAGGAGAAAATATCGCTCTCAACAATATTAGTACAGAAAGTATTTTTGGATGGAATTTGGATTATGCATAAGTTCAGAAATTTGGAGAAGCATTTTGTCAACCTTGAAGAACCATACTGTTTATGTAATCCATTTAAGTTTAGTTTTATTATATTATAGGAGTCGATTTTGTAAAATTTCTTCCAATAAAATGAATTCTTGACCTTTGTAAAGATTAATCTTGAAAATATACATTGTTGGGCTGCTTTGTTGTAAGTTTATACACATTGAGTGTATCTTTTTATTTTTACTAAGTTAAAGAGAAAAATATTGGAATGATATATTATTGGGTACTTTTTGGCAGTATATACAAGATGAAGTGCATCTTTTTTTTTAATTCTATATTTGAAATTTTAGCACAATAATGAAAGTTTATGTTAGAATGGCAAAAATTTTCCCTTCAATCTTAAATTCAATTTGACAATTGTGTAGTCTTCTATAACTCGCAAAGAAAATCAAGTGAAATGAGAAGGAAAGTGTGGTTTTTGTCTCAACTAACAAAAGAGTTTCCTTCACTGTATTCCTAAAAATTGTGAGTCATAATTTTTATTGCCATATTTTCAGTAATCTAACAACTTTGGTTTGCAAAAGATCTATTTTTTAGTGATATATAATGTATTCAAGGAGGTTATTGTTGCTGCTTCTCCTGGCTCAATCTTGAAGGTAATGATGTGTTTCAACAATCCTACTAGTTTTTTTGTTTGGAATATAAGCACAAACTATCACTTAAGGCAACTCTTAAAAGATAGGCTTCTTGTATTTTCTTTCTTCTATTCTTTATCTCAATGCTCAAGTACGTGCACTTGTTTATGTAGGATTATAAATTATTAGCTACTAATTTGAAAGCAGCAAAAACAAACAACATTGGTAGTAAAACTTAGTAGGGTTAAATACAGTAAACCCCTTCAAGGTTTGGACTATTTTACACTAAACTCTCTAATGTTATTTTTTTCTCACTTTGCCCTTTTTGTTAATACAGATTAGCAATTTGACTATTAAAAAGTTAAAAAAGATATTTTTACCCCTAAGCACTACAAGAAAATATAAAATTAATCCCTTAAAGTTAATTATATTTGTCATTTTAGTCCCTAATTCTAGTTTTGTGTCAATTAACATACTTTAGTCATTAATCAACATAAAAATATTGTCAAAACAAATATATATATATATAATGATGCTCCACCAACACTAGTGGTTCTTTGTCTGTACATTATACACATCTAGATATTTAAATACAGACATTTTCTAACACCATCAGTATTTTTCGGTGTTTTTATTTTATTTTATTTTCATGCAAAAATAAATTTTTAAATATACGAGACCCATAATTATCTATTAAAGTTACATCCATCTATTTTCTTTTTGCTTTTCTTTATGTTTATTTAAAATAATTTTCTTTTTACTTTTTTGCCTTTGATAATATAATTCAACTATCACCTAAATTATGCAAAGTAACTTTATACATATAAATAAAAACTCAAATTAAAATAATTTAGATGAAATATCTTTATAATGCATTTTGATTTAAAATTAGTTATTTCACCGTATTTTTAAATTTTACATATTGAAGAAAGCATAATTCGAGAATTAAAATATAAATTAATTTGAAGCATATTTATATTTTTAATGATTTTGACAATATTATTAAATTTTATTTTTATCCCAATGTATTAAATGATACAAAACTTAACATGAGGGGGTAAAGTGAAATCTCACTTAAACCTTAAAGGGGTTTACTACAATTAACCTTTAGGGGTAAATTTATCTTTTTGAAAAAACTAACGGCGGAGTTATATTTGACCATTAGTTAAAGAGGTAAAGTGAGCAAAAAATAACGTTAAGAGGTTTAGCGCAAATTAGCCCAAACCTTAAGGAGGTTTATTGTATTTAACCCTACTTAGTATTCCCTAACTATAGTAAAGAATTTGTGCCACATTAGCTATAATAAAGGTATATCTTTAAATCACTAAAAATGTTTACAGCTAAACATACTTTGGGTGCATAAAGACATTTGAGTTATGGCTACATAGGTTAACCATATGAAAAATCTATCAAGGCCATATACATCTAGTGATGAATTAAGCCCATGCAACTCTTTATTGAAAGGAAAACTAGCTAATGACTATCTGCATCTAGTACTGCATAAGCCTACTTAGAATCCAAAAGTTAACATATATAGACAAATTAAACAAAGATATAATTACTATAAAATTAAAAACTAGCATATTCAAATTGAGCTTGGGTGGAAAAAGTTGTGTTCCTACTAATTGATGCTTGGCTGGCACTTGCATCATTGTGGTTGCCTTGTGCTTGACTAGTTGAAGTTGAACCAGTAGATGCTTGACTAAAAATATATCACTAAATCTAGTTCATTTTTTATCACATGACTTGTTGCGGCTACACACTAAGTCACTCTAGCCCTTGGAATTGCATTTGTGTCAACAACAGGCCTTGGATTTGCATATGTGCCAGCAATAGCCCTTGAATTTGAATTTCTGCTACCAACTGATGTTGGCCTTCCGCTAACAGACTTTATTACACCTCTCTTTCCATGTATAGCCACTCCAGTAAAGGTCTCCCCATCCTTTCCAAGAGGATTCCTCCAATCAAAAATCTTTCCAGCAACTCGTTTTCCTTTGTCTCTTTGCCTATTAGATATTCTAATAGCTCTATTATTTAAATTCTCACCAGTTGTGTTTTGTCCAATGCCAATTTTATGTGTAACATTTGAACTGTGACATTGAAATTATTGCACATTATGTTATTTTTATTGTTAAGCAAAGTTTAATTAGCTACAGAATTTACTAATCTGATTTGTCTTGGTTCTCTAGGGTCTAATAGAACCTTTACAAGTCCTGATATTGTGTCCAAACACGCCACAATTGCTACACCTAAGTGATTGATGTACCTTTCTCACGACATTTTTGTTTCGTGGCTCCTTGGCAGCCTTTTTTTAATGCCCTCTTTGGCCTTCTAGGTGGTCTTCTCAAAGGTGGGATGTTATTGGATCTGCTTGTGAGTGGCTCCACTGACTTTCATCAGGAATTAGTCTAATCATTCCTTAATATGACCTACATTGTTTTTATATTTTGTTGCCATAGTATTGAAAAAATTATAAGAAGTAAATTACTTGTTAACGACATTACTTAAGATATACTTATTTTTTGTAGTACTCATGCACAAAATCAGTTGTAATACATTCCTTTGAGAACTAATAACTGCAGCAATGGCTTGGAGGCAATGTATTCACTCAAATCATATTTTCTGCATGTGCATATTCTGTTATCAAGATCTACAATGAAGTTCCTTGCACTGTTCACCACTTCAAGCACAGATTCTTCTACAAGTGTTACCTCCCAATTGGTAGCCTCACTTTTCAAATTTTCAACTTTGTTTATAATTTTGGGACTTACAAAACCATTACACTTCTCAATCATTTCATTTTGCTTCTAAAACATGGTCATTAATTGCGTTCTAATCATCCTTAACCCATTGGTTAAATGATTCATATATGTTGTTGCTTACCATATCACATTTGGATCTAGTTGAGAAATGACACATTGCCCATGTGTTAGGTGATTCTAGTATCAACCAATCATGCCCTGGTTCATTAAGAGCTCTGAGTGCAATCATGTGGTTATTAAACTCTTCTATTGTATATGCTGATGCAACTCCCCATTTTAAATCCTTTAGATCTTGTCCCTTATATAGTTGCATAAAGTTGGCATATTGATGCCTAACACAAAACCTATACTCTACTCCTGGCATTAAAAATTTAAAAGTTTCCTTTAAACCCTGCAAAATTTGAGGAAATATTCAATATCAAAATATTAAGTGACAAAAGCATTCAAACAAAATTAATTTACTATGTGATAAAATGTTAAAAATATTACCTTTTGTCTATTTGAAATAAACACCCACCTTATTTTTTTAGGTCTGCCTATTGAACCAATTAGAGTTTGTAAGAACCAAGTCCATGAAAGCTTAAGTTCTGCTTCAACAATTGCTTTGGCTATTGAATACATCTGATTGTTTCCATCTATGACAATAGCATGCATCAATTAACCACCAAAAGATCCTTTCAACTGGCATCCATCAAGACCAATTATTGGTCTACAACCTGACAAGAACTCTCTTCGTTGTGCATTAAACATAACGAACATCCTTTGAAAAATAGCAGTTGAATCTAGTAGATACCTATTTGTAACACTAACAAATGCAATACTACCCTTATTCTGTTGCAACATCATTTGGCAATAATCTCGAACTCGAGTGTATTGTTCTCTTTGATTTCCTTCAATAGCCTTTAAGCCTTTTCTCTTTGCTCGATAGATCTGGATTCTTGAAACAAATACAATATACTCCCTTCTAGCAGCACTTTCAAGTGCTTTTAACCTTCCATATTGGATCATCTGTTAATCTAGTCATATATTTCTTTGCTGTCCAAGATGAGTAACATTCTTATTCTTGTGTCTTTTAGGGTGCTGACATGATTCTTTAAACTCTTAATCTGACGTGTATTGATACTTTATAGTTTTGAAGTATGGATCCTCTGTGGGCACTCATCCATGCATACAACAGTAACTCTATCATCCTCATTTTTTATGTACTTGAATTCATACTCATTTTTTTTATCAAGTTTTCTTTGACTGCAATTCTAAAGACACTAGCACTTTTGAAAATCATCCCTAATTGTAGAATTGGATATACATTTCCATGTCTCTTTCTTCATCAAAGATAGGAAAATCAACATGATTCCCCTCATCCTTAAAATTTACAGGACTGTCTTGTCTATCATTGTCACTCGATATGTCATTTACCATAATTCCTGACATTACTGGTATAGCAGGTGGTACGTTATTTGTTGGCAATTGTTCACAAGGAGTAACCATATCACCATCAAAATGTGCATTAACATGAATACTTTTGTTTATGAGATTATCTTCATCATCAGAGCAAAAGAAGTGTGATGTGGAAGTCGATATATCGCTGCTATTTCCTTCACTTCCAACAATAAATTCAACATCATCACTTGATACTGGATTATCAGCTACCCTGTAGGCATTTCACCTCCATCCAACTCTTGACAAGCTCATCGATGTTAACTTCAAACATATCAATATCATTCTCAATTTGCACATCAGTATCACAATTAACTTTCTTATAAACCAACAAATTACCACCATGATTTATCTCTTCATTTGCTACATTGATAAGCCAGCCAAACCATCAACATTATGCAAATTTTCAATGTAAATATTGATTTTTTGATTGCCAACATGCATAGCAAACATGTCCATAACATCAATATCACCATTAATTTGCCTAAGGCCTCCATCCATGTCAGCATCTAGTAATATATGATGGACAATCACACTATTCTAATAACCAAGATCTTCAATAATGCTAATATCTCAAAGTGAGACATCCTATCAGGATCAACAGCTTCAACAAGTGAAAAATTTCCTCCAACATAGCTTGGATGTGCTCCAAAAAATAATAGTTGGCCATCATGATAAATCCTTAGTGTAAACCTTTCTTCAGCCATTCTATCACCATAATTATTAAATATATGCCAAATTATACTAAAGAGATGAATTCTAATGGTCAAGATATTGTAGGTAGCCATGAATAAACATTGTTATCATTTTTTTTAACATTTTAATAAACTAAAACAATAGACCGCAATAAAATTTTCTTTGAGTATGTTCATATATTATGATCTAATATTTAAAAATTCTACACAAATAAGTATCCATGTCATCTAATTTCGTGATAAAGCCCTAATCTTCATATAAATCAAAGCAGACTATAAAAAACATTGAAATGTAATAACTACAGTAAATTAAAGTGTCTATGAGACTATGACTAAGATGCAAATCCAACTTATATAAACACAAAATAGCACATCATATTCATCAAAGGTCCCAAAAAAAAAAAAAACTAAAATCAGTATTCATGCATCAAACCAAAAGAAATATGGGTCATATCAATGAATCAATATATCAAACAACTATTTTCATAAAAATTAGCAGACAGAAGCTAGGAGAAACAACTCATAAGGTCATAATTTAGTAATCATGTTATAACAAATGTAATTTTTTCCAACAATGAAAAGTACTTCAAAAAAACAAAAACAAAAAAAAAAACCAACACAAAATCTAGTAAATACCTTGCTTTGCAAATGAAAAGGCAACCTTTGCACTCTATGTCAAATCTTGTGCTAGCCATGAAAAGCCAATATCACTCAATATGCTTTCCTAAGTATTCTTTCTGGTTCTAAGGTGTCTAGTTACAAGGGATAGGTGATAAAAAATAGATGAAATAGACACGATATTTACATTCTCGAATAAAGGGGTGATCGTGGTCAAGTTCTTAACTCCTGCTCTTTTCATCGTGCATTTTTTAGGGCTAACTTGGAATATTACCTCTTTTAGAGGTGTGAAGTGTATAACATTTCTTCATCTTCATATGACATTGGGCAGTGTAGTCTTTTCATAACCTACGATTTAACTCCGTTACTGATTTGAATCAAATCCAAAGTGAAGGGGGTTAAAGTGTTGAAATTCAAAGTAGAAGAGGGCAAAGTGAGATAGAGCGATAGTTTAAGGGGGGGTTTGCCGTATTTTGTCCTAAATATTATTATACCAAAATACATATATAAAACAGGAGATTGGTACAGGATGTTCTTCTATCGTATTACTTTGCCTTTTTAGTTATAAGAATTTGAGAGCATAGTTAGTTATTACTATCTATATTATGTATATCGGTGGAGATATAAATGATATAAGATACATATTTTCGATATATATCTAATTTGTATTCAAGTATATAAATCAATAAAATCATAAAGTTTCACTGGTGTCAAAGAGCTTTGTAGTAACTTTCTTACTCCCCATTTTTTTTTTTTTTTTTTTTACGTCGAGAATTCAAGGCAGGTATATATATATTTTTAAATAATGTCATGTTTACAACAATGTCATATTTTATGGTGAGAATTCAAGCTATTTAATACTTTAGATCCAATCACAAGATATGATCCAGTCATATTTACAGCGACAATTCAAACCGTTTAGTAATTTAGATCCGGTCATCTTATTATTTATGTCAAGAATTCAATGTGCGATCCGGTCATGTTTATGGCAAGAATTCAAGTCGTTTAGTAATTTAGGTATGATCATCATCTTGTTTATATTGAGAAATCAAGGCATGATCTGGTCATGTTTACGGTGAGAATTCAAGCCGATTTATTTATCTGGTCATCATCTTGTTTATGCCAAGAAATCAAAATGTGATCCGGTCATGTTTACGGTGAAAATTCAACATGTTACTTTTTTAACATCAGCTAGAACTTGTGGCGAGAATTCAAGCTACGCTTTTTTTGGCTCCCATCATCAGTTAGAGCAACAACCATGTTTTCTTTATTTTGTGCTTGGGTTTGATGTGTCGTCATCGTCAGTCAAAGCAACAATCATGTTTTCTTTATTCTGTGTTTGGGTTTGATGTGTCACCAAAGCACTTGCAACAACTTGAGGGGGAGTGTTAGAATTTGAGATAGTTACTACTATTTATGTTATGTATATCGGTGGATATACGAATGATATAAGATACGTATTTTCTATATATATATCCAATATGTATCCAAGTTTATAAATAGACTATTCATGTATCGTTATAAATACAAATCAATAAAATCATAAAATTTCACAGCAATCAAGGCATTTTTTTTTTTTCTTTTTGGATTTGAGGGATTTGTCAGTTACTTTGCAGTAGAAGTGAAAAAAAAAAAAAATACACACACAATGGATGCACTCTCTCCACCTAGTGGCAAAAAATATGTAAAAATTGGAAAGAATAAAAATTCACATCTCATTGTTTACAAAACTTACACAGTCCTCTAGAAGAGGAAATATCTGGGATGTCCTCAAAAAAATTTGAGAGAAGATGGTAATCAAATTCCCATGTATCAAAATTGGGAATAGGACCCGGAATCTCAATTCCAGAAAAGGGTTGGTAACATACACAATTTGGTAATTTGGAAGGACTAGCTTCGCTATTTACAGAAAATTTTGATGTATCAAAATTAGTGATAACAGACCCCAGAATCTTAACATCCTCTGGTGCTTTTGAAGGTATAATATTTGATGGTACAAAATAATTAACTCCTGAGAACGCCTGACAACATAAAGGATTTGATATTAATTGTTAGTCCTTAATTCTTTATATGTTCAAAAAATGTATCAACATTTTGGTAAACATTATCAATTTGTCCTCACCCCTAAAAGTTTTGTTTTACTCCTTGGTTTCTTGAATATTTGTTTTGAGAGGACATCAATTAGAGGTTTTGTAACCTTCTCATCATGTTGTTTTCTGGGTCTTCCCCTGCCTCGACGAATACCAGGCTTTGCTTGTACCAAGGCTTGCTTGTTCAGAATTCGGGGTCTTCCTCTGCCTCGAGGAATAGGAATATCAGGCTTCAATTGTTCCAAGTTTTTGTTGTATGGGAGGGTTTCCATATTTTGTGTATTTTGTGGAAAAAATTGGTTTGGATTTGGAAGAACTTGAGAAACTTGAAAATTAAGAACCTCAGTTTATATCAAAATTAAATCTTGATTATAGTATTAATACGTTTCTTTTCCTTTCCCGTTTTGGCAAAGCTTTTCAGCAAACGTTATTCCTGTAACCGTGACCTTTCTATTTCTTGCATTGTTTTAACAAAATTAAAACACTATTATAATAGTGGAAGTTTCCTAAACGGAATCAAGTTCCTATGCATTAGAAGTTTGCTGGATAGGACAGGCCACAAACATGGAATACGTAATTATAGTATGTGTTTGCTTATACTTCGTATTTGTAAATGCCAATACTATTTGGAAATTCTTGGAGTACCTAAAATCCAGAAATTCTATGGTTTCCTAGGCTATACTTTTAACTTTACAAGTTTTCGAAGGCTATGGTTATAGTTTAGCTATACCATCACGGAGAAGCATAGGAAAGTTTCAAACCATATGGCTACATGCAATCGTTTAATTACAACCCCACAACCAACCCAAAAAAAAAAAAAAAATTCTACGAAGGAAAGGGAATCATTTTATTGTCCTCCAGTTTTCCCGTCAAAAACTATTTCCCAATATATTCTCTCAAGCAAGTTTTCCTGGCGCACATGATGCAGATAGTTCTGCAAACCACATTAAAACTACTACCTCCCTAACATGCATAACAAAAAGGCTAGATACCTTTTGGGAGCTTGGAAGAAGCTTTATTGTTCCCTACATTTATGTGACCAGAGTACAAAGAAAGACTGCAGGTACAAGTATTTCAATTGGTTGGTGTCCTAATTCCTGGTTTACCAGCACATGGAATCCAGGAGTATATCAACACAATCAAGCAAGGCCAGGGATCACTGATGTTCGGATAAAAGTCTTAGTTCACAATGGCAATGCCAGTGTCAATTTAAGCCAACATAGACTGGAACATATGACATTAATCTAGTCGATCAATGGATTTGATCAAAGTATCCAGGAACAGAAATAATGTTGCATGCAATTAAAGCATTCAGATTCACCGACTTGAAATAGGAGTCGACTGATACAAATTTGCGAATTTCATCAGGATCACCACTAAAAAGCAATCCATACTCTATTAATTACTCTCACTTTCACAGTTCATAAGATCAACCCAAAATGGAAAAAGAATAAACCAATTGATATGCAGACAATGTCCATTTTCATACAAAATCGACTGCCACAAAGTTTACTACAGAAAAATTACAAGTCTATAACTTATGGATGACAGACATGATACAAATGTGATATTTCTATCAAAATAAAGGCTGTGAATCAAGTCACAAGTTTTATCTAAGGCCTGAAAGAAGCTGTAATTCATTGCTTCTTTTGTACACTTACTGAAGAATCTCCCCTATCTTTGGGCTTCCCTGGGGCAACCTTAGCAGGGGTTGAGCGCTCTGATTGAGAAAATCGGATCAAAATTTGCATGAGGAGCATAACAACCACCAATGCAACTGCTGAAACTGTGAGACCTTTCCATGAGGAAAGAAGAGATGACCACTGGAAAAACTTCACGGCCCCCAAAGCCAGCAGAAAAGCCCAAGAGACAACCACCTGTTATGCACATAGTTGCCAGACAGTTTTACAGACAACATTACATGAATGTAAGAATTAGGCAATAGTGAAATGATGTACTGCAAAAATCTGATCATCTAAACTGATAAATATTTTACCAAAAGTGATTTCACAGGGCGACCAATGTCTCTCAGCTGTTGAGCGCTTTTTTGGCGCTCAAAAGTGTCCTCCTCCTTATGTTTGTCCAATAATTCATCCTGGTTACCACATTGTAAAACAGAAGGCAAACCACAATTAGAATAATATGGAAACCATATTTACAATCAACAAAAAGATTACAAATATGGGTTGCATAAGCAAAAGATAATGCATTAGATAAATATAGATGCATATACAACTTGTCCTGAAAGGCTGGAAACCTCCAAAACTTTGGCATGACAAAATTTAATAATTTAATCACTGATAAAGAACTGGCTTCACCTTGGCCACAAAGACATCTTTACACCATTGCGCAATGGCCTCATCTGTTTCTGGCAAATCCTTCATTAGGTGCCGCTTGAGATGCACATGAACCTGCACAACTTTAAACTATTACCATCCAATTTGGATTGAAATAAGAGTCATGCATTGTGGTCTGTCAGTTATTTCTGATATGTAGGTACATGTCCAAGTATGGATCTGGATGCAAAGTGTGTTCCTCATACTCCTATAGGAACAGTGTTTAAATTTAAAGTTCTGTTAAATACTAGTAATAATGTAATATTTAGAGATATAAATTACCGAGTTTATGTGTTAGTAATATATCTTTTTGGTATGCTTAAAAAAACTTGTAGATACCAGGAAAAAAAAAAAAAAGGTTTGGTTCCCTTGAACAGTATTAGGGGTCATGTGCCAGAAGTTTTGTGGGGCCAAACAAAAAACATGGCATAAGAGAAAAGCTTTACAGTCCCATTTGAATTGAAACTCTTCTTCACAGATTACTTTGGAAAGGCCTTAGTCCCACCCACAGAACCTCTCTCTCTCTCTCCCCCCCCCCGGGGGAAAAAAAAAATCATCTCCAACCTACAGTTCTTCCTCTCGTTCCCTGCCATTATCAGGAGAGGTGCCTGACTTTTTGCCATCCATGAAGACTGAACAGCCTCCAGCAGTCTAGTGGTTAAAATGTCCAACTGTACTGACCAGATAGGACACATTCCAGACCAGCAACTGAGTTGTGTCACACCAACACGGCTGACACTTGGAGTTTAACAAGAAATAAATGCAAAATAGCTGACCACTTTGACCCTTTGTCTATTTGTGTCTATGCAGAATGCATAATAAGCAACAACAAAACTAACATCTCATAAATAGGCTGCAACATATAAATTCAACACCAATCGTCAAAGTGAATGCACTTTTAAGCTTACCACTGAAGATTGCCCCTTGAAGAGTCTTAGCATTGTTGGTGCAGGTGAACTCTTGGGAATAGCAACTGTGACATCATAAATGGCTGGGACAAATGACCGCATGTGACTAACAGCTGTAACAAAACCCTGGAAGCAAAGATCAATACACACAAATTCTTAGAACACAATAGCACGTAATGAAAAAAAAAATGATTCAACAAAACAATAAGTATAGCTGCAAAAGCAACAATGTCTGTACTATATCATACATACTTCATAGAACATGGGCTCTCAAAGGCTAATAACATGGTGGGGCCTCAAAGTTTTACAGCCCCTTTTTCAAGCATCTTCCAGAAGTCTGAAAGATAGATATTCTTTACAGGCATTCACTTCTGAAATTTGCTAGAATCAGATTGTCTACTTTGCAGGGAGTTGGAAAAGTAAAAAAAATTAAAACATCTTCCCTCATGCTTAGACAAACTGAGTACCAAATATTGTGCAGGCTCACAAATCTTTCTTAGTATACCCAATTTTAGCTACACTAGATGGAGAAAGTGATTTTCCTTGTTTATTTTCTTTTTTGTTTTTTTTTTTTGCTAGAGTTCGTCAAAACTATACACAACTGAAAGATTGATCAGTCCCATATTCCTTGAAACAGGTCCAAAAATTAAAAAGAGAGAAAATAGGGATTTCAAAGAGCGAGCAAGCAAATTTGAGTAGTTCCATACTGTTATATTTTTTAGGTTGAAATAGAAGAAAGTTCAATTGAGATCATTTGACAAAAAGGCTTCATCTACCACACCAGCCTACTACGTATAAGTAATATATGTTCAAAATCATTTCTACAGTCCAAAGATTCAGCTATGAACAAAGAAGAGAAAAAGAAAAAGCCCAATTAAGTCTAAAGAGGTATCTTTGATTACAGGATTAAAATTGCTAAAGTGAAGATGTAAGTGGTCTTACAGCCATAGCAACATACAAAAAGGGACAAAAAGATTTGAATTGCCTTTTCAAAATGGTTGTGGTTAAATTAGTGAGTTCATATGTTTTACCATCTGCTGTTTAATTTTTTTTTTGGTCAGTTGTTGAACTGAAATGGTAACAAGGGCAAAAGCACAAAGCACTAAGAAAAGTTGAGTTGAATTAAGCTTTCGCGCCGTTTGGGTTACAGGACCACTCGCCCTATGTGGCCAGCTAAACATTGATCAGTTCTTGTCTGTGTATACTGCTAATGAATTGCTAGGTGCTAGAGAGGGTAACATTACAGTTGACTTAAAGGCAAGAACATTACGTGATCATCTAGGTTGAGCGGTAGCTAGTGTTTGGTAAACAAGAAGGTAAAGAAACGTCGTATATAAAGCCAATGGTGGTTCAAATAGTGGAGCATCAAGCCAAACAAAGGTCAGCAATGCTAGAATCAAAGAATTCGTAGGCTAAGAAACAGTTTTAACATTCCAAATAGGTAAATACCATAGATGTTGACAGAGAAGAAAAACAATATCCAAAATGTTATAGCTTAAATGCTAAAAAGAGCAAAGAAAGCTACGGAAAAAATGAAAATTTCAGGACAAGCAAAATTTAACAAACAAAAAGAACATCAGCATTAAAATCACCATCTTTATTAACTCTTTTTAAGGTAATTGGATGAATTTAGATCTCAACCTTAGTACGAGGAATCAAAACATTCCTAGGAACAGGCAACCCACTTGACGCTGCATATTCTTGAGCAGCTAAGAGCTTTGCTTGCGTAAAACGAGTCCCTTCAACAAAAAGTGCCAGCCAAAAGGGCAGAGGATAATCCCTTAGCCGTTGAAGACCTAACTGCAAATAGAAGCCCATAAAAGCTCAGGAAATCAATTAGGACAGCTCCAGCTAGAAAGACAATAAACTGAAAGATGATAGAAGCAGATATGTATAACCAAAACTTGGATGTATGAACAATATAAGGATTGAAGGCAATCAAGAATCTACTTTCGATTACCATACCTTCAAAGTACTCTCATCTTTGGCCCAGCTTCTTTCAAGAAAAAGATACTCAGAAAAGCACATGGACCAGCCTATGACCTGCATATATTGGAATACCAAAGAGAAATGTGGTATTAAAACGAAAAGAAACAATTTAAAGTTAGGGGAAGCCAACCATCACCTACAAAAAGTACTGCTAATAAAGTGATCTAAATTTATACAGGAAAAGAAGTTCATAACATAAGTAATCCCTGGCAAATTGGCTTCCGGCATGGAAAGAAATTTTAGTGAATTACTTATACACAGAACAATTTAAAATCCAGCACACATGCATTTGATTAAAAACAAATTTGCTGAAACAATTTGAAAAGTTCATTGAACACTTGGTACAAAATATTATTTTTTTCCCTATTATTCAAATAGGAGCAATATGCTTTATATGTATCTAATTACAAGAAATTATTCCAAAAACACATATACTAATTCCAAAATCACTATTTCAAAGTCCATTGCCAACTTCTTAGAATGCATTTGCATCTTTGTAAAGCCTGTTTGGATATGGAGGGACACGTGATACACAAACATTTTATCTCAAAATTTAAGAACATATAAAATTCATGACAGCAGCAAGTTCAGAAGAATGAGTCCAATAACAACTTAGTTAATGATGACAAAATTAGCCTGTAGTAAGATTTGCAACAAATTTACTGTGAAAAGTCAAAGATAAAATCCTTACTGGAAGAAGTTTTGATGATTTCTTCATGACAGCCAGTGTGCTACCCAAGCAACCCGATCTCTGTTCAATAAAATATCCAAGACTGAAGCTTTTAATAGAGGCAAATTACAACAACAAAAATGAAAAAAAAGAAATAGGTGCCTTATTGCAGATTCCATTTGAATATCTTAGTTTCTCTTTCTCAGGTAAAAAGGCACTGTGCAGCAAGGTCTATAAAAATTTTCTTGCACAAAGATTGTACTCTCCTCTTCAACTGGTTACCGCTCAACTAATATAAGAGTCAGTTTAGGCAGGCATCTAAGTCAGAAAGTTTCTGTAATATAACATAAGGGCCTCACAAACCAAAATACTTCAAAAGAAAACAAAGAAAGCATAGAATAAAGGGCAGAGGAAAGCAGGATTCATGTGTGTCAACGTATTTTTGTGTGAAGGGGCAGAGGAAGATAAAGATAATATTTTGTTACACTATAAATTAGCTCAGCACTAGAATGATGGGGACCGGTGTTAAGGATGTTGTTAGAGTGCCAGTGGGTCACAACCAAAAAGAGTTTTAGATGTCATTCTTTTGCTGGAGAAGGCAGGTTAGATATACAAGACTATAAGAGCATTGAAATGGGCAGAACTTGTGTTCGGGCAGTATGGAACACAAGGAATTAGAAAGTATATTACACATGAATAGATTCTTAGCCTTGGTTGAACTTTTGTCTGAATTTCAAACTTAATCGTATACCTCTTGTATATTACAAATACCATTTTATTAATATAAATATTATTTTTCTTATCAAAGAAAAGGGCAAAGGAACAAGCCAACAAATACAAAACAAACCTGAGCCAAAACCCATCCAACAAGCCAATCAATATCACTTTTGTGATTGGATATAACAAGTGCATGTTCTTTACCTGAAAATTAACCAGCATAAACGCATTATTCAGAAACCTTGGAAAATTAACAGTAACTATAGAACTAATATAAGCAGCAGAAATGCAGTAATAGAAGAACAATGTATAATTTCTTACTTACCCATAAATTTAAAGGTTTCAGAATCTGTATAGAGTTGAATCTGCACAAAAACGTAATTAACAATTACACATAGATGATTTGTGAGTAATGTGACATGAACTTTGTATATTAAGATGGCACGAGTTATCGAACATGGATCTATAATTTGTGACCTATCATGCATTTGGTCAAATACGCTACATAAAAATTTTCAATTGGTGCGGCAAAGCATGCATTTTCCTTTTTCATAGTTCACGTTTAAGCACTAGAAGCCCTTGTCTTCCGTTATCCTTGAACTTATAGCTACCATGTCGTATATATTAAAAACAAAAGACTGTGCTCCAAGTAGAGATTTCTTTGTTGTTTTGAGAAGGTTGTAAAAGTATGCAATAAAGAAACATGTGGCTGTTTCTTGACAAGCCAAAACAGGCAATGCTTCTTAAATGTTCTCTTTCTTCTATGTACATACCTATGTTACCCGGACTCGCAGACAGCTACGGTGTAAGTGTGGGATACAGATACGTGTCTAGGTGTCGGGTTCATCAAATTCATAAATTGAGGATATGGGGATATAGTAAAAGAGTCGGACAGGGGTACAGGGATACATCTAATATAATTATATATGTTTCTATACTATTAATTTGATAACTTAGATAAGTTTATATTATTTTATAATTAATTTTCAAAAATATAATTTTTTTGTGCGTATAAAATATTAAATAATAGTGGTAGACAAAAATAATATAAGATGTTCAATTTTAATTGTTATTGTTTAGGGCCCAAATATTACTTGGCCCAATTTCACTTGGGTATTAGTACTACTCTATATGAAAATTAAAAATAGGCCCAATTTACACAAAAACTACAGAAAAAACTTTGGCCCAACTTTAAAAAACAACACCCAGTTAGACAAGTTAAAATAACTAAACCGTATACCGCCGCTCATCTTCTTCCTCTGGTTTTGTCTTCCTCAGCCATCAACTGTTTCGTCATCATTGTCCTGACACCCTCAACACCATTATCTCTTTGTCTTGTTCCTCATCTCTTCTTTCCTTCGTCGTCGTCGTCGTCTTCTTCTTCATCCCTTCTTTCCCTCATACCCCCTCCTCAGCTACCATGAGTCAAAGTATCCGTTGGATTTTGATCAAGTCCCGTACGTGTCCCACACCCTTACTTGTGTTGTGTCGTGTTGACACGGGTACGCCGGGGGTAAGAGGCGAGCCCGAGTAACATAGGTGCATACAAGTTCAAACATTTAATACAACTTCCTCCAGTTTACCAAATGCCCCAAGGGATAAATGAATTAAGTTAACGGGCAATTAACTTAGATGTCATTGTGTCTCAAACAGAAATGACCCAAGGGATAAATAACTTAAGTTAACGGGCAATTAACTTAGGTGTCATTGTGTCTCAAACTTAAATGAAGGGCTTTCATTGAGCCAATGGCAAGCTTCACATAAACAAACAAACCAAGCCTTATTCCCACTAAGTGGGGTTGGCTGCATGAAACCTTCTACGCCATTGCACTCTGTCATGAACCATATCCACATTAATTCCTGAATGGCTATATCTTTCTTACAAATTACCCATCAAGTTTTTTTTTTCGGTCTTCCCCTACTCCTCCTACATTGGTTACTCTCTCTAAAATGTAACTTCACATGATTATCTAAAAACCAATTAAGATGACATTTGCTTTTGAAGATGGTGGCACATTCCAAAAACCACTTAAGATGACAGCTTTGTCCCTACTTAAAAGAAGCAAAAAGGCAATGAATCTCAGCACTGACTCAATCTTCAGATAATACACATATACACATGCAGATTTGATGCTCATTTGAATAGACAATTCCCAAATTTAAATAGATCAGGCTAGTCCCTTGGCCCTTATCCTCTTTAATTAAGTGGGGCTGCCAGTGGAAAAAGCTTAAATTAGCAGAAATTTATCAATATTATTATGTCCAAAATATAAAAGGCCGACCACACATCACAGCACCGAGTTAACAACATCTGCATCAACACAGCAAACAATAGTAATGACAGTTCCCCTGATCCGAGGATGCAATCATGGTTACCTTAACTCCAGCCCACCAATCAACTATCCATACAAGCTCCAGCCACAGTAGCTCCGCCAATACTCTATTTATCCTCCTGTAAGTGCTCTTCGATAGTGGCCTTACCAGGACAAAAAATATTGCCTGAAAATTCATCCCGCAAGCAAAATATCATCATCTTTTATCCAATAACTTCCCTAAATTTCACTCACCTTCAGGTTAAAAAAACACACAGAGACACCCAAATAACACAAACAAAAAGGAAAGGAAAAAACAAAAAATTCCTAAAGTGAAAGGCACAAAAGATCAATAATTACGAGGAATTTCACGAAAGTCACAAAATTTGTGTACCAAAATGAGAAACAAAAAGAAACCCTAATGACATAAAATTTGCAATTAGCTAAATGAAATCAAGCCTAGATATCAAAAACCCTAAATCTACGAAAAAAAATTCCTAAAATAAGTGCATAAAAGATCAATAATTACGAGGAATTTAACGAAATTGACTAAATATCTGGGTCAAAATGAAATGCATTCAGGTGAAAAGAAAAAGAAACCATAATTACATAAATTTGCAATCAGCAAAATAAAATCAAACCTAGATTTCACAAAACCCTGATTTTTTTAGGCATTAATTATCTATCACTCCATGGATTCGTTAAACACAGATAAAAATTGAAGGAAAAAAAAAAAAAAAAGCACCTGAAAAAGATTGATGAAGAGGCCAGATATGAAGAACAGAAAGCCCAAAGGGACTATTACAGCAGCTGCCAATTTCGCCATTTTTTCTCTCAAATTTCCACTGCAGCTCTCCTCCAATATATATTTAAAAATGCAATTGAAGATAAATAATTAGTACTCCAATTTTGATGAAAATCAATAATATATATAGAAAATAAAAATTGAGGGGATTTTAGTATTTGATGCTGGAGAAAAATGCAGGAAATTTGAGGAAAAGATGAATCATAATAAACACATTGGGTAATTAAATGATAGTAGTAGGAGTTACTAGTAAAAATACAGGAAGTAATACTAAATGGACATTTATCAATCAGCAGGAGATGCAGCAGGTGAAGAGGATATGCGCATGGGAAGTGAGAGCTTGGGTTTGATCTATTTTGATAATTTCAAGGTGTGTTTGAAAATAATTTTAAATAAGATTGTGTGTACGGTTGTAAACAGGTTCGAGTTGAATAGAGTCGGGTGTAAGTAGATTTAAATTCGAATCGAATTAATATTATCGGATACATATTTAAATATGTGTTATATTTTTAAAAATAGATTTATATTCGTATTCGTTAGATCTTTGTTGAATTCAAATATGAGTTTTAATATTATTTTTAAAATTTTTAATCAAAATTTTAATTAAGATGAATTAAGGAAACAACAAATTAATATTCGATTAATTTATTATAATATCTGAAGATTCAGATCGAATTTAGAATTAATTAGAATTATATATAGATTTATTAATCGAATCAAATAGACAAATCCAGAAAGGGTCGGATCCAAGCCTCTGCTAACAGCCTTAGTGTGTGGTTGAATTGGTTAGGCTAAATATACTTTGAGTTGAACACTCTCCTTAATAGGTTCTAATTTTTGTTGGAGTATGACTTCAATATTATTCTAAGCCAACAAATTTTAATTAATTTGATTTATGTATATTTATTTTTAAAATTATGCTTACCTAATCAAGTTTAAAAAGTTAATGATCAACATTTATTAGTGTTTGATGTCATGAATTAATCAAATTGGGCTAGATAATTCCGTGGGTGGGATTTGAAGGCTTCAATAATTATTGGTTCAGTACACCAATTATCTCATTTCTCAATTCAATTAATTCATGAAATCATATACATATAATCGAAAACTGTTTGCAAAGTTATACTACTACAGTAATTCATAGTCACCAGTCCATGAATTACTGTAGCAGTAAAACTTTGTAAACAATTTTCGACGAAATTGTAAAAATTCTATATTAATGAATGTGAATAATGCATCCCAGCAAAATTTACAAGACATAATCCTGCGCAAATTTAATATTTGTGTTGTTGGCCAAATTTTGACCAACAAAGATTTGGCCAACAAATTTTGAAGTTGATGACACATAGGCTGAGGGCAATGGGGATCATATTCTAATTTTTGTCATGTTATGTTTGTGGAAATATTTTGGATTTTTTTTCCTTTTTTTCTGTGGTTATAATAAATAATTAAATAACGAGGTTTGAAGGATAAAAAATATTTAGATAGATTCAATTTTTTATCTTACTTGTAAATTTTATGGTCAGAATTAAATGTTATAAAATATTACTTACATTAACTGATATTATTTATTCAATAAAATTTAATCACATTATAAGCAGGTCTACCTAAATATTTCCGTTGAAAAATTTGAGCTTGACAAATATTGTTAAGTGTACAGTTCCCTTAAGCAAATTTGAGTATGATTTTAATGAATTATCTCCGAATATGTGAACTTAATAACATTATGAGAAAAATTCTCTCATAGATCTATGTGTTCGAGGAAAACTGTTGGAATCTGTGTATTAAATCAGGTTTTCCTTTGTAAACAAATAGATTAATAAACTATAAATCGTTCATTTGTAGCCGGATGAATTATTTTTTTTTTTTTCTTCTCTTTAATAAAAAGTTTAGGAGAATGATAAGTTACCCCTTACCCTACGAGCATAGAAAATTTGTTGTATAAGTAAGCAGTTGGTTCCTCAATTCTCTGTTCATTTGGCCACTGATGATGCCGATTAGTAACACTTAGCATTTTTCCCATATTGTTCTAGAAGTGCTTATGTGGCAGCCTCACTAAGGGCAGTTATGTAATTTAGTCCTAACTGTGCTAGTGGAATGGTAGCCCCATGCCCCCTAATGTACATCTATAAATAAGGAGTTTGGACACTAAGAAAAAAGGGACGCACGCTTTTTGTACTAATCTTTACACATTAATTCCAATTACAAATTCTTCTTAGCCTTTCTACTCTCTCTACCTAGAAGCTAATAATTCTAGCTTCATCAGCCACTAACATGAAGAACCCCAGTTATGTTAATCATGTTTTGATGATGACCAAATCATGTAATGGTTATTAAATCTAAAGTGTGCAGAAAAACAGGGAGGTTCGGACGCAAATGATCGTCCGAACAAAACAACCACAGAGCTTGGACGATGGTAATCGTCACACAAAAATTTGAAGCAAGCCTCGGACGAAGAATCCGATAAATTTCAGAAGACTCCTGACGAAGAACGTCCGATAAATTTCAGACTTCGCTTCTATCGGACGCATGTTCGGACGCATCCTACGTCCGACGAACACCCTCGAGAACGGATGTCGGACGCAGGTTAAAAGGTCTCTTAGCCGTTGGGAAGTTGTTGAAAGCAGATATTTGGCAACTATAAATACCCCAAGGTCTGAATTAAGTAAAGAAGAGACTACATTCAATACAAACACTTGTAAGAGCTACTTGAGGAGAAATAGGCTAAAATATTGTGGGTTGTATTGGATTGACGTTTTAGAAGTCTAGCTTTCTTGGCTCAACTAGTGGGAATTAGTGTGAGCAAGAATAGACTAGTGAGTGATCTTCAAGTGTAAGAGTGGAGGGATAACAAGTGTACAAAAGTGAGGTTGTAGTGTAAAACCCTTTGGCTCAACTAGAGGAACTTAGTTGGTGCAAGGGCTAGCCTACTTTGTGTACAAGAATTATTGCCTCACCTTCTTTGAAGAAGCACTACTAGTGAATGTACTCCAAACTTGAGAAGCTTGGGAGTTTGGTTTGATATTCTTTATCTCATTCTTATTTGTTCTTTAAGCTTAAACTGTTGAATATCTATTATATTCATTTGTGCTTAAGTATTCATTTGTTGCATAAAGTTTTGTATTTTCATTAAGCACTTAAAAAGGTTTGTCTTTAGAGATAACCTAATTCACCCCCCCTCTTAGGTTGCTTTTGGGACCAACAATTGGTATCAGAGCATTGGTCTCTTTATTTTTGCTTAAATTGCATTAGAGTAAAGATCATCTCTTATACACATCTAGATGTGTATAAGAGACAGACAACCTCACTTTGCTTAATGAAAATACAAAACTTTGTTCAATCTATTAATATTGAATTATGGTATATTATTTATGAAGGTCCTATTGAGGCAAATATTTTTGATGAAAATACTAATAGATTAAGGCCTAAAACTAGATTTGAGTTAAATGCACAAGATAAAATAAATTTATCTTTAAATGCTAAAGCTATTAATATTTTGTATAATGCTTTGGATGCAGATGAGTTTTCTAAAGTAAAAGGTTGCATATCGGCCAAGGAGATATGGGACAAATTGAAAGAAATCCATGAAGGAAGTGAAGATATTAGAGAGCAAAAGAAGTCACTTCTTGTGGCTAAATATGAATCCTTCAAAATGGAACCTCATGAGAACATTGACAAGATGTATTGTAGGTTCCATGATATGGTAAAGGATTTGGAAGATTTGGGTAAAGAATATTCCTTGGGTGAAAAGAATAGAAAATTTTTGAATGCTTTACCTAAGGAATGGGAACCTAAATCCATTGCCATAGAAGAGTCTAAAAATTTAAATTCTATGCCTATTGATTCTTTGATAAATTTTCTAACCTCATTTGAATTAAAGTTGAAATACAAGCTAATCATCTTTATTCAGGCATAATAGAAGAGACAGGTAGCTTTTAAAGACAGCTTATTTTTCAGAAAAGACTCAAGGAAGCCTCACTTCAACAACTTTTAAATCACTTGGGATGATTGCAATTCGGATACACATCTAGATGTGTATAAGAATATGAGGAGGCTCAAATGGCTTTTATGGCACTTGGCGATAATGAGGTAACCTCTAGTTGTGATTCTTGTGATGATTCATGTGATGATGATAATGATGATGTTGAATCATTTATTTTAAAAATGCATGAATGTTTGAAAGAATCATATGCTAAAAACAAAGAGTTAAAAATTAAAGTTAACACTTTATTGAGTGCCAACTCAAAACTTGTGCATAAAAATGTCTCTTATACAAAAGAAGATGTATTTTCAATTGAAAGAAAATTCGTTGGAAAAACCAAGATCATGGAAGAACAAGCTTCATTGAAGAAGAGATTAGATGATCTTGATGTTACTTTAAAAACAAAGAAAGAAAATGTTTTTGAAAAGAAAAGAACTAGAAATATGTTTTTGAACAAAAATTTTATCACCTTTAGAAAAATGATTTATGCTTTGTTAAATCTAAATCTTCTTTTATGGCAATAAGAACATTACTTGTAATCATTGTCATCAACACGGCCATATAAAGAAAAATTGTTATGTTAAAAGAAATGAAAAATTAGGAATAAATTCTATTTGGGTGATTAAGCATGTTACTAATCCAATTGGACCCAAGAAAGTTTGGGTACCAAAAGTTGTTGCTTAACTTTGTATGTAGGTATGCTTGGAGTGCACCAAGGAATTCAAGATAAATTATCTATGAAGGGTGCTCAAGGCATATGAGCTAAGATTAATCATATTGAAATGGGTAACATCTAAAGTTTTGTGTGCTTTCATTTATCAAGTTGAACTATGTTCTCTTGAATATTACCCATCTATGTGTTCAAATTTGTTTAGAATGCTAGGATATTTGTATCTCCAAATTTTGATCTAGATAAGTCATGTGTTGCAAGAGACAGGANCTTGGACGATAGTAATCGTCCGACACAAAGAATTTGAAGCAAGCCTCGGACGAAGAACATCGATAAATTTCAGAAGACTCCTCGGACGAAGAACAGTCCGATAAATTTCGAGACTTCGCTTCTATCGGACGCATGTTGGACGCATCCTGACGTCCGAACGAACACCTCGAAGAACGGACGCAACGCGAGGTTCAGCGCCGTCCGAAAGGTCCAAACGCACTCTTGCATCGGCCGTCGAGGCTCACCCTTGCACCTGTCTCTTATACACATCTAGATGTGTATAAGAGACAGGCTAGACTACTCAATCCTGTGTGTATAATACACATCTAGATGTGTACCAATAAGAGACTACTTAACAATCCAAACACTAAATAAAGCTACTTGAGGAGAAATAGGCTAAAATATTGTGGGTTGTATTGGATTGAGAAGTCTAGCTTTCTTGGCTCAACTAGTGGGAATTAGTGTGAGCAAGAATAGACTAGTGAGTGATCTTCAAGTGTAAGTTTAAGTGGAGGGATAACAAGTGTACAAAAGTGAGGTTGTAGTGTAAAACCCTTTGGCTCAACTAGAGGAACTTAGTTGGTGCAAGGGTGAGCCTACTTTGTGTACAAGAAGGTTATTGCCTCACCTTCTTTGAAGAAGCACTACTAGTGAATGTACTCCAAACTTGAGAAGCTTGGGAGTTTGGTTTGATATTCTTTATCTCATTCTTATTTGTTCTTTAAGCTTAAACTGTTGAATATCTATTATATTCATTTGTGCTTAAGTATTCATTTGTTGCATAAAGTTTTGTATTTTCATTAAGCACTTAAAAATGTTTGTCTTTAGAGATAACCTAATTCACCCCCCTCTTAGGTTGCTTTTGGGACCAACATAACATACATTTTAGTAGCTTGCCACTAACATACATTTTAGTAGCTTAGCAAATAGTAGATTTTATTATGGTGTGGTTATTTTGCTTACTATCAGAACAAACACCTAATGTCGGGAGTTGATTGAATGGATGTGCCATGTTCAATTCTTTGATTCATAAAACTCTACATCATCACCCACTTAGAATGACGTAGAAAATTATAAATCAAATAATTCATAATATCATACTATGAACTTGATCCGTCCCCTTAATATCCAATTTTTTGTGCTTTTAAAGATGGGTAGGATTACAATATTTCAATTGTTATACTTGTTGGATGAGTGTTAGGAAATAGATCTACCTAAATAACTCCAGCCTAACGATTGGTGATGAAATCAAGGATATCATTTTGCGTGAATAGGCAAAAGTTTAAGTGTTAGAAAACAATTATGTTGTGTTTGGATGGAAGAATTTAGATTTGATGAAATAAGTTAATTAATTTAGTGTTAAATTTAAAATTTATGAAAATATGATTTTAATGGTTAAATTGAGCTAGATAATTCTGTGAGTTGGATTTGGCGGCTTGAATAATTATTAGTCCAGTCCACCAATTATCTCATTTCTCAATTCGATTAATTAATGATATATATACACGAAAAATGTTTACAAAGTTATACTACAACAATAATTCATAGTCGCTAGTCTATGAATTATTGTAGCAGTAAAACTTTGTAAACAATTTTCAACGAAATTGTAAAAAATCATTCGAATAATTGAGTGTGGCAGATTTTTTTAAATATGATATCAAAATTTCAATTCTCATATCAATTAACCGGGTAAATAAGTATGCAATTCATTCCGATTCTTGATTTTTCTATCCTCCAACCAAGCATTCCTAAATATTTTGGGATTTGAGCACTCTCGTGAATAGTTTATAATTTTTGTTGGAGTATAGGGGTGTAAACGAGTCGAATCGAACACGAATAGTGCCCTACTCGAACTCGAACGAGCTTCAAAATTTGAGCTCGAGCTCGAGTTCGAAAAATTTGAGGTAGTTCGAGCTCGCTCGAAATAAGTAAAACGAGCTCGAACTCGAGTAGTTAGTCTTTTTCTTAATAAAATATGTAATTTTTCTAAAAAGTATGGACATTTTAGTAATTTTATATATAATAAAAAAGATTATATGATGCTCGAAATGCTTGACGAGCATTCGAGCATAACATCCTTGTGCTCGAGTTCAATTCGTTAAGAGTTTCGAGCTCGAGTTCGGTCAACTCGAACTCGAGTCGAGTTTTTGACCGAGTTTCGATTCGTTGCCAACCCTACTTCAACATTATTCTACCCCAA
Organism: Cinchona pubescens; assembly: GCA_025175665.1. Lineage (NCBI taxonomy): Eukaryota > Viridiplantae > Streptophyta > Magnoliopsida > Gentianales > Rubiaceae > Cinchona > Cinchona pubescens. The sequence goes on from JANKKI010000249.1 coordinate 1,791,594, forward strand.
CAAATTTTAATTAATTCAATTTATTTATATTTATTTTTAAAATTATGCTTACCTAATCAAGTTTGAAAAGTTAATGATCAACATTTATTCGTTTGATTTCATGAATTAATATAATTGAACTAGATAATTCTGTAAGTGGGATTTGGCGGCTTGAATAATTACTAGTCCAGTCTACCAATTATCTCATTTCTCAATTCGATTAATTCATGAAATTATATATATATAATCGAAAAATGTTTACCAATTTTTATTGCTACAGTAATTCATAAACACCTCTATGAATTACTGTAGCAGTAAAAATTTGTAAACAATTTTCGATGAATTTGAAAAAATTCTATATTTGCTGAATGTGAATAATGCATCTCAGCAAAATTTACGAGATATAATCCTGCAAAAATTTACTATTTGTGTTGTTGGCCAAATTTTGACCAACAAAGATTTGGCGAACAAATTTTAGAGTTGATGATACCTAGGCTAAGGGCAATGGGGATCAAATTCTAAATTTTGTCATGTTATGCTCTTGGAAATATTTTGTATTTTTTTTCCTTTATTTTTGTGGTTAGAATAAATAATTATATAACAAGGATTGGAAGATGAAAAATAGTTAGATAAATCCGATTTTTGACATTATTTGTAGACCTTGTTGTCAATATTAAATATTATGAAATATTGCTTACATCAACTAATGTCATTTATTTTATAAAATTTAATCCACATTATAAGATTTATAGATAGGACCGTAAACTAGGTCCATCTAAATATTTCTGTTGAAAGATTTGACCATGATGATATTGTAAAGTGTGTAGTTCCATTAAACATATTTGAGTATAATTTTAATGAATTATCCTCCCAATATGTGAACTTAAAAACATTTGAAAAATTTTCTCATGGATCGATATGATCGAGGAAAACTGGAGGAATCTATGTATTAAATTAGATTTTCCTTCCTAAACAAATAAATTAATAAATTGTAAATCGTTCAACGTAGGTGGATGAATTGCGTTTGTATTTTTTTCTCTCTTTAATAAAAAGTTTAAGAGAAGCTAGGTTACCTCTTTGCCTCGTGATAAATTTGTTGTATGAATAAGCAGTTGATTCTTCAATTCTCTATTCATTTGGCCACTCACACACATTTTAGTGTCTTATCAAATAGGAGACTGAGAGTAATGAGATTGGGACTTTTTTATGGTATAGTTGTTCTGTTTACTGTCCGAACAAATACCTAATGTCGGGAAATTTTTTAATGGATGTACCTGGACCCTTGATTCATAAATTCTATATCACCCACCTGGAATGATGCAAAAATTTATAAATCAAGAAATTTATAATACTATATTATGAATCTAATTCAGGTATCTAAGAATTTTCTCTCTAATATTCATTTTTTGTGCTTTTATAAGTCGAATATGTCTATAATATTTCAATTGCCGTACTTTTTGGATGAGTGTTAGGAAATAGATCCACCTAAATAACTCCTGGTGATGAAATCAAGGATATCATTTTGCATGAATAGACAAAAAGTTGAGTGTTAGAAAACAATTATGTTGTATTTGGATGGAGAAATTTGGAGGAATTTGAATTTAAGATTTAAATCTATCATAGATTGTTAAAATAAGTTAATTGATTTAGTTGGAAATTTGAAGTTCATGAGAATGTGATTTTAATAGTTAAATGAGTGATTTCAAATCCACTCAAATTTCATATCATTTTAAATCCTTATCCATCATGTTTATCCAAAGAAATTAATTAATTTAGTTAAAGATTTGAAATCTATGAGAGTGTAATTTTAATGGTTAAATGAGTAGATTTCAAATTCACCTAAATTTTATGTTATGTCAAATCCACCCAATTCAGATCTATTCAATTATTCATTTTAAATCCTTCCTACAATCCATTCACGTTTGGATAGGTGGTAGATTTGAATTATACGAAAAAATTGAAATGAATGGATTTGAATTGGATAAATTGAAATGACATAAAATTTGAGAGAATTTTAAATCCTCTTATTTTGGAGATCTGTTAATTTTATTGACTGAGTTAGATTTTAGACTTAAGTAGGAAGAATTAGACATCTCAGGGTACAAAATGTCCAAAATAAAAATTTAAGATTGTAAGTGAGAATCTAGTATAAATTGAAGGGTACACAGTGGAGTTAGGCCTTCCATGTTATCAAAGAGTAATGACAAAATACACTCTCATCTATATACAATTTTTTTTTTTGGGCATCTTTATACAATATTGCATAGGTGTATAAATATTTTTTTAGTTCGAACATTGAACGATGATATTTATGTTAACACTGTTTCAAATTTGGAATTTACATGGAGAATCAATTTTCAATACTGTTTAGTCTAGCAAACTAGAGACTAGCCTATCCTATTTATTGATTTTCTATCTATTTGACAAAGAAAACAACAAAGAACAAAAAGGAAAAGAAATCTTGACAAATCTTTGTGCAGTGAAACAAATTCTTTGATGTTTCCTTTATGGGAAATAGCTTGTTTGGTCCTTGATTTTTTATTTATTTATTTTTTTGTTAAAGCAGGTTTAGTCCTTAGACTTTTATTTTAGTCAATTTAGTTGTTATACTAATATTTTTAGCTTATTTAATCTTTTAAACCAAAGTCACCAAATACAAATTGTCTAGTGATTAGTAGAGAGGCAATTTTGAAAACTCAACCTTTCCAGATGAAAGATATTATTGTAAGGAATAAATTGGCCAAAATAAAAGTTTCAAGGACTAAATCTTCGGTACTAAAAAGTTTGAAAATATTAGAGATATAAATGATTAGGGTATATTGCTTCATAAATCAGTCTAATGATCTTTTGACTAGTAAACCGTACTCCTTATTTAACATGTATTTATCATGCTTAACCAGTTTTTCCAAATATAGCAGATATTCAATCATTAGAGAAAACACATAAACTAAATTTGCTTGAAGAGTAAGAGCATAAACTAGATTTTCTTGAAGAATAACGTAAGAAAATTTCCAGTAAATGGATAATCATTTGATTTTAGGTTTAATTATACACAAATGCTCAAAGAAGAAAGCAACAGTTATAACAGTTTTTATTAAATTAACTCCTATGAAAATTACTAATTAGGTGGACACAGAAAAATAGAAAATCAGAAATCTATAAGAAAGCATACCCCTTTGTAGTCTGTAGTTGTTCGTTTAATGATGAACGTCTCTAGATTCAGAGAACTTTGTAGCATCTTTAAGCAATTAGGGTATGTTTCCACACCCATAGATGATTCTAGGGTTAGAACTTTCAGAATAGATAGAAAATTAAATGGCAAGCTCTTGACATCCAATGCTGCAAGAATCTGTTTTCACATAAACAAGCAAAGTGTATAAATTAAATATTCCACAATATCCTCGGAGAATAAACTCTCAATGGAGTTCGAAAAGGTTTCCTTACTTAAACTGAGGGGACAACTATTTCTACTATTGGGACTTATACTGACATTGACACTGAAAATGGTCATATAGAAAATGTTTACGTTTACCTTACTCAATATAAAGTGTTACCCGACTTCTCACAGGCTGTCTTGCTAGCCGGGGAAAGAAATGGGACTACTATCAAAATTTAATTGAAGTTAATTTTATGTTATTTTCTTGACAAATTTACAACTTATAATTGCTATTATATTCTCTCATTAATATGCTTTTCATGTTAAAAGGTATAAATATAATATAACAGACATAAAGAGCATTCCATCAAGATTCAATTCCATATATTGCATAAGAAGACAAAAGGTTATAATTTAGAACTCTTAATATACTAATACTATGCTTCACAAGAAAGTAGTAAAAAAAAGTAATTGCAAGAATTTCAAACCATGGACAACTTAGTTGGAAGTAGTGATCTAAGATATGACAACTTCAACTTTATATTTAACTTAGTGATCTAAGATATGACAACTTCAATATATTTAACTTTTCTTTCCAAATTGCAAGGTTTGCTTAACATGAAATCAACTAATACTCAAGTCATCTCATTTTTCTTTGCATTACAATTACTATATAATCAATCTCTCATGTTATGTACTTTTAAAATGAAATTAAGTGAATAATTTTGAGGCTTGGCATTAATGTTAACATTTATAGCTCAAACTTAAAAGATCCCAAAAGCTATGATTTTATCCTCTAAATTTAAGCCATAAAATGGTATATCGACCTTAATCGATATGCATTAGGCATGCATAATATCTATAAACAAAAATTAGGCACCTCATTCTGTTAAATATTTTTATGCTTCAATTATATCTAATATGGCTAAAATATGTATTATTTAGATTATATAAGGTAACTTTGTTATATTTTAATATAGTTATTTCATGTCCAAAAAACAATATTATCATCAAACAAAGTATGATATATGAATCTAAATGCATGTAGAGAAGGACAAACCTTAATGCACCAGAATCCCAGTTTAAGTTGCTTAACATGGTGAAGGCTTGCAAGGAGTTTGTCACATAATCATAGAGCACTTTATGGTCAACAACCAAATCTATCCAACAAAAGGATAATAATTAATGTCAGCAGAAAGAAGAGATGGGACATTCCATATGCAAACAAGTCTTCCACTGAAGACAGAAAAATAATTTGTGTAACATTAGGAGATTAGATACTGAAATTTCCATCATAGATTTTATTGCTCGACTTTTGTAATGATTTTGCATCACAAACTACTTCAAACCTGCCAAATTGATTCCAAACCATCAACGTCATAAAAGTTACTTATTCTTAAATAATTCTAAGAGAGGATTACCCAAAAGAATTTTTCGGACTATCTCCTTTGTCAATTCTAGAAACTAAAGTGACAAACTCTTAAGAACTATCCAACAAACGTTGCCTTTTGGTAAAACGTTGACAAATGAGGGCTCTAGGTTTTTTATTGAAGCATTATTGAATAGGTATTGAGGCAAACAATAATTTTGAGAACCTATGTTGAGGCAATATAAGCGTAAGCTAAGGTCTTCCAATTGATTTTTCGTAGCAAACCGAATCCAAACATCAACATCAGAAGCATTACAATCACGGTACTAAGATACAAAAACTAGGTAGGTAAATCCGGTCTTTGACTCCACTTATAAACTTTGTGGTGTAAATTAAACTTTAGAGAATTTATGACATCAGCTGATGTAAGCAAAATTTTTTAAGATTTAAGCCTGACCATAAGGTCTACAGGTGAGGTCAAAGATCGGATCTATCTAAGTATTTTCTCAAAAACTAACTTTTTGACACATTTAGGCTTGTGAAGAAGCAGTGCTCTATAGACATGTCCAACGACCTTGGGTGTTTACTTATTAAGGAAAATACTTAGGTAGATTCGGTCTTTAACCTTACCTGTAGATCCTGTGGTCAAAATTAAACGCTAAAGAATCTTACTTACATTAGCTGATGATAATCATAGATTTTCTAAGATTTAATCCACACCATAGGGTCTACAAGTGAGGACAAAGATCGGATCTACCTAAGTATTTGCCGCTTCTTAGTATCACAAAAATAAGATTTGGCACAAAAACTCACAAAAGTTGCCATCATATGGATAATATATTAGTTCTTCCTATTTCTTAGGGATGTTCATCGGTCGGTGTTCGGTTATTCGGTGCAAAAAAATCGGTTATTATTCGGTTATTTACCAAAAAATCCATATCTAGTTCCAATCCATTTTAAACTTCGACCGGTTATATAACCGAATTTTAGAATAGGTTTGGATATCGGTATTAAACCAAATTTTATCCCTATAAAATTAAAAAAAAAATCAAATTCTAACTTTTCAATTTTCACAACATTCAATCTTTCACCAATCTTGACAAAAATAAAATAAAAATAAAAACTACCCAATTCTTTAATTACTTAAAGAAAATTATCAAAAAAGTTTAAACTACCCAATTCTTTAATTACTGTTAAAGAAAATTATCTCTTAAATTTATTTTAAAAAATCTTTCTATTTTAACAATATTGAATTGTTTAATTAAAGTTATAGTTATATATTTTTTTAAATGACACGCACATAGAGTGTGCCAAAATCACTAGTAGTAAATAATAACTAAAGAATTATCTTACTACTTATTGCATTTTTTGGCCGGTTATATCCAATCACCGAATAAAACTTCGGCCGGTTATTCGGTATTTCGGTTGTTGAATTCATAATCCAATTCCAAACTGTTTTACCCAATTTTTTTAATTTGGATATTAATTGGATAAACCGAACACCGATATCCAAACTAAAACAGTTCGGTCGGTTTGTTCGGTTTATCCAAACTGTGAACACCCCTACTATTTCTTCTGCATCTAAGAAAGAGAGAATACGAAGATCTAGACATATTACCTTTTGTCTTTTTTCTCAATAGTTCATCTACTCTTTCTCCCTTTTCTTCCTCCAGCTCTTCTCCATGCAACAAAGAATCTATGCCTTCAAAATATACAGAAGTGCATTTATTTATTAGAGGGGTGAAATGAGCATTTTTTTCACTTACCAGATGCAATTTATTAGAGGGGTGAAATGAACATTTTTTTCACTTACCAAATGCAATATATTTAAACTAATACACAAAAATCAATCCATATATGTTCGACATTATGATTCTTCTTTCTATTTGCAACTCATAATTATGCATACTCCTAAAAAACATCTCATACATTTACTTTACCTAGTATCCATTAATAAATAAAATAAAATCATCCATTTAATTACACTATGATTTAAATAGTAATGTTCTTTATGTTTTTTAAAAACATTATTAGAACTATGACATACAACGCATTATAAAGTTCAAAGCAAAAAATAAGTTTATTTCGATATCAGTTGCATGCTTTTCTCAATTAATTTTGAGTAACACACTAAGTTCATAAAATTTTTATTTTCTTTTACTTTTATACACGCAGTACTATAAATTATATTCTACTCAGGATAATCTACAAAAAGAATAATGTTATGGTTTTTCGGAAGTGTATGAATTAGAGACGCTATAAATTCATTTTTGTATCATAGAAGAATATTAATCTATTAATGAATTTCAGTAACCAAAAAGCAAATAAATTTTCTCTTATTTTTTTTCCTTCATAAGGAATATAATTAATTTGTACTTTAATATTTCTCTCAAAAAGTAACTAGAGGTATGAAGAAATCAATTGAAAAGGGTAATGGATTAATTTAATTAGTAACATGCTACAAATATTGTCTTGGCTTATTTAGCCTCTAAATATAGGCATGCTTCTACTTATTTTTCATCTTTTACTATCAAAAATATTATGACGACTTTTAATACTTATTCTCTTACTTTGTTTAGCCATTACATTTATCATTCTAATTAATTTCTTACATATATAGTTTTGTTACTTTCACATTGTAGTTTAACTTAACACAAATTAATGTTCCTTTAACTTTTTTGATAATATATTTATAAAAAATGCTTTGTTTTAGTATTGAAGATGGAATCAGTAATTTAGTCAAAAAGCTAAAAGGAAATAATCAAAACTTATGCATAACAAAAACAAACATGAAAAATAACAAATATGACACTAAAAATATTTATGAGAGTTGGGTTAAAAAAAACCCAAATCTAGATCAAGCCCAAAAGAATAAAAAAAGAGATAAGGTTAATCACCAGTCATAATTGTCCTTCAAAACTATCATATATAATCATGATAAAATTCAAGATTTTACCTCTAATAAATCAGATATACGGAAGGCTCATGATTTGTGATAAATCTTGTTAATGAGGCTTTCATAAATTAAAATAATGTAAACAAATAGCCAATCATAGGTGTGTGTGTGTATTGTGAGAATAACTCCATAGACTGCTAGAATCTCATGAAGAATTTGAAGGTAGGCTTGTACCTATAGATTCAAATGCAGAAGATAGAAAAAGATTTATATATATATATAAAAAAAAGGATAGAAAGTCCTGAGAAAACTGTAACTGATACTATTCTTGGTGAGTTTGATGGGTGATTTTAATGTTTTTGAGTGAGGTTGAGAATTTGAGTGGGTGTGAGTGAGTAAGCACCCACCTTTCTTAATATTGTCTTCTTCCTCTTCCATCCGTTACATGTATTTATTTACTTTGTCTTTTGTCCCTAAGTTCTTAATAAATCTCAATTTGAACCTTAATGTTTGAAATGATTTGTTTTGATCCCCAAAAATTTTTACCAATATCTCATCCTCTAGAAGTATTCTCACATCCCCTAGACTTGTTTCATAATCACAAGTGAGTATTAACTAAAAACTATACAAGTACTAATTCAAATATGGTTTTACGTAAAAATTGTAACTTTATTGATGATTTGGAATATTCTTCCACAAGCATATATATGCACCGGTATTTGTTCCTATCTGTTACATTCAGGGCCAGGGGGTAGGGGGTAGAACCACTTTGGTATGGAAAAATTGTCCTCTTGTATTAACCTTCACGATTTTTTGAATTCAGGTGCTCCTATTGATATAGTTATTTTTCAGTTTATTGTGGAGTTATGATAAAATTTTAATTTTTTGAGTGGCAATGTAAAGGATAAAGAGAAGTTTAAAAAAATTAGGTGGCAATGTAAAAAAAGAAGAAGGAATTTTTATAAAGTTTAAGGGAGAAAATACGACATAAATTAAGAAATTAAAAATATATAAGATTAATTTGTAACTTTTCAAAATTGAGGGAGAGACAAGTGTCCACCCTCATTAGAAGGTACTCAGTCCCTGGTTACATCACTTATAAACTATTAGCACTACAAATATAACTACTACTAACTAGGAAAATGAACATTATAGAACAACTAAGTACTAATCATAATCCACATCAAAACAACTTTACATATACAAAAAATGTATTGACTAAAACACCAATCAAGTCTTAGCTCCCTATTATCTTTAGTATTAGTAATGTGCCCATCTATCTACTGCATCACCAAAACTAGTTATGCAATTTTGTAACCAAATGACGGAGGATAAACTTGGGGGCAGGGAGGGGTAGCTTGCCCCTTATACTTTTTAAAATTGTTGTTCTATAATAAATATTTTCTTTAAAAATCATTTTCATCTAAGCTTTTACCTCCTAAATTTTTGTACTCCGCAAACCTGCGTTATTTTATTATTGATTTTTCCCACAATTTGAATATATAATATATAGGTATGGTGTATTTATCTACTTGTAATAAAATATAAAAAATTTATTTCATTTTGTATAACGTAAAAAAAGAAGTTTTGGCACCAGATTCACCAACCACAAGTATATAGTATCTTTAAATGTATAAACAAAGAACAAAATTAACTCTATTTATTTTTATTAATATATGCAATCTTTCTTCTATATCTTTCATCTTATCAATTGGAAATTTTCATCTCTTACCATGGTATATTTTTGTTTATTTGAATAAAATATCGATATTTAATAAAAATATATATTAGTTGTGAATTTATCTTTAATCAACTTACTAGTTGATTTGGAATAATACACCACTGAAGATTTACAATCAAAAAAATTTATTTTAGGTTGTTTCATGAACTGCTTAATTAAATAAATAATGGCTCTAAATTAATTAACTCATTGTTCATTTATCAATAAAAACTCATTTTCAAGAATTAATCAATATGGGTTGAAAATTGTACTCCCTCTGTCCCATTTTATTAGTCACTATTTCTATTTTTGTTTGTACCAAATTATTTGTCACTCCTTAAAAAGGCAATTAAATGAAGGCTAATCTACTTATTTACCCTTCATACAAATCCCTAAAAATGACATTAAAGTCATGCTAAAGCATTAATTACTTTCACAAACCATTTCAAATTTTGAAGCTCCAACACCAACTAACAAATTTTGACTTTGAATATAGGGACAATAATGGAAAAAATGTGTTATTAGTTGGTCAAATATCAACTTCTCTTAAACTGTGTGTCGGATTGACCATGCCAAATAAAATAAGACGGAGGGAGTACATAAGTATTTTTCTCCACTAGATTCTCTCTATCCTTTAAAATGGACCATGAAACTTCTATTTTGGATAATTAAAATCCAAGAATAGCTCAAAGTGCAAAATTATAGAAAATTCAATATAAATTTTTAGGGAGCTTTTTAAGTTCAAATGTATGAAAAATGCCAGAACCTTAAAAGGAGTATTGATCTACGCCACTAATTTGATTAACATGTAGAATGGTTGTAAATGGAGTAGGTCAGCAATAGTTCTTAATGTGGGTCTTAAAATTGCCTATATATGTCGTGTTCGAAAATTATACCGACAGTTGTTTTTTCATATAAAGGGTTTGAATAATTTGGGTATGTGTAGAAATGAGATTTTCTAAGGCCGAAATACACAAAATATAAATTTTTTAAAGTAGGCCTTTAGCATACACAGACGTGCTTTAATCTAAGACACAGATTATGACTCTATGTATACAGTTCATTGGGCCTTACATAGAGGCACGCCATAAACCAAGACGCATCACGAATCAATTGTTGCGCCTTTATCATAGGTGAGCACTAAGCCAATAAATTTCTATGGACCGTAGATAACAAGCTTAAAACAACTCCTAGCAAAAATAAATTGAAGAGAACAAAAAAAAAGAAGGATGAATGCATTATGTTGTTGCAAATGATTTAAGAGAATGAAATTGCTAGGGTTTGTTTGTCAAGAAAAAGTCCAATAGTTAATCATTTTGTCGTCTAAAATGACACTGCTTACATTAATGAGGTGAGAATACTTTAGCGTGTTTATGTTATTGGTCAGATCAAGTAAACACTGTTTAACTTAACAGGACTACGATAGGCGGTATAATTTACTATATTATTATGGTATTTTTATCATTTCCCTTGCATGCTTAAGGTTATCGCCCCGTAAATATTGTCCATCCTATTTTGTCAATTTTACAAATGAAACTACTACTAGTAGCTAGAGGTGTTTATTTTGTCCTACTAACCCCAAAAACTTGTCGATTGGGTTCATTATGAACCGTAAAAATAAGGTAACCGAACTGATTAGTATACATGTAGAGTCGAGTATTAAGATTAGCATTTCGGATAGCGGGTTGAGAATATACGATTTAAAAAGTACCCAAATAGACCGTGTACCCATACTTGGGTCACTAAATCATTGACCAAATGAATCGGTACCCGATCTATGAACATTCATCCTAGTGGAAATTTCTAATCTCTAAGACATTGAATTACTGTTTGAATTCATTATTATTCCCAATTTGCAAAATTTTCGTTGGAGGTCATCATAATCCACCAGAATTTAATTTGGAAATTTATGGGAATGGGCTTCTATACGAGAAATTGAAAAATTCATTAACCTACTATTCTAAAATAATTTGTGTTAGACAGCTTGGTTGGCTTCTCTTTCTTCTATTACAAGAAAGTGCTCCACATCAATTTCTAAATCCAACTGAATTACTCTATTATCCTTACAACTAACAGATTTGACTCGATAAAGAACCTCTTTTCTATTTGCAAGTTCTCCTTAAAAGTATATTTTAAATGTTATTTCTGTTAATCCAAACAAGTTATTTAAGCACGTCATTCGACGCTTTATACATCTCCACGTGTATTTTTTCCACTGACAATAAATCCACTACACATTAAACAAAAGAGACCGTCTGCATTTGAGAACTTCCCGAGTTTTCTATTTTTTGGCCTTTCTCTTTTTTACTCCATGCCATAGTAATTTAGGCTCACAAGTCACAAGTCATACCACAAGATGAGGCAATGGGTATAATGAAACTCTTTATTTTCATAACCAAAGTAGAAGAGAATGGTTCAACTCAATTTTCACTTTTATAGTTATACTTCAAAATAAGTTTGATCTACTTCTAATGGATTCAAAACTTTATGAAGGTCTTTTCTTGGATACCTAATAAAACTCAATTACTACCCAGTCTAACTTTAGGTAAATTAAGCAATAAAAGGAGATTCATCAACATAATTGAACCATTTCTATAAAAAAACTATTTTAGAGAACTATTTTATTTCATACTATGTGTGCTTAAACAATACTAATCAGAGGCTTATATGTATATTCCTTGAAACTTTTAACTAAGGAAAAATTTTCAATTAGTCTTCAAAATCTTTGAAGAATAAGTAGGGAAAAGACCATCTCCAAAGTTACCGGCCATTATAGCTTCAATATTTCTTTAAAAAAAAGGTGTATGCTTGTGTTAATTTTTCCTATACCATTAGTGTAGAAAATTTTCTACATCATCGGATGTGCATGCATGCTACATGTGCAAAAATGATATTTAAAATTTTAAAAATGTAACACGTGAAATACATCCACACCCGATGGTTTTGAAACTTTACATAGTAACATATTAAGTACACAAATATGCAGCATCCAATACACTATATGTTCTTCAATTGAAACCATTATCCAAATAGAAAACAAAGAGTAAAAGCTATAATAATAAAGAAAATGAAAGATGATTGATGGAAAAAAAATTCAAATGGCACCAATTTTCATGTCAAGAAAACAGTGACAGCATTAGGAGAAGATCTTGACAAACAAAATTAGCAACTTCTGAGAAAGCAGGCAAAGGATGAAAAGAAGATGAGCCATTCAAAGGAGTTCCTATAAGAATTACTAGTTTTTCAAGAGCATTTGCATTTTAAAGCAAAAAGTCTACCAAAATAAGCATGAAGTCATCAAGATCTGCAAGGTTCATAAAACTAAAAATCTTAATGATCCTTAAATGCTTGCAAAAAGCCATCAGAAGAAATACACCAGATAGGCGTCCACCCATCTTCCTTTCCAGAAGAGTTCTAAACCTTGTGAAATTTACAACCAAAATTGAAAGTTAGAAAAGAAAACTAAAAAACTTTGATGGTAATACATTTTGTTTCCAAACTTGTTATAAAAAAAAGCAATAAATAAAATACATTCTGATCTCTACAATATATATATATCTTATATATATATATATATATATAATATTACATATATTTCTAGAAGTTAGGAGAAAAAGTATATTCAAAGCTGAAAGTATTTTCTTAGCTTGAATATACATACACACACACTTTACACACATATAAAATTACAGTTTCGAATTTGGAATTAAGATTGAGAATCATTTTTCAGTTATTACCAGTCTAGAAACTGAAGACTTTCTATCTACTTGACAAATAAAATGACAAAAGAAGAAAAAACAAGATTCTTGAGAACTCCATGTAAAGTATAAATGAGTTGCTTAATATTTCCTTTAGTTATAATATCAAATTAGGTTTTTAGTGTCAAATTTTCTAGTACTAACCTAGTTTCATTAAAGATATGTAGTATTACATAAATTTAATATTATAATCACCACTATTTTTTCTTGTATTTAGCATCCTTGTCTAGCATTCAACTGTCAAAATTATCCACAGGGCAATGAGGATGGTTAGAATAGATAAGGTAGAAAAAAAATTAGAGGTACACAATACTCAAGATATCTTGGTTCAAAATCTCCCTAAATGATCTTTTCACTAGTAAATCTGGTTCCTTATTATTTCACATGTATTTATTTATTATATTTCCTCTAACTGTACGAAGCTTAAGATATATTCAATCATGAGGAGAAACACAGAAACTAGTTCTGTGTGCAAGATAAGAGAAGAAAATTTTAACTACATTGATAATCATTTGATTTCAGGTATATAAACAAATGATCAATGAAGAAAGAAGAAATTACTATAGTTTTAGTTAAATTATCTCCCTTTGAAGTAACTAAATTGGTGAAATACCCACACAAAAAAAAGAAGCAAAATGCATATGAAATCTTTTAGAAAACATATCCCATGGTTGCCTATTGGAGTTCATTCAGTGACTAATGTCTCTAGATTTAGGGAATTTTGCAGTATGTCTCTAGATTCAGGAAAGGTTTCCACGCCCATAGGTGATTCTAGAGTTAAAAATTTCATGTTAGATAGAAAAATAAAGGGTAAACCCTTGATAGCTCGTACTGAAAGAATTTGTTCCCACATAAACAAGTATAGTGTATAAATCAAATATTCCACGATATCCTTAATATTACTGTAAACAGAATTTAAAAGGTTATTTTGTACAAACAAGACACTTTTTAAATGAAATTAATTTTATGTTATTTCCTTAATAAATTCACAACTTATATCTTCTGTTGTATTCTGTCTATAATATGCCTTTTCATGTAAAAAGACATAATAGAGAAAAAGAAAAAAAAATTAATTGCACTATAGATACGATCAACAATTTGGGTGTTTGCATATTAGGTTAATGGAAAAACAAGATTTGGAGCAGAAACCTACAAAAATTGCCATCTTTTAAATAATGTACAAGTCCTTCTTACTTCTTCTGCACCTAAGGAAGAGATAATATGAAGGATTAGAGAGTCCAGCAAATTATTAATTCAATCTAAACCTATTTCTTTCTTTTGACTTTTTCTCAGTGGTTCATTTATGCTTTCTCCGTCATCTTCCTCCAACTCCTCCTCATCTTCTTCTTAAATATCCTCTTCTAATCCTCCTTCATCATCATTCTCATCATTTTCTTTTTGTCATTTCACTTCCATATATTCTACTTCTCTTTGCTTTTGATCTTCTTCTTCTTCTTTCTCTTTATTCTCATTATTTTCCTTTTCTTTTGATTCCTCGTCTTCTTTTTGTCTATTATGATATCATTATCATATTCTTCACTATTAGCGAGGTTAGTCGTTTCTCCTGTATCATTTCTATGTTGATCTATATCTACAAAGTCACTTTGAAATCTATGAATCCAATTTGCCATGCTTCTTTATCTATTAAAAGATGAGCTGCTCAATCTGCAAAAGAAAAATTATTGTTACACTTTAGTAATATGAAGTCCAAATGAATATTGTTATTTGCTTAAAGAGTAAAACTGAAAGAAACAATTCTTATATGCAATGTAAAGAAGAAATTTTAACAAATTTGGAAGATCAAATTATTTCTATACTTTTTCTTTTATTATGAGTTATAAGAAGCAATCTTCGATCTTTTAACTTCATCACTTTAATCACTTGTACAATGATAATAGATTTTCATTCTAAGTTCTTACATATGAATAACACAGTGAAAACACTTCAAAATAAATTGATAAACATCCATTGTGGTTTGAATTGTATGTCTATAATACCAAGGAAGAACAATTCATTGAATTAGAACTTTTTTCTCTACTTTTAGCATTGGAAATGTTGTCGAAAATTAAACTAATATGATATAATGAATATGTGAAATTTCTTAGTAAGAGTCATGTTATGAAAATGTTGAAAAGTAAGTTTTACTCATGAGATGGGTAACTGGAGCATTTTTCTTCACTTGTTGAGAAATATTAAAAATGATGTATACAAAAAGTGATTTATAAGTTTTGGCCTCATGATTCTTCTGTCTATTCGCCATCCATAATTATGCCTACATCATAAAAACATCTCATGCATGTACTTTAACTAATAATCTTATTAATGAATAAAATAAAATTTCAAATAGCAAAATTTTGCACATGTAGAAATAAAATTGTCCATTAAATTAAAATTTAGTTGGTGTTTAACAAAATTCTCCATGATTTGAAAAAACATTATTAGAATTATGAAATAAAAGACTTCAGAACCTATATGTTGTTATTTCAAAGTAAAATTTATTGATTTTGAGATTGTATAACTTGCTTTTTTCAATAAACTTCAAGTAACACAGTAAGTTCATAAAATCTTCTTTAATCTATTAAAATTCTATGTACTCAGCACAATAAATTATAGTTCACTCAAGAAGTAGTAAAAACAAGTTAGATTTGAGCATTTTGGAAATATACGAAATGAAGACAACATGAATTATCATAGGTTAGTTGTTTTAAATTATAAAAAATATTAATCTATTAATGGGTTTTGTTAACCAAAAAGCATACTAGTTTTCTCTTATTTTCTCTTTTTCTTTCATAAGAAATAGAGTCAATTTTTTAAAAATGTTTTCTCTTAAAAAGTGATGGGATTTGTGTGAAGAAATCAAGCAAAAAATGTACATGCTCTTAAAAAGTGATGGGATTTGTATGAAGAAATTTGCCAAAAAATGTAGTTGTTTAAATTAATGTATAACTGCTACATTTTTTCTTGATTTATCACACAAATCCTATCACTTTTTAGAAGAAAATATTTAAAAATAAATTAATGTATGACACAATAGTTTAAGTTAATGTATAACATAGTACAGATATTAAAAAAAAGTAACAGTGCAATTATTATCTTGAGTTTATTATGTTATTAAATCTAACAGTTCATATATACACACACACACCCCACCCACCCACCCCCAATGTTCTATGATGACTATTAATGCTTATATTTATTATTTTATTTAGCTATTAAGTTTATCATTTCCATTAATTTATTGCTTCCACATTGTAGCTTCATATTCCTTTTATTTTCTAGATTTTGCCTCTAATATATTTGTTAAAACACTTATTTTGGTAATGAAGATGCATTCACTAATTTAGTAAAAAAATCTTAAGGAAATCATTAAAGCATAAGCATGACAAAAACAAACACAAAAATGAACAAATATTATAGTGATGTTATAAACTTATAAAACTTAAACAAAAATATATGGAGTTGGAGAGAAAAAGAGAGAAGTTCTCTCAAGAATAGAAAATCAAATATTTAGTCTGTTATTTAGCTTTTCATGTAGTATATGTATTTATAAGGGTATAATGACCCATAAATTACGTTAACTTAACATATTTCTACACTTATCAAACTCTTTTGGATGTAGATATATTTCCAGTAGGACTTATCAACTACATGGATATACATCTACTATGATACGTAATTTGTGACACTTTCCCTAGGATGTCTATAACAAAACAACATGCCTCGTTAAAACCTTGGTAGGAAAAACTCAGTGGGACAAAAAATCAAGTGAAAGAAAAATAGTACACAGTGTTTATAGTATACTTTTGTTCGCTGGATCATTAAAAACCTTGCCTGGAAAACCTATTGAGACAAAACTATGGTCAAGGGAAAAAAATACAGCATGTATTATAACTCCCCTTTATGAAAACATCACTTGACATCCTTGAGACGACAAATTCTGATATTAGAAATCAACTTCTCAAATGTTGATGTTGATATTGCCTTTGTGAAAGGCAATTTTCTAAATTTTTTGGGTTATCACGAGCAAATTTGTTAGATACTAATGTCATCATTCTTCTAAAGATCATGAGTGAAAAAAAAAAATTTGAAAAATATGCTTTGTTCTATCCCCTTTGATATAAATAGGCTATGCATACTATAGTGTCTTCATATAATATTGTAGGCAACTTCTCTTCTAATGTTAAATAACATGTCTTTTAGATATATTGGGTTAATAGCCTTAGCCAAATATATTTTCTACTTGTTTCATGTATTGAAATTATTTCTACATGATTAGAAGAAATAATGGCTAAAGTTTGTTTTGTTGAACGCTATGATAGAGTTGTATCTTTACACAGGAATAAGTAACTCATTTGAGATCAAGATTTATGTGGGTCAGATAAATATCTGGCATCTGCATAGCCAACTAATTCTAAGTTAAATTTATTTGAATAAAGTAAACCCATATCAATATTTCCTCAGAGGTATCTAAATATATGCTTAACACCATTCCAATATTTTTGTGTTTGAAACAAGAACTAAATCTTGCTAACAAACTTACAGCAAATATTATATCATGTCATGTATTATTAGCAAGATACATTAATGCTCCTATAACACTTAGATATTGTATTTTGAGACCAAGAGATTCTTCATCATTCTCCCAAGGACAGAAATGATCCCTTTCAAATAAAGTGATCTTAGAACCATTAGGGTACTCAATGGATATACTTTATCTATATAGAATTGGTTTAATACTTTTCTGTATAGGTTGATTGATGAGTAAAAATTTCATTCAATAAGTACTTGATCTATAGACCTATAGGTCTTTCACCTCAAATTCTTTATTTAAAGAATTCATTTCTTTTAAACCCCTTCAGGAGTTTCAATAATATTTATATTATCAACATATACAGTAATTATCACAAACTTTGACCTTTTTTTTATAAAAATAAATGGACAAATTGGATAATTTTTATTGCCCTTATTCAAGAGATAATCATAGAGACGATTAAATCACATACGCTTATATTGCTAATTTATCCATACAAGAATTTTGATAATTTCATTGAACAATGTTTTGTAGAAACTTCACATGCTTCAGGCACGTTAAATACTTTAGAAGTGTTAATATAGATATCGATATCAAGTGAGCCATATAAGTAGGTTTGTAATAGCAATATTTATTAGACACATTTTAAGTTTTTCATAAACTACTGACTAATAAAATATCTAATGGTTATTGCATCCACCATAGGAGAAAATGTCTATTCATAATCAATGTCAGGTCTTTACAAAAACTCTTATTTAACAAGGCGTGCTTTACATCGCACATTTTTATTTTTTCATTTTATTTTCACACAACACCCATTTGTATCCTACTGGCGTTTCATCTTTAGGTGTTTGGACTACAGGTCTAAAAACTTCACGTTTCAAATGTGAATTTAATTCTTTTTAAATTATGTCTTTTTATTTTGGCCAATTATTTCTATTCCATAATAACTCTAGCAAATTAGAGTTATATGTACCCTAAATTTAATAGTTTTGTTACTAGTTTCAAGTATTCTAAGTACTTTAGTATGTATTTTTGTCTATTTTTACTTTTATGTGTTAGAATGTGTTAGTATGTATTTATTAAGTATTTTACTGCTTAATTAGGTGTTAATTATCAAATTTTAGTAGGTTCTTGTGTTTAAAATTTGTGTCTGTCTTTAACCTGATTCTATTGGGAGTTAAATTTTCATTGGTATTTGTTCGTCTTTCCCTTTTGGTCTCTAAAAGTTATTTTAAGTGTTTATTATAGCTAATATTGTGCTCTTATATGTTAGGATCGCATGAAAAAAAGCGGCGCATCAATCGAATATTAGATGAGAATTTTCAGAGTAAAATAGTAAAGGAGTGCTGAACCTGAATCGTGCTGACTGCAATCAAAGTTCCAAAGGGTAAAAAATGTCTAGAACAAAGGTATTTTGGGGATGAAACTTCTCCCCCAATCCTAGCACTATAAATATCATATTTAAGCCTCTTCTTTTACATAGTTAGAGTGTGCAACCTGTCTCTTATAAACATCTAGTATGTGTAGAAGTAGGCTAGAGTTTTTCTTCATTTTCCTCCCCATTTGGAGAGGATTTTCTTAGATTAGGAGTAGTGTATTGTAATTTCTAAATCCCTAGTTATAGATGGAAGACTCCTAGTGTACGTTCTCTTTAATATATATCTAATTTCACTTGCTTTATTTTAATTAAGTATAATTTAGTTTAAATGCTTTCATGTAATTGTTTCTTTACTTGATGTCTAAGTTTAGTTGGTAGAATTAATTCATGGACTTTTGATTTAAATGGTTTTTTCACTTGATTACTTAGTGTAATTGTTAAATTAGTTTATGACTTTCTTTAAAAATACTTTTTTAGTGATAATTTATAGTTTGGATTAGCTAATTAGAGTAGTCTAGTTAAATTTTCTTTCTTTAATTGCTTACTTTACTTGCTTTCTTTGTAGTAAATAGTAGATTAATTAATATGCTTTGTTTAATTATGTTTTTTTAGTGTTAATGAGTAGCTAGATTTGTAAATGCATTGCTTTCTTATGTGCTTGCTCTCTTACTTTCATCCTCTAAATACTGTACCTTAAAAATGCTTCTTTTTCAAATGTTTTCTTAAGAAAAATGCTTTCTTAGCGTAAATCTTTACTTTAATGCACTAGATAAATTTTAAATTACTTTCTTAGTTCTTTAGTTCTAGTTTTAGTCAAAACTCCACTTTTAATCAACCATTTCAACTAATAGTCCAACTAAATAATCGGTAATCACAATCAATTCTTATGGGTTTGATCCTTACTTCTCTTTACTAATAGTTGACAACTGTATACTTACGGGATACCGCTTAGTTAGTAGTAGGATTTAGGTGTTTTTAAAAATAATATAACTAGGTGTTTTTCTAAAAAGGCATTAGTCAACACTTTCAACAAATTTAGATTCAAGATCATCGTTTTTCATTCAAAATATCACATGATATTATAAATAATAAAATTTATAATGAATTACCTTCCGAACTTCTTGTTCACATTACTTGCTGTATCAAAATGTAATAATTCATTTCATTCATTTTTTTTTTCTTTCCAGCTGATTATTTGCTCCCCTTAATGTTGGTAGAACATTTTAATTACGATCGAAAAATCTTGCCATAAATAATTCTCTTGTTAATATTTTAATATATTTATTATACAAGACGACTCATATCCAACATATGTTTCTAACTTTTTTCAAGAGCCCATCTTTGTACATTGTGGTTAAGTAATTGGATAAAAACTGCACAACCAAAAATTCTTAGGTGGAAAAAATTAGACTCCTGACTAAAAGTTAATTATAATGGTGAGAACTTAAAATAACTTATTTGCCAGATGCGTATAAGTGTTGTTGTATGCAATATAGCATGTCCTTGTACATAAGTAGGTAATTTCGTTTTCATAAGTAATTGTCTAACTATTAATTTGAGGCGCTTTATTGACAGTTATGTTATACTATTTTGGGTATGAACATATGATTCAAGATATTCAATAATTTATACAATTTTACATGCAAATATTATCAGATGTCTGAGGCATAAATTCATCAGCATTATCAGGACAAATTTTCTTGATTGCATAATTTAAAAACTGTGCCATTAATTAATTATTTGAGTTAGTAATGTTGTAAACTCCAGGTTACGATTTGATAATAAGCACACATATGACTATCTAATATATGCACCTATTAAAATTATAAAATATCTAGATAGTACATAACATAGGTGATTGGGCCCATAAATATATATCACTTTGAATTCGTTTCAAAAATGAAAGGGATTCAATCCCTATTTTAACTGGTTATTATCTAAATTAATTTCCGTTAAGAATAAATAGTACAAGATAATTAATTGAATTAGAAAATTTTCAGGTTCTTCTATGTGAATTTTCAATGATTTTACGCATCATAATTGACCCAGAATAGTTTGACTGCTTATGCCAAACAATAAAATTCTATGAATCAGTAAATTTCTGATTTACTATAGCATATATTTTCAATTATCAATAGTACAAATCAAACTAAAAGTAAGAAAATTTTCTAAAATACATTTATTTGCTAATATTATTTTTGTGATATAAAGGTACTCAAAATTTTCTCATTTATCGTCTCAATATGATATCCATTTCGACAGCTATTTGAAATTTAATATATTTCATTTAGACTCTTCGGATAATAATATGATGGCTCTTCTAGAACCATCAATCAATTTAGTACTACCACGTATTGTATTAACATTGATATTACCTTTTATTAAATGAAAAAAAAAATTATTTTTGAGTATCATATGTGTCATTGCACTGTTAGTGAGACATATGTCCTTACATCTCATAAACATTTACATGTATATTCATATATTTTTTTATTAAACAAGATAAATATAATAATAGAGTAATATAAAATAATAAATTAATGTAAAAGAATAAGACATGCATAATTTTAAAACTATAACAAGATATGAGAAATAAAATATTATAATTTTTCTTTCTTAGATATTTTCACCATGAAGTTATACGGTCAATACTTCCTTTAAGGAAGAAATTATCAGTACTATGACCATGAAAAAAATCATTACAAACAAAATTTATTTCTATAACTTTGGCGTACGACAGGGATGTGAAGTCACTTTGTCCATATTTTGGCATACGATAGGCATATGACCAATAGATTTTCATACCATAATGACAATATTTATTTTTTAGAATTTTCTGGTAAGATTATTTTAGCCACTATTTTCCTTCCCTTTTCTTCCTTATAATTAAATTCATTTATGGTGATATGAGTAATTATTAAGGGTTCGTCCATATTCACTGCTACGTCTACAATCATAAGCATAATTATTTTTAGAATTATTATAAATAAATTATATTCACTTCAAGGAATGAAGTATATTCAAGCATGATTGCATTCACTTCAGGGAATGAAACTAATTCAGTATTACAACTTTCATAATTTTTTTTTGATAGATCTAGTGGATCTTTTAAATAAAATAATTAATTTTTCATAGATCTGCAAGATCTTTTTATTATAGTGAACTACTCGCCTTTGATCCTTTATGGATATAATGATGAAGAAAAATCATTGATTTTGCCTTATTTTGATTAAATTCATTATTTTGCTTTGTGTCTTCCGGACTCATAGAATCCAAATAGATTTCGGCATTCAAAATTCAAGATAGATAATTCTTGTCCATTATATTAAGGGTGTAAATTTGACTCTCGTAATATTTGACATGATTTAAACAATAATCAAAATAAATTCCAAATAATTGTATGTGACACAATTGAAACTATAAAACAAAAATGTAGTAATAGATAATATTTAGTATTTTTAAATCATACCTTAGTTTTGATGATTTAAAGTTGTACCTTTGTTGTGTTGATTTAAAGTTTTACCTCAATTCGTCAGAGTCTCAGTTCGTTAGAATCTTGTGCAAATTTTACCTTAGTTAGTCAGAATTTTGTGCTAATAACGTGTTATAAAATTTATAAAACTTAAACTAAAATATATGAAGTTGGATAGAAAAAGTCTAGAGAAGAGAAATAGAAGACTAGATATTCAGTCTGTGATTTTATTATTCATGCAGTATATGTATTTATAAGGGTGGAACGACCATAAATTACGTTATGTAAATAATATAAGATATCTCTACACTTATCAGACTCTTTTGGATGGAGGTATATTTCCAATAAGACTTATCAGATACATGGATAGACATCCACTATGATACGCAGTTTGTAACAAGTGAAAATCTTTCTAAAAGAATGTTCAAAAAACCCACATGTATATCACTCCATATAATTAAAAAAAAAAATGAAAAGGTTAATCACTAGTCATAACTATTTTTCTAAAATGTGTTTTATAACCCTACGAAATTATGATTTTACATTCGATAAAGTAAGTAAGTAAAATTTTCAGAACTTGTGGTTAGTCTTGTTAAAGAAGACGATATAAAGCTTTCTATGAATGAAAAAATAAAAGTGAACAAATAGTTGTTCATAGTTATATACGAGTGTGTAAAGGAAAATTAACTCTATAAATATATAGTAGAATCTTATAAGAAATGTTTTGTAATTTGTACCTGTGGATATAAAAGCGGAGGGAGAAAAAAGGCAGAGACAAAAAAATCTTGAAGAACTGGCGATCACATTTAGTAATTTTGAGAGAGAGTTACTGTGTGGTATATGTGAGTTAGTAAGCACTGACCAGCCTTTCTCTATTATTATCTTCTTTTTCCTCTTCCATACATTACAAACTAAAAAGTTTTAATTCATTTTTTTTACTAATAGAATCTTCTACCATATTCTCTAGATACTTGTCATGTGTAGTCTAACATATGAAATACTTATAAGATAGAGTACACATGACCAAAATCTACTACGTAGGACAAATATTAGTATATAAAGTGGAATAGAGGATCCATATACTTTTCTTTTTCCTAATGGATTTTTTGGGTCTCCAAGTTTTGGTAAATCTTAGCTTGAAAATTTTTTTGATCCATAAAATTTTTTCACGAGACTAATTTCCCATCCTTTTGATGTACTTTTAGCCTCTTATTGCATACAATGCTACAAGTTCTTTAAACAAAAATTTAGAGAATTACATGCTATTAGAGAGAAAATTATAATTCATCAAGTAATCAAATTATCTTCTAATAATTGGCTTTTTAGCAACCACATGTAATATATAAGTATATATATATATATATATATATATCATCATCATCATCTCAAATTAGTTCAAATCAAATATGTTGTGTTATTACAATTATCGTTATCATTTCCCTAAAAATTCCTTATTAATTAAACTTCAAACTTCAAATCTATGCTATATTTTTCAAATTATGCACACTTATGTTGTTTTAAAACACTTCAAAGAATCTTATATTTACAATAGCGACCTCCTAAAGTACTTTCGAATAGAAGTACAGTAGCTAAAAAGGGCAACACTTTGCTAGTCAAATCACAAATAATCAATGCTTTTTATAATTTGTCTAATGCGTTTGACTGTCTAGTTGCTAGTGAAAAATTAGAACAATAAATTTTAACTTAGCCTTCATGAACCATGAAAATCTATTTAGAAGTTATGGATTTTTCTTGATCTCTATCTTTTCTTTTTCATTTAATTATCAACATGAATTACCATTCTTCGTTCCGCTAACTTATAGGTTTTGAAGATTTTTTCCTTTTTGGAGAACTCAAGATGCATTCTATGAATTTTTAGATAACACTATTTGAAATAGTGATGTTAAATATTATTAAAAGTTAGAAATATTTAGAATTTTCATAGATAATCAAAGGCCCAATATTGTCTTTTATAATATGTTTGAAGGTATAGACAGTGAACTTAACTTATATCTTTGTATTAGTTCAAATTTAATTTAGAACACATGTATTTGAAGAGAGTGACTCTAAGGAGGTTACTTCCCACACAGTAACCTCTTTCAATTTTGTTTTAATTACTTTTGCTTTTCCATTTCTATATAGTGGGAATAAAGTTTGGTTATTTGTTTGTTTGCTTTGCTTTGCTTTACTATCAGTTTTTTAAAGGTGTATTATGTACTTACTGAAATTAGATAAACCTAATCATCTTTCCATTTTTGATAATATGTCAGTGCTCACTAATTGCTTCACATCTAAGAAATAAAGGATGTGAAGGATCATTGAGTCTGCCAATTAGGCTTTGATTCGGTTTTGGGCTGTTTTCTTTTTCCTCTTTCTCTGCAATTCAAATGAAAAATTGGTATGCTCCTCCCCCCTCTTCTAATCTATTTCTTCTTCACATTCTCCTTCTTCTACTATATTACTTCTATTTGATTTTCTCATTCTCTTCCTCTTTCTCTTCCTCTTCATTTTCCCTTTCGCTTGCTTCATTTTCTTCTTGTACCTCATCATGGTCATTATTCTGATCCTTTTCACCATGAATACTTCTGACTCCTCTCGTGTCACAGTCAGTTCATTGCAATAGCTAGGGGTGTATATTCTGTCAGAAAATAAACTACCAATTTGATTGATTTCTTACAAATTTTAAAGTCAAAGTCAGATCAAATAACCTAAGAGACTGAAGAACTTAGAAAAACAAAAATACTAGCACACTTTTAATTTCAAGTATTCTATCTTATTATTAAGTGTTAGTAGTATGAAAGCAGAACTTCCTAGAGGGGAGAACAATAACCCATTGAGGGATATATTTTAATATCATTAAAGTGAAGAAATAAACTTTCACATGAAAACAAACAAAAATGGAGTTACTTGGGAATAAATTATCTATTTATGAATCAGTTACTAACTTTAGCATTTATAGATTCAATGGCCAAGTAAAAAATGTTAGCACAAGGCAATTCCTTTTCTTTAAAGTAAAAGGGAGAGTCATGCTACACCAAAATTCGCAGAAGAAATAAATACTCACATTTCTAAAAGGAAAAGAAGAGTTGTTTTGATGATAATGTAGCATATCCAATAGAAACCATATATATAGTATGCTAATTTCAAAATTTGTCTCTTCTTTATATAGATTTTTGTTTAAGCATTTTATCAAACAAGTTTTAGCATAAAATTTTTAAGCTCAGTCTCTTTCAAATTTATTTATGGCATGATCCAAAACTTTTAGCAATATAAATTCCAACCAGTTACATTCATAACAACACATTGTACTAGTTTATGAAATTTGTCAAAAGAAAAATAAGAAGGATAAATAAAGATAAGAGGACATTGACAATTAGTTACTATTGATGAAAAGAAAAGGCAAGACTTTGTCCCCTAGGATAGGCTTCAACGCTCAAATTAGTACATCGACTATAGAGCAAATTCAATAAGAATACATAGCATATGTAATTAGGATAGTGATTAATGAATTTGACTTGCCATTTCGATATTTATACTTGATATTGCTAGTTCAGATCTATCAGTGGGTCAAATATTTAATACTTAACCCATTTAAATCTAATTGGACTGCATGGGTAAAAATACCAAAATACCCATGGCAAACTCGGGTACAGAGCCACATGTAACATTATAATTGGCTGTATTATTTTAGCATCATCATTTGCCCCCTTCTCGTATCGAATTTTTGTGAATTGAGAGTACTGAGTATTCAATGTTGTATTTGCACCCCATCGGAGTCATAGTATTTACCAGAGTCAATTCTAGTACTTCATCAATTGTTTTTTGGGGAAAAATTATTTAATCTCTACTTGGATTTATTCAAAAATTTATATCCATCGGAGTAGAGAAATAAAAAATTTAATTACACCAGTGTGTACTTGAGTCATGACTTGAATTGTTGTTTGATATTTTATACAGGACTTGTTACTTCTTGGAATAAGGCTTCACGGACATACCACTGCATCAATACATCTGTCACTTGATCCAAATAAGTCTTCTACTGCCTTACTCTAATAATTTTTAATTTGTTATTTGAAATGCAAGAATCAAACAGAGCCTAGGGTTTGTAACTCCATAAGCTGTGTGGAAAAGTACTACTACTATAGCATGGCAGTAGCATGTCAATGACAATTGCAGTAGCACCTTTATTATAGGCTTTGACTTTTTGACAACAAATCCACCACAAACCATAATAGATCTCGTCCAGCACCAGTGCACATCATGGAAGCAACATTGCCTCTCTCCAACCATGTTGTTGACACGCACAACCATGGTGTTTGGCGACCTCTACATGAGCCTTACCCTCATGGTGCTACTGCCTCTATTGTACTGCTGCTTCTTTTTCTTTATAACACTCGTGTAGTTTTGTTTATAGGATTTGAGTTGGGCCAATTATGCCAACTCTACCTATGTAAAGCTTTTTCATTATGTCTTTCATCTTACTTGTAGCTTTTTTACTTGAAAGTTCTTCCACATCCCTTTGGACCCTTAGTAACCTAATATTGTTTTAAGCAACTAAGGATATTGTTTTAAGCAACTAAGGATATTATTTTAGCTCCCCGGAGGGATATGGGACTTTGTTGATTTTCTGACTTCTTTCACCATAGTTCACGCCTCCAAAGTAGGATTGTATAAAGTACTCAACTTAGATATTTGCCTTAGGTGTTGATTTTCGGTGGCCTGCTTAAGGGTTGGTAGAGAGCTTAGAAAGACCTTGTTATTGTCCTCGGTAGAATCCCTAGATGGGTAAGCCTTGGTCTTGTGATCAAACTTAACCTAGGCACAACTTCTTCTAGGTAATCTTATTTTTACTCCCGGAAGGGAAAGTCTTGGTTTGGGACCAAACTTAGCCTAGACACAACTTCTCTTAGGTAAGCTAATTTTTGCTCCTAGAGGAGTAAGTCTTGATCTTGTGCTCCAACTTAACCTAGGCACAACTTTTCGTCCCCGGAGGGATAAGCCTTGGTCTTGGAATCAAACTTAGCCTAGGCACAACTTCTCCTAGCTAAGCTAATTTTTGCCCTCAGATGGGTAAGCCTTAGTCTTGGTACCAAATTTAGCCTAGGCACAACTTCTCCTAGGTAAGCAAATTTTTGCCTAGGAAAGAGCAAGTCTTCCATACTCGGATTGTACGAATAAAGGACAACCTCGGAAGGCATAAGTAAAGCTTGACCCCCAAATATATCAACTAGGCTCAACCCTGGAAGGTGTGAGCAAGTATTCAACTCCAAAGGGCGTGAATAGAGAACAACCTTGGAAGACTTAAATTTGGCTAAAACTCGAAAGGTACCAGCCGGGCACAAACCTGAAAAATGTAAGGAAGTGTTCTACTCCAGATGGAGTGAGAAGGGAACGACCTCGGAAGATATAAGTAAGGCTTAACCCCAGAAGGTATTAGCGGGGTTCAACTCTGAAAAGTGTGAGCAAGTATCCTACCCAGGAGGGAGTGAATATAGAACAACTTTGGAAGGCTTAAGCAAGTCTTGACCCCCGAAGGTACTAGCTGGGCTCAACCCTAGAGGTGTGAGCAAGTGTTCCACCCTAGAGGGAATGAGTAGGGAGCGACCTCGAAGGCACGAGGAAGTCAATGACCTAGGAAGGAGCTAGCATTACTCAACACCAAAGAGTATGAGTAGGTGTTCTACCTTGGAGAACATGATCATGAGACTGTTGTAGACCAAGGCTGGACTGCTGCTTAACCAAAAGACCTCCTTCTCTACTAAACTTCAGTTGGACTACTTCTCAAATAAGAGATCTCGGTTGGATTGTTGTAGACCTCGGTTGAATTGTAGCAGACCTTAGTCGCGCTGTTGCAGACCTCGGCTGTTCTATTGTAGACCTCTGCGAGACTGTTACAAATCTCAACTAGATTGCTGCTCAATCAATAGTCCTTGGATAGACTCTGTATTGCTTTCGTGGCATGCATTGTTCAATGTTGGTGTGAGCAAGTCTTCTACACTGGAAGGTGTGAGCAAGCTAGTGCGACCTTGGAAGGTGTGAGCAAGGTATGGCCCTGGAAGGTAGAAGCCATGCTGAGAAATTACTTCTTTGCCTTTGTTATTGTTAATCTTATGAGTATTATGCATGTTAAGTGGCATGACTTATTATGACTTTTAGTTCAGTTTTCCACAAATGTTGCTACAAAAAATTAAGTTAGGATTAACTCAAATGCAGTATCGTCCAAAGTAAAGGTTGAGTAGCGCACGTAGTTCCCATATCTTGGAATTACCTAAAAAGAAGAGGTAGGGTTTTGTCCCCTGGAATAGGCTTCGACGTTCGAATTAGTACTTCAACTAGAGAGTAAATTCAATAAGAATACTGAGCATATATAATTAGGATAGTGATTAATGAATCTGACCTACTATTTTGATATTTATACTTGATGTTACTGGGTCGGATCTATCCGTGGATCAAATTTTTAGCACTTAACCCATTTAAGTCTAACTAGACTGCATAGGTAAAAATACTGAACTACCTCTGATAGACCCGAAAACGGAGTCACGTGTAATATTGTAATTGGATGTATTATTTTAACATTACATTTTTCACATAGTCATAGAAAATCAATAGAATAAAATTAAAAATAAGAAGAAAAAAGAAGAGACAAACTTTACAACACCTTTCAAGATGATTTCAACAATATCTATATTATCCATGTAGATCTCTCTATATATATATACACACATACACACACAAAAGAAATGATCCAAACCTAATACCCTACCTTGGTTTTACAACATTTTTCTCTCTGTTTTTTTTTTTTTTTTGGTTTATAGAAAAAGTCATCAGTTTTGAGATGAGGTTTTACTTTTTTAATATTTATGATCTCAAGTGAAAGCTTTTCAATATGTTTAGCCTACCTAATATGACATAAAGTATTTGTTTTTAACCGTGAGACTTACCTTTGGTGCTTTGAATTTAAAATGTATGAATCATATATATAGCTTCACAGTTAAAGCATCTTATAAACTGTTGATGAATTGTACTTCATTGTCGAGCAAAAAGATATGTTCAATTACCGAGGAAAGAAAGCATTAAGAGAAGCTCCATATTAGTTGTAAAATGTAATAGAAATCAGTCGAGAAAGATGGTTCTCAAGTGATATACTCAACGTGCATCATTCTTTTCTATTATGACATGTTTAATAAAGATTTTGTGAGCTATAGGGCAAAAAATCATCTAGGGTTGGCTAAACCTTGACTCTGAACCATATTTACTTCCATTTATTCACCCATCAAAAGTAATTTTGTGTCAAGTCTTTTGGCGATGAATTAATGCATAGAACAAATGTAGCTAGTCAGTAATTAATGTACAATTGAAATAGATACATCTAAATTCAATCTCTATTTCAAAGGTGAAATAACAAAAGCTTTCAATCCATTTACTATAGCACACATTTTATTATTATTATTATTATTATTATTATTATTATTATTATTATTATTATTATTGTTTCCTCTATCAATTGCGGTCATAGCATTCAAGTTTATATTCCATTATTTCTTAATTATCATTGACTGCATTAAAAATCTTAGCTTATATTATACCTACCAATTTTATATCCCCCGAAATAAGCAGCTTAAAAGGGAATTTATTTAGGAGGTGTTTAGTTCGCATTCGGGAATCAGAATTGGAATGAGAATCATAAATTCTACTATCAGTATTTGTTTATGTTATTGCTCTTTACTTGTTTGGTTTGAATAAGGAATGAATTTCATTATATTATGAAAGTAGGTATTTTCTAACACTTTTATTTATTACCATAGAATAATTCACATAATGATTAATCAAACAATATCTATAGGTATCATTAATCTTGATTCCCATTGCTTCCCCTCATACCCATAAACCAAACACCTTCTTAATGTTCAATGTACAAATATTTTGCAACAAAGGCAAACTCTAAGGAGGTGTTTGATTTATGAGTATGATGGGAAGGAATGGAAATCAAGATTAATAATACCTATTGATGTTGTTTAGTTAATTACTATGGGAATTATTCTATAGGAATAAAAGTGTTAGAAAATATCCACTTTCATTCCCCAACTTGTGACATGGATTTTAAATTTATGAACTTATCAACGTGATGAAAGTCATTCCTTATTCAAACCAAACAAGTAGAGAGAAATGATATAAACTCATACTGATAGTGAGGTTTATTATTCTCGTTCCAATTTCGATTCCCAAATGCGAACGAAACCCCCCAAATTTTTAAGTGCTGCGTGCTTAATAACTTGCAAGTAAATCCTAGTTAATATAGATAAGTATACTTACTTAATAGTAGGCAAAATTCTTGCATGAAATAGGTCTATGATATAGTGTTATGGATCCCTTATTCATGCTAACGCACCTCACTTCACTTTACATCACTGTCACTCCAAATAGTGAGGTGACTTAATATATCAAAATGTCATAAACTCGATTTATGTAAAAAAATTTCTAATAATTATTGATTTCCCTAATACTCGTAAATTTAAGATTTTCAAAGCTGGAGACTAGGGGGGTCGCTGGTCTATGCCATCACTAGGGATGGGGTGTTGATGCATTGAGTTTTTCTTTAATTATCATCTTGTGATTGTGATAAAGGATGAAATCACCCTCCAGAATCTTACATACTTGACACGCATGCTTTCGCTTACAAATACTGTGAATTGTAATAAATGATGAAATTAAATCACCCCCTAGAATTTTAGATGTTTGTTCTCGCTTCTAAATATTATTATATTTATTTAACCATTTATGGATTAATTATATTGGTGTTGAATTATAGTAATACCAGAAGACCTGTATATTAATCCCACCATTGAGTCATTTATAATCTTATTTTAAAAATGAGTAGGAAATACTATTCATAATATATTCACATGCACTGCTTAACAATTTAAAAATTAAAAGAAAACAAATGGAGATATCGAACATGTCCTCACACTGCCAGGTTGAGATGATGACGTTACCGAGCACAAGTGTTGTAAAATGGTTCCAGTCAATTACATATGAACTAGAAAAGATGCAATTAAAAAATAAAAATAAAAAAGTCAACGCCACCTTTCAATTAAGAACTTGTTATGCCGGCATGCAAAGCAGCAAAAGCAAGTTGATTAGCGATTAAGAGCAGGGTTAATTGCAAAAGACACCCTTGAACTATGTTTAGTTTGCAAAATACCCCCCTGAACTATCAATTTCGCGATTAACCACCTGACTTTTAATTTTTTGCAAATTACCTTAATTATTTTCGTAGTGTCGAAACTAAATGCACATAAAGACGTTAATAGTCCATAAGTGAACTTTAGCTCAAAAAAAAACCCTTTTCCCCTCAATCAATATACATGAGCATGGATTGTTAACATTTTTCTGTACGTTCAATTTTACTAGACTATCTATTTTTTATGACTTTGATCATATGTTCGAGTCATCAAAGGAATAAGTAGAGATCGATAGTGGATCCTCTTCATTTAAGAAAAAAAAAATACATTTAATTTCACTACAAGTGAGATAATTGGAGCACTTTACAAAAAATTGAAAGTTGAAAGTAATTAATCATTGAAATTGATAGTTCCGGACATTTTGCAATCATTACATGGTTCAATGGGATATTTTGTAATTTACCCTACATAATGTTGAGAAAATAACCTTAATAGTCTCTCACATTTCACCTTTGTACTTTTTTAGTCCCTCACATTTGAAATAATATATTTTAGTCCCTCACAAATTCAAAACGCATTATTTTGGTCCCTCAACACAATTACAGGTATATTTTAGTCTGAAATACTCACATGCGTATCGAATGTTATATTTTTCATAGATACATGAAAATTGGCAACAGACAAATTTTAAATATTAAACTATACATTTAAAACCTCTTCCACCCCTATTTTAAAATTCTCACCTACCATCATTGCCTCTATTTCCTTCCCTCGCCGCTTTTGCTTCGCCGCCCCTACTCCAAACAAGCCCAATCCTCTTCTTTGTTTTGGATAATTTAGCATTTAAAATTATATATTGTCAATTTTGCACTCAAATATGTTACATTCGATACGCATGTGAGTATTTCAAGTCAAAGTACGTTCGTATTTGTGTCGAGAGACTAAAATGGTATGTTTTGCATTTGTGAGAGATTAAAATGCATCATTTTAAATGTGAGGATTAAAAAATACAAATATAAAATATGAGAGATTATAAAAATCATTTTCCCGATAATGTTAAATAAACTCACACTAATAAAGCTAGAAACTCATATAACCTATATTTTCGCGTAACCTCAACCTTTATTGCTTTAGTACTAGACTAAGGAATGGACAAAATTGTTTGGCATGAGACATATGGTAAATTGTTTTGACTCGAATAACAAAAACAAGTCTATTTATTTCATTTGTCCTTTATTATAATCATAATATACAAATTTAATATTTATTAAATGTACAAAATACCCAAAAACTGTTGTAAACGGAAATCCCTATTGTGCCCCTTTGGTTCATATAGGAATATGCCTGAGGCAAGGGTATTTCCAGTCATTTAACAGCATGCTTTCTCAGATTAATTCCAGCCTTCACCCAATAGTGCTGTATTCAAACATTTCCAGCCAAAATAAATACCTTGGCGCTTCCTTATATTTTCCAAAATAATAATAATAATAATAATAATAACTGCATAAAACATAGTAAGACATTTTCATAAACACTCGTTCTTTTATGGTTACATGTTTCTATTCAATATTCAGTCTCCCATTTATGCATGCTGGAATTCAGCATTCAAAATTTGGCAGCAAATTTTCATCTGGGCTCAAATCTAAACAAATAATTTTCTGCCTGTTCAATTGGTAATCCCTTTTTTACTTTGTTTTAGTATGTGTTGTTTTGTGTGTGAAATTCAAGAATGCTTATGGGTTCTTTTTTCTTTCCGTATCTTTTGTAGCTGCAAAATTCAGCTGAAATTTTGTGAATTCTGCGTGCTTCAGTTGAGTTTGATTTTTCTTGTTTTAGGTTCTTGATTCTGTTAATTTTAAGGCTTTTTGGGATATATTAGAAGAGGATTTTAGGCTCAGTTTTTTCGTCTTAGTTGCATAAAAGTGCCTTAAAAAAAAGTCTTAGTTGCATAAACATTTTTTCTTGAATTCACGTCTTTTTGATTGAGTTTGTTGTCAAAGTTTTCAACTTTCTGTTACTCTTTTCATTAATTTGAGTTGATGTGTCCTGCATTGATCTTCTTTTAAGAGAATATTTCAACTTTTTGTTTGGAAAAAGACGTTTGATGATGCAATTTATGAGGCCTATTGTATTAGAAGATGATCTTAATGATCAGAATTTTGGAGGAGTTCCATTGCATATTAAGAAATGTATTTCAATGTGGTATACGGAAGGATTATTGGTCTGTTTTTTCTTGAAATTCTATAGGAGAATGAATATCGGAAGCTAAATTCAAGTTGGTAATTCGTAAAATTGTCCCTCAAGCTTCAAGGGTGAAGTAGAAGATTGGTTTGTCTAAAGTCAAAGATTTGATTTTGGGCTTATCCGAGGTGAAGGCAGTAGTGTTTTATAGGAATCATGTACTCTTTCCTGAAATGGAGCTCATGGTCCTTGGTTGCTGTCATTGCTACAGTTGTGACCTTAGTGTCAGTTGTTCATATATTTCTGTCTCCTGAAGGTCCTCCTTCAGATGATTTTGGTGCAAGGCAGGTTGAGATTCTTGAGAGCTCGTCTATTCAAGTAAATGGATCTAGAGAAGAAGACAAGAAAATTTTCCCTAATAATAGGTCAGATGATAATAATAAGCTTGTGAGTGGTTCAATTGAAGGAAATAAGCAAGTAAATGAATCAGTTGAACAAGTAAAAGAACGATGAGAATCAAAAGCAATGGACAATGGTTGATTTAAGCGTCCAATATCCAGCTGATTCACAAAATGCTGTTGTCTACCGTGGTGCTCCTTGGAAGGCAGAAATTGGGAGGTGGCTATCTGATTGTGACTCAAATACTGCTGCAGTCAAAATTGTTGAGGTACTATGCATTTGTGGCTGTCAAGGATGTCTTGAACTGTCTTCTTTGCTGGACACTTGACATCCTATTTGACTTTTGAATAGATACGAGTGTTTTGTTTTGCAGTTTTAAATCTTTTAATATTTTTATTTCTGATTTCAACAAACCTGAATATGCATTAGGCATCAAAATAGTTGCACCGTCAATCTAAATTTTTGTACCGGTAAAAAGTTGTATTGTTTTCAGATTTTAAATCCAAATTTGTCTTACCTCTCCTTACTGGTTTATCTTGCTTATATAACACAATATTTTTGGCATCAGGAAATTGGTGGCATGAGCTGCAAAAATGATTGCAGTGGACACCCAAATAGGCATTTGCAATCGGCAGCTGGGTCAATGTCGCTGCTTCCATGGATTTAGTGGTAAGTCTTGATTAACCTATTCTTTATGTGTGACACAATTGTCCCTCTGGCTGATGCATATCTATTCCGGATGGACTCAAACTCTTCTGCGAAAAAAAAAAAAAAAAAAAAAAAAACAAAAAGAATTATTCTGCTCTTATATTAACTTGATATCCACTTGACCTAAATCTTAAATGAGCCCATCTTCATAATCATGTGAGGTGGTGTGTCCTTTTGCATGATAACCATCAACTTGTACTTGCAGGCAGGTATAACTAATCAAGAAACATGTAAAATATTGAGTATTTCAAACTAGAAAAATAAGAACAAAGTTTACGTTGAAACTTGTTTTTCTTGAGCTTGTATATGTAATTTTGACATATTACTTGTGGTTAGATGTAAAACAAGTCTTCCTCACGGAGTTCTGCTTGTTTTCTGCTCTATAAGTGTAAAAAGAAATGTTATTTGTCTCTATGTTTACAGTATTGAATACCCTGCTCTATATGAAACTTTTGTTTTCTCATCATTGGCTGGTCAACACTTACTCCTCTTCTGATTAAGTTTGGAAATGTAGCCTTTCCCGCGCCCATTTGGGTTTAGTTTTCTCTTGTAGTTCATAACATGATTTTCCAGTAAAATTTTAAAATATAATCGGATACTTCTAGTAGCGTCTTCCCCTCTTTTAATACATTGACAGTGATTTGGATAGACCACAATTCATGATAGCATGTTACTTCCTGTTTTAGCAGTCGTCCAACATATATGTGATATGATGTCTATGGATGACAGGGGAAGGATGCTCCCAAAGACTGCAACTAAATTGCAATTACTCTGGATCAAAAGAGGATCCATACGGGCGATGGGTTGTCTCAATTTGCTCAGCTCATTGTGATACAACAAGAGCAATGTGTTTTTGTGGAGAAGGCACAAAATATCCAAATCGTCCTGTTGCAGAGGGATGCGGGTTTGTGATATTTTAAGTAAGCATAAGCATATTCTTGATATATCCGTATTCTTTGGCCTTCTCATAATTTTTCTGATTTAGGAATCTTGTGTATTAGCTCAGCCCACCTTCTGAACCTGGAGGTCCTTCTCTAGCTGATTGGACAAAAGCTGATGTTGACATTTTCACAACAAATGGAAGTAGACGAGGATGGTGTAATGTGGATCCGAAGGAGGCTTATGAAGGTAAAGTGCATTTCAAGGAAGAATGTGATTGCAAGTATGATGGTCTCTGGGGCCGATTCTGTGAGGTGCCTGTGCTAAGTGCTTGTATTAATCAACAGTCATGGGTAAGCATGCCGTGGTGGATTTTGTCAGGTAAAACTAATGATCATTATTTATTTTCTCTCTTACTTATTCAAATTCTGACTCAAAATGTAGCCTTTAAATGCTTACTGTTTGAGCTGCAAAAGAACCTGCACTGTCCTGCCTAAGAAATTTATCTAGATAGTACTGAATATTATTGAACTGGTAAGCCATGTATATACTTTATACTAAAAGAAATAGTATGTTCTTAAGTTTCGTACATTGGGAAACCCATTATAAAGATGAAATTTAACTAAAAACTGAAACCAAAATGTTTATTCTGCCAAGATCCTCACATTACTGATGTATGGAAAATCTACTTCTGTACTTTCAACTGATTGTTATCCTTTTGCAAAACTTATTCAAATTATAAGCTACAAAACACTACATCTCTTTTCCTCACATTACATATATTGTGTACTTTATGTGGAAACGAGTGTCTGATATGCTTGCAGTTTTTGCCCTTACCTATCTCTTTGGTCCACTGGTTGTTTGTTCTGCAGTGTGACAAAGGATGGTATGGGGCAGATTGCAGTATTCCTTCTGTTTTATCCTCCATTACAGAATGGCCCAAGTGGCTTCAACCAGCTCAAGTCAATGTTCCAGATAATAATAAGCAAACTGGAAAAATAGACAATTATAATGCTGTATTGGAAAGGAAAAGGCCTCTCTTCACTCATATATGTTTATGATTTGCCACCAGAATTTAACAGTCTCCTTTTGGAGGTCAGTATGCATATTACTAACCATTTTTATCATTTCCTCTCTAGAGGGAAACATTTTATGTTCCTGTTTACTGTATTGTGCATTGCAGGGTAGGCATTTCAACTTCGAGTGCGTTAACAGAATCTATGATCCTAGAAATGCTACAATATGGACCGATCATCTTTATGGTGCACAGGTATTCCTCGAAGTGTATGAAACCATTTAAAGACGGATGTTATATTGTGCATGTAATGACATTATTCTGTCACTTGCGCTTGTCTTATTTTAGATGGCAATGTATGAAAGTATGTTGGCCAGTCCTCACCGAACATTGAATGGCGAAGAAGCAGATTACTTTTTTGTTCCGGTTCTTGATTCATGTATAATAACTCGTGCTGACGATGCCCCCCATTTTAGTATGCAGGTACATGCAGTAAAATTTCCCTTATATAGAGTATACACCACTTAATGCTGTTCTTGTAGCATATATGTCTCTTCTCCTTGTCAGACTTACTCTATTGCTTCCTATTCGTGCTCTATCCTTGAGGTTGTCACTGGGATAAATTTGAAATTGAGATTTTATCCATTGACTTTCTCAACTCATGTTTTAGTCACTATTTTTGGTTTCTCTTTAGAACTTCAAATATCCCGTCTCAACTAGGACTTTCCTATGTTTTATACCATCTTAGTTTGGCTTTTGAATACTTCGTCTACAAATTTATCTAAAGGGTAAATTTTGTTAGTCAAACTCTGTGGCTGAATGTACATTATTCTTTCTCCTCTTTAATCTCTTTATACCTGTGGTATCCTTACACTGGCATGTGTATATGAAAATATTGCTCTTGATATATCCAGGACGTGGGTGTAAGTGGAAAGTCTTGACGTTTTGACCATTGAGTAGATGTTACCTCTTGTTCGCAAGTGCATTTTAATGGTCTAGGCCTCTGGCGAACTATGTAGTGTAAAGATTGATAAGAGACCTGTCACCAATGTCTCTCTCTCTCGAGAAGCTTGTCTCTAGAATCTTCAAGATGCAATTAAATTGTGTTTGTAAGCTTTGCAATGTGGTAAAACAAAGATGCCAATTTTCCTTCTCCAACTGACATAGCATGCCTATAAATAGGCTTTAGGAGTTCATTCGAAACCCAAGGGTAAGTGTCTTGCTTCCTTAGTGTTCTGAAGTCTTAGTGTAATTATAGCTTGTGTCCCGCGGCTTGTAGTTTGTCTTTAGTTTATAGTGGTTGAATATCCAAGTTTACTTTGGGTGTTATGTTGTTTTATTTATTTGGGTCTACCACTTGAGAAATCCAAGAAAAAGATGTATGCAACAAATACTTCTGCCTTTCTATCTTTTTCTTACATGGAGTCCTATTGTTTGTGCAAATTATTAATCTCTAATAATCTTCTTGAAAAACATGAATTGATGATATAATGATATGCCATTGATTCCAGGATAATTCTGGCTTGAGGAGTTCTTTTACTCTGGAATCTTTCTATAAGAAGGCACATGATCACATAATTGCTCAGTATCCTTACTGGAACCGCTCATCTGGAAGAGATCACATATGGGTACTGTACCATTTAACCCTTTTTATCCATCGTCAGTCTGGAGCATCATTGACAGAGTTCTATTTCTCTTCCTGGTTCCTTATTTTGGATTGACATGTTATAGTGACCATGCTAATAATGCAATGTTCATGTCTCGAGCCAGTCCTTTATGTGGGATGAAGGTGCTTGCTATGCCCCAAAAGAAATATGGAACAGCATGATGCTGGTCCACTGGGGGAATACGAATTCAAAGCATAACCATTCAACAACAGCATATGGGGGTGATAACTGGGATACCATTTCTTCGGAAAGAAGGGGAGATCATCCATGCTTTGACCCAGATAAAGATCTTGTACTTCCTGCTTGGAAACAACCTGATGGAAATTTCCTGAAATCAAAACTTTGGTCCTGGTAATCTTATCGATCAATTCACATAAGACTACTATTTTCGTCCT
The DNA here is from genome assembly GCA_025175665.1 of Cinchona pubescens. Classification (NCBI taxonomy): domain Eukaryota; kingdom Viridiplantae; phylum Streptophyta; class Magnoliopsida; order Gentianales; family Rubiaceae; genus Cinchona; species Cinchona pubescens. The sequence goes on from JANKKI010000249.1 coordinate 1,830,502, forward strand.
GGGATTTAAATTACAGCTCAAGTGCTTCGATGCATTGATTTTTCAGTCCAGTTCATGCTTACATATCAAATGCAGGCCTCGTGAGAAGCGGAAGACTCTCTTCTACTTTAATGGAAACCTAGGGCCTGCTTACAAAAATGGAAGACCAGAAGATACGTAAGTCAACTGAAAGTTCTCGATTAGAAAGTTAAAAATTTATCTGAAATGTTTTTCAAAGATCTCCATTCTGATGTTCCGGCACATCAGTATATAAGAGTGTCATTTTAAGTCGGTTTAGATACTCCTGTTTCTGAAGATTCAAATACCATATAAACTCTGAATTTCAGGTATAGCATAGGTATTAGGCAGAAAGTGGCAGCAGAGTTTGGATCAAGCCCTAACAAGAAAGGCAAACTTGGGAAACAGCACACAAAACAAGTGGTGGTGAGCCCTCTACGTACTGAACATTATCGAAAGGAACTGGCTAGTTCTCTTTTTTGTGGGGTTATGCCTGCCAGAGATGGGTGGAGCGGCAGGATGGAAGATAGTATTTTTCATGGGTGCATTCCCGTGATCATTCAGGTTGTGTTATGTAGTTTTTGTTTCTTTGATGAAAAAGGAGATTATGGAAATGAGCAATTGTAACTGTAAAACTCATCCTACGCCATCAAATTCCAAATGATTATGAAATTTAACTTACAACATTGTGGCAAAATGTGCAGCTCAGATACTCTTTTTCAACTAGATATTTTCAGTTTGAAAGTGTATACCGCAATACAGACTAACTCTTAACAAGTTATTTGCTTCTCTTTCCATATTTTCAGGATGGGATTTACCTGCCATATGAGAACGTTCTAAACTACGAAAATTTTGCTGTTCGGATACAAGAAGATGAAATCCCGAACTTGATTAGCATTCTCAGGGTAATAGCTTGTTTCTTGATGCAAAAGAGGGAATGTATCCACATTTTCCAATTAAAAGGTTACTGAAATTGAATTATTGGCTCTTCGAATTTCTATCTTAGGGATTCAATGGGACAGAAATAGAATTCAAATTGGCGAATGTAAGGAAGATATGGCAGAGGTTCTTGTATCGTGATTCTATTCTTCTGGAAGCCGAGAGACAAAAAATTGCTCTTGGGGTTGTGGATGAGTGGGCTATTGAGTTCTCCAAATTACTTGAGGATGATGTGTTTGCCACATTCATACAGGTATATCACTTGAAGGCTATCTGCTGTATCCTTCTCCTACTTGAGTCCAACATTTAAATTATGCACGTAATGGATTTGATATAGCATCTGCATGTCGGCATATTGAGGATTTTGATGCCGGCCTAATAAATTTAAATCTAAAGGAATTCCCTAGATTAGATAGATTCAGAGGAGGGGCTTAGCTGCTTGCCTGAGTTCTGATTTCAAGATGGGGCATAAGATCAACCATATTGTTCCAAATTTAAGTAGAAGGTGACAATACACACGACAGTGCAAATGATAGTTGAAGCAGAAAAGATTCTATAGTGAAAGGGAAAAAGATGCCTCGAGGCATGAAAAACTCATAGTTAACAATGATTTTTCTTCTTGAAAAGGTGTTGCAAATCATGATGTAGAGTTCTTTGTTAATATCATTTCTACAAGGGTAACCACACAAACACTAGAGATTTTGTCTTTGCCAGGCTGATTATTAGTTCTATTTTCATTATCATTACCTATATCCCCCTTTGCTTTCACCGTTCCAAAGCTCTTAGTTGATAATATTCACTGATCTTTTTACTTGATAAGGTATTGCACTACAAGTTACACAATGACCCTTGGAGACGGGAGCTAGATCATCTGAAAAAGGAGTATGGATTACCCAGAGAATGCCGGATAGGGTCATAACAAAGGATATGTGGATATAACTGTAAAAGTTTATGACACAAAAGTAGCAGCTAGATGTTCTTACCATAGCTTGGAGAATGATATATATATATATATACCGGTGATTTAACCACCACTACGTAGCTTGATGAAGCGTTCCATCACATCATCTAAAACTTGCATTTTCCATGCAAAATAGAAAATGAGTGATTTTTCTATAATTTTCTGATGTTTGGTTAGCACTTTAAAAATATTTTCCAAATTGTATTTTTCTGTGTTTGGTTGAAATATGAAAATATTTTCTTGCCTTAAATTGTTATCCCAATGGAAATTAAGCTAACTTTTTCAAAATTAAGTAATTCTTGTTTATTTCTTTTGCCATCTAGAGCTATATTTTTCATTGGAATTAACTATCGTCCTGGTGTTTGAATAAGATCTAATTACAAATTAACCCAATTATTTAGAAGAAAAATTAGAACCTACAAATTACTTTTCAAAAATAGCCCAACTCTTCTTCTATAGTACTTTTTCTTCTAAACTTGTTTACTTTTTTATAAATAACGAAATAAGAAATATAAATACTGAAGGACAAAAACAGTACAAACAAATAACTTTTCTTCTTTTTTTTTTAATGATGAAAATGAAAGAGTAAGTGAGGGTTTTCACCCCAATTAGAATAACATCAACAAAACATAGGATAAATTAAAAGACATCAACTATCAAGCTTTTAAAATGGATAAGGAAACTCTTATTCTATTATAAAGGTTTTTCTGATTCTGCTCCACTGCATTCCATCCAACAATTATATCACAAATCTCTTTCATCACCAAGGACATGATAGTTTTAGGAGTAGGTAAAAAATCTATCTATACACATAGTAGTTTCGGGCTCCACAAAGAAATTAATTTGGCTAAACTATAGTTAGCATTCCATCAAAATTTATCGAGTCTCAACTAAAATAATATTTTCAACAGCAGATGATGTATCCATTTTGAGTATTAAAAATCAGTAATTAATAATCGAAATAACATTTTAAAAAGAATATAGAAAGCTTGTAACTATCTGGACTGCAATGTACCCCCACATTATAAATAAATGTACTACATCAGCCATCAAGAATTCATGATGCCCTTTCTCTGCCTTTTACCATCCATGTAATACATGTCAAAATCATAATTACAAAAATGTTCTAACAGAGTACAAGAATGATAAAAACAAAAATTCTTCCTAAGAACCTGAGCTAGAGAACTGGTGTATGAATTGACATTCACCCTTACCTAATAATGTTTTGATTGATGGCAATCTGGACAGCAAGGAATCCATAATTAATTCAATTCAAATAACTTTGTGGTATAAAGAAAAAATTGTTGCAGAAATATGAAAGAAATATAAAATAGAAAAGAAGTTATAATTGGGCTTATTTGAAGCAGAGGAATAAAGAAAATTAAAGAAGAAGATAACAGTCAAGAATATAGCAGTCATCAAGGCTTGGAAGCTAATGGCATCGTTTCAGCACTACTTTAGCTTTTAGACCATTTTTAGGTGAAAAAATGGTATGATGGTCTCTCATTCAGTCTCTTTTTAAAAGGTTAAAAAAAAATTTTAAAAAATTTCCCATCACCTTTTATTTTCTTAATTTGATTTATTTAAAAAGTTAAAATTTGTATAACTAACGAAAATGGCAAATAACTATATATTAATTTTGGTTCTAAAAGTAATCTGTACATAATCTATACTATAATAGTTTATAAATAATGCAAATTAAATTTTTAAACATGCATAAAGTGTGCCTTGCCTTTTATCACTAGTATATATAATGCAACTGCAAAGCTTTAGCCTTATGAAGTGTGACAATTGTGCAACATTGTCCTTTTTGTATCCGAAACCTCATATGTCGTGACAAAATGTAATGTTGGAGTCGTTAACTTTGTGGTTGATATAAGAAAAGGCACATTTTATTACTTTTTTTTTATAGTACTTTATTATTATTATTTTATCCATGAAAGGACTTTGACTCTTAAAAATAAGAGGGACAAACATTAAAAGGAAATTGGATAAAGGAAAATACTTAAGTATATCTGATTTATGACTCCATTTGTAGATTTTATAGTGTGGATTAAATGTTATGAAATTTATGATATCAGTTAATGTAAACAAAATTTTATAAAATTTAATTTTTACCGCAAGATACAATCTCGTATAAATGTAGTTCAAGATCGAATCTATGATAGTATTTTCTTTGGATAAATGGTAAGTCATATTGGGAGGATGTATTGCCTACATAAATATTGCCAAAAAGGAAAACCAGAATATACAAGATCAGCATATTAGTAGGTTCAACCCTTTTTATCTTTTATATAAAAGAGAAAGAAAAATATTCTTATCCAACTTGTTGCATGCTTTTCTTGATTGCCATTCAACATAAAAAGAGATACTATCTTAAAATATTTTGGAAAAATGAATGGTCTAATATAAATTTAATTATGAAATTGCGGAGCTTATTTTTGTATCTTTGGAATTTTATTCGCATCTGTCAAATTATTTTGCAAATCTGTCTTCAAATGAAAATATAATTTCTAAGAATAAGATTTTCATTTTCAATTCACATATCCAAAGTACATACTATTGGGAATAAGAGAAAGAAAAACTTGAAAGAAATTTAAAAAAAAGAAGAAGGAAGTATACGATCATAATGTACTTGCTGGAAATACACAAGTGGGCAAGGCATCTACACGTGTGTAGTTTTAGACACTGCCTAATAGTTAGAAGAAATATTTAGCTAGACCCGATTTTTGATTGTATTGGTAGATCCTATGGTCAGAATTAAATCTTAAAAATATTACTTAAATCACCTGATGTCATAGATTTTCTAATATTTAATCCACACCACAAGACCTACAAATAAAGATAAAAAATCGAATTTACCTAAATATTTGCCAATAGTTAGAGTTGACGGTTAGATTTTCTACAAATAATAGATTAGTGCTATTTTTCTTTTTCTTTTTTTATCCAAATTTTACTCTTAAAATTTAAAAAAGAAATTTAAAATATATAAAAGAGAGAGTCTATCGGAACAAATGAGAGCTCACCCTTTATATATAGTATATAATACAGATAATGAAACAAGAAAAAGTTCTACTATACTCAAAATTGAAATAATATAAACTGTACAAGTATTTAAAACACAAGGAAGAATGGTTATTTAAAAGAGACACTAGAATTCCCTAATCTAGAGAATTCTATAGTCTCTTTTACGGAATCATTCCATTGATTTTAAAAATTTATACAGTATAAATTTTTTAAACACATAATGTTGTATCGGAATGATTATAAAGAGACAGTTGAATTTCCCAAAGAATCTAATGATACCTCTTTAAAATAATAAATGAATTCAAACAATTCTAATCACAGTTGTATTCATTATCAATTTGCAAAATTTAAAACTCAATAAATTTATAAACTATTTATCACATATGCAGAGTTTTAGATGAACTCGGCTTAGGTAAAATTCATCATTACTCCGTGGATATATCTGTCTAATTCTTAAACTCAATATCTAGAGAGGTTTTCTGGAATCATGTATCAATTTATCGAGTACATGGTACAAGTTTGCTGAGTTTTTAGGTCAGAATAGTAAATTAAATTTGTAATTTGTAATTTTTTTTTTTAAGAATAAAGAGAAAGAATATATTCCATTCATTTAAAGGCTAATTTTACTTTATCCCATTAAGGATTACTATTCACTTTAGTGTTTAATTTTATTTTAGACTAGATATAACGGTGTTATATTTCTTTAGCTAATATGACATTTTATTCTCAAAATTTCATAAAAAATTGTTGAATCACGTAATAAAATAAGAGAAAACGGGTGAATGAATAAGTGAAAATTTGAACAAAAAAAAATATAATAATATTTGTAGAATGATAATATTTTATTTAAACAAAATTATAAGAGTATTTTTATTAAAATAAACAGTAATATTAGATTGAATTTAATGAAAGAAATATAAGTGTCTAAGAGAATTAAAATAATAATAAACGTTAAACGGATAAAGTGACGTTAACCCCTCATTTAATTGTAAAATTATCTTCCAAAACCCCTTAACCCCTCCCTCTCTCTACCGTTTTTGGGTGCTAACTTATTAGCGTTATTATTCGTCCGATTCCCCACCCACCACCGTCGCCAACCCCCATCACCACATCCGCCGTCGCCGCCATGAACCTCTCATCCTCCTCTGCTCTGAGACTCGACAAGTAACCACCAACCCCATCTGCACCAGAGCAGCCGTATCAATTCCTTTCAACGGGTCCCAAGCTCACAGAGTAGCCTTTAGCGGGTCCCGCTACAAGAAAGTCATCAAAGTCAGCACCACCACCATCTGCTCCTCCGCAGCCAAGTCCATTGAAGCTTCGTTGGATGATAAGCAGCCGAAGAAGAAGGCGGCCGAGTCGGACTCGGTTGGGCTGAGTCGGATTGAGTCGCTGAGTCAAGTTTCAGGGGTGCTGGGTTGCCAGTGGGGTGATGAGGGGAAAGGAAAGCTGGTTGATATTTTAGCCAAGCATTTCGACGTCGTTGCTCGCTGTCAGGTACATTTTCTCTTTATTCTCTTTATTTTTTTTATTTTTTATTTTTTTTGGGTGCTGAAATTGGCTACATTTTTTCTTTATAATTTTTTGGTTAATCGAAATGTGGGTAATTAAACTTCTGATTTTTTTGTCCCGGATTGTTTAAATTAAATTAATGCTGAAACAAGAGCGAACTCGAAGAACTTGGGCTTATCAAGGCTTCCATAAGAGCTCGTACGAGGTTGGTTTCGTAAATTTTTTTTTATGAACTGAAACTCTGATAATATTTATACAAGTTACCAAGATTGGCATCTAATATAGTAACCTGGATGTATATAAGTTGCATTTGCTAATCAAGAACGAACCAAGCTACTAGATGATTAGAGTTAGTTCGAGGTTGGTTTGTGAATTTTTTTTATCGAACTGAAACCAGGACAGGATATGTATAAGTTAAAAAAATGGGCATATAATATAGCGACTCAGATGTAGAGAAGTTACATTTGTTTCTTTCGGGGAGTCTATGCTTACAGATTATGCTTTGGAGGATTATTTTCTGCCGTGCATCATTAGATAGTATGTGACATAAATATTTCTTGGTCTTGATCAATTATTGAATTCATAAAAATGATGCATTATGTAATCTAATGTCAGGGTGGAGCTAATGCTGGACACACTATCTATAATTCAGAAGGCAAAAAATTTGCCCTTAGAACACCTTGTTCCTTCGGGAATTCTTAACGAGGAGACCATGTGTGTGATTGGGAACGGTGTTGTGGTGCACCTTCCAGGACTCTTTAAAGAAATAGATGGTCTTGAGTCTAATGGAGTCTCTTGCAAAGGAAGGATCTTGGTTTCTGATCGTGCTCACTTGTTATTTGATTTTCATCAAGTTGTTGATGGACTCAGAGAAGCGGAGCTTGCCAAATCCTTTATTGGAACTACCCGAAGGGGCATTGGACCTTGCTATTCGAGCAAAGTTATCCGTAATGGTATAAGAGTAAGTGACTTGAGGTATATGGATACTTTTCCACAGAAGCTTGATCTTTTATTATCAGATGCAGCTTCAAGGTTCCAGGGTTTCAATTATGGCCCTGACATGCTCAGGGAAGAAGTTGAACTGTACAAGAGGTTTGCTGAGAGGTTGGAACCCTTCATTACTGATACTGTGTATTTCATGCATGAAGCTATCTCTCAAAAGAAGAAAATTTTGGTACCTGGAAGGTGGTCAGGCAACCATGTTAGACATTGACTTTGGAACTTATCCATTTGTAACTTCTTCCAGTCCTTCAGCCGGAGGTATTTGTACTGGTCTTGGAATTGCTCCTAAAGCAGTTGGTGATCTTGTCGGAGTGGTAAGGGGATTTTTAGTTTTTGTAACCTCAATGTTGTTTCTGCTATGATTTTCTTTTTCAAATTGTGATTCAAAATGACTATTACCAATTGGGGTGTTGCTCAAATTAAGAAACCTATTTTATGTGTAATAACAGATGCTGGAGCTTTTGAGCTGCTTTACTTTCATGTGAATACCAGTCAACCCCATTATATTTGAAATGGAATGTCATATTGCCCCCCACACCCTTCTTCTGACACTTAACCCTTCCAGTCAAATTAAGTCCTTTTTTTCTTTACAATACTAACCTCCCCCACGTATAACCCTTTGGGCACCAAACCCCTGCCCTCTAGCATAACATCAGCTCCCATCCTTTTTCCTCCTGCCCCTACTAAATCCCCCTCTGTGTTATCCCTCCTTTTGTTTCCCTGAGACTCCATCCCCCCCCCCCCCGGCGAAAACTTGGTCACATAACAGAACACGTCCTCGGAATGCACTACAAAAATTCGATAAACACACCACTCAGAGAAAAGAAAATATGCACTATCCAGTTTGACCTATAAATTTCAAAATAATTTGGAGATTGTCCCTGATTTACACTCTTTCTGATATCATTAATCATATTTTACAGAGTTTAGAGTGCTGCTATTATGCTATTGAAGTGAACTTTCTTAGTATAGGAAGTATTGTATTTTTTTATGCATATTTAAATGCTGGAGCTGTAATGCGCTCATATACGGCTCCATCAAGATGAGTTGTGCGTCTTTCTTCAATATTCTTTAGGTATACTGTGGTCTAACGGATGATAATATACTTCTTGAGGATTGGATTTGGGGAACACACTGACAGAGAGGTGTCTGAGTTTTGGAGGACAATGAAGGATAACCTTGCATCGCGTATGTATGTTGATTTTTTAAGGTGGAAGCTGGTTTGGAGTTCCCACCTTGCTTTACATGTCTTCCTACTGATCTTCAAGTGAAAATTATGGAGTCATTTCTTGGTGTAGATGTTGCAAAAGTGAGTTGTGTATCCCCGAATTGCGGTACATGTCAACAAGTAATGACCTCTAGAATAAGTGATGGCTGAAGCAACAGACTGGGGTGAAAGGGACTAAGTGCTTTCATCTGGGATAGGGAAAGGGAAGGGAAGGTAAGGGTGAAAGCGAGAAGTGCAGAGCTGGTGGAGATGCTTTGAGGGAAGAGGCATTGGAAATGGGAAGGTCGGGAGAGAGAGAGAGGTGGGAACTTTTGCCCAAAAAGAACTTTTACTGTGGCTGGAAGTTGGTTAAGTGTCGGAAAACATAATCACCCCCTCCCCTCCGCCCAAAACTGGCCACTGAAACCCTTTGCTTTACAAACGGTGCTGATTCTGAGACCTTTTTTTTATTTCTTTAGGAATTTTACCTATTTTGGGCATCTGCTAAAATTGAGAAAAAAAAATAAAAAAAAGCTGTGAGATACATATGTTCTTTATTCCTTCTACTTGTACAATCCATATTAATACCTTGTTTTCTGTCTTCACTAACATTTCAAATTTAGGTTAAAGCTTATACTACAAGAGTTGGTTCAGGCCCCTTCCCAACGGAAATCTTAGGGAAAGGGGGGGACCTTCTCAGGTTTGCTGGACAAGAATTTGGCACAACTACTGGGCGCCCTCGCCGTTGCGGCTGGCTTGACATCGTTGCACTCCAATACTGCTGTCAAATCAATGGATTTTCTTCTCTGAACCTCACTAAACTTGACGTTTTATCAGATCTACCTGAAATTCAGTTAGGTATTTCATACAGTCAAATTGATGGTACGCCAATTAAATCGTTCCCTGCAGATCTTCGTGTCTTAGAGCAAGTCAAGGTAAGCTTTCTCTTCTTCTTTCATGTTGACATGATTTCTTTGAGCCTAGCTTCTTCAGGGTCTTTAATGCAAATGAAGATCATAGGGTTATGTTGGCGCAGTCTGGATGTTAGAGAGTTCTTGCATCATACCTCCTAGTTAGCCGGCAGAAAAATGGAATTGATGTGAATACAGGAAGAGTTGGTACCCTAATAAAAGGATTTAAGATTAATTCCTCAATCTTTAATGTGTCTACACTTTTGCATGAGTTGCAGAGAAGAAAAGCATGCATTCAACTGTTAATACCATCTTTTCCCTGTTGGATGAATATTCTATGATCTTGACATTGTTGCAAAAATGGAGTTGTTTATGTTTCTGACTTTCTACAGCGCAACTTCCTTATTGGCCGTCACTTAGCATTCAGCATCTCAATACAAGATTATTTTTCATTGTCTTTTCCCATCTTCAGTTACTGAGTCTGATTTGTTAATTTCATGGACGTATAGGTGGAATATGAAGTTTTGCCAGGGTGGCAATGTGATATATCTTCTATCAGAAACTACTCAGAACTACCCAAGGCTGCGCGTCAATATGTTGAAAGTGGATAGAAGAACTCATGGGTGTACCCATCCATTACATTGGTATTGGGCCAGGACGTGATGCCCTCATATACAAATGAGTTTTTGAAGTTTTGCTTGGGTCTCCTTGGTAATATTCTGACTTTGTCAAGGACATGGCAGGATTAAGCCCCTTTGCTCGGGCCTAATTTTTTGTTTGCAAAGTTTATGAATTTGTTGACATGACTTTGTACTCTTCATCTATAGATGCTAATCTGATTATTGAGGTGCTGAATTCTTAATTGTGTCGAGCCCTTAAGTAAATTAAGTAGGTTGATATACTGTTTTGAAGGTGGGGATGCATGAGAATGCAAATTAGTACTGGTTGGTGTGGCTGCAGCTGATTGTGTATGAACAAGTGCCCTCACTTCCGGTGCTTGAATGATCATTAGTTTGAAAGTTCATTCTGTTTAGTCCAGTTAATTTTATTGCATTGCCTTTTTCTTTTTCTGCCAAAAAATGTCCCCTTAGGAATCTGGTCACCTTGGGGTTACTCTAATGGTCGTGTGAAACCTAATCTTTCTCTAGAAAATGTGCCTTTCGTTTGATAGACTAGTTTCTGAGTGTTGCATCAATTACGTATACTTTTTAGTGGATTGAATTGTAAACAAAATGATTAGAGATTGTAACTACGCGAAACTATATAGGGTGTTGATGGATTGGGTATCTAGTCCATTTGCTAATTAACTAATCCGATCCGATGGTACCGGTTCAGAAAAAATCGACCTGCTACTTGGTTCATGTGTTATGACTGGATATTTATTAAAAGTGGGTCGGATTATCAAATACTTGAGTCGGTTCATTTGTGATACTTTTGAGTTCTAAAAAAATAATTTTTTGACTAAAAATTACACAAATACCTGTGCAAATGGATTTCCATGAATATTAAGTTGTGCACTGTATATGAATCGAGTTGGCTACTCCTCACCAAACCTGTTACTGACCCTCAATACTAATTGGTTCAGATATCTTGGATGCCTCCTGGAAATAGTGCCCTTCAATGATCAATTTTTTGGCTTTCGGTAACTAGTTTTGGAAAGTTCCCTAATGTTGTCAGCTGTGATGACAAACTTATCCCATAACTTTCAAGGTTCATGTAAGATTTTGGAAAGTTTCCAATAACAATGTAGTACAAGCAAAAGGAAACTGAAAATCTAAATCCTAACTAATGTCGGAAAAGAAATACTCCTACAAGTTACATTTTAGAAAGTTTTCATAATTTCAGATAAGAATGTAAAAGAAAAAGAAAACAGAAGTCTATATAAAAGCTACATTACAACACTTCTCATCTCCATTCTCATTCTCATTCTCATTCTCATTCTCCAAAGCACAATTTTAGCCTATACAAAGCATACGTATTAGTAAGTAAATAGTAGTAATGGATGTTAGTTGTGGAGTCAATAATAGCTTGGATGATGAAGCTGTTGTCATTGATATTGATAGACTAATTGCTTCACCCTCTTTGCATCATGCTGTTGTTATTCATGATGATCATGCTCCTGTTAGCTTAAGAAAGCAGTCAAAAAGTGTTATCTTCTTTTGAAGTGCAGTCATCTAATCAAGAATCTCAAGAAGGGATAGGAAACTTGATAAAGATGTCGCTGATGGCTTCCTTTGGCATTTTCAATTTGGATGGGCTTTACAGCTTTCTTTACTAACTCCTTAAGTTCAGCTTTTAGGAATATCCCACAATGTAGCGCCGTTTATTTGGCTTTGCGGTCCTCTTTCTGGGATGTTCGTGCAACCCATGATTGGATACTATAGTGATAGATGCACCTCTCATTTCGGGCGTCGTTGGCCTTTTATTGCTGCGGGAGCGATTCTTATGGCAGTGGCTGTTGGACTCGTTGGTTTTATTGCGGATATTGGTCATATCTGTGGTGTGGTGATCTTCTTGGCCAATCTTCCCGAGCAATAGGTATCTTTATAGTTGGCTTTGCGATTCTTGACATTGCCAACAATATGCTACAAGGTCCGTGATGGCTGATCTATAAGGTGGCGATGCGCGCAACGATCAGCCACCTGACACGGATTTCATATGCGGGCTATTCTTTCTCCATGGCAGTAGGGAATGTTTTGGGTTATGCAGCCGGTTCTTTCAACAAACTTCACAAATTGTTCCCATTCGTGCAAACAAAAGCCTGTGATGTTTATTGGGCAAACCTGAAGAGTTGTTTTATGATCTCCATTGCTCTTTTGTCCACCCTAACCATATTGGCTTTGACCTTTGTACGTGAGATGGCATTCTCAAGAAAGGAACCTGGGGAGACTGATCAAGAACATGATGATAAGAAGATACCTTTCTTTGGGGAGATATTTGGTGCTATCAAGAACTTGCCCAAGTCCATGATGATCCTACTTCTTGTAACATGTTTGAATTGGATAGGTCGGTTCCCATTCATCTTATTCGACACTGATTGGATGGGGAGGAAGTTCATGGGGGGAAGTTGAAGATAAGTTGTATGACAAGGGAGTACATGCTGGTGCAATGGGGCTCTTGATTGATTCAGTTGTATTAGGCCTCAGCTCCCTTCAGTTTCAATTGAGCCCTTAGCTCGAAGAATTGGAGTGAAGAGATTGTGGGGTGGTGTTAACTTCATTCTTGCAGATTGCTGGCTTCCACTGTTCTGATAACCATGTTGGCAAAATCCACACACCAATCCAAAGGACTGCCAGCAAGGGGAATCCAGGGGCCATCAATAGGCGTGTTTATGGTTCTTGGAATTCCATTGGCGGTCACTTATAGTGTCCCTTTTGCTTTAGCATCAATATTCTCTACTGATTCTGGCTCAGGACAAGGTCTTTCACTAGGAGTCATGAATCTTGCCACTGTTTTACCGCAGATGATGGTGTCTCTTCTAAGTGGACCATTTGATGCCTTATTTGGTGGTGGCAACTTGCCAGCATTTGTTGTTGGGGCGATTACAGCAGCTATTAGTGGGATAATTGCACTAACTTATCTACCATCTCCACTGGCAGATGTTCCATCGCACAAGACACAGACGATTGCTGGATTCCATTGATGTTTTAGCTCATCCAATACCTCTTATTGGTTAAGCAGTACTCCATCATGCAGATTAGGCAAGAAGACTGAAGCTTCATCAAGCTATAAGCCAATTGAACAAATTCAGAATTCATGGCTTGTTTAAAGGGTATGGTTATTATCATTTCAAGATTGGAATGACCATTTTCTGCATTTTCAGGCATTGTTTAGCTGATGATGGTTGAATAATTCGTATGTATATATTGTGTAGGAAAGACAATTTATATCAGCTTCATTTGTACAGGATGTTATTCTAAATTAGCGAAATTCGTGATCATTTACATCTAAATTATATCAGTATTCATAGTTTATCGATATATTGTTAGTATAATTTAGGTTTTTAATGGCTACATAAACCCAGTAGATGAAAACAAAGGTTAAAAGTAGCTGCAGCTACAAATTTTAAACAACTTCACTAGGTTGAAGCAGCATGTATATGTACTTCGCTAATTCTGAATATTCCTCCTAGTACTATTAAATCTCTTTTGTTTTTCTCCTTTGTATAATGATATATGTTTTTTGCAAGTCACTTCTCAATTTCCTAATTCTTGAGTTTCAGTTTTGATCTATTTTTGCTATTCAATTTGTGAAGAATAGTTCCTGGCCACGGCTTATTACACCAGGCAGCCGTAACAAAACAGAAATTTGATTAATACAACCACAAGTTCTGAGTGCAGAACTGTTACTGTGCTTACTGTTCTTCATTCGATCATCAGACCGTTCCAAAGTACTCAGTTTTGTTCACAGGGAACATCTCTTTAATCAGATTTTTTAGAACTCAATATAATGTAAACTGATTTATCAAAGTCAGCAAATCCTAAACTTACAAGAATTGGGAGGATCAGGCATTTTGAGTAACAAGTTCAAGGAGGTCCTTAGATGCACGGAAGGGAACCACATTTTAATCTGTAATACTACTATTTTGTGTGTTTTGGTTGCTATTCATTTGGACACAGGAGGAATCATTCGAGAAGAATAGAACATTGCAACAGGAGATCGAAACCTCCGCCATTCCCTGGAGGAGAAAACTAAAACTAAGAATTTAAAACACAACAAACTTCATGCACCAAATAGAATATAGTGCTATCAGATAGTAATTTAACTTATTTTAGAGTACTAGTAACTTGACAAATAATCTGCTAACATTTAATGACCAATTATCGAACCAATTGGCTGGGGAAGGTCATTTAATATTTATCATCTGGCTTTGTGAACATAGATTGTACATATTATTCAATCACCAATAATGTAGGCAATGAAGATGTTAAACCTCATTTTGTAACTATTCCAGTAATGATACAGAAATGTACAATAACCAAGAGATGCTGGTTATCCATTTACCAAACACAATCAAAAGAATGGAAAAATACTTTGCATGTAAAAAGAAGAAGTGATGCACAACAGCAAATGAAAAACAAACTTCATTAGAAAGATTATCTAGAAATTTGAATAGTAAACAGAACATTCATCATTTCAAGATATGTAGGAGCATGGATTTTATATATTTCTATCATTGTATTTCATGAGCTTAGACGAACAAAAACTGCGATATCAAACTTTGTCAGCGAAACACATCTAGTTGGTTAAGATCTTTGAACATGAAGAACTAAAACTCCAAGATCAAATGGAATAGTAGCTCATTGTTGGTGATCCAAATACAGGGGATTTGGTGGAGCAGACTGATTGATTGTAGGGGTCTACTTCACCATCTGCTGTGCCTATTACGAATCCTGGGGCAGGCTTTTGTAGCAAAAGTAACAGTGACTCCACAACTTCAGACATTGTTGGACGAAATTCCCTCTCAGGCTGCAGATGTTTCAATTATACAAACAAACAGAATATAAATGTCGCATCCTTTTTATGCAAACTATTTAGAAATCTAATATGATGAAGCCAAACAATTCTCTATAATTTTCATAATTGTATAGAACACACAGGGATGTTAAGACTTTCTTCTAGTTTCAAGGAGGATGATGGCTGTACCGGATTAGGTTCAGCTATGACACTACCTGTTACAAATGTAAGAGGAATAAAAACAGATGCTGATCAGCCTCATCAGTTTTGCACATTTTTTTTTCAAAGCCTAAAAGAATTTGATGCGTCTTGTGTAGACGTACACAACATACCTGAACACAGAGGGAGACAATGTCAGCAAACCGAGAAAGATCCTGGGGAGAAATTGTTGTTTTAATGGCTGGATCAACCATATTTGCCAGGTAATCATTGTCATGAAGCCTGCTTGAAGACCATTTCACCAGGAACTGCTGTTCTGTTGGTTTTGAACTGCATCAACAAAACAAAAAATTCTCAGCAAATGCAGAACTGAATCCTAGAAAAATCAGTTCAATATTAGCGTCTTTACCTGTCAAAAGGTTGCTTTCCTGTTAAAAGTTCTAAAAGCAACACACCTAAGGCATAGACATCAGCCTTCATGTCGTAACTTCCAGCGTAAACATCTTCAGTTGCAATATAGCCACAATCAGCAATAGCCATTTCAGAGGCCTGTTTGCATACTCAATAGCAATTCACAAGAATTTGGAGCTCATTATTTGGCAAATTTTCATAATCAAATGTGAAGCGACATACCAAAGAGGAGGTGTTTGTAAAAGTAAATTATAAACTTAAAAACCTGAAACATACTCCATGATTGCTAAAAAAGCTGATTCTTGAAGAACGTACCTTGAGTTTAACGCTGTTGCTTGAGAGGGGTCTCAAGATAGCCAGGCCACAGTCACAAATACGAGGCCTTAGATTTTCATCAAGTAAGATGTTGGCAGCCTTTAAGTTGCTATGGGCGACTGGAGGTACGCAGGAGGAATGCAGGTAACTGAAAATTGCACAGACACGGATAAACTAAATAAGATAGTGGTAAGAGTCTAGTAACAATGAGCAACAAGTCTGTAATAATCTTATGGGTCAAGACATATATGACACCGATCTTGAGTTCTTACTTTACACCCCGAGCTACACCAAGAGCAATTCGTAGACGAAGGCCCAAAGATAGTGGTGTGTATCCTATAAGTACTGTGCAAAGCATCATCAAGTGATAAATTCCTGACATATTCATAGACGAGGAGATGCTTTCCATGCTCCATACAGTAGCCTAGGAGCGTTACAATGTTAGGGTGTCTCAATCTGGATGCATTCCTTACTACATTCAAGAATTGTTCTTCTTCATGGAGAGACAATTGTACAGTGCTAATGTTCTTCACAGCCAAAAACTAGCAAAGAGAAAAACAAAGGTTCAGCAAGTTCAGCATACGAGACTATGTCGGTTTTAGAAATCAAAGTTCAAGTTTTTACCTCCCCTTCAGCCAACTCTGCTCTATAAACAGAGCCAAGGGAACCATGTCCAAGAAGGTTTTCCTCACTGAAGCTGTTTGTAGCTAATTGAAGCTCTGCCAGTGTGTAGAGTTTTGCACTAATTGGGATTTTGCTCATCTTAGAGAAACTTCTTTTGGAGACTTTCATTGTTTTGGTATGAACAGGAGGCAAATGCCAAGATTTGATTCCTGGTGGGATTTGACCAGAGCTAACCACAGATAGGTGTGGGCTACACTCAGCAGCTGTAGAAGAAAACTCTGACCAAATGACACAAAAGAAGAAAAAGGAGGAAAAACACTGTCAGAGATCATGCATTTGTATAGTGTCAACAATATAGAATGAATAGCAGTTTCAATTGTACTGGTCAAATGAGCAAGCATCAGCCAGTGGAACTAATACGGTGTGACATTATGCAAAACAAAGATCATGGGATCAATAAAAACCATATAAGGCCATTCAATTCCTGAGACAATTTTGAGAACAGGATGGTCTTTTGTGATTCTACTAACCTTAAAGAAACTTGATCCATATCTAAACATTAGAAAGAACAGGAATGGAATGATTAGCACAATACAATTAATTTTCAAAGGAAAATGGATGATAGAATGAAACGAAATCCCTTTGCAAATTTAGAAAAGAAAATAAGAATCAATTGGATAAAACTGGACTAGTCTATTGCCAAGTATGGTTTGGATGGTGTGTGCTCGAATCACTAATGTCTATGTTTTGAGTATTTCTGACCTCTGTTTGTACTAAATGCAAGAGAATGCAGGGAATTACGACTACTCCCTATGCTCCTTATCTTTCCATTCTGAGATCGCCGAATGTGAACCACCAAAGCAAGCGCTGCACAGAATGCAAGTAGAGTGCCACCACCAACCAGAAAACCTATTTTACCTGAACTTCTTTTATGCCCTACTGCTTTGCGAGTAGGATAGTTTTCAATAGCACTGGATTCTTGAGTTGGTGGACTAGTTATATTCTGCTCATTTGACAAAACGTCTAAAGGATACTTCCAGGGTGGGTATGGGTAGTTTTCTCCACTATCAAACCTATTGCCACCAAACCTGAATGCAAAAGAAGAGGCAAATTAACCAGCCTAATCTTAACAAGGTGAATTAAGTAAAAGCAAAGTAACAAAGTTAAGGGATAAATTAACTTACCATAAGTTGTTTATACATTGAAATTTCTCTGGAATGACACCACACTAAAATGGTTGTCCTCAATATTCCTGTATTAGGTAGGAGAGTGAGAGGTGAACATAGAATTGGCCTCAACAGGCAGCTTCAAGAATATTATACAGAAAAACTCACAAATCTGAAAGTGGAAGGTTAGCTAGATATACAACAGATCCAGTAAATCCATTTCCCTGCAAATACCTACAATGGCACCTAATGTGACTTAGATATGTTGAAAACGGATGAGCTAGGAGATTCAGTGAGGTCAAACAAGACTCACAGTCTTGTAAGATTTGTCAGAGATCCAAAAGAACTAGGTAGATCTCCACTGAAGTTGTTGTATGACAAATCCCTGGCAAAAGAGATTGATGTTTTCAACAATGGAGATAAGTCAATGTACAAACAGCATTGAATCCTCATTTCCATGCCTAGAGAGTTTGCAGCTAATTCACAATAAACAAACAGAATGTCAGGTCTAAGAGTGATTTGATATTTCAGCGCAGTACTCTTACTAGCCATTGGAAGCCAAAATTAATTTTTAGAGAGAAAAACTGCCTCAAATTCTAATGGTTCATCAAAGCATCTCCAATCATTCATATTGATAAAGTTGCTAAAAATTGTATCCTGTTTATTCATTTCGATTCCAAGGACTAATCACCAAATTCAGGTAATTCTCATAGAAGTCGTGTTAAAATTAGCATGATGATTTTGAATAATGAAGTAAATTATCATTTTCACGTACTTAATAACAAATGCATGTAATTCTAAATCCAGGTTCATTAACTTCTTGATAATGAATAGTTTCCCATTAATCACTGTCTGACAAACAAAATGTGCTCCAGTTTGTGCTGTTCACGTTTCACATTGTACTACAGATGTAAGGAAAGAAAACACGAGTTTAAGAAATCATACATCTCTATCAGATTATCAAGTCCAGTAAAGACATCTCCCAATACTCCATATAATGCATTGTGGCTCAAATTCCTGAATTCATCAAAATTATTACTCAGGTGCCACATAACAAAATCATTTACGTTACCTGGTAAAGAGTCAAAGGACATGTTGCTCACAGATGCCGAAGATGTCTCATGTAACTCAAAGAGAAGGGAATGTTTTGATTGAAGTTGTTGCTTGCCAAATTCCTGCATTCACCAAAAACAGACAGTAAAAGATTTCGTTTAACAACATACATTGAAGTTACTC
Organism: Cinchona pubescens; assembly: GCA_025175665.1. Lineage (NCBI taxonomy): Eukaryota > Viridiplantae > Streptophyta > Magnoliopsida > Gentianales > Rubiaceae > Cinchona > Cinchona pubescens. The sequence continues at coordinate 1,849,426 of JANKKI010000249.1, forward strand.
TGCTTCAAGAATTCACCAACAAAGAAGGTAATCTTACAGGTGAGTGAGATTGATAGGTAACCCGAGTGGGATCTCACCCTGAATGTTATTTGAGCTAACATCCCTAATCAAGATAGCACATGATAGAAAATCAAAGACTAGTGTATGAAATCTAGTATATGTAGTGTGAGATGATAAAAAAGAACTAACTCAGAGTGGCTAGCTTACAGCTGCTTCAAGCTATTCAAGTTGAAGAGATCCAAACTAAGATTACCCGTAAGGTCCAATCCATTAAGTTTACTGCAGAAGGAGATAAAAAAGTAACTTAACCAGTCCTTAACCTATTGAAGTTAGCAGGTTAAATGCAAATATTTATGTGATTGAGATTATCCGAAAAGATACATGAAGATTACTGATGAACCAGTGCATGAAACTCCCTCCCATGAATCCTCACACGGATCACCACCTTCTGATCTCCACCTCTTCAACTGTGGTGGTCTATTCAGCGCATTATATAATGAACGAAGTACTTGAACTGCAAAATTAATGTACGCACGACTATATATCAATCCAGAGACCTTGAAGTTAATGTACTAACCTTATTGCCTAAATAAGGATATTTAACTATTTCTCAAAAACCAAATAAAAAAAAAAAAAAGAAAGGAAGAAAGAGAAAAACAACCATGTTATCAAAATTCGTTTGCTAATCACAAAGTTCTCTTCAATCAAGTAATAGACAGTTAAATTTATCTATCCATTTTCTGCATTAATGATTAATCTTTACTACAACTACAAAATGGCCTTCTTGTTAGCAGATTACAAAGTACCAAATTATCAAGATTCAAGAAACCCAATCAGCCATTATGATCTGTAATCAAATGAAGTACAAAAGAAGAGATCATCAAAATTTAGATTAAAGTACCATCAAGATCATCGGTTCGGGCCATGACATTCAAGGACAAAACTGTCGAGAAGAAAATCCCAATAAAACAGAACAGCATCCTCCACTGATTAGTCATCATTCTTTGCCAAATTAATCCCTTGGAAAATTAAGCAGAATTAATCAGAACCAACTTCAAGAAACATGAAGAAAATGAGAAATCAGACATTAATTAATATTAAACCAAGAAGTTTAGAGTAGTAAAGGGTTCAAGAAAAATCAAGAAGTACAGGATTTTTACTTGTAAAGAAAGAAATCTTTAACTCTAAAGATGGTATTTCATGAAGAGGGTATCAAAATTCTTGAGTTCTTGAGGTTTTTTTTTTTTTTTAACCTCACTCTGTGTGTGTGTCAGTTGAAGATTGTTGTACAGAGTAGCGGGAAAGGACGTTTACGGCGGTTAGTTAGTTTGTTAGTTTTAAGCTGAAGAGTTAACTACTTGGGCTTTTTTACTCGGCCCAGACCCAGGATGAAGCCCAATATACTCTTGTAGTATAAGTCCACTAGCTTATTAATTAAGCCAACCCATCAATCCGTCTCGATTATAGTATTCAATGGCAAATGACAAATGTAATTGCCACATCCAGAAGAAGTCAAATGACCAAAATGCCTTATCCTCATGAAAGCAGAATAGGAAGACTGGGGTAATTTAGTTATTTCATTACCTTTTTTTTATGGCAATAACAAGCCTTGCTGTCAGGGGCGGACCCAAGAATTGAATTTTGAGAGACAAAAACTATATATACATGTACTTGGGGAGACAGTTTTATAATTTTTGTAAAATTTTATAGGGTAAAGTCTAAATTTTTTTAAAAGGAGTTATTGAATTTTTTTTTAAAAAATCAAAAAAAATAATATGTTTTTGAAATTCTTAAGAAATAAAACTATATGAATACATATATAGGGAATACTTTTTTATATTCTCTAAAATTTTTAGAAAAACAAAATCTGGTATGACAATTTTTATAATAATAATTTAAAAAATTTTAAGAGAAAAAAAATATAATTTTAAAAATCTTAGGGCGGCCACCCCTCCCCCTATGGTCCGCCTGCTTGCTGCGGCAATATCCTTTACCTTTATATTTTGGATGACCTTTTGACCACAAAAAAAAAAAAAAATTTATTACCATAAGACCTTAATAAAATAAAATAAAAAAGGGAGTTTGAGACTTTGAGGGGTTTGGGGGAAAAAAAAATTAAATAAATCTTTTGAATATTTTCTTCGCTAAAGTACAATCAAATAGACCTAAAGGACACGATATCGTTTCTTTACTCTTTATGGCATTTTTAGAAGAATAATGATGTTGCCGGAGAAAAAAAAAAAGCGTCCGAGCCAAAAGGGAAGACTTAAAAGAATAATTATAAGAGTTTACCATTTATCTATTTTTATAAGTAACGATTCCTTCTATCTGATTATTATCATCGTTCCTTGGAGTTTAGGGTTGTTAAGAGAATAAGAGGGTCACCAAGAGCCGACATTAAGTGGGGAAGAATTTTTCGATAATTCGCAAGAATTTTTGTGGTAATTACATTAAACCTTGTTATTGGATAGGGTTAGAATTTAATTCAATGATGTTTACGGAGTTAGGATTCATATTTAAAACTCTTGATATGAGAATTATACTAACTCCTTTTATTAAGAATTTGTGAAGTATAGTGATAAAACAAAACAAAAAACAAAGAAGCCGACGCGTTATTGACGAAGCCATATTTTGATGGGAATTGACATTATGATTTGGCAGTAAACTTACTGTCAAATCAAGTTGATGATTAGAGATTAAAAAAAAAACAAAAAAAATATGATGCATGCCTCCGTTTGAGGAGGATTGTTTTTTCGCAGCAAAATTGCTGCCAATATAAATATATATATATATATAATTTGAGAAACATTTTAATGTTTATTTTATAGGATTTTAGGTTGTGATTGAACACAATTAAATTTTGTATAATTGTGTTATGGGTGACGAGGATTCGTTGGAACATCTAGTATTGTGTAACAGAATATTTGAGTTAAACATAGCATTTCGATTAGTCGTTGAGGTAAGGGGTTCTAATTCTCTTTCATATTTTCAAAAATTATTTTGTAAAACTCTTATTTGAAAATTATATTTACGTATTAAATCGGATCGAATATTGTTTACTTTTTTGTTTGATTATATAAAACTATTGTAAGTGACAATTTGACATGATAAATTACTTGTGTGATGCATGCTTGATATTTTGACTATGGTATTGTTTGGCTCTTGGCTATCTTTAGTAGAATTGGTGGGAGCTAGAGTATTGAGTCTTTGTATGGCCTTTTTTCCAACGAGTTATAGTAGTTGGACTTTGTTATGGTCCTTTTCCTAACAGGTTATAATAGTTAGGATTGGATATCCATCTTACCAACAAAATTATAGAGAATCCATGAGCCACTTGTTGATTATTGTATTGTGAAGGTACTTTTGTCATTGATTTTCTTTTGTTATTGTATTGCAATTATTTGCACACTTGATAATGCTTCCACTTACCTATATTAATAGGTAAATATCTTGTACGGTGATTCAATTGTGTATTTATACATATGTATGCAAGTTTGGAAATATATATAATATAACATACTTGAGAGTGCGGCGTGTTACGTCCTCGATAGATATAGGGGCGTGACAACTGTAACATCCCGGCTCAACAACTTTTGAGCGGAAGCAACGGGTTCAAAATGGTTAAACCAAGTTGTAAGTAGCTCACAACCTAAAGTGTTATAAACAATACAATATCCCCTCCCACTTTTAATGTGGGATGGAGCGTCACAATCACCCCTCCTTACGGTTTTGCGTCCTCGCAAAGCCCAAGTTGGGCCCAATAACAAATTACATACACTGGCCCAGTTTCACCCCGTGCAAAGAGAAAGTGGGATGGAGCGTCACAATCACCCCTCCTTACGATTTTGCGTCCTCGCAAAGCCCAAGTTGGGCCCAATAATAAATCACATACACTGGCCCAGTCTCACCCGTGCAAAGAGCTCACGAGATTCGCTCTGATACTAACTGTAATTACACCCCTGATCCTGGGCTGGCCCAACAACTTTTGAACGGAGACAACGGGTTCAAAATGTTTAAATCAAGCTGTAAGTAACTCACAATTCAAGGTGTTATAAACAATACAATATTCCCTCCCACTTTTAATGTGAGACAAGGCGTCAGAATTTTGTCCATCCAGAGTAAACTCGTCGATGTCGACTAATGATGGACAAATTTGTATACAAAGCCAAAATTTGCCCGGGCAATATCAGCCACTCCTCCGGAAGATCAGATCAGAAACGAAACAAGTCAATTCACAGTGAAATTTAGTTCAGTTGTTTTACTCAAAAAATAGTGTTGAACTTCTAGACTTCGTTGATGAAAATCTAAGAAAGTTGTGTATAAATGCACTCAACAAGTGAAACATGGTACCAATACGGACGAATTGATACGTAATTTGTGAGTTTTTTTTAGTAAATTTGGTAACTATGTGCTGAACTAAAAAAATAACAACTATAACAGTAATGAAGACAAATCCTGCAATTCGTAACTGTACTCTTATTTCAATTGGTACAGAAATTGATAACAAGAAAGATAATTCCCAAAGTCTTAGCCCACACAGAACAGAAATGACACTGCCAGATAGCAGGCAAGATGATAGCCAAGAAACTTAACAGCCACATGGCTTGATTTATCAAGCATACAAGTTCTTCAGAAACATGGGATGAGAACTTGAGGCTTCAAAGGGACCAGTGCATGTTCAGAAGGGAAGAGTCGTAACCCCGAGAATGTTCAAGCCCGAGGTATTCTCTTCCACTCTGTTGAGATGCATCAAAATTCCCAGAATACTGACTGCTAACAGGCTGTGAAAACTGACCTAATCCTAGATCAGGCGGAAGCTCGCAAGAACCGCCGTTAGTTTCACCGCCCTTGTACCCCCACAGGGGGCTTGATAAGTGATTGATGGCCTCACCATGGGAACCCGATGGTTGAACCATACCAAAGGGTGTTGTCCCATTGGCATTAATTAAGCAATTTACCCCTAGACTCGACCTTACAAGGGCTGGATTGGTTTTTTGAGCCTGGGGGATGAGTTGACAGAAGAGAGAGAGCACGACTGGAGTCCGAGACTCCAGCAAAACATTCTCCTGAGAAAATACCGGAACCTGCATAAGTGGTCCTAGCTGCTGATCCATCAAGTAGAAGCTCAGATGGAGGATTTTCAAGGTTGCTCTGCCATGGATGTTGAAGAAATTTTCCCGTGGCAGTGAGTTGATTGCACATTGCTTGCTCAGATGCTCTAGCATGTGGCCACGAATCCCTCCCAGTTGGACCTGGGTAAGTAGAGAAGTCCATCAAGAAGCTTCCAGCTCTGCTATTGGTTTCTGTCAATATGTGCATCATATATAGTTCAAGTCAATATACAAGGAAAACTAGAATTAGCATAGTATATTGCAAGTTTTCCACGGCAAGGAAGAAAACAAAATTAGAGAAATTAAGCAGGAATCTAACCAAAGAAAGATGAAGACAGAGTTACATAGCGAGTTGATAACGACCCAGGTGGTGGTCTTCCTCCGGCGCTCATTATGGCCTGCCAGGCGTCTGCGGCAACTTCTCTTTCCTTGATCAAATTCAGCCAATTGATGGAACCTAGAATTAGACTTCCAACTAGTTATTAATTTGCGAAATAATAAAAGCTGTGGAATACATTCAGAGCTGATATAAAGCATCATTTTGTTTTTTCTCCATGACATAAAACTGAAACATTTGAAAGCTTCAAGGTTGGATGCCCCAAGGATCACTTAGATTGACAGTGAATACACCAGAACACTAAGAAATACCAGTACTTGGCATTTACTTAATCTTTTCAAAAATTGAATTTTTTTATGGTTTACTGTATAAAATTACAACACAATATTAAGCAATTGCAAAACACAAACTATTACCATCATCACAGTTGTTCTCTTAATCCTGTTGTTCCACGTGGGAATCCTTGCTAAAACCAATCATCTATCTCCTTTCCGGAAAAAACTATAAATTAAATGAAGAATGTGTACATACTTTTATGGCAAGCTTCTTCCGATTTATGAACTAAAACTACATGATAAAGGATAGTATGACCATAGTCCGTCATGGATAATGGATAAGCCAAAAAACACATAGGAACTTGTAGTGCATGTTTCACCAAAAGAGTTTTCAACACTTAACACGAACCAATCAATTATGTAACAAGGTGTAGCACTTTTCTCCTTGTCAGCAAAGGTGGATTACTGCTAAACATCACCAAAATTGGTTTTGTGGGACAAGTATAAAATAACTGTAATGTATACTTAGGACACTAAGTACCATGCTTGTGGTGGATTTTTATGTTTAACAGGCTAAAGGAAAATGGATAAAGAGTTAGTTATGATCATGGATTAAGGAGAAGGCTTGCAGATTTTTCAGTAGTTGTTACCAAAGAAAAATGAAATTTTCATTTATTAGGTATTAGATACGAGTTTCAGATGCCAAAAAGTAGCTGAATTTTGGTTTAGGTGCAATACGGTAGTTTTCAGGCCAGAATTTGGTTGATTGCATATTGGCCTGTGAACTGTGCTACAACTTCAAGAATACTAAGACCTTACGAGAGAGACGAATAAAATAAGTTTCCTTCAATTAGATGAAGGAATCCTAGATAGAGCAAATATTGGACTTCCCTACTTCATCCGCAGAAATGTAATTGCAGACAAAAGAATTTAAAGAAGTGGTGAAGTACAACAATAACCAAGCCTCGCCCACTGCTACTACTAGGTACTTTTTATCCCTTCACATTCAAGTCAAGTATTGGGAAGATATCACAGACTACCAAACTAAAGATAATCATCTAAATTAATTAACACCACAACTACAATCCAAAGGTAATACTCTAATTATTTCGCAACCAAAGTTGCAAGTTAAGAAACTCCTCTTCTAGAAAAGCAAAGAAATGTTGAGGCCATAAGGTAGCTTGTAAAATCCCTCAATGGATTGATATATTTAAGTAGAGTTCTTATGTGCAAGTTTGGGCCCAAAGAAACTGGATTAAGCTTACTGCACCTCAACAAATTCAGTGGGTTTCTGTACTTTTCACACATAACAGGAAAAAATGGGTACTTAAACTGATTAATCTTCCCCGGTCTAAGCAAAACAATAAACTTCAATTTGGCAGCATCTTATCTATTTGAGGCATTTCTGGAATTCCCTTGCTTATATTCTTTCCTCAGCCTCCATATTGGCTTCATCAACTCTTAATCCAAGGTCTATTGTGTCTAATTTGATGGTTCAATATGTAGCGGATAGATTAAATGGTTGACCCTTGTTGCAACTATGAGACCTTGTGTTTGTCTCACAATCGAATAAGAAATTTGTTTCTGGAGTATAAAAGGTACATAGTGTGTTCAGAGAAAACCCATGATGGAAGGCAAGCTGTCTGACAAAGAAGCATTGCAAACCGATTTCGAGCAATCCATCAATTGTCATATGGGGAGCCATTTGACTTGTAGACTGCATGTACTCATGTATGACTGGAGAGTTAGCTGGTAAGAAGTGGTGATTGTGAAACTTCAATCATTTGTGACACACTGAAACAAGAAGTTGTTTTGGGATGACAAGTTTTGGAGATCCTCATAGTCAATGGGAAAATATCAATTTTGACAAGCAAAAAGAACAAATCAAGTTGCAAAAAGAGGCTCTTTGATTTGACTGGCACCATCATGGTGAGAAACATGAAATGAGCAATAAATTGCTTGATCAGGTCAATATGGTAAAGAGAATAGCTTTTTCTACCCTGTTCAGTACACCCTTGGCCTTCTAAACGCCACTATGAAGTGAGACTTAATAGTCTTTCCACTTAGGTAGATTGAAACTTTAAAGGCAGGCCTCCAAGAAAGTGATTGATCTTAGCTTAGAGCCTTATACAGTCACCTTACATGCATCATATTGCACAGAGACTAGTCTTATATACCAAAACAGATTCTCTTAAAGAGTACACCTTCCCCTTCTTAGACCCCCGCTATGAAGTGAGCCTTGTGTAATCCACTCTTATTTACTTGTAACAAAAATTTTAAAGACCCTGCTGATTTAGGGCATCAATGAAAGCTATTTATCTTAATTTTAAGCCATATACAGTCAAGTCACCTATACATACCCTATTGTGCAGAGATGCCTCAATGACAACCAATTACTTTTGATTTATTATAAGCAGTCACAGGGTTTTGAGAACCTCAATAAGGCATTATATTTATATACAGGCCTAGGCCCACCACTAGATATCTTCTATTAAAGAATCTCGCATCAGTACGTATTAAAGTCACAAGCATTAACAGTTCTCAAAATTAACGTGATTTGAGCACCATAATCTGCATACTGTTTGATTGCTAAGGGCCTGCACATTATATAAGAGCCCCAAAGATAATCAATTTAATCCTCATCATCCGAGTACCAACAATAAAAAGTTGACATGGGAAGCAGGTCAAAATTTCATTTGTCCACCAATTTGAAACTTGGTTAGGTTCTAGGAGACTTAGACACATATCCAGAGCTTAATGAAAACTGGTGAAGGCCTCTATATTGGGCAACTTCTGCAATCTGTTAAATTTTCCAAAGCACTTCTTATAGAAGAAACACTGTACTCATAGTACTGCATCTCTGTTGGAGTTTTACGCCTCAGTATTAATGACTTTAACTTCATGGCAGATGTTTTATCATGGTATTAGTGCAACAGTAACTTGACAGTCTACTTAGGTCATGAATTGTCTTCATGGCATTACAAATGTATGCCATGTACACACACACTCACAAGCAGCTTTCAACAAGTGACATAAAGCTCTTATAATCCATCAATAGCAAATAGGCAATAACGAACGCATGCCAATAATTATGTCTACCAGCCCATAACGTTTATATTTCTTTGTTTCTTACATGCAGAATCACTTGAGCACAAAACAAGGATCATCTACATCTTTCTTTGCCACAAGAATTGAAGATAGTTCATGAGATGTCCCTTAATATTTTTCTTCACACCTACGACCTACTTATTTACTCCCCTGCATAGTCATGAACCACAAATTGTAGACAACATGAGAGCTGTACATCATACGTGCATATGCATAGAAAGCCTTTGAGCCACTTCCCAATCATCATGCTAGGAGGTTCGCATTTTTTTTCCAGGTGTTATAGGACAGCTAAACAACCTATTTGAATGTTTAAACAGATCATGCCAACAATTTGACTCTTTGAACTGATCATGTGGATTCTGCAAAAGTATTTATCTTTATATTTAAGAGAGAGAGAGAGAGAGAGAGAGAGAGAGAGAGAAAATTAGTCTACGCTATGCAATCAATAATATAATTACCAAACCAAAGCTTTAATTTCATGCTCAATGCAACCTTAAATCAAGTATGGAAGAAGAATAGACTCAAATGATTTAATGACTAATTACCTTTTCTCGCTAGTCTTTGAGCAATAACTCCAGTGTCTAATATGAGAATCACTTAAACAACTATTTCTAATTAGGAAAAAAAATTTTGGGGCTGTAACTAGAAAACCATTTAGCAATACACAGCTTTTATTTGCGCGAACAAAGTCATGACTTTGAATCTCAAAGCAACATTTTGTTTTGCTACCAATATTAACACACCATCTCTTCTTTCAGGCAGTCAACCATATTTCGTCTATTTTCTCGTAGGACAATATACTCTTAATCATAAACTATTGCTCTAATGCGTTAAAATACAAAGAAACACTCAAATGGTTGACTATGGAATAAATTATAAGAATGCATCCAGGAATCAATTTCTGAATAAATTACACTAACTTATATCTGGTACATATTCCAATCCGTCCCAACCTGCAAAGTTTAACTGGCCTGACCACTTGCGTTGATTTCTAAATCATGCTACTAAGTATCAAAGTTTGGGAATTTCGAGGATACATCTCAATTCTCAAATTTGATAATTCATTATGGACTGAATACAAAAAGTGCATAACTATTTTCCACAAGTCTCTTTCCGTAAAGACCTTATACAAAGATAACCAATTAAAACACAAGAAACCTAAGTTTGATAAATTGGATGATGGGGAGATGATATTTACACACCGTTTTCATTATTCAGCAGATTTAGTTTAATTAATTTCTCACTCATTTCTAGCTTCTTACACACCCCTCGAGTGAACATTTTGAGCTTATAATTATTAACAGGGGTTTGCAAGAAGCTAAAAGGATTGTGTAAACATCATCACCCATGGATAAATTCATGTTTAAAATCAGCTAAAAAGCAGACATTGTAGAATTTTATATGTTGAGAGGGGGGGGACCAGACTAAGGCTGTAGTGGGGTTACTCCTAGAAAGAGTAGCTAGAGGAAACCACCCTGACTGAAAGCCCCCATCTAAACAAGATAAAACAATTACTACTACCAATCAAAATTCAAAGCAAGCAAATTAAATAACCTTCGACATTCACACTATCTGTACCTAACAAAACATAGCCAATTTGCGCATAATCTAATAAAACCAACAAACAAACCGGAAGAATTAGGGACACAAATTCCAATTCAAGATTACTAATCCACTAAATTAGAAGAAATGAATCACTAAATTCTTTACTACTTACTTCACAACTCAGTGTGAGTAACTCACATCAACAGTTGGATCCCAACTTTTTAGATGGATCCTAGATTATGGACAATCGAACGACTCCTTATTACAAATAACTACTCCATAATAAGTTGCTAAAAAAGAATAAAAAAGAAAAGAAAAAAAAAGTAGAAGCTGCTGGCTGAATAACTACCTACCTGCTACACTGCTGACAAAACCTCTGCTCAAGGCCAGCAACAATAACTTTAGGAGACTTGGAATGAGCACCACAAACTTTATGCCTTGAATAGTAAGGTTTTGCATCACTCAGATCTATTTTGCATCCTTCAACACGACATCTGGGAGGCTGGTGCTGCTGCTGCTGCTGGCTTCCTCCACCACCACCTGAAACATTAGTCGGTCTTCCTTTCTTATTAGCTGGAACTGGTGGAGGCCTTTCCGCTGGCTCAGACCCTCCAGCTGCAGCAGCTTCAAAGTAAATCTTCTGGCCAAATTTCAAGCCATTAAGGGAATCAGATGATGATGATGAGGAGGCTCAGAAGATGATGATGAAGTAGCCATTTTTAGCAGCCTAGGAGGAAGAACATCTTACTTTCTTTATTTATTTGTTTCTTTTTCTGGGGAGGGGTCAAATCAAGAAAATTACTATTACTATTACTATCTATAATAAGTCGAGAGACCGACTAACCAAGTTGGCAAGTAGTAGTGTCGCAGTAGCAGTAGTAGTAGTAGTGTGTGAATGTGAAGAAGTGACGAGAAAGAAAGAAAAGAGGTGTGCTCGTGTGTGTGTGTGTTTTTTTTTTTGGGCTTTCTGGTTCTTGGGAATGTGAGTGTAATTATATATGTTGTGTTGGTGTGTGAGTGTGTGTGTGATTGTTGAGTTTCAACCTTCAAGAGCAGGGAGGGGTTGTGGTAATGGAGGGAGAGGGATATTTTTAGTTTTAATTGGGGGATTTTTTTTTATTTTATTTTTTTTGTCAAAGGAACTAAGGCACCTAACAAAAAAAAAACTAAGGCAGATAAAAGTTTAATAGAACTAGACAGTAGCTCTTCATACTTTTGATTGGGGAATTTTAGTTTTACTATTCCGGATTTATTGTCACATTTTTTTTTTATTAATATATTCTTAGATGGATCGGATTCATATAATAGTGTATGAATTCATTGGTTTTGAATCAATCATATCACTCATTTTGGTGAGTGATGTGATTGATTCCGGACCAACAGGTCTATGACATAATATCATGGATTGGATCTATCCAAAAAAATTTCTTTCTTATAATATCAACTTTTAAATATTTAATACGTGTTTTAATATATAAATATATTACGTCCAAATATATAGTAGAACAGAAAATGTGTGTCCAATTCAACGAAGAGAAGTTTTAGTTGAATAATTTAATAGTCTTGTTTATAGTATATAGTAGTTATCTAAATGGAACCAACTTTGTTCTAGTTGGGACTTTCAGGGAATAATTCTATTAGGAGTATTTAAAGAGTTTTATAGAAAAGAAAGGTTTATTATTGGTAATAATATGATTTATTTTTAAAATAAAAGGAAATGATAATTGATGATTGTTTAGAACAAATTTTTTTTTTTTTTTAACAAAACGTAGTAAGTACTTCTCAAACAAATTAATAGAATTCAGAGAAAGTAGAGGAGGGGAAGATTGTAGAATGAAAGGAGACAGATGACAGTTATGTGCCATTATGCCGGATTGAAAGTTGTGCAAAAGCTCTGAACACTGAAGTCGACTACTGTGTAAGGCAAAAATAATGGAGGGGAGAGTGGCAATCGGGAAAACGAAAGATTTAGGTAGATCTGATTTTTTATTCTATTTGTAAATTTTATCTTGTGGATTAAATGTTATGAAATTTATGATATAAATTGATATAAGTAAGATTTTATAAAATTTAATTTTGATCGCAAAATCTATAGATAAAGTTAAACATCGAGTTTATGGTAGTATTTTCTTTGAAAAAATACAAAAAAAGAGCTGCGAGTGAGAATAAAAAAGTTTTATGGTGTTAATTGGATAATTAATGAAATATTTTAATAATTATTCAAATAATTAATAAGAGCAAATCATTTGTACAAGGCGATTCACTTTATCACAAATAGAGGGATCATGTTTTGGCTGAACGAGAGTCTTTCATTAGTTATTGAGAGACTATATTTTGCCTAATGAAAATCTTTCATTGGTTATTAAATAACTAATAAGATGTTAAATAGTTGCTCAATTATTATAATAAATTTTGCCACGAAGATATGAGATTTATTTATTTTTTCCTTCCTTTTCTTTGAGTTAATATTCCTTCTATCCCTTTTTTTTCCGTCACTATTTGACTTTTTTTTATTTATTTATCAAACTAATCAATTTTACAATAAATAATTTATATAATTTTATTAATTTTTAATGAAATTTGTTTGAGAAGACTGAAATTTATATCAAGTATTAATGCATGTAAAATTAAAATTTTATAAATGTTAGAGAAATCTATACAAGATTGAACAATGAAAATTTGGTGCATTAATCAAAAAAATTAATTAGTAACAAATTAAATGAGCATTGCTTATATATATAATTAATAAAAATTAAGGAAAAATAAGCTATAAAATAATGAAAATTTTCTTGCTTACAAGAATCAATTTTTTAAAAAGTTGAATCAAATTGTATATAACATTTTAATTTACACGTTTTAAACTCAAAATATAAAATGTATAAAATATCAAGAGAAAGTTTTATGGAAAATCTAAGTGTCCATAAGACCCTTAAAGAAAACTTTAAATTGAAAACTTCACCGACAAACCCATTTTAGATAGCATACCACCACTATGGAAAAAACAATACATTCAAAATAATATAAAAGTAAACTTTCGAAATTATAAGAATTTGACTAAAAAATATATATTTGTATAGATTATATTGAGATATTTTTATAATTTATTTTCCTTATTTTTAATAATTGCAAACCATTATAAAAAATTAAATACATAAAATAAAAAATACTAGTGTTAAGTGAACTTCAGTCTTTTAATAAATTTTTTCCTCAGATTTAGAATTATTAATGAGTTAATTATCTACAATAACGGGGAGTAAAGTATATATTCTTCAACTATAAATATCTATTTATATTATGAATTTTTTTAGAGAGAATAAAGTATATATTATTTTAATTAAAGAGTAAAATTCATGTTCTGATTCAAGGACCTTTAAAAAAAAAATGTTCTTGGTACAAGGAAAGTAAAGTGTAATTAATCCTTTTTATGGGTACTTTTCCTGTGGTGCTCTCACTATCTGTCTGGCGCTTTGCAACGCCAACTTTTTCGGTCACTAACTCAACTGTCGTATTAAAATACTCAATCGCCATCTATGCCTTTCTCACCAATCACCCCTCTCTGTTCTGTTCTCATTGTTGTTAGAATATACTATCATAAATTCGATTTTTAATTTTACTTATAAATTTTGTAATTAAAATTAAATTTTATAAAATTTTATTTACATCAATTTTTATTATAAAATCTATAACATTTAATTTATATCACTAAATCTATAAGTGGGGTAAAAAATCAGATCTACCTAAATATTTTTCCTCCCAGTTATGCCCAAGAATAGGCACAGGTCCATATACGCACGTATTAGGTAGTACATTATTAGTATGGAAAATTTTACATTTCATTAAAAAAAAAAATTATATAATTTAAAAAATTATATTTGTAAATTTTTTAAATCAACAAAATAATTTTTTCAACGACTTTATAGAATTTCTTAATATGAAAAATTTACCACTCCTATAATTCGGAACAGGGGCAAGATGCCAAGAAAAGTTATTATTACCAATAATTGAAAATTTGTGTTCAATTTTGGTCTTTTATACGTAGAAAAATTTCACTAGTGTATTATGCTCCTAATTTGACATCAAAGTGTACTGTTGTAAAAGGAAATTGCTGCATGGGGGATCATAACTATGAGACATGATAATATTTTGTGACAAATTTTGGAACCCTACTTGATACGTTGGGATTAGGGATGGTCACAGTTTGGTTTAAGAGAAAAAGGGATTGATTCATCTTAATTTCATTTTTGGTTTTCAGTTAAATCGATTTGACTAAGAATAAAATGTCTATTAAATATTTTGGTTATATTTAGTAATATTATATAATCAAATAACTGTATAATTGAGCAACCTTTTATATTGGTTGGTTATTCAATTAAATTAACTTATCGAATTAGATTTTTTTTTTTTAAACTTATCTCTCTTCTTATCATTTAATAATTAGAATCCAGAATTAATAAATCAGAAGACTTCCTTATTAACCGATGGAATAATCATTTTACTTGTAGTTTTATAATTTACTAATATTTTGTTTCATATTATTTGGTTATCCAGCTAATGGCTCTTCGCTTTTCCAATTTCATTTTCTTCATGAATCCTAAAATGCCTTAATCTCTTCCACTTCCTTTCTCTCTGATAGGGGTGTTCATGGGTGGGATTTTCAGATTTTTGAGTTTTCGGGTTTGAATTTTTGAGTTTTTAGGTTAAGAAATTAAAATTCAACTCAACCCAATCTAATCCAAGTATTAGTTGGACGACTAAAAAAAAAATGCAATTTGAAAGAAGTTCAAACAAATGTAGCATAATTTAATAGCAACAATAGTCCATTACTCGGGTATTAGAGTTTATTTATGTTGGGTTGGGTTTTAAAAATAAAACCCAATCCAACCCTAGTAAACTTGAGTAACCCGATCCAAATAATTCGAAATTCAAAAATTCAATTTATTTAGTCCCAAATTTATTCGAGTTGGGTCAAATTTTCGAGTTGAGTTGTGTTTGAGCAACCCTATACTCTAGCATGTAGTTTTTTTTTTTTCTTTTCTTTTCTCTATCCACTTACAATTTTGCCTAAAGTCGATTAATGAAACCCCAAAAAATTGGTTATTTAACCAACTGAAACAAAACTTTAGTATGGATTTGCTTTTTGAATCGAAACTTGGGGAAAATCGAAATTTAATAATTGAAAAGTAAAAACCGACCGATGAATAATTGCTTGACCATGAATTATTTTGAATTTTTTTTTTGGAGGAATTATTTGGAACTTGTTATTTTAGTTTTGTATAATGTTGTGTAATTTTTTTAAGACTATGGTGATTATTCCTTTTTAACAAAATTGTAAACTATCCAAAATTACTCCTAGCACGATCAACTTTTTATGCTTAATAAAGTCACATGACCATCTTTTTGAATAACAAATTGAATCAAGATTCCATCTTGTACATGAGACCATGTGCATTTATAGGTGCATTTTGCGCATCTTTCATGTATCAAATAAGCTTCGTTGAACAGTTTTCAAATGGAAAATATGTACTTGGTTGCCTATTATTCTACACTAGTGTAGCTATTTGTGTAGAAGACTACACCACAGCCAATGCGGCTTTTTGATCTTGTAAAGTTGGTGCAAGTTGCAATCCAAGGAAATTGGACAGTCAAATTATAGACCAAAAAGTGTAGCTGAAGCTGCTACCAAGAAATGATTAGTCAAGGAGGGATAAGTTTGTTGGTACTAGTTAAAAGAATGAAATTCATACTAGTGCTATATTAGGAAAATACTATCATATTATAATGGAATCTAAATAATTATTTTATATTGTGTTCGGATGAATAGATTTGGATTTGAGGATGAATTTATAATCAAAAGATTTGAAATAATTAGATTTTAGAGTGAATTTGAAATTAGGAATTTTAAGTAATTAAAATTCATTTTAATTTTGAATGAATTTGAAATTTGGTCTGCTAATATTTTTTCTAAACAGTAAAAGGGAGTTATATATAATTAAAATTAGTTTAAATTTCTTTAAATTTTCAGATTACACAATTTTTTTTTAAAATTTTTTTCTTTTGAAATTAGCAAGAGAGGTAGACTAACCCGTTAGGCCTGTCAATTTGTGTTTTCGGGCCGGGCTTTGCTTCTGCCCAAACCAGACCCACCCTTCCAAGGCGTGTTGCACGCTCTAGGGGTGTTGAAAGCATTGACTGTACTAAAAAAAAAAAAAAAAAAAAAGTGGAAGTCCAAACAAGTTTCTTAATAACTTTGTAATATTTCACATACAAATTAATCTAACTATAGTGTATGTGTACACAAGACTATATAGTTAGATAAATTTGTATATATATATTTTCTTACCAAGAAAAATAGTATTTTTTTTTCTTCAAAATCTTTCCCCAAAATCAAGTATAACCTCTAGTTAGTGTGTTTTGCCAAATAAGGCAAAAACTTAGGTAGAGCTGATTTTTGGCGCAACTTATAAATCATGTGGTGTAAATTAAATTTTAAAAAATTTATGATATCAGTTAATGTAAGTAAAATTTTTTAAAATTTAATTTTGACCACAAGTTTACCGATATAATAAAAAATCAGATCTATTTAAATATTTTCCGCCAAATAAATTAGTGACCATGCTAAACCTCTATTTCCTTGACATCTTGATAGAGAGACACCTTTATTTCCTCGTACAGAGATGCTACAACGATAATAAGAATTTTTATGCCAATAAATAGGAGGTTGGTAGTAAGAATCGAGTGTCTCTCAATGATTCGGGACCATATGCTTAGGCACACTGCATGAACGAGAGGACACCAAAAAAAATGTGGCTATGTAAATAAGTAGACAACTAAAAGTAAATTCCACTAGGCCCATTCTACAATTTTTCTTCACATCCTGGCCCTCTACTTTATTTTTACCATAAATGTTAGTACAAATGAATAGTAATAGCTTAACAGAGACAGATACCTATTAAAGATCAAATTATAATTTTACGATATGAGTTTTTTACTTCAATGCGAGTATGTTTAGAAAATAAAGGTGAGTGCATGATTCCTTAAATTTAGGGACTTGATAAAAAGAAATGAAGGATAGAAGTTAAAACAAACAAACAAATTAAGCGTTAATTCTACTAAATAGGTCGGGTGCATGAATCTCTTACGTAATCGTTTGGTCTGTTCCATATAGTTATCACAAGAATCAAGGATTAAATAAGATTTTTTTTTTTGTTTTTTTTTTAAATCAAGGATTAAATAAGGTTAATTTTTCCTTGTAGCTTCTATTCAAGTCATTCCTAATTGAAAAATCAAGTAGAGTTAGTCTAGAATAAACTATAAACGTGCATTAAATAATTGATTGATATTGAGGTGAGTAGTTTCTAAATATATTACATTTTGCTCCCTTAAATCTATCACTTTCGAACTGCATACAAATACTTTCATTAGAACGTTCATTTAGCTCCACTTGTGTGTAGCTATAACATTTTTTTTTTTCATAAATTAAAATTAAACACCTCTCCTCTTACTTTTTAATGAATCGAAATCATGAACTCATAATTTATAAATCATACAGAAAATATCTTAATACCTCCAAACTGTATTTTATTGTCTAGCTATTATTATTAAAGTGCATACTCTCAATGTGTATAGCACAAATCTATTATAAGTAAATGTTTATAGCAAATAGAGTTTACGTTTACCCCAAATATTTTGTACAATTACATTTTGCTTGTTTATTACTCATTATGTAGTATTTAAAAAAAAAAAAAAGAACTTGTAATTTTGACACCGTCAATGTATGATGGGAAAGAGGTGAAAATGGAAAATATTATCATAAATTCGATTTTAGATCTCATCTGTTAGAGGTCTCGCAGTCAAAATTAAATTTTATTAAATTTTATTTATATAAGTTAATGTAATAAATTTTATAACATTTAATCTATATATAGAGTCTACAAGTGGAGTTACAAACTAAATCTACCTAAGTATTTTCTGATAAAAATAACCAAAAAGAAATCAAGATTAAGCTAAAAGCAAAAACAGTACCGGAACTCTGCCAAAACCTGCTGTCTGAACCGTTTGAATGCAGCGCAGCTGACTGCTCATTACAAGATGCATCGCATCGCATGGCATGTGGGTTTCATGTATCTAACACAAATTTGTGAAAAATCCACTTTTCTATTGCAGCATCGCCTGCTGTACAGAAGTTTGGTCCATAGTCCATACCACATTTAATGTTCTCTCAGGCAGTACGTACGTGCAACCAAAAAAAAAAAAAAAAAAAAAAACTACCAACTTTTTTTTTTTTAAATATACAAAAAAAAAAAAGTAAAATAAAACTACATACAAATTACTGTAAAAAGAAAACAAGAGACCTCATCTAACAATTAATGCATTCTTTTCTCCCATTATATTTAGGGTTAGCCACACTTTGCCCCTAAATCAGGTGAATGATTACACTTTTTCTCCTAAATTAAAATAATATATACTTTATCTCTTATTAACAATATTTATTCATTAACAATTTAAAAACTATCAAGATAATCTAATTAAATAATTAAAATACCTCTGAACTAAGTAGGTAACTACAAATGCAATCCAAACAGAAACGTTAGTAGGAGACGATTTTATTTGTCCCAAGGATTTCAACTTGATTATATATTTTTTTTCCCAAAAATAAAAAACTTGGTTATATTTTATGAAGAGTGAAGACATTTGACATCCCTGGTTGGTGTTTTATTTTACTTTTATTATTATTACTTTTTAAGATCATCATCAGAGGTTTTGTATTTTATTATTCTCACGAATTTACTTTTCTCTTCTATGCTACATGTAGAAAGACTTTATTTAGACAACTAAGATTACTTAGAATAATTAGCTAAAATTTTTAATACGTGATATATGTGATAGAAAAAATAATTAAAATATATATATTTAAAAAATAAAAAATAAAAAATAATATAATAATTATTCAAATAGAGTAAATAATATTCCCCCGGTCATCCTTGATGAATACTTTTGAAGTATTTCGAAATAAATAAGGAATATATTTGCACGCACAGAACCTTTTATATGTATAATTTTGTTGATGGCATCTTGTCTTTTTGTCTTTTTGTCTTTTTGGTAATCAACGAAAATTTGTCTGGAATGAATGCAAGAACGGTAACGCACACGGGCCACACCTACATTTGCAGGCATTTATTTTAGTTAACTATAATAGTGCGATGGATGGGATAAAGAATTTCGTTCACTTTTTTTTTCCTTTTTCTTTTTAAGCAATTTCAACACTTTTTTGGCTATTGAGGATTGGAATCTTCTACAATAGATGAAAAGCAAAGACCCGAATCTCCCTTTCATCCAGAAAGAAGATTAGAGATGATGGGAGAAGCAAAAATTATTCTCTATACATATATATGTACACATTTGATTTTTACAAGGCCAATAATAATTTTATTATTATTATTATTATTATAAGAAATATTTAACGTTAACATCGACCAATAAAAAGACACTGGTAAAAATGAGCTTTCTAAATTTTATGTGGAATGATGAAAAGCTTGTAAAGGAATTGATGGTTAATTAATTTGGGCTCAAGTGTTAGTATTTTGTAAAAATTTTGAATATAGGGAAAATGTTAATTGGCAAGGGGGAGTAATTGTGAGAGTGTGCACTAAGAGAAAAATTACTTACAAAATTATAAATTCAAAATTACTTATTAAAATCAATTCACAAGATAAAATTATATTAATACTTATCGAATTTCGTTTATTATTTTATAAAATTATATAATTTTTTTCTCTCGTTAAAATCAGTTTTATTCTAGAATTGCCAAATTAAAACTTCATACTTTCCTTCCACAAATTGAGAACTTTGGGAGATGTGTAGTCCTTTGTCGAGGTCGGTCCAGAATAATGAGCTCACATCTCAACCTGACTTTGGACTATATAAGCTCGGCCGTCTGTTATTTAGTTTCGGCCCAAGTTCGTGGTAGCCTCAATCCAATGATTTAATTGAGTTGTGATATTCTTTAATAAACTAAAGACTATCTCTTGATCGGAGGGAAAAAAAAATATAATAGAATTCTCTTGGAGATAAAAATTATTTCTAGAAAATTGGCTATACAATGTGTTATATTAGTGTCAAATAATTAGTTGTGGTACAAATTATGCAACGCCCGCTTGATCATTGTAGATAATGCTAAAAAGTAATGGTTAAGAACTTGTCAAAGTTAGTATATTTGATAACAGATTATTATTGATTATATTAAACATTACTTAATTTGTGAAAATTTTAAGTGCAAATTTTTACTTAAACTACGAATACTCACTCAATTTCTCTTTATTGTCTCTCTCTTTTTCTCTCACACACATACACACATTTTTTCTTCACATATACGCTTGTGCAGCATACATCTATCCCCCTCTCTTTCTCTCGCATATACGCACATAAAGCCGCACACGTATATACTCTCCCTTGTCTCACTTATACTTGCACACTATCTCTTAACTCTATCTCTCTCAAATAAATACACACATTATTAGTTTCATTTCATTCTGATCACAGATAAATTACCCAGATTTAGGTCCATAAGTAATGATAGTTACCCTACAAAGAATTATTAGCTACGGCTCCGATGGGTTCCTTATATGAGTTGTCGACTCATTCTTCAATAGGCACATGGTTAGAGCTCTAGGCTCCTACCACTACTTGAGAGCTTTCGATTTCTCAATCTCCGCTATCTTCTTAATAACCAAATCTTTGGTCATCGAATGGATTGCAATATGGGAGTTTCACACTCTTGACCTGATATGTCAAGAAAATACTAAAACCGTAATATAACGCTTGAACTTTGAGAACCTTGCACATTATCTTAAAACTCTCTCTTGCTCTTAGATATACTAGAATACCGATTACTATATAAACTCTCTCACACAAACACGGAATCCCTCTCCTTTGTCTTTCCTTCTAACATATACAAACTTTTTTTTTTCTCTCTTTCAGCTTGTCATTCAATCAAGATCGAGATTTCTCGCTATCACGGTTGGACCAATGTGCTAACGAAAAGTCAATGGTTATGTTGCTCAACCAACTGAACTACCAATCTAGCATGGTCTAATTGACCAATTCATCGGGTTAATCTTGAACCATCGAGTAGGACCAGATTTAATAACTATGCTTTCAACTTGGTCGCTTTTCTTGTCATGTGCACTAGCAGAAAATATCTCTCAACTCTCTCTTACACAACACACTGATCTGTATTTCATACATATACATACACACTTTGTCTCGTAGATGCACACATTTTTCCTTCTTGGACACACACTTATAAACTATATCTCTCAACTCTCCCACTTTCCTCTCTCACTCGCACTTTTTATTCCCTCCAACACTTAGATGTAGACCTTTTTTTTTTAAAAAAAATCTTAAACATTGAGATTTATGAGATGATATGTTTCAGTTCAATGATAGATTCAATTGATTATGAAGCATATATACCCTTATCGCTTCAATAATTTTATATTCTCAACAGTTAAATTTCAATTTTAAAATTTCAAACTTGAAACTTTAGTTTTGTCAAATATGTTTTCAAAATATTTGTAATCAAATTATGCTTTTTTTGGTCTAAATATTGGTCCATTGTTTGAGCAGAAGTTTAACATGGCACACGCTCGTATATAACTAGCTTGACCATTGTTTAACCTGGTTAATTAGACGAGTCAAGGTCAATGTAGCCTGGCTGCCAAAAAAGGAAAAAAGAAACAAGAAACAAAATTTCGTGAAATAAGAAGAAAAATAGAAAAACTTCATTGGACTATCAGATCCATGCGTGGTATCATCAACGACTGTGTGATTAAAAGATTTAGGGGTAAATAGCTACATACCCGACTAAACTTTCTAAAGTTGCTGACGTTATCTATCAAACTTTTGTCAACCTTGGCCAAATTAATCACTTGTCTCTTAAAATCGTCGACCAATGGTCATTCTATCTATTTTAGGTACTAGAGGGCCGTTAAATGCAAAATTTGAGATGCATGTGGGTTTTTTCAAGGGTTCCAAATCATTTATCAAAAAAATTTGTGGGTCAAAGTAGAACTTTTTAAAAATGATTTTCCATTTATTGGATCAAACTAATAGTTTCTCAAAAATTTAGGGTACTAAAGTGAATTTTCAAAATATATCTTCTCCTTACTCCCTCTACCTTCCTTGTCTCCATCACCCTTTCCCTGACTAAGACAAATGTGAAAATTTTAACAAATTATACCAATTTCAAATCTGATCCACTATCAAATTTGCCCAATAATCATCAATTCACAAGATCAATTTGCCCAATTCCATTCACATGAATTGATTTTACCAAAATTAGGCAAATTTGCCCAAAAGAATTTTAGATCTAATTTAAAAAATAGAAAAATAGATAGGGAGAAAAGAAAAAAAAAGGGAGAGGGGAAGAGAGAAGGAGCGACAGTGGAAGAGAAGAGAGAGGGGGATAGTGGTGGATGAGAACACAGTGGAAAAGGGAAAAGAGAAGAGGGGGAAGGGGAAGGGTTGGTTATTTAAATACGATTGGCCAAATGTTTTAACCCAACAATAGTAGAAAAAGAAGAATAAGGAAAGTGCAAGGAACAAAATTTCACGGCAAGGCACCAGCGAGTTATCGAGGGATTCTTGTGGAAGCAATGAAACAAACCAAAGAAATAAAGTTTTGGGAAGAGTTTCTATCTAATATGAAAAAGGATGGTGATTTGATCAAAGAGTTCCTAACGGCAACAGTGGTGCTTCTAAAGGTGAATCGATGGTAGAGAAGGGGAGGGGAAAGATAGTAGGTAGTGGGTAAGAGAGAGATAAGGGGATGTAGTGGTGGAGAGATGGGTGAAGAGAATTTTTTTTTTTTTAAAGAAAATTATTTTATCTTTTGACATTTTTACCGCTAAAAAAATCACGTATCTCCCATTTGATTAGGAGATAATGGCATAGTTAACATCTCAAATAAACAGCAAGGGTTTGGATGGCGATTTTAAGAGTTGATTGACTATTTTGGCTACCAAAAAAGTTTAATGACTGAATTTAGTAACTTTAGAAAGCTCAATGAGTTGTATGACCTTTTGCCCAAGATTCAACTGCCTATAAAACAACAAGCCCTGCACATAATGAGAAAAGGGAAATGGCTGTACAAATTAATAAATTTTCCAAGTTGTCTCGGTCACTAAAATTTTTTGTGGCCAAAATAGTTATTGAATTTTTAAAATCGTTTGTCACGTCCAAAAATAGGTAAACAAGACTTCCCTTATTTGTGTAGCAATCAATGCAATTGCCTATGCATTGGTTCACATCTTTTACAAATCCACTCTTTTATGCAATCATAGCTAAACAAGACTTCCCTTATTAATATCCCAATCATGGCAACGCAAATGCAATACCTTTCCTACTTAAACGTAAATAACAATTAACAAGCTCTCGTAATGTACCAATAAATTGGTCACACCAAAATATCAATGCACGAACACCACTAACCTACACCACATAACTAGTATGCTCGATTAAATACATTTTCTAAGTTAGTTACTCTTATACCCTTACATCTTAGAATGCGTTAGAGTTATTTTATGTGACCTATTAATTTACCCTAATTCTTTCCTTAAACCAATGGCATAACCTATTAACACTAACCATTCACATGATTCAAGACAAAAAAACCTCTCACACACACTAAGCATATAAATTACCATGCGATTAAATGCAAACACCAAATAGAACACATGCATTAAAGACATGAATATTACAAGACAAATCCAAGCTTACAGGCCCATTATGTAAACCACTTGAAACCCCTTTTATTAATCTTGATTACCTTTTATAGGTGACTACACAACATGTGATATACAAGACAATCAACAAAAAGGTTTAAAAATTACTTACCTTGTGATTTGCCTTTTGGAACCCTAACTTGGGTTGGCTAGAAAGCCTACTGTGTCCTTCACCTAAAACCATGGGAGAACAACATCATTCAATAGAGTAGACACAGGGGTACATGATTGAGCTAAGAACCACTAAAAACGAATAAAAAATCTAGAATAGGGGAGAAAATGCCACGACACTAGACAAAGGTAGTTTTAGAATGCTGCAACATTCTTTATTTTCTGGGTCAAACATGAGTAAACTAGTTGTTCAGGTATGAACCAGTTCTTTTGAGGGGTCATAGAGGTCACCAAAAGCCCTATAATTAAGCTATAACCAAGCATAAACACTTAGGGGTTGACCTGGGCAACTCAAAACAAGATTAAACTTTAGAAACCCTAAATACAACCTAGAGAAACACTAAATCATGAAAGACCATCCCAAAACCCTAACTCAATCTCACCATTTCAAATATTTTGGAAGTGTTTCAAACTATAAATCAAAGTTTGGTAGCTCAAAAACAACTTTGGTTATAAAATAAAGTCATAAAAAACAAAGTTTGAGCAAGTTTGATTCTTGGAACAAGAACTTGAAGACTTTGCCACTAAAACCATGCAATAATTTTAGTTAAAAATTACCTACAAAGGTGAAATGATATTTAGTTTGAACAACAAAATTTTAGCCTAGGTTTGAAAATTTAAGAAGTAGAAGTTTCTGAAGACTTCTGGAAATTTTAGAGGATTTTGTTAAGTGTGAAAAATATTAGAAATAGCTGGAAAATAGCTTCTTAAGGAAGGCTTACCATTTTTTAAAATTACATTTTGGTCCCTCAAGTTTTACCTAATTGCACTAGGGATCCGCTAACTAGAAAAATGTCAAGGAAGGGCAATTTGGTCATTGAACAAGAAAGTTTGATATTAACGAGTCTTTCAAGGAGTGTAAAATGAATATAAGAGAGTGCCAAGCAAGTGAAAAAAATCTAGGTGTCACATTCTCCTCTCCTTAAGAGAAGTTTTATCCTCGAAACTTAACACACTCCCAACTTGAGCAAGAAAAGATATATACTTGGTAGTATGCCTCAAGCTTCTTAGTCACCACCCAAACCAGATGATTAAAGAGCTGAACGTTCATAGTAGATAACCATCACCATTGAAGAACCCATTTCTGGACCTTGATTTACCAATCTTGAGAAAAATACACCACGTTAAATACCCAGACAATTCTGACGATTGAACAAATTGATGTGTTGAACTACCAATCTTTTAACTCAACCAAGAATGTGTAACCCAACAATCAAATAAGGTAGTTGTAAACCCACTACTTATCAATATCATACCTGTCACTATCACTACGAATTCCTCATATTTCCCTTTTTCCTTGTGTCTTCCTCTAAAGTCTAGGTGACGATAGATCCATTATTACCCAAAAGTTGAATTTTAAATTAAGCCTCTATGAAAGTTGAAATGTGTTGATAACTTTTTTCGGGTGATTTATTGTTGAAAATTAGATATACAATATTTTTGCCAAACTTAGATATGGGAATTCATTGAAGAGATTAGAGAATTGTTTGATGGAAGTAATGTTTCGGCTACGAAATGGAATTGACGTTGTTGTACTTTTACATAAATTTGGAGATAATTTGAGAAAAAGGAAAAGAAATCTAAAAGATAACCAAAAAAAATGAGAAGAAGATGAACAATAGCCTTTTGTTCATTTTGAATATTTGTTCCTTTAAACATACATGTGACTTTCATGTTTTGGAGCTAATGCTTGAATTAATGCACTAAATAGATGGAATGGGCTTTAGTCCATGATTTTCAGAGTTGAATGACTAATTTGGCCACGAAAAAAGTTTAGTAAGCATTCCTGTTGACTTGCTAAAGTTTGATGATTTGTATGACACTTTGTCTATAAGAAAATGTCCACCATAACTTTTTACATTTATTGTGATCAAAGTATAGGATTGAACACCGTAAAAAAAAAAAATAGACCACTAACATTGTGAGTTTCTTACCTCTCCCAAAAAAATAGAAAATAGTAAAAAAAAAAAAAAAACTCCAAACATTCGACTTACTTTTACTACTTTCCAGCATCAAAATTTCTCTGGTGTCTCTTTGGGTTTAATCTTTTTTATAATACCCAAAGAAGAAGCGGCAAATTAGCTATGCAAATGAAGCATGCATTTAGGTCAACCATGACTCCTAATGAAGAACAAGAAAAGAATTGCAATTGCTAATTGGATTAGAGGTTTCTCCATCCCAATTTTCTTTTTTCTTCATATTTGATTTCATTTGTGTTTCGTTGACATATTTGATATGAATGTTAATTCCATTCTTTGTGCAATTTTGTATGCTGCACTAAATAGTAATAATAAGAAGAAAGATTATCTAGAGTTGGTGCAATTGGCATTTTTTCTAAAGTTACACATGCTCTACCAAAGAAATAATACACAAATTTCAAACATAATTGGAAAAGTTTTATCAGTTATAGAATTACTTAATCTCAAAGCTTTTCATTAGTTTTTCATAATTAATTCATACATCAAATAATATAAAAGAAGTTTTTATGTTGTATGATGATTCAAGCCCGATTAATGTGCACAGCTATTTGCAACATGCTATGAAGTCAAGTAGTTTAAATATAAAGTAGTCTTCTTTAAAGTTAACCATGTTAGGATTATTTCATCAGTCACTTTTATGATATTATCACACTATATAGCACCAAACAAATGTTTATAATTGAAATAACAGTTGTTTAGATTGGGTAGTTTTTTACTCTATCTTAATTCAAATTTTGTAGTTTCTTCTAGATTGGGTAGTAAGTAGAGAGAAACATCAATTATTTGATAAGGCCTTTGGAATCTCTAGTCCTTGTGGTATGCATCATGCTGTAGTAGATTCTGATGTTGCTCCAATAGCTTCCATAGACAAGATGAATTCTAAAAGTGTAAACTCTTGACTAATTCCACTTATGTATAAAGAAACAAATTTTAATCTAACAGTTGTTTTGAGTTGCTCTCAGCATGCATTTATAAGGACCAGAACACCTATAATTCTTTTCAAATTTATTAGTTATTTGTTAGATTTCTATCTTAGGTTCTTTATCTTTTCTCACCATCTGGGAAATAATTTTCTTAAACATGTGAATAAAAGTGCATATTGAAAAGTGAAAAGGTATATTTCTAGTTTGCGATAGTCATCTTTTTTTTTTCTTTTTTTTTCAAGTAGTGCATTGATATTTTTTCCTAAAACCGACTTAATACCATTTTGGGAGTGATTTTCTTTATATATTTAGCTTATTTTGGAAGAGATTGCATGTTAATTTGTTAAACTTACCGGTAAAACATTGAGAGTAAAAAGGGCACGTCCAAGAAATATTGCATCCAAACTTGTACACCTAGCAAGTAGAAATAAAAAAATGATCAAAATTAATTTGATTTTTAATATACTAGGGGGAAAAAAAGGTAGGTACTAGGTGTGGCTACGAACTGAATGCTCTCAAGCAGCTCGGCTAAATGCTTAACTTGAACTCATCTTGAGCAGCTTGAACTAGTTTTTGAGCTCGAATTCGAACACTTGACTACTCTATTCGAAAGCTTGTTGAGCTTTTAGATAATATTTATCACTATTTATCTCTTCAATTTTTGAAAAGTGTATGACGTAGAGGGGTAAGCGTAAACAAGAATTAAACAACGTTAATTCCCACGAGTTTATAAACGCAAGAAACCCAAAGAAGAAAATCTCCTCTCTGCAGCAAATTCAATTGAATAGTATGATGTTTTTTTTTTAAAAAAAAAATGCGTTCAATGGAGGGTATAAGAAGCTATAAATAGCCTAGGATAGTCCTAGTAAAAGTAAACAACTCAAAACAAGCCAAAAATAAAGTAACAAAAATTAAAAAACCCTAACGTCACACATACGTATATGCGAGGGCTATTCTTCACATATACGAAAATGTCGCATATTCACCTAATCTTCCTCCTTGCTTTTCCTTTCTGCCATTCCTACTGGCCCAAAAACACATCTTGAAGTTGCTCCACATTAGTGTATGAGTTTTATAATCAAATTGAGTAAATTCAAAAACATATATATATATAAACAAAAAACCCCTAATTTTGAGTGAGCTCGAATCAAGCTCGAGATTTCCTAAAATCTAACAAGCGAAGCCTGAACTTTGTAATCTATACTCGAACGAGCTTGAGCTCCTAATATTTTTTTGAGCTCAATCATAGCACTATTTAGGCTTTGCTCGACTCGTTTACACCTCTAGTAGATAATCATGACAATTACATGTTTCAAAAAATTCTTTATTCCTCTAATATAGCGGATAAAGCATCACGTACTTTGCTTGCATACTTGAATATTTGATATTCATATCCACTGCATTATCAATTTAGAGAGATAAAGCAAGAAAGATGGTTGATTTTGTTAGTGTAGGTAATTACCTTCTATCATTTCTAACTTTCTTTCTACATCTAAACTTGGAAATTCTTAATTTTTTATTATTTTTTTATTTTTTCAGTTTGTTTGATCAAATTTGCAAAGTCACAATCTAACAATCGGAAATCAGAAAAAAAAAAATAAGGAATGGAATTTTTTGATATTACACATTTAATCTAAAATTCATACATTAATGCATTTCGAATCACATATTAGTAACCCATCGAAATATGCAAAGTAATTGATATATCACCAGTGCGCTTAGGAAGACTTTAATCTAAGTTGGCTATATTTTCTATCAATAAATTCTCTACACTACTATGTACACTATTGTATTCATTGCCTTGTATTTTGGGACTATAATCTAAAAAGTGAAATGAAGAACTCATGAGACGTTAACAATTTATTACTGGTAGCTCTTTGCATGTTAAAGAATCTAACAAATAAGAAAAAAAAAGTTGAATGTCCAGGTCAAAAATCCATATCTTTGTGTCTATTGAATAGAATCTTAACTATCACACAATAGCAATACATCAGAATAAATCACGGATAGCCTGTGAAAAGATCGTATGTTGCGTATCTCATGCCTAAACCCAAAACCCTCAGAGATCGGCTCAAAATCTTTATTAGGTTGTGGACAGGAGTATATTTGTTAAATATGTATCTGTATTTATACTTGTTAATCTTCATATATTTATGCTCGTGTTATTTTGTGAGAAATTTTTTTTATTGGTACTAACATTGTTTTTTAGTGTTGTGAAAAAAAAAATATTTACTACTAAATTACCATAAAAAAAAATCAATCAAAATTAAGAACTAATCAATATATAAGATGACTTGGTGGTTGAGGGAAAAAGAAAGGGGTTAGAGTGTTGGGCATTTGGAGAAAAAGGAGAATATATAAATTTCTCTTTTGCTATAAACAAATATTTTGTATCGACTGTAGTTATCAAGATTATCTTAGTCTGGGTATTTTATGGATGGATTACGTGGATGGGAACATATGTATTTTTGTCCAATGCAATTTAGCATCTAAATTCTAAATGAATATGAGAAGAATGTTTATATCATTACTCATTCATAGATATATCGACTTGTCTATTATAAAGCATACGAGTAGATTATCATGATCTTTAATATTGATTGTACGAATTTTAGAAATTGTTCTCTAGTTACTTTCTACGAGTTCAGGGAAGATGTTGAAATGTATGTTTTCTTTAGTAATATTTCTTGAATATTTTAATTGATCCGGTTGTAAATTAATAAGTTCCCTTCTTCAAGTATGTGCATATTTGTACTGTTTTTCACAAAATTCCTTCAATAAGGGCTACAAGTGTTTTGTTCAATCCTTTGATGTTTATTATAGGTATATCTAATTTGTTACTTTATTGATGTTATTGTGATACGAGATGCATTCTATGATAGCAAGAACAATTCTGAAGAGTTGCTTGTATTCATGTCAAAATATTTAAGAGAATTCACAGATGACTTCAATATAACAAAGAGGATTTGATCAACCCAATTTGCTGGTATATATCGTGGAACAATTCAGATTGACACAAAATCTTGAAATGTAGCTGTGAAGATTTGGAATGAAGACTCATATGATTTAGATGATATGCACGTGCATTACAAATTTATCTATGTAACTTTTCAAATAAGTGACGTACAGTGTACAGTTTAGTAACTCTATACTTAGGCAAGTTTGATTGCAATTTTTGAATTTCTTTTGTAGGAAGAAGTAAGGTTTCTGACAAATAAGACTATTGGTCCTCATCCTAATCTAGTGAATGTGATTGGTACATGTTGTGAAGAAAATGTGAAGGGCATTGTCTGTGATCTTGATACCTTGCACAATATGATGACAACAGGTAATTCAAATTTGCACTTGAACTTTTTAAAGAGCTAGAAAGATAGGGTAAAGTAATACTAAGCATAAAAGTTTAGGATCAAAGAATTGCATGTTTTATGGGTTAGAGGGAGTTAATGTCATTTTGCAGGCTACTGTTTGTCACGAATTCATATGATTTCAGTTGGTTTCAGAGGGTTAGTGTTCCTCTTAAATTTGCCTACCTCCTTGAATACCTACACAAACAAGAAAAGCCTTATATAGTTAGGGATGCAAATGAATATAAACAAGTTAGACACTCTAATGTTCAAGCTCGTTTGATTATTTCTAACGAGCTTGAAATTTTGTTGAAGCTTGATTTGTATGTCTGTTGAGCCAAATTGACAAACGCGCTTTTATCAGGTCAAACTTGAATCGAGCTTGAGATTTTTTAGAAGTAAATTTAATATTTTAGCTTATTGAGCCAGTTAAGTTCGAGTCGAATACAAAAAATTATCGAATGTTAATTTTGTTTAAGCTTAGCTTGATTATTGACGAACCAAGCTCGAATGAGCTCTTAATAAGCCGAATTCAATTCGAGTATCAAGTAGTTTGAATTCATTACAGTTGTATATGTGGTGCTTAATCTTGGCCCATTGCATATAATGCTTGATCATATGAGTAATTTTACACTAGGTATTCTTGAATATAAAGAATCATTGATACAGTATGATTTATTTTGATTATTTTTGTTAGGTTATAGTTTTGATTATCAAATTTATTTTGATTATTTTTGTTAGGTTATAGTTTTGATTATCAAGTATCTAAGACAATATTGTTCAAACTTAGTTTGTTTATTGATGAACCAAGCTCAAACGAGTCCTTAATAAGCTAAGTTCGATTCGAGTTATTCAAGTAGTTTGAATTAATTTACAGCTCTATATGTGGTGCGTAATCTTGGCCCACTGCATATAATGCTTGATCATGTGGTAATTTTGCTCTAGGCATTCTTGAATATGAAGCATCATTGTTATTGTATGATTTATTATCATTATTGTAGTTTCGGTTAGGGGTGCAAATGAACATAAACAAGTTGGACACTCTAGTGTTCAAGCTTGTTTGATTATTTTAACAAGTTCAAAAATTTATCTTTTGAACCAAACTCAAACGAGCTTTTATCAAGTTGAACTTGATCCGAGCTCAAGTTGTTTGGTATATTTGCAAGTAAATTTAATATTTTTAGCTTATCTAGCCAATAAAGTTCAAGTCGAACACAAAAAATTATCGAACGCTAAATTTTGTTCAATCTTAACTTGATTATTGACGAACCAAGATCGAACGAGCTCTTAATAATCTGAGTTCAATTCGAGTATCAGTTGGTTCGAATTCTTCTATAGCTGTATATGTTGTACTAAGATAATCTTGGCCCACCGCATATAATGCTTGATCAAGTGAGTAATTTTACACTAGGTGTTCTTGAATATGAAGCATTATTGTTATAGTATGATTTTTTTGTTAGTCTGCTTACCAACAAACTTCAGAATTTAACTAGATGTTGAATCCGTTACTTGTTGATTTTAGACTGCTGACTGGAGGGTTAATTGGTCCAATGAGCTTCATAAAGATTTATTGGACTACCCATTAGGTATAGTGATCCCAATTATATCACAGGTATGTAGCTGTATCTTGTTCCTGCATTTTCTTCTTTCTCTACCTTATTATGCCTATCATTCTATATTACCTCTAAACTACAGTTTTCAAAATTAGAAGTATATGTTACACGTACATGAGTATCACTAAGGAGTTCCTTGTACTGCTGGGTAGGCTATAAAAATTTTAGAAGCATAATTGCAACTTTTGTACACTGGCATGCAGAGTCGTTATCCATCCTACTCCTGGGTAGGCGATGGTTATGATGGTATATTCAAAGTTCATGTTGTTATCTCTTTCTTTTGATTCCCTTGAACGTAAGTTAAAAAATTCAATCAGAGTTGTCTTCTTGATATTCATGTGATTCTTCTTTAAAATAATTGGCCTTTGGTTGGTTTGATCCACATTTATCTTAGTAGTTGAAAGTTATGTAGGTGTGTCATTTCCATCATTCTACTACGTGATTGTAATAGGTTTTCTTCTGTCTATGAAATAGCCTTAGTATGCTATTATCAGTACTTGAAGAATTCATGATAGTATATTTGCTAAATTTTTACTAATTTTTTATGCAGAACCAAGCTAAGAGAATATGTTTCATTTGGAAACTTGATAACTCTAGGAAACCAAAGTCATAGGTACCCTAAATTTAGCAGTTTTGCTATTAGTTTCGAACATCCTTAGTATTTTAATGTGTGTTTTTGTCTATTTTGCTTTTATGTGTTAGAATATTTTAGTATATGTTTTAGTACTTATTTAGGTGTTAATTATCATATTTTATGTAGCAATGTTCTCATGTTTAGAATTTGTGTGTTGTCTTTAACCTAATTATGTTGGAAGTTAGGTTTTCGTTCGTCTTTGTTTGTCTTTCGTTTTTTGTCTTTTTTTGAGAATTTTATTTAAATACTTAGGAGTTATTTTAAGTGTATATTATATCTAATAATGTTCTCCTATGCCTTAGGGTTTGGTAAGAGAAAACGGCACATCAATCAGATATTGGACGGTGATTTTAGAGGCAAAACGACGAAATTACGCAGAGCTGTCAGGGCACCTCGCCATAGGAGAGATTACACTGTAGGCGAGGATCCCCCAAGAAATTGGGTATTTGGCCATTTTGAGTTCTTTTTCAAGGCCAATTGTATCCTTTCACCCTCAACCCCTAAACCTACTATAAATATATGTTTTTCGGGAAGAAATGGAGCCTTCACCACTTTGTTTTCTTCTTTTCTTCTTCTCACTTAGGGATGATTTTTTCTTCTTCTTCCATTGTTAATCCTAGACTAGTTTCCCTTATTCTTTTGTGTACCTTTTTTCTACAATATTGTAAGACTTCCTTTATGTTTAATCTACTTCTTTTATGCATTTATTTCATATTTATTTAATCTTTCTCGTCTTTATTTATTGCTTTCATCTACATAACTTTCAATGTCTTTAATTTCTTCCATTAGTTTTCTAGAATTAATGTTTAATTCATTTAATTGCTTTCTCATGCTTTTATTTGCTTTAATGTCTTTAATTATGTTTAACATAGTATTAATTAGGGTTTACTGAAGCCAATTTTGTATAGATGGGGGTTAATGGGTTGATTAGGTAGTAAAATGAACTAATTAGGCAACATTAATGGGCTTAAAGGTTAATTACGGGAATTGATCACTCGACTAGCTAATTTAGGTTAATTGAGAGGATATGGGAATTGAACTTTCATTATACACTTAGATTAATGTTGGATTAGTGTTAAAATTAGATCTTGGTAGACTAATTCACCTAGTTGGTTGTTAAAATTTTATAGGTAGTTCATCATCTTAGTTTGGTTAGTTTAAGTAGGCGGGATCCATACTTAGGTTAATTAGATTAATTAACTTAATTGTCAAGTGATCGGGATTAGGTTATATATGGGAATCAACCTCTAATTTGGCATATTGGATCACTTGATTAGCTTAATTAACCAACACTCAGAAAATTGACTAGCATAAACTCTAACCCTCTTTATTACTCATTTCTCCTAGGTTTTAGTTAAATTACCTTTTTAAAGCATCCCTTCAAATAGTAATCTAATTAAATAATCGGTACTTGAACACCATTCCTTATGGGAACGATTCCTACTTCCACTAACTATTATTTGATACTGTACACTTGTAGGTTTTCATTTAGTTAAAGTTAGTAGATTTAGGTTTTTTTTTATTATAACTAGTTGTTTGTGTCCTTATAGATGCGACAAGTTTTTGGCACCGTTACCGAAAAATGCTCGTCAATATTGATACAATTTGATTAGAATACTAGTTTGAAAGGTTTCACCTACTTGAAAACCGGACTCAAAAAGATTTTTCATTTTTGGTATAGTTGTGTTCGTTATTTTCAAAATCCAAAAAAGATTTTCCTCTTTGGTAGTATACTCAAAATCCAAAAAAGATTTTCCTCTTTGGTAGTATACTTGTCTTACTTTGAAAAAAAAAATCCAAAAAGATTTTCATTAGATGGATAGTTTGGACTAGTTAGCAGTTTAAACTTTCCTATCTTTTCTTATTTTTTATTGTTTCAGTTCTTTTCCTTGTTTTTGTTGTTCTTAGTTCCTTTTCCTCCAGAGCATGTAAGGAATGAATTGGAATTATTCATGCCAAGGATAGCATCACCCTTATAGTGGTAGAGGCATGACCAATGAGCATGTTTCTTGAGACAAATGATTTTGAGTGAAAAGCTTAGTTAACAAATGGAAAATCTTAGTCAATAGGTGGTAAAGCTCATAATGGAGATGAGAAAATGCTATAAGAAGGCCAATCTTGGGTATCAATCCCCTCCAATTAAAGAAGAAATAGATGAGGCACTTCATATTAGATAGAGGAGAAAATAGCCTACCTTAAGAAAGAAATCATATGCCAATTCGAGCTCCAAACCTACTATATGCATATCATAGTGTCTCATATGACCCAAATTGTAGAAAAATTGGTGGGAAAAGCTCAAGGAACTTCCATGCCATCCCAACCCAATAGAAACATCAAACCTCACCAACACCTATGGACCAAGTCAAGTTTGGGGAGCCGGCCAACATGGAGAGCAATTGAAATTAATGGGTTGTGAAAGTACTAAAGCCGAATGTGATGGATCTTTTGGATTTGAATGCTCAACCATTAGCTTAGTTAAGACTTGTATTGAAGCATCACTGACACATACTTTAAATGAGCATGAGATTAACCCAATAATCAATAAAGAGATACCTTTGGGCAATATCATGGAAAAGGAGCTGGTTAAGGGAGTGAATCATGATGACTACATGTTAGAAGGGGTCGGAGACACATCTACTTATGCCAAAGTCCCACAAGTCCTTGGGAGTTTTGGATGTGGAATTCAATGGAACAAATTTATAAAGGACTTCAACATTTTTGGAAAGCCTCCTTGGTGTTCATACGGGAGTATTTCTTACTCTCTCTCTTTAATTATGCTTTATTTCTTCTATATATTTTAGTTTAAGAACTCAGTGGGTTAATAAAGGCTTGCTGTCTTGTGTTAGTTTAGTTTATGCTTTGCTATTGAATTGACTTTTGGTTGTGCTTGGATAAATTTGGTTAGTTAATGATAATGATGATTGGATTATGTAAGTTTGCGTGAATAATAGATGTAGTGAGGTGCTCATTTGAACTTAGACTTGATTTTTTTTTAATCTTATTGTGGTGATTACTAGTTTTTGATACATTATCTTTATTAAGTATTTGAGTGATTTGAACGGAATCTTATGGATGCTTGGTCTGACACTGCTCTTTTTCTTGGTTGATTGAAATCCTTTTTTATGCTAATTGCTGCACAAATTACCTTTGTTATGTTAAAACCCATTACCTCCTAGTATTATTGCTATTTGAGATATTTTTTCTTATTTAGTTGAATCTAGTGAAGTCTCGATGATTCTCACTTAGATTTGTTGTGTTGGTTGAAAAAGAGTAAAATCCTTGAAGTGGCTTTGGTTAGATTTTGCAATCGTAGGAGTTAGTTGAATTTATTCACTTACTTGGTATTGTATTTCGTAGGTGATTGCCACGACTAGAAATGAAAACAAGCTTTGAGTTGAAACTGTATGTTTTCTTGCATTCACATTCACTTGGACCAATGTTATCCATCACATACATGAACTTTTTGATTGTCCAAGCATGCTTGAAAGTCATTCATCACTAGTATTTTATTTATCTAGTTCATATGTTTTTATATTTTCTACTATTATTTTTATTTCTTATGATATGGTTGAGTGGTCAAATGAATTTGTAACTCATCATTGAATAATATGAAAAGTACAGTGGTGCCTATTGCCTTGTTCATTAAGAATGGTGTTATTTTTGTTGTTTGTGAAAATTACGTTCAAATTGAGTGTTGAACATAGGCAACACTTCATGCGAAAAATGGGATTTAATCCTTGAAACTCGACTATATTTTTAACTACTTGCAAATATTTTTCTCAACTAGTTTTGACCCCAAATTTTACTTTTTCCGAAAGTGTTTTTCAATGCTAAGTTCAATTGATTGTTGATATTGTTTAAACATTTCAAGATTTCTGAAAATTGATTTTGAGTAGAGAAAGAAATGACTTAAACTGTTGTTTAATCATGTTGTATGAGTTTGTATTTTGTGATATTTTGTGAGTTTTGTTAAAGTTTTCTTAGTATATTGATTGAGGTAGTGCGAATCTCCCGTTTTTAGTTAAATAACCGGATTTTGAAAATGATCAAGACATTCCTTAGACCGTTTGAGCCAAAAGTCCTACCTTGTACTGAATTTATTCCTATCGTCTCCATTGAGCCTTATAGCCTAATTTCTTGGTCAACTATATAATTTAGCCAATTCACTTTCTTTCATTTATCCTAATTAAAATAGGGTTTTAACCATTGTTGATCTCTTTGAATTATTCAATATAGTGGTTTATTGTTTTTATGATGGTTTACAAAGAGCTATTGTTGTATTTGTTGGGGAAAGAAGGCAAGACTTCAATTTTGTTTATGTTCCCCTTTTTTGTAATTGTTATATTATATTAAGGTTATTGTAGCAAAGAAATAAAAGAAAAAACAAAAGAAAATGTGAAAAAAAAGAAGAGAAGCAA
This sequence comes from Cinchona pubescens, assembly GCA_025175665.1. Lineage (NCBI taxonomy): Eukaryota > Viridiplantae > Streptophyta > Magnoliopsida > Gentianales > Rubiaceae > Cinchona > Cinchona pubescens. The sequence continues at coordinate 1,886,665 of JANKKI010000249.1, forward strand.
AGAAATTTGCAAATCTTACATTCTTCTTCAATAAGTCTTTTTTACCTTCAAAAGTTAGCTCAATAAAAGTAGTGATTTTGCCTTCAAGTGTTTATTGGTTAGTAATGTTAGTTTTGGGACTTATATATTTGGGATAATAGTCCAAGAGTTTGTATTGAAATGACAAAGGTGATTTGAGTGACTTATATCCAAATTTATCTTATTACCTTAGCCTACGTTATAAGCTTGAAAAAAAAAAAAAGTCCTAAGTGATCCTTAATCTAGGCTAATAGATAGCAGAGAATTGGTGGGTGAAATATTGCTTCGGTTGATGTCCTTTGCTAAATCTTGTGGTGCCAACAAATATCCTTGTATGTTCATTTTCATCAATTTGCACTTCATAAAACAAGTCTTAATGATCTTTTTATACTTGAAGCAAATTTTTGAGAAACTTAACTTGTTTGCTATAGATCAACTTAAATTTGAATTGACATTTCATGAACACTTCATTAGTCAAGTAAAATTTGTAACCAAAACTAGTGTACACTTTGTAAATGGAAGAGTAAATGAAAATGTTGAGTTTATTAAGTTATAACCCTTATTTTCGCTTTTGACAAATGCACTAGAGTTCAATATTTCAACTTTGTTGGTGGTTTTATGTGTTTTGTGTTAGTCATTTTTGTTGTTCTTTTCTTATCCTTCTTTTGCTCGGGACAAGCAAAAGTTTACATTTGGGAGTGTGATAACTCGAAGAAACTAGAGTTATACGTACCCTAAATTTAACGGTTTTGCTATTAGTTTCAAGCATTTATTAGTATTTAATGAATATTTTTGTCTATTTTTGCTTTTATTTGTTAGAATATTTTAGTATGTGTTCTAATACTTATTTAGGTGTTAATTATCATATTTTATTAAGTTCTTGTGTTTGGATTTTGTGTCTTGTCTTTAACATAATTCTATTAGGAGTTAGGCTTTCGTTCGTCTTTATTTGTCTTTCGTTTTTTGTCTCTTTCGTGAGAATTTTATTTAAATGTTTATGAGTTATTTTAATTGTTTATTATATATATCTACTAATGTATCCTATGTATTAGGGTTCATTAGGAGACAATGGCGAAACAGCGAAACTGTGTAGAGCTATCAGGGTGCCTTGCCGTAAGCGAGGCTTATACGGAGGGTACCTCGTCGTAAATTGGGGTCTCTCAAAAAATCAAATTTTTGGCCATTTTGAGATCTTTTTCAAGTGCAATTGTGTCCTTTCACCCCTAACCCTACTATAAATGTATATTTTTGGGATAGAAATAGAGCCTCCACCACACCCTTGTTTTCTTCTTCTTTTCTCCCACCCCCACCCCCCCAATTTAAGGTGGAACTTTTCTTCTTCTTCCATTGTTAATCCTAGACTAGTTTTCCCTATTTGCATACCTTTGTTCTACAACATCGTAAGACTTCCTTATGTTTAATCTACTTCTTTTATACATTTATTTCATATTTATTTAATCTTTCTTGTCTTCATTTATTGCTTTTATATACCTAACTTTCAATGCCTTTAATTTCTTGCACTAGTTTTCTAGAATTTATATTTAATTCATTTAATTATTTTCCATACTTTTATTTGCTTTAATGTCTTTAAATATATTCTAATTTAGCATGGGTTACGGTTTAGTGAAACCAATTTCATTTGGGTTGAGGCTAATGGGTTGATTAGGTGGTAAAATGGACTAATTAGACAACATTAATGGGTTTAAGGGTTAATTAGGAGAATTGATCATTCCACTAATTAATTTAGGTTAATTGAGGGGATATGAGAATTGAACCTTCATTATAGATTTAGATTAATGTCAGATTAGAGTTAGAATTAGATTTTGGTAGACTAATTCGTCTAGTTGGTTGTTAGAATTCCATGAGTAGTCAATCAAGTTTGGTTAGTTTAAGTAGCAGGGATCCACGCTTAAGTTAATTAGATTGATAAACTTAATTGTCGAGAGATTAGAATTAAGTTACATTTGGGAATCAACCTTTAATTTGCCACAGAGGACCCCTTGATTAACTTAATTTGTCAACACTTGAGAAATTGGCTAGCATAAACTCTAACACTCTTTATTACTCATTTCACTTAGTTGTTAGTGTAGTTTTAGTCAAATTTCCTTTTTGAAGCATCCCTTTGAATAGTGATCTAACCAAAATAATTAGTACTTGAACACTATTCCTCGTGGGAACAATTCCTACTTCCACTAGTTATTATTTGACATTGTATACTTGTAGGTTGTCATCTAGTTAAAGTTAGTAGATTTAGATATTTTTATTATAATTAGATGTTCGTGTACCTTTTAGACACGACACCACTCTTTAGTGGTTTGGGAAAGCAGAAGTGACATTGGAAGAAAGATGAACATAAGAGTTAGGAATATCTAGGAATTACAATCTTTTAAGATACACATCTACCTCTTTTAAAGAAAAAGCTTTTTATAGGTTATAAAACCCTTTTCATAAGAGTGCCATATTTAGATTTGAAAAAAGCTGTCGTACTGTAAAACTTTTTCTAACATTAACTACTTCATTCTTACCATGAAAGATAAAGATTTTACTAGTGCAAGAATTTCTAGTGAACTCTTGGATAAGGCACAACAAATTACGGAAAAATTTGTTGCTACCCACTCTGTATTACAGAGTGAGTATTACAGGCCATTAGAAGATTGAAAAGTAAAGGGTTCCACTACTTTTTTAATAACCTCAACACTGTCATGCCCACTCCGCATTACAGAGTGAGTAGCTTAGATTTACTCCAAATTCTGAGTACCGAGTTATATGGAATTCCAGCAGCATAAGAAATTAGTCTCTTATACACATCAGTAATATAGTTCATAACAAGTGCCTTAAGGAAGAGCACATATCCATAAAACTGAGTTTCTACTAATATTTACTTAAACATAGACTTGCATGACCTATTCCCCAAAGAGTCTGGTTATTTACCCAACACCCAAAAACTTTTAATTTCCCTACAAATCTTTTTTGGTAGCATTAGGTTTAGAGTTGACATCTACCACACAATAGTATAGAGCTAAATCTGTTAATTTGTACTTATAAGTTAAGCTTTCCTCAACTTTTTTGCCAGAACTTGGGTGAATATGTTACAGTATGCTAATATAATTTGCTAATTTGCCTTGTTGGAGGTTCCATTCAGCCAAGCTGTGATGTCTACAAGTATGGTGTTATTCTTATTGGAATAATAGCTAAAAAAGTTATTGAGAAGGAGGATTTAAGTAATTAGGTTCCTCCATTAGATCGTTGGGCCAAGAAGGAGTTAAAAGCTAACTTTTTCACTTGTCCACAAATGCGTCGAGTTAGAAATAGGGTTATTATGCTTCAGATGTTGCTTCCTTAAGTAACTTGTGTATGCGTTGCGTGGAATTTTGTACAGTGAACCGTCGAACTATAAGAAAGGTTTTAAATTGTTTGAAGCAACAAGAAGTTGTTAAAAGTCATTTGCAAGTGTAAAGTAGAATTTCATCTGTCTCACTACCAAACTATATTTGTATGGTAGTGATATTGCTAGTCTATTTGTATAAAGATGTAATCTGTCTAGGTTTTACTTATAAAATTATATCGACAAGAAGATGATTTCAATGGCTTCAGAGGGCCAGTGCTGCTTTTAAAGTTGCCTATCTACTTGAACTCCTACACAAACAAAAAAATTTGTATGTGGCACTTAATCTTGACCCACAACATATAATGCTTGATCATGTGACTAGTTGTATTATGACATTCTTAAATATGAAGCATCATTTTCATAGGATGATTTATTTTGTCATTCTGCTGATCACTGAACTTTTGAATTTAACTAGATGATCAATGTCTTCCAGTAATCTGACATTGGACTGCTCAGTGGAGGGTTAATTCTTGGTCCAAAAAGTTTCATAAGAAATTTGTTTGACCACCCATCAGGTATAGTGATCCAGATTATATCATGGGTATGTTGCTCTTACATTGTACCTACATTTTCCGATTCAAGGAACTCTGACTTTATTGTGTCTATCTTTCTATATTACCTATGAACTACACTTTTTGAAATTAGAGTTACTTGTTATATGTCTATCACTATAGAGTTTTTGGTTCTGCTTGGTAGGCTTTATAAGTTTTAGAAGCATATTTGCAGCTTTTAGACACTGGAATGAAAATGCCTTAGCTGTTATGTCAATGGGTTTTTGTTATAAGGGTAGTTTAAGTTCATGATATTGACTCTTTCTTTTGATGCTACTGAATGTAATTTTCAAATTTCAATGAGTTGTTCATGTTGATAGCAATGTGATTCTTCTTTAAATTTGTTTGGCCTTTAGTTGGTTAGATCCAAATTTATCTTAGGTAATTGAATCTTATGCAAATGTGTCATCCATTATTGTTCTACATGATCATTATGGTTTTTTTTTTTTCCTTTCTGAATAGATTGTAACCTTGGTATACTATTATCAGTAGTATAAAAATTCTGGATATTATTATAGCTTACTTTGTACTAATTATTTAATGCAGCACCAAGCTACTGATGTACTTATATGTTTTGTTTGGCAAGAAATTTGTGGTTTAGAAAACTGCAGTAACTTTGGGAGGAAGAAGAGCATAGGAGCTGGGAATACTAGAAATTACAATCTTTTTAACTTCATATCTACCTCTTTATGAAGACAATGCTTTTGACTAGTTAATTCTTACTATAAGAGATAAAGATTTTACTATTGTACTGCTCTAAAAGGATATATAGTGAACACTAGGATGATGAGGCATAACACGTTCAAAGTACCAAGTTAAATGGAATTTCAGTAGAATCTCTTTACCTAAAAAACATTCTAAAAAACCCAAAGAGAAGAGCACTTCTTTATGGATTCAAAAAAATTGAGTTCCTACTAAAATTTACTTAATCATATATAATTTTTATGACTTGTTTGGCTGCTTATTTATACCGTCTGTGAAACTAATGATCTAGCAAAATACCCAAAACCTTCTCAGTCACTTTCAAATCTTTATGGGTTGCATTTGCATCATCTTTTGAGTTCACATCTATTACAAGGCAGCATGGAATTATATCCATTAATTTGTACTTTAATTTATGTTTTCCTTGACTTTTATGCCAAAACTTGTTGGTTGAATATGTGACAAATACAATAATTGCTACTTGCCTTGTAGGAAGTCCCATGCAACCAAACTATGATGTTTGTGTATATGGTGTTATTATTATTACGATAATAGCCAAAAAAAGTAATTGAGGAGGAGGATTTAAGGAAAGGGGTTCCTCTATAGCTCTTTGGGCCAAGGAGGAGTAAAATTGTTTGAAGCATCTACAAATTAAAAAGTTCGTTTGTAGTTGTAAAGAAGAATTTCAAGCCATCTTACTACTAAAATCTATATGTCTCGTAGCCAATATTGCTAATCTATTTTCTTAAAGATGTACTACTATGTTTAGGATTTACTACTTTCTATCAGCATGTTTTGCATTCTAAATACCCTAATTCTATCAGCATGTTTTGCATTCTAAATACCCTAGTGGAAATTTAATTAAAGTAGATATAAAGTATTTGGGAATTAGCTCCTAATGCCTGGCAAGAAGCATTGTGCTTCGTAACCACAATTTAATGAGGCAATTCGAGAAACATGTCTATTACGGCAATACCTATTACTGAAAATATTTTTATGGATTCAGTCTTTAATTCTAAGATTATATGGCATAGATTAAATCTTAAGAATAAATAACATCAGTTGACATAAATAACATTTTATAAGATTTAATTCACACTCGAAAATCTAACTATGTAGAGCGCAAGAACTGATCTACCTAATTATTTGTTATTACCTTAACCTTACAAAAGGCTTATATGGGGAAAGCAAGCATCGTACATTCACTTTTGGGGACTTTTTAGCAATTTCTATGCAATTTGGCTTATGTTACTCTCGAATTTTGCCTAAATGAACTTTTCCTAAATTATCTTTTTCTTTAGTCCTGCCTACTTTAATCACTTGAATCTAAATGGTACTTGGCAAACAAGAAACAAAAAATAGCTCCAAATTGAAGGCACAAGAAAATTGGTTTCGTTTAAATTTTCAAGGATTAGGTGACTAAAAGGGTCATTGGCGACCGATGAATATCATCTTTGGGGAATAAGGAAACCTAATTAATACTGGGATATAATTAGGAAATTGAAAGTAGCTTGTTTTGCAATCAAAGCGTATATTAAAATAAGTTAAAATCCATCACAAATCATTTCATAATCTACGTAGAACGTGCCAAAAAAATTTAAATTATGTTGGTAAATTTTGTTATTTTCATTTATTTCAAAACTTAAATCTGTATAATAATTTCCACTTTTTGCTAAGCATTAAAGGTGTTGGCACCAAAAAGATTTATGGCTTTTTATAAGTATATATTTGTTTGACATGCTAAAGTATGTTAGACCTTTTCTATCCAGCCATTTTGCATATTAGATATTTAGAAAAACAATTCATGAAGTGGGACTTGTGTGTCAATTTAGTATAATGTGATTGGATATTTAGAATCCATATTTTTTTTGTGGCGATTGAGTTTTCTAGTTTTTAATGTTGATGATTAGTTGGTTGTTGTTTGTAAATAGTTGATTGTTTCATGTTTTTTGAACTTCTTTTTAAGCTGCTGAGCTGCTTGTGAATTGTGATTAGTGTAAAGATTCTACCATAAAATTAAAAAAAACACTATTTCTATTTTAAATTCAAATAAAAAAAGAAAAAAAAAATAGAAATTGATCCATTCTGAACCCTCTCCAATTCTGGACAAAATTCAATTCTCCAATTAGGGAAATGTTGGGCATGGCTCCTTCATCATAATATTAAAAATATAAGAATGTTACTAGTATAAAATAAATAAATTGTACACACAACAACAATCCTTTACATTATACAACAACAAGAAGAACAATAATAATAGAACGGATATATGATGACATATTAAACTTGATATGAGCAAAGAAAGAAAATGTAAGAGTCGTCCCAACCTTCACATTATGCAAGGCATCTAGTGGATCAAGATCATAGATAACGCCCTTAACGTTTTCTTCAGGACAAGTACCAATCACATTTACCACAATAGGATGAGAAGCAATAGTCTCAAGTCATCTCTCTAAAAATAAAAAATAAAAAAGGTCTCAAGTTATCGACTAGCACTAGCATAGGTGTTAAACTATTCCAGTATTGTTTAAGCTTGCTGGTCATAGATGATTTCCACCAGAAGTATGTTAATGCTAAAAATATGTAAGCAATGTAATGATATTTTGTCAAAAGTAATCCACCTTTAATGAAGTAATCTATGATAATATTATTTTAAATGTTAAACATGCTAAAGCTCAGCATACCAGAAATTGAAAAGGCAACAACATGATAGAACTTCACAATAATTATGTAAGTAATAATTTCATTGTCATCATAACTTAAACATACTGCCAAATAGTTTTAAAATAGCAATCCTAGGATGAGCAAAACAACATCTAGGATACATTTCAGATAGTGAAGATTGCATAAGTAGCAATACACTTGCAATCCAAGACTGTTCAAAACACCATCTATGACCATATTTAGAAGATGGTGAGGATTGCAAGTTGAAAAACAACTATATTATGGAAGTCCTAATAACCTGAGCAAAAAGATATTTGAGTGGGCAGCATTTGTATAACCATAGCATCAGGCACCACTCAACAAGTGTTTTTCACATAAGAATACTACATACTAATTAATAAGCTAATATGTGTTAATAATATTCTGCAACTCCTCAAAACAACATAGGTAAGATTGTGAGACTCAACACTTGTAGCAACATTGATGCTCACTGTTGGCCCAGTTGGAGCAGCTTGAGTTGGATTAGTTTGTGTATTTTCCACAGTCTGCAGTACATTTCTACCACTTGTACTAGCACTGGTTCCAGCTTTTTGTGCAAGCCTTCCTCTCTGAAATAAACAGCCAATATAAGATACTATAGATAGTGATAGTATGATTTATGTTGTAGTCCATTTAACTGAATTTCACCTTTTGTTTAGCACCACTAGAGCTAGCTTGTACATTAATAGCAGCAGCTACAGTTGAAGGAATAGGATTACTACCCTGACTTGAATGAACAATAGGGACACTACCTTCTGCATGATCCTGTGTAAGCCACAATGAACATAAGATCTTGATAAGATATAATATATGGTATAAATTCTCAAAAAAGGTAATGCTTATAAACTGTTAAGTAGAAATTTTGCACCCATAACACAGATCCAGATAATCCAGTATTTGCATTGCCTCTGCCTGGTTTAAATTTTCTTTTACCAACTTGAAACAATAGTTTCTTAGAAGTATGCTACAACAAACAAATTCATGACAACGTATTGAAAAAATGTACCTGACTAGAAGACTGACTGAAGTACTTTCTTTTTTTGCATTGACAGGAGCCCTTTGACATGTTCTTTTGTTGTGGCCAAAGCCACCACAGTTGCCACACTTAAAAGTAGTAGACCTTTTACTTTGAGATGGAGTAGCTTCATCAGCCTCCCTTCTTCTATTCCTTCTTGGCCTACCAGGAGCTCTTCTCAATGGTGGTGGAAGAAGTCCCTTTGGCATCACATCAAGCATTGGAGGCCATTTACTTTCATGTGGTATTGGGTTGATCATACTAGCATAAGTCTTCAAGTACTGATCCTTTGAGAACCATGGATCACAATAGGCTTCTAGTGGTTCTCTTCTGTATACAATGCCTAATGTTGCATGCTTGCAAGGAAGTCCAGTGATTTGGAAAGCACCACAGTCACATGTCTTATAACCTAGATTGACTATGTATATCTCTTCTGATTCATCTACTTCAAACATGTTCTCGCTGGCCATAGTTAGTTCACATTTTCTAGACTGCCCTTGTATCACCTTAACAACTTCTTCACAATCTTAGGGGTGACAGTAGATGTCCAAGTGCACCCATTTTGGAACCTCTTATGCAGTTTCTTCATAATTTTTCTCCTCAACCCATCAGCAAGTGTAAGTATGGTTCTTCCCCTAAGCTCCCCAACACAAGCATTAAAGGACTCAGTGAAATTATTTGTAACTTGGTCACATCTAATTTCAGCTCTAAACGCATGTCTTGCCCAAGCTGAAAGTGGGATTTTGTTTATATATTTCCAAGCCTCTACATTGCTATCCTTGATTCTGGCCATGGCTTCATTGTGTCCAACAACGTCAAAACTTTTAGCAGCTTCCCAGAAGTTGTTCCTTAGCAGCAATCCTGGAAATTGAATTTTGAAGTTGCTGTATATATGTCTAGAGCAGTATCTTGCATCAGCCTGTGGTATTTTCTCTTCATATGCAAGGTTTAGTCCCTGCGTTTATGTAAATATTATAGAAATGAATGAGCAGCTTCATGAGTTACATAATACCCTTCATAAATCAAAACTTAAAAAAAATAAAAAATAAAAAGTTCATGTACCTTTTGTCTGTCACTCATAAAGGTTAGGAGGATATGACTGCCAAATGGTCCAAAGTACTCCTCAAAATAGTGAAAAAACTAGCTCCAAGTATCTTTATTTTCACTCTCAGCAACTGCAAATGCAAGTGGGAACAAGCTATTGTTCCCATCCAAAGCCACAGCAGTCAAAAGAACACCACCAAAAGGTCCTTTTAAGTGGCAGCCATCAAAGCCAATAGATGGCCTACAACCAGCCTGAAATCCATCTTTTTTCTTAAGAATCTTGGCTCTTTCATTATCAAGTTTGGAAGGACATAGTGAATTTTGCAAATGCTTCCAGGATTGTGATTTCTGACAAGCTCAGCATATTTTGGCAACTTAGCATAAGAAGCCCCATGTGAACCTTCAATTTCTTCAAATGCTTTCTTTCTAGCTCTATACACCTGCATTTTGCTAGGATTAACACCAAACTTTAGCATTTCAAGCAACTATACCTTTGCTAGTCATTTCAGGATGGTCTTTTAGAATAGATACAAGCTTCTTAGCTATCCAATCAGAAGTTGCTTTTGTATTCTTTTTGCTCATGACGCATGTATGCTCAGCATGATATGATTTGATCATGAATGTTGTGGTATCACCAACTGGAAATGCATGAATCCTCCATTGGCATCCCTCAATACCACACTTAGCAGTGCATCTTGTTCTTTCATTCTTTTGTCTAACCAAGGGAAAACCTTTCTGGATGACATAGTCCTTCAGTGCTGCTCTAAAAGCGTCCACATTTGTGAATAGCATTCCCTTTTCAAAAACTCTATGTCATCTCTTGGATTGTATGTCCACATTTTAGATCTCATGGCTGCTTTCATGGGATCAATTGCCTCATCAGTTTCAGAGTCAGAGGCAATATCACCATCCACATTCTCCTCAAAGTCAGAGAAGTCAATATCACTCTTGCCAGTATCTGAAGCTGATAACGTTTCATCTAAATACTAACTCCATCATCTTCATCATCATTAAGAGTTAGAATCCATGATTCATCAGAGCTAGAAAAATAGTCATCATTGTCCTCCATAATCATTTCAACATGATCTTGTTGTCTTCCTACATTGTTATCAATTCCTAGGTTCTCTTGGCCATATCCATTATCATTGTTATTCATCATCTGACCAACTTCACCAGGAATGATGTCCACATGAAACACAAATAGGTTTATCACAAGTTCATGTTGATGAACTTGAAACATTTCTTAGATTGACTTGTCATCAACCACATCCAGATAGCCAAAGGTTCTAGGAGTACTACACCTTATGTGTAGTAGTACGTTAAGATTTCCAGGCATTTGATCCCGTGCCTTATCAGCAACATCATTTAACAAGTCAATGTAGCAATACCTATCCGGGTCTACATTAGGAATCCTAAATTTTTTCCCCATGTAGTGCACCACAATGTCATGTATATAAGCTGTCCCCATCCTATGAATTTGGTGTTTGTCTACACCAATCATGAAATTCTCAGTAAAAATTATATGAAAACTTAATCTATCACAAAAGACATAGAACTATAAAGACAGGTCTACGATCCAAGTTGCTAACAAGGCATTTTAGACTACAACTTATTAGTTTATGAACCAAAGATTAGCTATTTTATAAGTCCATCATTTCAAAACCTAGTCTATTTTTAAACACAGTTTAACAGACAAGTGACTAAGTGTGTGATAGACATAAAATAAGCTAAAACCATGTTTGATCACGCAAGTATTTTACATTTTATGGCCTTCAAAAACATATCTTTTTCCTAGATTTAGTGACTATTTCTAGAATAAAACCATGTTCATAACAAACAAATATCATATACTAATAGCCCTTTCTCAAATTCAAACAATAAACAAACTACACTAAAAACTTGCATATGACCTTTCAACAATCTACATAACCAGAGTCATTTTATCTTAAAAGTTACTGTTTTTTGACATTTTAACAAACACCTTGACATCAATGTTGAAATCATTTTAGCAACAACTTGTACTAACAGCAAGTAAAGTTTCGGGCCTATAGTAAGAGCTTATTCTATTTGGGGGGCTCAAGTTCCAAATATTTAGTTTGGTTGTAACTTATTATCTATTAAGGGCTTTTCTTTAACCCTTAACTTGCATTTACCTAGCTATTTGAATACTAGAACAAGAACGACAAGGAGAATAAGTGCAAAAGTCAATCAAATATTTTCAAACCATTATTAGTTCAGGGTAACCAAGATCAACAAGTTTTGTGGTAGTAATTAGGTTATTAATAGGTATTTTATTAGTTACTCAATCATCAAAAGAAACTTTTTATTAAAATAGACAACTTTTTTTTTTTTTTTTTTAAAGAAAAAAGCACATATTTTTCAAATTAGTGGCCATCTCCCAGTTATATGCACATGTGTAAGGGAAGACCACCATAGTGAATCGATTGCAGATACTTGACTTGTCTTAATCAAACGATGACAGTCAAAAGAAAAGCCTATCTATATTACACAGTCTTAATGACCTTGATTAGTGTATTATTCTTATGTGTTCATTCCTTGCTATATAATTTATCACTAACACTAGGTTAAATATTTGAACAAGGTCAAAACTCATATCATGAGGGTCATAATTTGTCCTTTTCAGTCAACATGTGAAAGGATAAGTTGTTAACACTAGCTAGGTCAAATTTTAAAACTAGATCAAACTCCATATAGTTTAAATAAGTATAGAGATTCATAATATAGTCGAACTCTACTTTTTAATTTATGTATGTAATAATTCGGCGTATTATTCTTATTTATTCATTTCTTTCACTTTAGTTCTAAAAGAAAAATTATGAGCGCAAAGTAACATTACCTTAAAACTAAAAGTTGGGCTTCGTAACCTTAAGTTCTGCTATAACTTATTTATATCTACCAGTTTGGAAAAGGTTAGAAAAATGCAACAATTAGAAGGATACAATTAAACTGAAATAATAGTTGTTTCATCTTCATTGATTCCAAAGGCACACATTTAATCATTTTTAATCCCTTCGTGTATACTAAAGACATCATTTTATCCTTTTGTTAAGACCAAAGACATCATTAAAAAATGAGGCATCGTTTTTTTATCCTTTTTGAAGACCGAAGGCATCATTAAAAATGACATCTTTACTGGATTGACTAGTAGTAGGCTGTGCATTCTAAATAAGAACCTCTCGTTGGTCCTGAAACAATTATTAAGATATCAAATAATTACTTAATAGTCAAAATAAATTTTATTATATTTTAAATACTTACCTATATTCATAATTTGTAATGCTATATTATGAACAAAGTACAATTTTATGACCTTGACTTGGACAGAAGCATTAAATTCCACAAAATTTAATTAACATGTGAAATTAGGTAGGAGGGTTGGGGGGGATTGATCGTAGTTTCATAAATGATTCCAAAGTCCTAAAACGTTTTTCTGAATTTTGAGATGAATACAATATATTTATCTAAGGCAAATATTTAGGTAGATTCGGTTTTTAATCAACCCACATGTAAATCCTGTAGTGTGAATTTGACCTCACTTGTAAATCCTGTAGTGTAAATTAAACCTTAGAAAATATATGACATCAGCTAATGTAAACAAGATTTTTTAAGATTTAATCCTAACCACACGATATACAAGTGAGACAAAAAATCGGATCTACCTAAGTATTTTCCTTTATTTAAAGTTTGGTATTATAATGTCAGAATAACCATCAGAATCTCTATTAGAATCTTCTACACCTAAATTACGTAAGAATCGGTTGCTATTTAGGAGGTGTTTGGTTCACATTCGAGAATTGGAATCGGAATGGGAATCATAAACCCCACTATTGGTATGGGTTTATATCATTTTCCCTTACTTGTTTGGTTTAACATAGGAATGGATTTCATTATGTTAATAAGTTACTCCACTTGAAACCCATGGTACAAGTGGGGAATGAAAGTAAGTATTTTCTAACATTTTCATTCCCATAGAATGATTCCCATAGTGTTCAACCACACACCATACTCTTTAAATAGGTATCATTAACTTTGATTCCCATTCCCCCTCTCATACCCATAAACCAAACACCTCCTTAGTTTGCTATTTTACCTTTTGGAATGTGTATTATTTATTTTGAGTTGCTTAATAACCTATGTTATAGTAAAAACTTTTAAAAAACCAGAAGAAAATTAACAAATACTAAAACTTATATTTTTCCTTTAGTATGGGACATTTATTTATTTACGATTGCATAAATAACAACAATAAAGAAAAAAACTTTTAAACAAAATTTTCAAAAAACTAAAAGAAAATTAAATAATTGAACGTATATTTTCTCTTAATACTTAACGGATTGAAGCTCGGACCAATTTCATCTCCGTATCCACCTCCACCTCTGTCTTCGCCGTCCCCGAGTCAATCGAGGTTATCAAAGCTAGTCATTCCGCCATTGGAAAACCCTAACGCTAAGTCCTAATTCTCCTCAAAATCGGTTTGACTAATATTCATCTCATTCTAATTTGCAAACCTATAATATCTAGATGACCAGGTAGTTTTTGTGATTTTTTAATACATTGAGGAGGTGTTTGGTTAACATTCAGGAATCAGAATCGGAATGTGAATTATAAATCATATATTGGTATGGATTTATATCATTCTTCTTTACCTGTTTGGTTTAATATAGGAATGAGTTTCATTATACTAATGAGTTACTTAGGAGGTGTTTGGTTTATAAGTATGAGAGGGGGGAATGGGAATCAAAGTTAATGATACTCATAGATTGTGTTTGGTTGAATACTATGTGAATCATTATATGGGAATGAAAGTGTTAGAAAATACCTACTTTCATTCCCCACTTGTGGCATGGGTTTCAAGTTGAGTAACTTATTAACATAATGAAATCCATTCCTATGTTAAACCAAACAAGTAAGGGGGAATGATATAAACCCATACCAATAATAGGGTTTATGATTCCGATTCCGATTCCCGAATATGAACCAAACACCTCCTTAATTTGAAACTTATGTCACAAATAGGAAATGATAATAGACATTGTTCTAATACTTTCATTCCCATAGAAAGATTCCCATAGTGCTCAACCAAACAATATCCATAAGTATCATTTACTTTGATTCCCATTCTCCACTCTCATATCCATAAACCAAACGCGTCCTAAGTTCAGTAATTTGATAAGTTATAGTCATGCATGAAATCTAGAAAAGAAGGGATGACAAACAAACAACTATTAGTCCCTCGAATTTAAATGCCCACGTACGTTTTTTTACTAATTTGATTTTAGCCCTTAACTTTAGATGAGGACACTTCTGTCCTATGATTTTTTTTTTTTTTGGCTAATTTAGTCCCTACCTAATAATGCCACCGCCATTCTTAAAATCTCGACCCAAATAAAAGCTTATATGAAAGCAATTTGGTCATTCAACATTTTTTAGAAGGTGCGAAAGAATAAAATATCCCACTTCGGTTAGACTAAAGATTTTGAACCAATTAATAAGTTCCTAAACCCACACCACTCATAACCAATTGATTTTGAGATGAAAATCCGTGATCTTTAACATGGTATTAAAGTTAGTTTTAAATATTTTCCCATCCACACATGCCTTGGGCCTTATTCATATTGGGATTGAATTCATGTGTTTATGTCAACCAATGTTTGTTTTGATTGGTTTAAGAGAGTTATCTCAAATAGCCCATGTTTGTATACTTGTTTATCTTTGGGCTTGGTTGGTTTAGGAGAATTATCTCAAATAGCCCATGTTTGTATACTTGTTTACGTTTGGGCTCTCAAGTCGTGTGTGAGAAGTCAAACCAGTTTATTATATTTGTTTTAGTCCAATTCGTATGTGAGAGGGAGTGTGAAAGAACAAAAATATCCCACATGAAGGCATGCAGAGCCTTTGTTCAATTAATTTGGGCAAAAAATTAGAAAAAAAATGAAGAAATCAAATCGTTTCATTTAAAAGAATTGACCAGTGCTATCTCCAAATTCTGGTGGGGAGGATATGAGTCTAAAAATTCAATTCAGTCTCTTGTTAAAAGATTTTTTTCTTGATGAAGCAACCTATAAGCATAATGCTAGCCAAATCCACAAGAATACAATTTTCTGTGTCACTAAAACCGGTACATATTATGAAAAATCAGGATTTTTTTTTTAAAAAACTAAAAAAGTAACTCCAATTTAAAAATGGTGTTTGGCAGAATTTGCCTCGATCCAGTTCTGTAGTCTCACACTAATTTGTTTTATGTGTGGTGATTGGTGAAACTATTGAACATATGTTGTTTCAGTGTTTTTCATCTCAGTTAATTTTGAAATTGTCTATTGTTCAATGACCTTCTCTTCAACAATTCAAAACAATTTTACGCTCTAGTGGAGATCTGTGTTATGCCTTTCTAAAAATAAGGACATGGAAGATCAGATTACATTAACTTGATTTATTCTATGGCATTTGTGGAAATTCAGGACTAAGTGATTGTTTAATCATTTGTAGATTTGAGAATTTGATATTGTTGATAAGAGCTTATTCTATTTTGCACCCTTTAACTTGTATAATATTCTTAATTCTTATCTTATGCGGTGTATTAAATTTTTTTTTAGACATATTACACCGCGACCTCTTAGATTTATCCATTTTAATCTAATTTTTAACACCGTTACTAAAGTTAATGGATGTTCCAACCGTAAACACCATGCACTTAAAGTGAAACATTCGTCAAATTTTTTAACACTACTAAAAATTGGATAAAAGTTGGATGAATCTAAGAGTTTAGGATGTAATATGTCCAAATTTAGAAATGGGGGTGCAAAGTGAGACTAGATCAAAAGTTAGGGGGGACAATATGGCCCTAGACAAGCGCGTGTTATACATTTATTTAATATCTATTAAATTTTGTATTAGTGTTAAAAGTTAAACTGAAATGGGATAAATCTAATTAGTTCAGGGTAAAATATGTATAAAAAATAAGTATAGAATGCAAAATAAGAATTGGACATTGTGCGCAACGAAATATTTCGAATCTGTAAAATTGAACAAACAAGAAATATAGCGATAAAAATATTTGAATGAATATATGAAATAAAGGATTACCCATCTCTATGATATTCTCAATATGTGGAGAAAATTCCTTCGATTCTTTACTTCAAACACGATCCGAGGGTTTTGCAACTTATGCCCGAATCGAGTATTGAATTCTTCAAATCTTGATATGGAAGACTGAAGAACACTTGATGAAAATCTTCAAATCTTGATATATGGAAGACTTGAAGAGAGAATTTGAAGACTCAGAGCTTTCACAGCTTTTAGACTTTAGAAATATGTGTGTATGTGTATATGTGTCTTGAATCTCTTAGGGATGACCCTTATTTATACATGTATGGGTGGGGAGCAAGTTAAAAGACTTGTAGTACATGTATAACTTCTTACTTGCATACCAAGAAATAAATTCTTATCTCTTTACACACATAAGAGATACCAATACATAGGGATTGTACTACTTTGATATTGTCTCTTTATTTTAATTTATTAATAAAGAGATAAATACTAGAGTACATATATCCTTATTGGCCAAGTCTTGCAGACATGTGACATGGTCCCAATTTAATTGAAAGAGCGACACAAATACATTTGATTGGTCGAACTACCTCATTTTGACATGTGGTGCAATATAATTGGTTTTAAATTAACCAATGTTCTAAAATATATATGACATATGACATTATTTAATTAGACCATAAATATGCCAATTAAATTAATTTATAGACAAATGATAATTTGAATTAAAATAAAATTTCATTGTCTACAAATGCTCCCTCGAAACTTGTTTATGAATGCCGACCTTCGAATTGTGGCTTGAGTGGGCAAGTTTGATAATATCTCTTTGTCTTGATTGTCGAAAACCTCATCGACCTAGACATGAATGAGCTTTAACCTGAAGGACTAAACAGCCATTTGATTCAAGTGGAGCTCACTGCAAAAATTAGCATTAGATGATATACTTGAAACCAATAAGATGGGCATGACCCTTGTCAAACATAAATATGAATAATATGTTAATCAATTATCTCCACAGCATGCACCAAAAGTTTTGAATTCTCGATAGGACTTTGCATTTATTTGAACAAATCCGCATGAAACTTGTACTTGGGAGAATTTGCTTCACCACTGCTTTACATCTCAAGAAGGCCATTTCAATTTGGATTGTGTTACATGGCATATTAAATCAAAAACATCCACCGAACAATAATTTGCGTTTACCTCCCTCTCGATTAATGGGATCAAATTAGGCCGAAAACGTCTTTGGGCTTGTTTAACGGGTCTTGCACCTCGCTTAACAGCCAAGTGGTGAACAACAATTCTTGGATCCAAGCCAGGCATCTCTTTGTAATTCTAAGCAAAAATATCCTTAAATTCGAGCAACAGTTCTACATATGCTTGTTTCTCTTCAGGAGTCAACCAAGTACTTATGTAGATTGGGCGAGGATCATCATTTGCGCCAAGGTTAATTTCTCTCAACTCATCAACAGTTGCCTTCATGCCTTCTTCCAAATCAGGAGGAGCATCTCCGGCATCTTCTTCTTCCAAAGGCTCTTCGTTTCGAACAGTGATATGGTTGCAAGAGGCAATGCTTTCCTTGTCTTCCTCCTTGATATTTATATCAATGATGGTTTCCTTTCTCACATTTAACGAATCGCCGAAATGTATGAAAAGGGTAGTGACTTGTCTTCTTAAACTTCCATTATTGCAGGAAGCATTGTTTCCTTTCGTATTAAAAATATACTCTTGTGCCTTTGGAAAACTCAACCTTTCACGAATAGGTTGCTTCATCAAAACTCTTCCTCGTGGGCCAAGCCTATCAAACACCGAAAACGTGGTGTAACTTTTTCCAATCTATCAAAGACTAATCGCCTTGAACCTTTCGACGCAGTTTCTTCTTTGATTGTAATATGATGCGTATTAGCCCTTTTAATTGCTATACGCATAGGAGAAGGTGGTCTATACCCAAGTCCCATTGATAGGTTGTTGACAGCATATCCTTTGTCTTTCAATATCTTTTGGGTAGAAGTCATGCCATGTGCCTCTTCTCCAGTTATCTCTGCAGGAAGAGTCTTTTCCAAAGTTCCTTCTTCCTTAGGATCGTAACCAGCTTTTACGAGCAACTTGTATGCATTAGGACCAAATCCTTCGTCGGTTTGTGTTGTTGGTAATGAATTATGCTCTATTTCAGACTCCACCTTTGGCCGAACAAAGCTTTCAAGAAGAGTTTCGCTATGCTTGACCACCTCAATTTTGGTGAGTGGTACAGTGAACTCCTTTAATTCATCGCATCCAACAAAATGAGATTAACCTTCTTTTCTCGTTGACTTTGGAACATAGCATAAGACACGTGTCTTAGATTTTCGACCATCTTCCTTTGTTAACTCTTTCTTTGTGTTACTCTGCAGGTAGAACTTAGCATCAGCAAAGTAACTCTCGACTTCAGTGAACGGCTTTTCATCAGCAACTACTTTCTTTATGACACCGTTATGTCAATACTTGAAACATTGATGAAGAGTTGACTGTATAACACCATTCTCATAAATTCATGGTCTCCCAAGAAGCATATTATAAGGTCTCATGTTTTTGCATCAATAACATGAAAAAATGCACTTGAGGATAAATCGCCAATTAATAAATCAAGTCTTATATGACCAATGGCTCTTTGCCCCCCTTGATTGAATCCTTGGATCATGAGACGGCTTTGTGAGAGTTCATCACTTGTGATTCTAGGCTCCTTCATTGCACGTAAAGGTATTATATTCACAGCAGATCCTCCATCGAGAAGTATCCGATTTACTTTTTACTCACGTGCATAGCCATTTACAAACAAGGGTCGATTGTGAGCTTTCGTCCCAAGCAATTAATCTTCCTCATCAAAAACAATTGTTGCTGCACATTCCTCGAGGACTTTATTAGCAACATTGAGTTTCTTCTCAAATTCTTCATCAACTTCATTGTAATTGATGTTCACAACATGGCAAGATGCAAGGACGTCGTCATCTTTCAAGTATCCTCTTGGCATGAATTCTTTCAAAGTAACAGGTCAACGGACATTTTGAAACATCGCACCACTCGTAGGTAAGATTGATGACAAAAATGTTCTTCTTCTGGACTTTATTTTTTGCAACCCGCATTTTTACCATCCGAAATTTTGGCAGCAGATTACTCTTTTGCGCTTTAACCTTTCGGCTTCTTTTACGAGTGACGAGTGTCCATCCTTTGTCTGACTAATCATTTGTGGCACCATCATCCTTCAACAATTTTTTAGTTTGCCTTTCAAAAGGTACTTCATCTTGTGGAAAGAGGTTGTCATATAATGGAACGAGATTTAAATCTCCAAATTTTATCGTGGGCTATATTGTTCCTATCTTCGATGGAAGACGAAATACTTTACCAGTCTTCAACAAATTGTGGGAGTCGAGAATTATAGTGGTCTGATTTGCACTTGCTTTATCTTCCTCAAGCAAAATCTTACCTTGACGGGCTAACTCCATCACCTTATCTTTAAAAACAAAACACCTTGTGAGGGGATGACCAACCAAGCGATGGTAGCAACAATAATTTGGATCATTAACTCACTTAGTTTCCTGCCGGCCGTTTGATCTCGGGGAGCTCAATGAGTTTGGCTTTGAGTAGATCATCGAACATGCCTCGAAGATCGGAGTCGAGGAAAGGGTATTCTTTCTCTTGCATCTCCCTCAAAGTAGGTTTTCTTTGTGGCCTACCTTGCGCAGGCTCTACCTTCTTGGACACCTTTTGACTGACTTTTGTCGCGATCTTAACAGGTGCAGTATTTGTTGTCATAGTTTCTTTGTTTCCAGACTTGGGAGAACGTTTGCCCCATTTCTTAAAGTCCTATTTTCTTTATTCTTGTGAGGATCAGGAATAGGTGGTTCTTGATTTCCAAGGCCAATTTCAAGACTATGAGCTTTTGTTGCTAATTTCTCAAATGTCAGAGGTTGAATGCCTTGTAGGATATTACGAAGTCCCCACTTCATGCCTTGAATGCACATTTCAATGGCGAACTTCTCAGAGAGTCGATCTCTACAATTAAGGCTTAAAGTCCTCCATCGATCAATATAATCAACAACTGGTTCTGTCTTTCCAATAATGGGCGTTGGAAAGTTCAGTCATAGTAACAGTCCTCTTAGTGCTATAGAATCGGTTGAGAAATTCCCGCTCCAATTGCTCCCAACTATCAATTGAACCGGCATCAAGATCAGTGTACCAGTCGAGGCGTTACCTTTTAGCGAGCGGACAAATTGCTTGACCAACAAATCACCATAAGTTTCGGCATTATTGCATGTCTCGACAAAGTATGCCACATGTTGTTTCGGATTTCCTTTGCCGTTAAACTGCTAAAACTTCGGTGGTTGATATCCACAAGGCATCACCAAGCTGTCGATTCTTGCGGAATAAGGCTTAGCGTGTATAAGGTTCGATTTCGAACCACCTTCATATTTCACC
Organism: Cinchona pubescens; assembly: GCA_025175665.1. NCBI lineage: Eukaryota > Viridiplantae > Streptophyta > Magnoliopsida > Gentianales > Rubiaceae > Cinchona > Cinchona pubescens. Next base: position 1,907,606 of record JANKKI010000249.1, read on the forward strand.
TTGATCATACCTTCAACGACCTCCTTGAATTGATCGGCATCAATCATTCCATCAGAAATCATATGCATTTCTTTTGCCTTTCCTTGTTGTTTAGACGAAGTTTCTCCTTCTTGATGTCCGCCAGGTGCCTTTGAATCAATAGTTTGTCTTTCTTCTGCTACATTATCTTTCTTATTGACGATTTGAGCAATGATGGCATCTTGATCTTGTATACGCTTCATCATCGTTTCCATCACTCTAGTTAGGCTTGCCAGTTGATCCTCCAAAGTTGAGGTTTGCGTCACCATAGCAGGCATAATAGAAAATGCTGTAGAAATCGCGGAATCTTCTCGTATAGGAGATCTTGTATGCGAAGATCCTTGAGAAGATGTAGAATCACTTCTTGATAGGTTATCATCATGTTTCGAAGCATTGGCATCAGAACCTGCTTCGAGCATTGCGAGGGTTTTCTTGATTGAAGCTCCAACATCTTTGAGCCCTAACATTGGAGAATAGATTTTGGGTGGTGTCGAGCCAAACACGGGAGTTGATGCAGACTGCACCTCCAGATTATTTTGAGAGAGGGCTCTCGTCATGCTCTTTGTGGATGGGCCTACAATTCGTAGATTCGTGGAATCATATGCAGAACCACAATAGTTTTTGCACCACTGTGGCATTGGAAAGTTCAAGGCATGGATTTTTCGTTCGTTGGAGCCATTGATGTAGATTTGCAGTTGAATATATATGAAGCAAAGAGATGGAAGGTAGAGATTGTCCCACCGGGTGTACCAAAATTGTGCGCAACGAAATATTTCGAGTCTGTAAAAATTGAACAAACAAAAAATATATCGATAAAAATATTTGAATGAATATATGAAATAAAGGGTTACAATTTCTAGGATATTCTCAATATGTGGAGAAAATTCCTTCGATTCTTTACTTCAAACACGATCCAAGGGTTTCGCGACTTATTCCCGAACTGAGTATTGAATTCTTCAAATCTTGATATGTAAGACTGAAGAACACTTGATGAAAATCTTCAAATCTTGATATATGGAAGACTTGAATAGAGAATTTGAAGATTCAGAGCTTTCACAGCTTTTAAATTTTAGAAATATGTGTGTATATGTGTATATGTGTCTTGAACCTCTAAGGGATAACCCCTATTTATACATCTCCAAATTCAAGTATGGGAGGGGAGCAAGTTAGAAGACTTGTAGTACATGTGTAACTTTTTACTTGCATACCAAGAAACAAATTCTTATCTCTTTACACACATAAGAGATATCAATACATAGGGATTGTACTACTTTGATATTATCTCCTTATTTTAATTTATTAAAAAAGAGATAAATACTAGAGTACATGTATCCTTATTAGCCAAGTCTTGCAGACATGTGACATGGCACAATTTAATTGAAAGAGCGACACAAATATATTTGATTGGTCGAACTACCTCATTTTGGCATGTGGTGCAATATAATTGGTTTTAAATTAACCAATGTTCCAAAATATATATGACATATGGCATTATTTAATTGGACCATAAATATGCCAATTAAATTAATTTATAGATAAATGATAATTTTAATTAAAATAAAATTTCATTGTCTATAGATATAAATTAAGGAGTGCAGAGTAGACTGAGGCCTTGTTCAAATGCTTGTATTAGATTGGATGGAGTTTCAGCAAAAGATCCATATCCAGTCTTCCTTTGTTGTGTCAGTTATGCAACTTGTGATTGGTGCTACATTGGAAATGTCCTCAGGTGGGTTTTATAAAACTAAATACTACCAGAAGAAAGGTTAATTTGAGTTGGGGGCTGTAGCTAGAGTTTGTGGTAGTAGTGCGCAGTGCGCATGGGCTTCCTGGAGGAGTGGTGTCGGTTGTGCCGTAGTGAAAGTGGAATAAAAATCGTGACAACTTTCAAAATGTGATTTTATGTGAAATAAAAATATAATTAATAAACATATTAAAAATATTTATAAAATATTAATTGAATAATAATAAATAATATAAATTGTTCAAAACGAAGAGAGCCATATAATCTGTCTAATTTTTTTTTTTTTTTTCTGTATCCCTGTAAGTAAACCAAATTTGAACTTGCCCTGTTGACTTGGACCAAATTGGTACTAAATCAAATATGAAGTGAGTCCAAATTTAGTTCAAGACAAGGGAAAAGAAGATCCATAGGAAAGTACCACAAATAGATCCTATAAATTCCATGCTCAAAATAGGTTTTTAAGGATCTTTTGGTCATGTAAATATTTAAATAGACTTGATTTATAGACTAACTTATAAATTCTGTAGTATAAATTAAATATTATAAAATAAATTATATCAATTGATATAAATAAAATTTTATAAGATGATATTTTATCAACAAAATTTATACATAACATCTAAAACCGAATATATCTCAATATGTACCTTTGATAACCTAATCCTTGAAAACTTAAAGAGACCAATTTCTTGTGCCTCCATACCGACTTGGAAACCCCAAATATTCGGAGTAGTTGTTCTTTTTTGTTTTGCTAAGTACCATTCTATTCATGTGGTTAAAGTAAGAAAAATAAAATATGGGAGAAGTTCATTTGAGTACAGTTGATGAGGTTTAAGCCAAATTGCATATAAATGGTAAAATGCCCCCAAGGGGGAAAGCAATTGGCAAGCACTCCCTCCATTTTATTTTAATTATTGTTTTGAGTTGATGTGCACATTGCACAAGAATTTAAAAAGTTATTAAGATCCATTTGGTTGGAGGTAAAATATTTTCTTGGAGAAAAAAAAATTTTTGGAAAACATTTTGCATAAAAAAGTTCATTTTCTATAGAATTTTTTAGTATTTGGTTGACAAAATAAAAAAATTTTAAAATATAACTTCTTATAGTTTTTCATCCTTAATTTTATGAATTTGAGTTAAAAAAAAAAAAAAAAACTTATAACAATTATAATGAATACTTCACAACTGATTGTGGTCAATAAAAAATTAATCTTTTTAAAATTAAATTATAATAAAATATAGTGATAAAATAAGTATAATGATATTTATATTATTGTGGAACCCACAATGAAGATAAAAATGAATAGACAACAATTGAAAATGAACATAAAATTAGTAAATGAAGTTATAATAGTAAATATTTGAGATTTAACATAATTCTTGAACTATCCAAAAAAACAATTTACACTCAAAAATTTCATAAGTTATTTTCATCCAGAGTAAAGAAAAATAGGAAAATATTTTCTAGTGTTTGGTGCTAAGAAAATTTTGAAAATTATTTTTTGAAAAAAAATTTAGTCCAACCAAACAAACTCTAAATAGTATTAATTTTACAAAAAAATAGTTCAAAATGACTAATTTATGCTTTTATATTAATGTCCCCAGCTATATAATCCTTCATCTATTAATATGTCACTAAGCATAAAAGTTGAAAAACTATCATTTAATACTTCTTGAATTTTTTAAAATAACAGATGATTTGACGCAAAACAAATACTTCTTCCATTTTAAAATAATTGTTATATTTGGTTGATGTGCACAGATTAAAAATTTATTAAATTGCATCAATTTTACAAAAAAAATAATTCAAAATGAGTAAAATACATTTTTACATTAATATCCTAATTATATGATCATCCTTTCATTAATATGACACTAAAAATAAAAATTAAAAAAAAAATTATTTAATATTTTTTAATTTTTTAAATATGATAAATAATTTAAAACAAAATTAATAAATTATCTAATATGATAGTTATTTCAAAATGAAAAGAGTAATCTAAAACGATATAAAATCCAAAGTATAATTTGCTTTCCCGATATGAACCTTCGCTGAGGTTATGGTAATAGACATATTTCTCGAATACCTAATTAAATTGTGGTTACAGAGCACAATGCTTCCTGCCGGGCTTAGGACCCAATCCCGAAATACCACAAAATGTCAGTCAGAGTAAGAAGTGGGGAAAAGAAACTAATAGTGGACTGGGGAAAAAAAATTAATAATTAAACGATTAAAAAAAGATAAAATTTTATTTTTTAATTAATTTAATGACTATAATATTCATTTTATAATATAAAATGAGTATCATAAATTTAGTTATTGATTGTTGTCACTTAAATGAGAAACCAATCTCACTCATCTAGAAACGCCGTCTCAAATTAATTGTAACGTTTAGTTAGTGCACACGAATTAAAAAAATTATTAAATTATATCTATTTTATAAAAAAATAGTTTAAAGTGNTACCAAATTACCCTTTTACATTAATATCTCAACTACATAATCTTCCCTTATTAATGTTACACCAAGAATAAAAGTTAAAAAAATATCATTTAGTATTTTCTTAATTTTCTAAATTAACAGATAATATGAAACAAAACAAATTGTTTAAAATAACAGTTATTTGAAACGAATAGAATATTTATTTGTGCCAAGTTATAGACAGTATTTATCAAAAAAAACAAAAAGTGCCCACTTGAACTACTTGTGTTGTGTGGTACTAATAGAAGGAAAAAACTTAATAAAATCCGATCTTTGACTCCACCTGTAAACTATACGGTCAAAATTAAATCTTATAAAATCTTGCTTACATCAGCTTATGTCATAGATTCCATAACATTTAATCCACACCACAAGATCTACAAGTAGGGTCAAAAACTAGGTCTACCTAAATCTTTCCCGTAATAGAAAGGTTAAAAGGGCCCCTCTTGTCACCAATGTTTTGAAAACCGGACCGGCCATTGAACCGGTGGCCTGTCCGAGGAAGCAACTGAGTTCGTAATTCAACCGATCCGATCGGTTCACTAATTTAGGTTTTTTTTTTTTACCAAAGTGTGATATAATTTAAAATGACCTAAAATATATTTATATAAAATCTAAAATAGAAGTGAAACACTATTTTTGGAGAATTATAATCCTAATACCCAAAAATACTAATCAAATTTCTAATAAGAAAACTGAAATTTATACAAAAATAAGTATAAAAAAGATTAAAAAAATAATAACTTAATAATTTAGACTTTGGTGTGTACAATATTTTGCTATTTTGAGTTTATTTCACGATTTTTTAATTTTTTCCTTTATTTAAATTATTTTTTATTCTAAAATTTAAAAAATTAATTTTTTATCGATTCTCGATTTTTTACCGGTTCTATCCGGTTTTATGGACAGACCGGATATATAATTGGACCGGACCGGTGGTTCTTCCGGTTTGCGGTCCGACCGGTCGAACCGGCATGTCCGGTCCGGTTTTCAAAACACTGCTTGTCACTTGAAGACTCACTTAAACCACCGAATGATCCGAAAATAAGAGACTTAGAAAGTTGACCTATTCAGAGGACAAATCCATGCATCTAACACCTCCGCACAAACCAATAGTTCCATAAAAGAAAAAGATAAAAAATCTTTAGAGGCTAATTCATGAATGAAATGTAATCTGACAGTCAAATCCTTTCAATAAGAATGGTACAATTCTTGAGAAATTTCCTCTGCTTGTGCAAATTTGTTGCCACCATCTGAGAAAGTAACACAAACAATCTTCCTTTCTCAATAACCACAAGTTCCATAGTGTAACCGAAGGTCCAGCACCATTTGAAACATCACCTTAAAAACTGGGGTGTCAAACCATCGTAGTCAGATTTTGTTCTACACCGTGCAAGTTTCTAAAAACATTATTACACACCAATTCCCCGAGGAAAAGGTTTGTGGTTTAATTGTTCGACAAACAGATCAAGAATTGATTTCTCAACAGCCGTAGTAAATGAAAATTCACAAAAGCAGCAAACAGCCTTCATATATCCTTATATGCAGCAGCAACCGAAGGAAAGGGAGCGAGACTACAGCAATAGGAGAATGAGAAGGATACAATGCAAATATGTTCTGTACGCATATGCATCTAACTAGATAGTAAGTGTCTATGTCTACTTCCATCATAAGAACTATTATATAACCACATTTGAAGGATATGCATACAATTTACAAACAGCACAAAAGAGCACATGATTAAGATTGTTGATATTTTCCCATGGGAGAGAACTAATCTCTTCATATTTTTCTATATAAAACCAGTAAGCTTGGAGAACATCTTATCATAATTTACAAGCTATTTTAACCCAACAAGAAAATCAGAGCAACCAAAATACCAATAGAGCTTCATCCATTTTGACAATCCACATTTTCTACACATTCTATCAGTTTCAAGCAAAGATGTTTCAATACGAATATCTGTATGGTTGCATAGTTTGCACTATATAAAGGACCTTGCTTCACAAAAGTCATGTTTCCTATATCAAAAACATTTCTATAGAGCATCAGTGGCTGTATAGAGTAGAACATTAAATTGCATGACAGACATCAAGTTTAACTAACATTCATGGAATGAGAATCTAAAAAGCATCAGAGTTTTTTTCAATCATGCAACTCGAGTAAGCCTTGCATGAAATGATCTGAAATAAATGAGAGAGGAAACCTTGTATGTTACCTGACATCTCTCTCCCAAGTTCTTCTGCTGTGGAGTAAACCTTGAAATGAAATTATCAGACATAAAAAAGCAAGGACCCCGCGTACTTTACCTGAAACTATAGGCAGGCAATCCCCCTCACTCCTCAGTTTGTTTGCACCTCAACCTCTAACAATATTTCGATTGTGTTTTGTCTTAGCCAACCCCCAGGAAATTTCCCTAGATGCTTCGTACTGTACAAGCACGTGTCATGGAAAGTAATAAGCTGGTTTCAGGAAGATACAATTAAAGGGATGCTAAACAAAAATAAGCTACTACAACCATGACAAAACAAACAACTCAAGTCAAACGTGTTAGATTGTTTACTTCAGACCAAAAGCATAAATGGAAGAGACTAGACAGATATCAGAATCGGTGAACTAGTAAACTTAAAGCCTTCTTGAATAAATCACAAAACATCAAGTCATAACAAATTTTTGAGTTGAGATAACCAAACACATCAAAATACAACAAATGGAAAGATGAAACAGAAAGCCAACATATTAACCAACAAAAACCGCTGCTCTCATTAATAAGCAAATTTCAGATGCACTCCACACCAACTTCAGCAGCCCGACGAGGCTTGTTCTTTCTTCTACTGCCATTTTGTCTGAAACCGACCGACTTCATCGCATCATTGGTGTTAGTCTTGTTTCCAACACCATTTTCTTCTTTAACAGATTCTGAATTTTCCTTGACTTGTGTAGGCCTTTTCCTCTTCCGGCCATTCTCCACAGCAGGTTGATTCTTACCATCTTTATTTAAAACAGAGGTCTTTGCACTTTCACTGTCTTCTTCTTCTTCTATCTTCTCGAACATCTTCATCTTCTTCATTATCATCCTTAAGTGGTTTCTGTGGCCTTCCTCTTCTCCTCATCGGTAATTTCTCCTCCTCACCACTTCCAGCATCTTCATGAGCAGCAATACTCGATTGTTTCTTTCCTTTTCCTCTCCCTCTACCCATTGTTCAAATCAGAAACTTAAGCAAAAATATTACCTCTGCATCAGGGAAAAATCAGAGGGCTTCAAAAATATCAAACAACTCAGATAGATTTCAAAACCTCTAAATACTGAGAAAGATCCATCAGAACAATTGTACAAACACAACCACATACCAGAAAACCAAATAAAAAACCATTCTTGGAAATGAATATGTCCTCAAACTCACCAATAAGTAAATATAGGCAAACCAAAACAACTTTGTTTCCTCACATACATACAAATCCATATATTCTTGCTACTGTCCCCAAGAAACACATAAAGGTGGAAACTTTGACTAATTAGTGTACAAGCATCATATTTGAATCTTGTATAATGCACATTTTATTGCCTACCTATACAAAGCATTAAAAGAAAAACATCAGAAACTAAAGAAAAAAAAAAAAGAGCCAAGAACAGTTTCAGGAAAATCACTACATAAACAATACAATAACAGTAACATCCAAGACAAAAGCAGTCTTCTATGATTAAAACAATATCCTCAGAGAAAATAAGCCCATATAGCAGTCATAAAACAAAATAATTTAAGGCAGCTTTTCTTGAACATGCTAGAAAACACTCGAAATGGAATCTTTTAAAGCTAAAAAAAGACCATTTAAATCAAACTAAAAAACATCAAATATTTCCATTAAATCCATTGCGTAACCTTATAAAAAGAAAGAAACATACCAACTGAAGCAAACCTCATTAGAAACAGAAACAGCCACCATTTGCATCTTTAACCAAAACCCACTTCTCAGCACATCTGAATTATTATTTCTAAAGCAAGAAACCAATCAAAAAAACCAAAATCCAGATGGGTTTTTTCTATGTTGAGTAAATAAAGTAAAGAGTATAAGTAACAAAAAAATGTTCAGGTAATAAAAAGATGGAAAAACTTTGATCTGAGAGAGAAATAGTGAAAGCCCAGATCAAAAAATAGTCAAAAGTGATGAAAGATTTAAGAAGTGGATTGAGATTTGGTGAGGTTAATAGTCTTCGCCATTGGAGGTTGAGGAGCCAAGGCAGAGGAGGGAGGCTAAGGTAGAGAAGACTGCAAACAAAAACAAGTGAAGAGTATAGAAGAAATTTGTAAGGAAGTGGGATACTACTATAAGTATTAGTTGTAAGTTGGGTAAAGATCTCTTGAGTATTTAGGATTTTGATGGCTTGTTTGGGAAAATTAGGCTAAAAGTGACAGTGAAAGGTTAAAAAAAAAAAAAAACCACTAGTGGTTTTTGAAAAATTCTACCATAATTATTAAACTCGACTTTAACAAAGAATCAGGGAGATGAATCAACAACATACTAATGTAATTTTGTGAATTACAGATTTAATTAGTAGATCACTTAAATATATATATTTTAATTAATATCTAATACTTAAAATTATAAAATACAAGATATATGGTGAAAATTTTGATAAAAACATGGTTTATTAAGTTTTTAAGTACAAATGAATTTCAAATAATTCATTTTTCTAAAAAATTTAATAAAATAAAAATAAATAGTTAACTTTAAGTTATTATATGTATATATAATTTGAAAATGTTGACTATAATATATATATAAACAAAAGCATAAGAAATTAAATTTTCAATTTTTCTTATATGGATACTTAGTGGTACAATGGTACTTTTATTATTTTTAAGATAGATACATGAATATGTTCAATTAAATGTGTAATTGACCTTATTAATTTAAGGTAAACGGTTATTTATTATAACAATATATTTTATTTTTATTTTGAATTCTTTGACCCATTTGAAATATAAATTGATATTAGGAATGAGTTTATTCTTGTGGAACACAATGTGATACTTTTTTGGTAATGAATGTCTAGCAAAAGTTTTCTTTCTTATAATTTTGGTATTTTTAATTGTGAAAAAGATATTCTATGTATGAAGAAACTCAACAACTATATTCTAGTAACGAATATTTATGTAACCTTTTCAAATGCAAAGTTAAGTAAGAATTAATGTATAAAGTAGAGTTTGGAGAGTAAATAATTAAAAAAGAGATATTCATAATTTGGCCTGTTAAAAAAATTGTTTATTTCATATATAGTCAATTTTAGGTCTCTTTGCTAAAAAAGGTGTACATACTATGATTTTATTATGAGATTGTTAGGGAAAAAACTTTCATTTTGGAGTAATATGTGTAATAAGTAATACGAGTACTAACTTCAATTTTATTATGAGAAATTAACTTCCTGCTAATTTGTTTTCATTATGTAGAAATTTTTTATAGTGAGTGCAGTATTTTTAATCTTAAAAAAAAAAAATCTATGTTTGCTTTCAATTTCTACACACATTTATATAAATACAGGTTGAATTATCTTGAAATTTTAAAACCAGTGGGGAGGGGGGTTTGTTAGTATTGATGGATAAATTACCTAAATAGTTTTTCAACTTTTTAATTAAAGTAAAAATAGTTTATCAACTTCAGTTTTAGCCGATTTAATCCCTCAACCAAATATTTGCCGCAAAATAATTTGGCAGCAATACCAAAACATAAATTTTTTGTATTTTTTTGGGTAGTGACCAAGGGTGGTCAATAGTGTAATTATGAGTGGCTCGGCCAAGAAAATTTTGAATTTTGCGTGGCATAATTAAATAGGGATCTAATTGACACAAATTCAGTTACGATATTAAATCAACTAAAAGTTAAATTGAATGATCATTTCAATTTTAATAAAAAAGTTAAAAAGACTATTTAGGTAATTTGTCTTTTAGTAGTGTTATTACTATTCCAAGCTTGTGTTTATAAATAAAACTTGAATCCTTCATACTGGGAAAAAAAAAATTGCAGATTCAGTTTTTAAAATATGATAATAATTACACATAATTTCGTCTTCTTTTTTTTTTACTTACTTTTCAATTTAATTCTTACAACCCTATTTCTTCTTATACACTTTTCAAGTAAACAAATTTTTACTTACATATTATTGACATCGATAGAAATGAATATAGAGGAGTGTGTAATCATATTACCCTTACTTTAAATCTTTAATTGCATCAAAATACCGTTAAAAAAAACATAGTAACCTACTTTTTTTTATTTTGGTAGACAAAAGTTCATGGTTTGCTGTCATACTTATGAATTACCACTATCATTTATTTTGGAAAAATTCTTACACAATATATAATATAATATAATAAATTTTTTAATCCGTATAAAATTACATTATTTATGAAATGACATATGATGATATGATTTTATATAAATTAAAAGATATATAATATTATATAATAAATTAAATTTATGTAAGAATTTTCTTCCACCACCTCGTACACATATTTTGAGAATAATTTTTGATTTCTTTTTGAATAATAATTCACGGGATTTTGGCACTGGTTAATGGGTCATTGACTAATTTCACGTGCCCTAGCAGCTTTACTTGAATTTAGCCACGTACAAGAGAACCATCTGTCATCGGGTCCCACTCTCGGTGAAATCTTTCAAGAGACACTAAATTTGGTTAAAAGAAAAAAAAAAAAAAAGAAGAGAAAATATCAAATCTGTCTAAATTTCACATGTCAATATTTGATCTGACACATAATAAGTGGCCTAGATCTGATTGGTTGCAAGCATAATTGTTAAAATTTCAATTTTATGTTTACAGTCTTATAATTTTATTATTTAAATTTATAAATTTGATTCAGATTTAAATGTAGAATTACTAATATAATTAATATCAACTAAATCACCAAAATCTTATAATTTATTTTATATTTATTAAGTTAGGCTAGTATTTAATAATTCTTTATTTAAATATTATATTTTATGAATTTAGATTATTCCTATTTTTTGTTTTACTTTTTAAACCAAAAAAGTAATAATAAATTTATGACGACAAATAATTTTTTACAGTACAAATATATAATATCAAATATATAAATTTTTAGTGAAGGAAATTTATTTGTGATGAATATGAACTTTTTATATTTGTTTGCATAATTTTTCATTAAATATTAATTTTAAAAATAAATAAAAAATTATATTTTTAGATTTTCGGTATCTTTCCTACTATTAAGATTCTTTAACCTTCAAAACTACTCAATGTAAATATCCCAATTCTACAAACCTTCATGGCTATTAGTGACATATCATTTATCAAATGCTAAATGACTAAGATTTTGCCTTGCTTAAATGAATGCCAAATTGCTAATAAAAAATTAGCCATTGAAAACTCTGAAGACATCAAGCATTATCCATTTAATTCTGTTTAAAGTTTATAATTAAAATTTTACTTTTTTGGGCAATTAAAAAATTAATTTGACTAGTCATAATTGGAATTAATTTCTTTTTGCAAGAAAAATTTAATGGTCTACCTACTAAAGTAGTACTTTTACTGTTTTAGTACATATTTTTTATGAGTTAGAATAATAACACTATTATTCTTGAAATGAATTCTTTAAATAGTTATTACAATAATTTTTTGATGAAATATATATAAAATAAAAAGACAATTAAAAAAACGTACATAAAATGATTACAAAATATTCTTTAAAAATAAAATAAAAAAAATTTACTATCCAAACAACTAGTCAATATATACGAATATACTACTAATATTCCTTTCTTGTTGGTTAAAATTTGGCTATTCAAATCTCCCAAACTAAAATGACGAGAAGGTCCCTGAATTGTTTGGGATATCTGATCACGCTGGGGACCACTAGCTTAGCTGGATTGCTGAAACTCTGAGGTGATGATTGGATTCCATAAAGGGCTTAAAGCCTATGACCTTTTCATTGGTTTACGTTATGCTCAAAGATGGGCTGAACAGATACCTCTGCTGCAGAAGAGGTAGCCTCATGTTCCTGTTGGGCCTCCACATCAAAGCCCAAGAATTGATAGACCCAAGAATCAGTCACCAGACTAGTTTACCAACTGGGCTAGTCTGTGGGAAACTTAAAGCATACAATTTTCATCATCTTAATGAAACAATTTGTTGCCTTAGACAAAGAAGTTTTACAGTCAGTCCCTTGAGTGAATCATTATACTGGTTTTAAAGATTTATAAAAAGGTTAAATTCATTTTATTCCTTAATTTTTAAGGTCATTATCACTTTAATCTCTATTGTTATTTTTTAGATACTTATATCTTCTCGTTAAATCTAACACAATTTTGTTGCTCATTTTGACAAAAATACCCTTATAACTTTGTTTAAATTAGATGTTATTTTTCTTACAAATGTCATTATCTGTTTTTTCTTCACATTTTCATTCATTTACTTATTTCAACTTTTTCTCTTATTCTGTTATATAATTCAATAAATTTTCATGAAAATTTGAGAGTAAAAATGTCATTTTAACTAAAAAATCTAACACTGTTAGTTTAGGGATTTGAGTGTCTGAAAAATAACGTTAGAGAATAAAGTGACAGTAATCATAACGTTAAGGAGATAAAGTAAAATTAACTCTTCTATAAAATACAATCCTACATTGATGTTGTAGTATTACAAATTTTTAAAGTACGATTGAATAGTTCTATACAGAGATTGCAAAATTTTCCTTTGAATGGAGCCAAAAAGTTGCCCATCAAAGACCAAAACTTAAGATTACAACCTTTTGGACTGCCACTATTTGAGATTTATTTGGAATAAATATTGTAGTTACTATTTATTTTTTTCAATTTAATATATATGAGATTAATAATAGAAAATATTATGTGGCAGTGACTGTAAAATATTATTTTAATAATAGTTTGTTAGCATAGAGCTATTGTAATTTGTAACCCAGAATTATCAGCTAAGAGATCATGTCTGAAATGCCACCACATTTGAACTGACAGAAGAATAGGCAGCTTCTCTTCTCTACAATACCTATCTTTATCAATTTGTCCTTCTTCCTAATATTGGTGTATTCTTTTCTCTGGGACAAGAGAATACTTATTGCAGACTCCATGGACATCAACATCTAAGGATCCAGTACAGAAGGGGCAAAAACCAGCTAACATACTAAACCTTGTGGTGCATCCCAAAAGCGATAAACACGAATTTCACATCATTTCATTCGTCTTATGAAACTTCATATAGATTGTTTTGTAGACAAGAAGATACTCTGTGTGTGATGTTAATCTCCAGAACTAAGATCATCTCTTGTTACTCTTCTGCATGATGGACATGCAACTGGATTTGGTTTACATGTATCAGTTTATTTCTTTTTTTGGTAAGCAAATAACATAAAGCATAAAATCATGGACAAGAAATTCAGAAACAAAAATGGAAAAGAAAAATTTTAATAGCAGAAGGGAAGCTGAACCGAATACAGTGTTGTAATGCAATAAGGTAAACTAAACTAAGCTTCCAGGAGTCATTATCTTTCCCTTCGCTCGTATGATTTTTAAATAAAAGACCAAGGGAAAGGAGTGCATCAATTAGTATAACCATGTCATGCAAGAAACTTTCAGGGGCAAAGCAGTGTCCAAGGGAGTCAAGTTAGCCAAATCTAGCATCATTCTCAACTGAATCAACAGTTTAAAAGAGCAAGTTAACACAAAAATACTGAGCATACTAAATAAACACCGGAATTACCTTCTTTTTTTTTTTTTGATATTATGATGCTTCGTAAGAGGAAGAGATGCATACAATATCTTTGCATTTTGACTTAATGCAGGATAATTCCACAAAGAAGACCTGGTAAAAAATCTCTCCATGCCAATTGCAAGATTAGAAACTCTCAGCTAATAAGAGAATTACGATTATGTCCTAATGAGAATATACAGTTTGCTTTAGCCTTTCCCAAACTTCAAGGCCTTGAGGATGCTGCTTTACATATGACTTGACGAACAAATTTTCTGCAGTCGCTAGCACAGTGCTTAACGTTAGATGGGATTCGACAGCGCCCTGGTCTTTAAGCCAACCGTACATTGTATGCCGAAGTTTGATCCTTTCTACTGTGTAGGAGATACACGCTGGAAAATGTGCAAGAAATCTAATATACACAGGAAGACCCAAATCATTTACAAGAAAATCAATTTTTCTTTCAATAGCATCCTTGGATACATTAAGAATATTTGGAGACTCTTTGACCATCGCTGCAACATCCTTTGTACTCAAACCAGCATTCACAAAACAATCAAACCTCTCTTGAAGTTTCAGTCCTTTCCCTCGAAATAACCTGAGTGCTCTTTTCATTTCCTTTGAGTTCTCTACAATTCCAAGGTCCAACAAGAATTTAGTCTTCATTAAATGCGATCTTTGCTTCTCCTCTTCAGCGGTCAGACCTGGGAGTCGTTCAATCCTCTTTCCAACAACCCAATTTCTTATTATTTCAGGGTTTTCCATGACAATTTCACAGAGTCGGTTCTTCGTGACTCTCAAGTTAGTCAGTAAACTGTTAAGTTTCTTTATAGAACATGAACCTAGCAATAGGGTATGCGAACAAACTATCCTCCTGACATCTAGTTTAGCCATCTCAATTTCAACAAGAAAATGTTATAGCAATGCTGCAAATTCCTCAGAAACGTCGCAATTGGAATTTGTGGAAACTGCAGGAACATATCACATATCTTGTTTGGTGTCAATCCAAATTTTGTCAAGATCCCAATCAGCAATAAGGTTTTGGTTCCTGAATTCTCAAATAAAACGTCCGGATGTTTACGAATTAAGCTTCCCAATTGCTCCTCACTGCAACCCATCTTGCCAAGCAAGCACAATGTTTCAAGCATTTGGCTCCAATCGTACAATTTTCCTTCCAGTAAGTGCCTCTCTATCCAATCAAATGCAGGATCAGCACTCTTCAATTTGTCTAAAATGCCAAAGAATACCATGCTCGCATCCCCAACCAAAAGATAAGGACTTGAAACAACAGCCTTGATCACCTTAGACTGACTCAGACCCATCTTTTCAAAAGAATTAATTTTCGCCTGCAACACCCCCTCACCATATCTAAACACCTCCGCAACTTCTTGGTAAAATTTTCCGATCTTATTTCGAGACAGCAATTTAGTAATTACACAAGACGTGATAGTTTGAAATCAAAACCGGATCATCATTCAAGAACATCAATTGCCTAGGAAGCAACAAAGAATACTCACAAGGTTTCAATCCCATACTCTCGAAAAACGGCTCAAACTCATTGATGGGATGGTATCTAAGAAACCGTGTTAGAGACCGCCCAATCTCTGCCTGATTATCCACTCTTGTCAACAACTTTTCAAGAAAGTGTGGTGAATTTTTGCTCATATATTCAGCATCAGTAAACAGCAAAGTTCTAGTGGAATGCAAGTAGTCTAACAAGGCTGCTTGTGCTTCTTTTCTCGACATTTCAAACCTTCTAGCCTTTCTAGTACTATAAAACCTAAAACTTTGGGCAATTCGGCATGACCCATTTACCCAAATAGCCCAAAAATTGGTTCTTGACAATCTAAAGCTGTTATTAACAAAACTAATAGAAACCCATTTGAGAATGCTTAGTTTTCCAAGTTTCTGCAAATGGGTGCTCCTATACATGTCTATTTTGCTTGCAGTTAATTTAGCGATATAAAAATATAAGTAAATAAATGAGGAAAAAGACTGAGTTTTAAACCTCTAAGGCATGTGTAATTTTGCATAATTTAGAGGCTATATTGAAAATTCTCATACCTCAATTTTGGAGGGGATTTTGCTGCTTTTGGAGGATGATACAGTGGCAGGCATTAGAGGAGTAAGGATTTCATTGACACAGTAGAGAACGGGGTTTTGTGATATCAGGGGAAGGGGATTTGGGTTCTGAATTCTGAAGGTGAAAGTAGGGATGTGTATAAATCGATTAATCGATTAATTAAATTGTTCAAAATTTTTTTATATTATAAATTTTTTAATTAATTTTAATTTTAAATTTGATTCGAAAAATATGGTTAACTAAATTTAAATTCCATACTCAGATTTTGAATTTGATTAATCCTATTTAATTGGAGTTAGTTGGACCCTTAATATTGAGCCAAAATCTTGTAAAAAAAACTTATTTTTCAATATGCAAAAATTTTCTAATTTTATTTTTTTATCACATAATTTGATATGTTGTTTAAATTTTTATTGATAAATGATTCAGAAAAATAAATAAAAAAAAAACTATATCATCTAACTGAATTGAATAATAAGCAACATAATTACATAAAATACTATAATATCATGTAACTTGTAAGTATTAATAAAATACATATCTCAAAACTATTTAATATGATTTATGAGTAGTAATTTAATAATATCATTAAGTATGAATAAATGTATAAGAATATGACAATTGTACGAATTAAATTAAAAATAAAGCTAATTATAATAATTATCAATCAATATATTTTTAGTCGAATAACTAAATTTATATTTTTAGTGATGTACTATTTATATATCAAAATATTTTAATAAAAATTTATTTTTGATTATTGAATTCGGTAATCAGTTAATCGAATTTCAAAAAACTTTTCTACTATTTTTGAATTCATTAACCGTATTCATGAATTCAGTTAACCAATTAAATTTATTACACCAAATTGAATTCAAAATCGATTACAAATTCGATTAACTAATACTCCTAAGGTGAAGAAGGGTGATTACAATTTCAATCTTAGAGTTAGTAAGGTAAATTAATGGAAACATAATAACTGGAAACATGAATAATTGTTTGAATGATGTAGAATTATACTAGGGTTTGATAGTTCGGTTAATTGGTAAGTATCAAATTTTAATTATATTTTTTGTTATGTTTATAATGCTTTGTGAATTCAATTTTAATTTGGGAGGATTTGACCATAGATTTAATGTTCCAAAATACGAAAAAATTGTAACAAATCATTTTATAGACAAATTAAGGAGGATTTCCATTTTGAGCTATTGTAATTGAATTAATAAAATTGAATGCTAAATCTGAAATGTTAAATCTATAGTCAAATTTTACCAAATTTAAATTAACGGAAAGCAAAGTAAATATAAGAAAAATTAGAATTAAAATTTGATACAAATTAATTAATTGTTATTTGTTAATAAATACAATTAAATTATCATAGCATACCTTTTCTCCAACCATTATATTTGATTAGATTTTGATATCAAATTAACAAAGGGATAAAATTAGAGCAAATTAGCTTCTCTATCCTAAAATGAATTTGTAGTAATTTCTATTTAAATTGAGCTAATATGCTTCAAGAAATTAAAAGTTAGGAGTGGTCTGTAAGATGTTTAAAAGTTCAGACTTTTTAATTCTTCCTTGTTGGCTAAACAAGTTTGGATGTTATTTACCAATCTATTTGTTAGATAAGTTCTAAAATCTAAATGCTTTCCTAATACTTATGTTCTTAACTTTTTAGTTAAGTCATCTACATCCTGATTATGGAAGAATCTTCTTTTGCAAAAAATTTGGTAACTAGTGATACTAGATATAGTTATAAAATCCGACATAACCCGACAGTTCAACCGATTATTAGACTGGACTGGATTTCTAATTGAACCAAAAACCCAGTGAAATTAGGTCAATCCGACGATTGAACCGGAATATCCGTATGACAAACTCTATTTGTAAGACTTGAATCCAAGACCTCTCGTCAGTATTTCCACCATTAGGCCAATTGTCTAATTAGTGCATCTAACTTTCCTTTTATTTATAATATTTTTGTAAACATCAACCTTGCTCTTTTCCTTTCAAGTAAAATCAAACATTTTTACAACTTTATTTTCAAAAGAAAATTTAAAGATTTTCAAAAGAAAATAAATTAGAAATATCACAAGAAATCAAAACAAATAGACATAATTTTATATAAATTGACTAGTATGACAAAATAACCACTTAATAAATAATAAAAAAATTATTTTCTATGGTTTTGTTATACATCATTATTCTACAAAACATTAAACATATCTATTTTAATCTATTTCGTTGCAATTTTAGAGAAATTCGTAATTCTAAAATATTTAAGAATAAATTAAAAAATTGGCAAATATGTTTTATAAAATTTTCAACATATATCGTGTCTAATAATTTAAAATTATTATACATATTAATTTATACAATGGTAATAATATATATTTGCGACTCATCGATTGAACCAGTAACTCACCAGTTGAACCAATAATCTATTGATCTACCTCTGTCATCGGGTTTCTTCCCGAGCCAGGTTTAATAGCTATTGTACTAGATTTTTGGTGTGTAATAGGAAGAGTATTCGAATATGGGAAGACCCTTGGATTCCTGCTCCATATACATTTAAACCTCAAACACCTAAATCTTCTGGGTGTAATTTGAAATTTGTTTCTAATCTTTTAAATGCTCATTATTCCTCTTGGAATTAGGATTTAGTTAAAAATGTTTTTAATCTAGGAGATGCATCTAAAATTCTTCAAATACATGTGTCTGTGATGAATAATCAAGACAAAAAAGTTTTGACATTTTTCAAATTCTGAATTATATTCTGTCAAAACTGGTTATCAGTTGACTAAATCCAAGTGCTGTAATAAGAACGGTGGTTTTCAGGATTTTCCACAATCTAGTTCTATTCATGATCAGAAAAAATCTTGGAAAGTAATTATGTTATAAACTTGTGGAGTTTGCCCGTCAAAAACAAAATCAAGCACTTCATTTGGAAATGCTAAAATAAAGCTATTGCTATCAAATAGTCCTTATCTTGTAAATTTTCTATTCCTAATAATAGATGTCCTAAGTGTGATAAGGATGAGGAATCTCTAGAGCACTTGCTCTTTGTTTGTCCTGTTTCTAAAATTGTTTGGAAAATTTCTCCTATAAATTGGCCTAACCTGTGGCATTTACAAACTAACTTTTGGATGTGGTGAAAAGGATTGTATGCTATTTCTGCTTCTTCTGATATAATCTAGCAGGTTTCATTTACTGTTGTCCTTATTTGGCATCTGTGGAAGAGTCGTAATCAATGGCTTTTTGACTAACACTGGATTAAGGTAGTTGATATTGTAGGCCAAACTCATTTAGATTGGATAGAGTTTCAGGAGCTTTGTTCTAGTTATCTTTATTCAACTCATCTTGGTGTTGGTGGAAATTCTCAAAATATAGTAGCTTAAGTTTCTTCTTTGCTAACATGTACGCCGATAGGTGGATTTGTCCTCTTTCTGGTGTTTTGAAACTGAATACAGATGCGACAATTGTTCATAAACATTCAAAGGCAGCAATAGGCATAGTAGTAAGGGATTCTTCTAGAGTGCTAGTTAGTGTTTGGGTTAGAAAAAGTCTGTACTTTTCTAATGTCAAGATTGTTAAAGCTAAGGCTATTTGTTAGGCTCTTTAGATAGCAATAAGAGAATTTTAGTATTTAGTTGAAATTCAATCAGATACATTGGTTGTTATCAATCTGATTCAAAAGAAATCTATTAATGATGTGGATATTGGGCTTGTATTGGCAAATATTATGCTTCTTGTAAGCCATTTTATCAATTGTACTTTTCTTTTGTTAGGAGAAGTGGTAATAAAGTGAGTCATAAATTGGCTTCATTTACTTTAAACTTATGTACTGACAGTGAATAGAAGGATACCTTTCCTTGTGCCTTCAATATAAAGCACAAGGAGATGCAAGCCTGCATATTATGGCTAATGTTTAATTGATAAAATTGGTATCACTTGTGTTAAAAAAAAAAAAAAATAGACAAAATTTTATATAGATCGTTGCTTTATTTTTGATTTCCATGCATGCTTTCTTCCTTTCTTTCTTTTCTTTTTTGATGGAAAACTAAGAACTTTTCATTCAGAAATGAAGACTTTATCAGTCATGATAATAGACTATAGAGAAGTAAGTGGCTCATTAGGCCAAAATAGAGAATCGTTCAAAGCAAGGCCTAACTTTGCAACATGATGTGTTGCAGTATTTCCTGATCTACTGACCTAAGAAATTTCTTGAACAAGAAAATTACATGACAAGAGTCTAATATTTTTAATTTGTGGTCTTAATGGATATAACAACATATCATTTTCTTGAATGGTTTTAATGACTGACTGAGAATCCTACTACAATGCAAAGCCTTTAAGTTGAAGTTGCTCAGTAGCACTAACAACCATCCTTTCTACCAGCATTTCTACATGCTCAAGAGAGGATACATTTTGATGAATTTTCAAAGTAGCTCCCGCTACAAACCTCCCATCCTTATCTCATATAATTGCAATAAGACCACACAATCCTGATTCTTTATCCCAAGCTGCATCAAAGTTGTTCTTTACATTCCCTTCCCTGCTAGGTTGCCAACTGACATCTAATGATGAAAATCAAATCCTTCTTTCCTTCTACTCTAAAACATCAATTATTGAAATCTTGAAGATACTGAAAAATAAATGAAACTGGAGACAGTGGATTTTTGCACGAACCCTCAAAGACTTTGGAATTTATGTTCCCCCACAAAGCCTATAAGATTAACGCAACCTTTTCCCTATCTTCAAACTTTATACTTAATAACAGCTCCTAAACCCGTAACTTTTCATCATTCTGAACATGCCCCATTACCTGACCATGAAGATAGCTGAGAGCTCAAACTTGGACTGTCATTGGACAACTAAAAAGGAGATTTTAACATTCTCTACTTCCGCCATACAAAGAGGGCATCCTTGTTTAAGATTGACTTCTCTAAATTTTTATTCGAGCTACCGTCAATAGGATGTCCTTACAAACCTTCCTACCAAGTGCTTTAACTTTGGAGGAACTCTCAATTTTCAATTAGTTTTCCGTAATTTTCTCTAACCAGTATTGCTTGAAGCCCTCACACAACCTTGGGGATCTATCAATACCAGCCTCAAGAGAACATGATAAGCAGTCTTAACTGAAAAATTACCGAATTACTCATAATGCCAAACCTATCTATCCTTGACTTGAGAGCTGCCAAGAGGTAACGATAGAATCGAGGAAACTTCTAATAGATCAAATAAGTCATTCAATAACTACATATTCTATCATCTATACTCTTGATTAATCGACTTATCAACTGTTTTATCCTTCGACAAAATCCTTAGTTGAGAATATATCTTAAAAGTTCTAAGTTTCGGTACCCACAGACCCTCTCCTTCCAAGATTTCTATTGATTCTCCTATCCCCACCCTCTTTTTGCACCTCATTATCAACACTTACAATCTCCATTCTAAGATGCTCTTTCACATAAAAATGGCTTTGTCATTTTGACCAACTAGAAAAAAATCCATATTTGGGAAATATTTAGCTTTAAAAATTTTATGAAGCAGATAATCCTTAGAGTAAGAACTCTCCAAACTTGTTTAACCAACATCGCTAGTGTCTCTTATACACTTTCTTCTTATACACCTATTTGCTTTATATTTTTCTTCTAACAACACTTTGTTTTCTGCTTCCACTCTCAGAAATCTTAGTAAATACGAAGATGCAAAATTATATTGATTCATCTTCCTCTGTCATCTTGTATTTTGACAAACTTTTCACAGCTTGTGAACTAGGTACAGATTGATAAATTGTGCATGGATTTTTTTTTTTTTAATTGTTGCATCTTTTTATTTTTATTGTCTTACTTCTATTTCTACTTGTCAACTTTCTATCATTTTTTATTATCTGCAAACAATTTTGTTTGGATATGCAATCATATTTCTCAACACACATTTTATATATCACACAAATCTTATAGAAAAGTTACTACACCGCAAATAATATTTTAAATAATGAACATACAAATGGATTTCTCATTTTTCATGTATTCTTGAGAAAAGGAAAAATACATATGTGTGCCACCTAAAGCTTATCTATGGGATGTGAAGCGACTCTCCACATCTCTACTCCTAACTTTGTAACTAGTATACCTCCTATGGATGAAGATTTGGTGGACATAGAATCACTCAATAATGTGTACTCGACGAATAAAATCAAAATGTTATGGCACCATTTTCCATGCAATAGATGATTTCAATTCTACTATACTTCTATAATCAACGGCCTATATATATATACACGCAACTGTTGCATTCACAATCATATAGTAAATAAGAATGCATAATTGTACTACGTAAATGTGTGATTCCATGTTAGTTGTATCACAGCCTCCACTCTAAAACATTATAACTTCCATTCTCTTTTAGTAACTATTAACAATATTACACTTGGATTGCACGTAAAGTTAATACTTGAATAACATAAATAAATATATTATTTCCCAATTTATCACTTTATTACTCGTAATAATATATGCCCTTACATGTATAAATCGTGCAACAATTCCCACCATACCACCCTAGGGATCAACTTATACAGTTTGTCTCATAACTTATTTTTTGGAATGATTCAACCACGAACTATTGAGGTATTGTATCGTGCAACAATTCCTAGCATACCACCCTAGGGATCAACTTTTACAGTTTGTCTCATAACTAATTTTTTTGAATGATTCAACCACCAACTATTGAGGTGTTGTTTAGACTCCCTACCACAAAGTTAATAGAGAAAAGGCTTCTTTTTTTTTTTCAAACGGCAACAATCTAACCTACCCCTATCTGTCTACTTCTAAAGTGAAAGAGAGGTCCAACTAGACTAAGAGATAGACAACCTAACTTCTATCCTAAAAATACACCTATCTATTTCTAAAGTGAAAGGGAGGTCCAACTAGACTAAGGGATAGACAACCTAACTTCTATACCCTAAAAATACAAGGGAATTTGAACTCCCAACCTCACACGCAAATAAAGTGTTTGGTGACCAACTCACCTAATGTGAGTTGGTTGGTAGAAAAAAAGACTTTGAATCATTTAAATGATGTTCATTTTTCAAAAATATCATCAGAAGAAAGAAAAGAAATTTTTTGAAACAGCAAAAAGGGAAGACGAAAAAAATAGTATGATTCTTATGAATTCAATGGGCCCTTTCCCCTCAAATCAAACAAAGAAAGAAGGGAATTCAAAAGTCACTTTTATTCGTCTTATAGTATGTTTGTTATTGAGTAGCATAATCTATATTTATAAAAAAGTTAACATTAAAAATGAGTAACAAGAAGTAGATTCATAATTTAATCCTCATTGCATGTGTAAGCGCTTTTACACAAATTGGTTTAGATTTAACTATTTAAAATACATTACAAAATTACTTACAGTTTATTGTAAACTTATATTTTATTGATAATATATATATATATATATATTTATAAATAGATTAATATAACACAAAATGATATAAAAAGTAAAATGCTAGATAATTTTTCCAATATGAATATGAGCAAAGAGAACTTTAAAGTTGGACGCTTTGGATTTCATTGGTTATAAATTATACTTATAAAATTATGAGTTTATCTATCTTATTATTTTCAATTGAACCCATGGAAATTGAAATATGTTGATAGTAAAACTTTACAGCTTTAGGAAATCGTGGAAATCTCTTAAATTTTCTAATTATCATTCTTCTTATACATTAAATCATGCAAAATAGAGTGTGCAAAAGTGAAACTTGAAATTATATGACTAAACATAATAATTAAATTGAATTATAAGATTTTATTTTATTTTATTAGATGTTTTCTACTGAAATATTAAATTCATTTTATACTTCAAATGCAGGCAATTAAATTTCTAACTTGAAAGAATTTTTTATGTGATTGAAAACTTATATAGTTGATTATAGTATTGACGTGGTTTTAATTTTTTTTTTTTGGTTCAATGTCATGTACCATTTTAAAAACTATGTTCTCTCAATGTTTCATAAGGTATAATATTTTTTGTTCAAAAGTTATAATAACTTGTACATAATAATAATTTTTTTATACCGTAGTGTGTGTGTGTTTATACACCTTAATATATATTACGTTTAATATGCAGGGAATCACAAAGTGAACAATAAGGAAATGCATAGAGATATAAAACAAGCTCATTTCTGGTTAATACTTCTTGTGTTAGACTTTAACATATGTTGATTAGTGGTAACATGAGGCAAGATTGATTATAATTTTTTTACTATTAATTATTCTTAAACTTATGTTGAGATTTATTTATGTTAGGTATGTAACATTTTTTAACTTTAATTGATTGTATAAGTTAAATTTAATTCAATTTTTTATTCATGCTCGTTGTTAGATAACAACAAAGTACAAAAGTCAATATATTCTCGAAATAAATAGTGTTTATTTTTTGGGTAAATGACCCCAATCATTCCTCAACTTTGAGCAAAGATCCCATGAATATTTGTCCCTCAAGTTTAAGAAGATCCTATTTAGTTTCCAAAGTTACTAATTAGATCCTATAATAACCGTAAACCAAATCCCGTCCAAATTGTCTCTAACAAACATTAGCATATGCAGCTCACATGCTAATGGCAAGGGCATTTTGGGAAAAATAGCAATTAAACTCACCTGGTTCGCCTGTAAATGTTATTTATTAGAAGAGGAGGAATGACAGAAATGGTGGGAAAATTTAAGTAAATAAGTTCATAAAATGTGAGAGTGAGAAGATAAAAATCTGCTCATTTTGGACTGATAATCGAGAAGAAAACGAAGAGAAAGATGGCTAGAGTCACTTGTCATTATGGATGGGTGGCTAAAATAAAGACCTCATGGACTAATGCAAATCCATCAAGAAGGTTCTTAGGATGTGAAAGATATGGTCAAACCAATGCTTGTAATTTTTTTACTTGGCATGATCCAGAGATTTGTGACAGAGCAAGGCAAGTTATACCTGGTTCTTTCTGCTTGAATCTTTGAGACGATATGAAGATGAACTAGAGAAATGCAAGAAGAAAATGAGATTGATGGCTTGGTTACTTGTGTTGTCATGGGTTTGGATGTTTGCAAAGGTTTTTCTTGAATTTGGAAATGGTCAACAACAACTGTAGTATATTTAAGTAGAATAGGGCTTTTGTGTGTTTTCTATGGAATAAATTTTGTAAGTTGGCCAATAAAAAATCTACATTTTATGTTGTGCAAGTGTAGTTATGTAATTTTTCTTTGATAGAAAGAATTGTCTTTGTTAATGCAACTCATTGTTCTGTCTGTGAAAGCTTAACTTTACTAACCTTAACCATTATACAACAAATTTAAACTTACTTACAACAAATAAAATTTGATATATAAGATAACTTAATATTATATACCATTAATGCAGCAAAGTAATTGCCAAAACATTATAATATCCACGACCATCATATATCACAAGCATTACTTTGCAGTAACAAAATAATATGTTCCAGAATCAATAACATTCTACACAAAAGTAATCCTAATCTAGCCAACATGTTTCCCATGGATCTAAAAAATACCAGCACACAAAAATAACAATAGTTTTCCATAAGGTGTCTTTGTAGCAAATCCAACTATAATGCTCAATCAGAGTCATTGTCTTCTTGATGGATAAGTGGGTGCTTTGGAATTGTTGCTCCAGGTGCCAAATTGTAGTGCTAATATAGGTGGATATCTGATATTGAATTTTCTGCTTATGGATGGGGAAGTGTTATTGGTGTGAGGATACGCATAAAATCAACTTGATTGCAAGTTAATTACTAAATGTGGTTCCACGAAATTCTTTTTTATAAAAGTATAAGCTAGTCGGTACTTAACCTTAGTTAACTACTAATTAACGACTAGGAAGAAAAATGTAGTTTATGAGAGTTTAGGTGCACGGCTGAGCTGTAGCAACTTTGGATTAGGAAAAAAGAATAAATAAAGGAAAAATAATTAAATAGGAAAATAATAAAATAACTAAATAAAGATATATAGTACAACAGAAAAAAATATAATAAAAAACTAATAAAACAAAAGAATAACATTAAATGAATAGAAGTAGCATGACAAGGATAAAATATATAAATATAATAATAGTACATTTAACATGAAGTGACAAGCAGGTTGAGGTGTCATTAACCAACTCAATCACCTAAGTCTAGCCTAATACAAGTTGAAGCCCAAAAAAAATTTCTTATTACATCATTATGGTTGCTGAAGTAATAAGCATAATAATTAGCAAAAGCCAATTGAAAAAGAGAGAAAGAAGTCGTGAGAAAGAGCAAAGGAAAGAAGGAAGAAAAGAAAGCAGCCAAGAGTGAAGAGAAGGAAAAAAGACTAACAGCAAATTAGAGGTAACTTCCTAACCACCCTAAGGCTGGAATTAGCTTGTTTAAACTTCCTTTGCACTAAAATTTTTCTTAGATGAGCAACTGGTTGTGCATAATGATGAGAATTTTAGTAGGCTGTTGGAATAGCTTATGGAATTGTATTGATTATTCTTCTAAGTAAAGTTTTGATTCAAGATTATCCATATTACTTGTTCTATGTCTAATACTAATACATGTGGAGTTATATTAACACAATTTAAGGCTTTAGCCATGAGTTGTAGTGGCTGTTGGAAAGAATTTCCAGATTAGTCTAACTTTAATTAACAAGTTAAGAATGATTAGAAATAACGTTTCCTAGATGTATTCTTTGTATAATATGAAAAATTAGCATGTTATATAGGTAATTAAAATCTTGACAGATTGTAATTATAGAAGTTAACACCCTTAATTTGCATCCCAAAAAAAAAAAAAAACATAATAGCACACCTTAAAATCCTGGCTGTGTTTAGTTATACTAAGCTCGGTTTTGGGGCTATTTTAAGAGTAAACTTGTAAGTAATTTTAGCATGATTTTGACATGTACTTGAGTAGTTAAATTTGTATGTTTTGCTGCAACATATATAGAAGAAAACTAAGTTAGGAACAATGGCAATTAGGTAGGTGTAGGGGTTGATAGTAATTAATGCACTTCATAAACAGATGTTAACTAACAAGTTTAATATGATTAGGGGTAAGTCATATATATATATATATACACACACACACATTTATGGTTGTTTGTACCTAAACTAATTCTGGGCAGATTAGAACATATTAAAAGAAGCACTTTAAAATTGTTACTTGTTACCACATTATTATGTAAATTTTAATGCTAATAAACCCTTAAATTAAATGTGATCTTGGACTGATTTAGGAGGATATGTAAATTGCTTAGATATTGCTGATACTACATATTAGTATAGAAGCTATTTTGGACTAGTTAAATATAACGGTTAACTCTACAGGTGTATAAATTGTGTGTTCAAGTTGTGATCTAGCTGCCCATCTTAATGTGCTAATTAGATAGTCTAATTAAGTGATTAACTTAGGGATTTTTTAGCTTAGACAGACTAATTTAACGTCAACTTGCGTAAACTAAAAATTTGAATAAAAGACTTAAACTAGAGAGGTCTTACGCATCCATATGCCTTTATATAAAATGTATTATAACGTGGAATAATTTAGATACATGTTCTTTTATTCCTTAATGTCCATGAAGGAAAAGAACATGAGTCAAGTGTATACGGTTATTTGGGCAAGTTAGCGAATAAAAAAAAAGACATTCTCGTGTAAATACTACCAACAGTGAGTGTTCTTGTTTAATTTTAATAAATATGACTTGGATGAATTCAATGTTGAGATTGAAACTTTAGTGATCCTATCTATTAATTGAATACTTGAACTAAGTCTTTGAAAATAGATTACATTTAATTTTTCGAACCTGCTTAATATGTTAATATATAACCACTTGTGCATGATGTACTTCTGGTTGTATATTTTATTGCACTGGGAGGAACTAAGCCCTTGCCATATATAGGTTAGACATGTTGAGCCGGTAATGGACTTGGTCTAAATGGCTTACCTACTATGGCTTTGTAACCCAAACACTTTGGACGGGACGATCATCAGTGTTTTGGGCATGTGATTTTCTTTGTCGGTACTCTCGAGTTTACCTATCTTGTGTAGCCACTTGGAGTTGAATTTATTGCTGGAGGTTTATTATTTGGAGGGATTTATTCAAATTTAGAGCTCACTTTTATCTTGATGAGCAAGAGACACGGTCTCAGATCGAGGCCAACTGTATCCACCCTTTGATCCACGTGTCTTATTTGATTCTTCACTGCCTTGTATGTTTTATTTCATGGTGTATGGATTTGTTTTTGTTTGTGGGACCTCATAGATCATAAGATCATAATATTTTAAAATTTGTTTTTTCCTTACAGATTTAAGGACCTCATGAGAAGACCTTGCGGTTGACATAAAAGTTTTCTTGCTCTTCATGCTTATTTGTACTAATATAGTTAGTAGCTTAATGTATGTAAATCCTATTCTTGTAGATGTTGACTGGTTTTAGTTTGCATTAGTATAGAAGTACTTGGAGTATGTTTCGTTGAACTATATGGCATGTATCAAGTATTGAAGTTTATTTTAAGTTATTATGTATACCCTATGTTTGGTTTTCCAATTCTTGATTTGTAAGTTTGATTCTAGTTCCCAACCCTGTCGAGAGCTAGGCAGGCACTCAATTTGGTCCTAGAAGTTAGTGACCTAGTTGGGGCGTCACAGGTGGTATCAGAACCTAAGTTGAATATTGGATGCTAGAGTATTTATAGGTGTTTCTAGTGTGATTACTATACTTGGTGAATAAAACCCTTGTTTTTTTTTTTTTTTGAGTTATGTGATGATTATACCTTATTAATTTTACGTATGCCAATGGATTTAGATTATGGTCAGTACCAGTAGCTAGGCACCCAGCTGATGTAGCCAACCATCCATTAAGTATCAAGTTGGATCAAGGGTTAACATATATAACCCTAGAAAGGCTGGGGAACGATGTAGTTGTTTGTGTCAAAGGATCTACTCTTATTCGGATCGGGTTGTTTTGGCGATCGTAAGGGAAAGAAATATACTTGTGAACAAAAATACCACTATCTGCCATGTAACTTTTCGTTCTAGCGGATTTCCAAAATGAGCTAACCCATATGCGGGAACGAGTAAAGGAGTTAGAGTCCGAGGTGGAAAGAAAGACTTTAAAGCTACAGAAAAAGGACTTCAAGGTATGGGAGGTTAGACAACGTCTCGATTGTACCATTAACGAATCTAGGGAGCATATGAGGGACATTAAACCTGGATGCCGAGTCTTGTATAGGTTAGCAATGAAGGAATTGAAGGGATTCAGTTGTCAATTACTAGTTACGAGGAAGATCCATTAGAGGCTGGGACTAGAACTGGGTCGGTGGTTGGACCAAATAGGTCTCCTAGAGCTAATACTTGAGGGCATGGTGTCGTAAGAAAATGGAGGGTATTCTTTTGGGGTAGTCATAGTGGGTATTTTTGGGATAAATGTGTATATTGATAGCTTTTAAGTAGACTTACTTCAGAGACCCATTTTGATATTTTTTAAGTCCCTTAAGGTAGGAACAAGTCTGGATAAGATATATTTTGTTTTGCAAATATTGCAGATGCATACCTATTCTTGACTATAAGACAATATGTGTTGTATTGGGTAGATAACTATAGACCAGGAACTTGTGTGCTTCTTGTGATGTACTAAATATTTAAGTATGTATAAAAGTTTAATATAATATATGTGTTTTCTTTTATATAACAAATTTGTGTTTTACTTGCTATATTATGTTCTTGTATGTTACATTCTTTATATAAATTTAATATCATGTATTAGAATGGTAAGAGGAAACGTGGACAAAGGGAACCCCGCCATGCTAGGGAAGAGCCTATGGAAGAAAAAGAGCCAACTATACGATAACCAACACAAGGGTAAGGAACAGGAAATAATGTTACAGCCCAAGTGTTAGTAGTTCTAAACTGTGTGACGTAATATTTATCTGCCAGCTAATTTTTACCCCATAAACCCTCAACTGGTGGCTCAACTTGCTAATAATGACATAGGGAAAGATGTGGCTCTTCAACGATTTCAAAAATTTGTGCCTCCAAAGTTTAATGGGAGCCCTCAGATGCGGAGCAAGCAGAAAGTTGGTTGGAGAATATTGAAAATATCTTTTCTGCCTTAAAATATTTCGAAGAAAGGAAAGTATCTTTTGTTGCTTTTCAATTTGAAGGTGTTGCATGGTCTTGGTGGAATGTGATACAAAGAAAATAAGCCTTGAAAAATACTTTGTGGACTTGGATAAATTCACTAAGGAGTTCAATGACAAATTTATACCTGGTATAGTACGAGTAAGACGGGAGAAAGAGTACGTAAGTCTGCATCAAGGAAATATGACCATGGCTGAATATAAAACATAGTTTAGTAAACTTTCAAAGTTTGTGCCTAAGATGGTTGAGACAAACCAAAAACATAAAAAGAGATTTCTTCAAGGGCTTAACATGGAAATTCAACACGTTCTAGCATCGGCAAGATTAGAAATGTATGGTGAAGCGTTAGAAAAAGCTTTGCGTGTTGAAAGTAGTGCAATGAAACTTAAGGCCTTTCAAGCCCCTAAAAAGGTAGGTCCAAATCAAACTGGCTAAAAGTGAAAGAAAGTATACATTTTCAAAAGCTAGTTGCTACTCCTAAAAACCCCAAGGAATGCCATGGATGTCCGCAAAGTCCACTAATACATCTAAGGCCCAACGTTCAGTGCAAACATAGCAAGCTTGTGGATAGCCTAACCATCAAGATAGTGAATGTTGAAGAAAGGCAAATAAATGCATTCGTTGTGGGAGTACTGAACATCAAATTAATGGCTGCCTTTAAATACGCAAGGAAGAAAGTTCATCTCGATGCTAAGGCAGACCGAGTCAAAGGAAACCGGAGGAAGAGACAAATAAGCTAAAAGTTCCTGCAAGGGTGTATGTGATTGATAAGAAATAAGTACTGGAAACTTGCAAAGTGATTGAACGTATGATCCCTATATTTCATCGATTAGCTAGAATTTTAATAGATCCTAGATCCACACATTCTTTTGTGAGACCTAATTTTATACATGATGTTGGTGTGCAAGTAGAAAAGTTACATTATACCCAGTTAGAAGTTAATACCCAATGAGAGATCATGTGATAGTTACAGATTTATCTTATAAGAATTGTGATGTCCAAGTCAATGGAAGAAAATTTCTAGTGGATCTAATATCTTAGCCTATTCAAGGCTATGATATTATTTTAGGAATAGGCTGGTTATCAAAGTATCATGCCCATTTAGATTGTAGAACGAGGGTTATCAAATTTTGCCTACTTGAGGAACACATTTTAGAATTTGATGCACAAAGGATGATGGGTGCTACTGCACTTATTTTGGGTGCACTTACTAGAAAATTATTATGGAAAGGAGTCAAAGAATTTCTACCTTACCTGATTAATAAGCCCATGAATAAGGTTAAAATAGAGGAAATACCCGTTGTGAAGGACTATCCTGATTTTTTCCTGAGGAATTAACCTCCCTATCCCCGGAAAGAGAAATTGAGTTTGTAATTGAATTAATACCCGGATCGACTCTGGTCTCAAAGGTGCCATATTGTATGGCCCCAGACCTTAATGGAGCTAAAGGAGTTGAAAACACAGTTACAAGATCTATTAGAGAGGAAATTTATTCAACCTAGTGTGTTACCATGGGGTGCACTTGTGTTGTTTGTGAAGAAGAAAGATGGAATCTTAAGGTTATGCATAGATTACCAAGGGTTGAATAACATTACCATAAAGAATAAGTATCCCTTACCTCTCATTGATGATTTGTTTGATTAGTTGCAAGGGGCTAAAGTGTTCTCTAAATTTGACTTGAGACAAGGTTATTACCAATTGCATATTAAAAAGGAGGACGTGGCTAAAACTGCTTTCAGTACTCGATATGGACATTATGAGTTTATAGTCATGCCATAGGGGTTAACTAATGCTCCGGCAACGTTTATGGACTTGATGCATTGAATTTTTCACCCCTACTTGGACCACTTTGTGGTGATACATATAGATGATATTCTGGAGTATTCTAAATCACAAAGAGAGCATGAAGAACACTTAAGAGTAGTGCTACAAACACTAAGGGAGCACCAGCAATATGCCAAATTTAGCAAGTGCGAATTTTGGTTGGATAAGGTATCGTTTTTAGGGCATATAATATCCGAAGAAGGCATTGCCGTAGACCCATCGAAGGTAGAAGCCATAGTAACATGGAAGCAACCAGAAAATATAACAGAGGTGCGTAGTTTCTTGGGGCTAATGGGATATTATCGTAGGTTCGTAAAAGATTTTTCAAAGATTGTTGGTCCCTCAACCAAATTAACCCAGAAGTCAGTTAAGTTCATTTGGAATGATAAAAGCGAGGTTAGCTTTTATGAATTAAAGAAACGTCTAATCACTACCCCAATTTTGACATTACCTAATCAGAAAGGGAGATTCGTAGTATACACGATGCCTCTAAAGAAGGTTTAGGTTGTATGTTAATGCAAGATTGAAATGTGGTAGCATATGCCTCCTGAAAACTAAAACCTTATAAACAAATTACCCCACTCATAATTTGGAATTGGCGTCCGTGGTATTTGCTTCAAAGTCATAAGTGGAAATATTAATTGCATGGGATAACCTTTGAGGTGTACACCGATCATAAAAGCCTTAGGTACTTATTCTCTCATAAAGAATTAAATTTGCAACAACATTGATGAATGAAATTTTTAGAAGACTATGACTGTAGTACTCATTATCACCCAGGAAAGGCGAACGCTGTTATAGATGCTTTAAGTAGGAGAGCACAACTACCTAGGCTTGTGGTGAAACAATGGAAACTACTCAAAAATGTTTGTAAATGGCATCCCAGACAGACACTAGGACGAGTGATTTTTGGAAACATAATTGCCCAATCTTTTCTATTTTTATGAATTAAAGAGGCTCAAGAAAGGGATCCCACGTTACAACGACGTCGAGATAGTGTGCAAAAAGGAGAATTCCCAGATTATAGTATTGGGCCTGAAGGAGTATTAAAATTCTGAAATCGGATTTATGTGCCACAAGACCCAGAATTGAAGAAGCACATAAATCTAAGTATACTATCCACCTAGGTAGCAATAAAATGTATCATGATGTGAAACAAGTTTATTGTTGGGATAACATGAAGAAAGATATTGCACAATTTGTTGCAACTTATTTGAGTTGTCAAAAAGTCCAAACGAAGCATCAACAACCATCAGAATTACTTCGGCCTTTGGAAATACCTCAATGGAAATAGGAATACATTACCACGGACTTTGGGTCTGGATTGCCAAAAACTCGACGAGCTCATGATGCAATTTGGGTTATTGTAGATAGGCTTACCAAGTCCGTGCATTTTCTACTAGTTAATGTGTGGTATTCTCTCATGAAGTTAGCCCAAATATACCTTGATTAGATTATAAGATTACACGGAGTACCAATGAGCATTTGTTTCGGATAGGGATCCTCGATTTGTTTCTCAATTTTAGAGCCAAATGCAACAAGTATTGGGAACTGTACTTAACCTTAGTACTGTGGCACATCCTCAAACTGATGGTCAGTCTGAGAGAACTATTCAAACACTTGAGGACATGCTGGACATTATAGCCTACACCCTTGATTTTGGATGTAGTTGGGATCAACATCTTACTTTGGTAGAATTTACCTATAATAATAATTACCACTCCACTATTGGCATGGCACCTTTCGAAACTTTATATGGTAGAAAGTATCGCTTACCAGTATACTGAGATTAAGTTGGCGAGAAAAAAATTATTGATGCGGCTAATGTATCTTGGGTTGAAGAGGCTTACGAAAAAGTTAAACTTGTCTAGCAACAAATGCCTACGGCTCAAAGTATACAAAAGAGTTATGCAGACAATAGGAGAAAAGACTTGGAGTTTGAAGTTGGCGACCAGTTGTTTCTTAAAATCTTACCTCAAAAGGGTATAATCAAGCATAAAAAGGTGGAAAACTGGGTTTTAGGTATATAGTACCATTTGCAATATCACAACGTGTGGGAAAAGTTGCATACCCGTTGAATCTACCTCCAAACCTGTCAAAAATACATAATGTTTTCAATGTTTCGCTATTGAAGAAATATTATCCAGATCCTCAACACATTTTACATCATGAAGAGCTAGAGTTGCAAGATGATTTTTCATTTGACAAGAAACCAATACAAGTAATTGATCGTCAAGTAAAAGTATTGAGGACCAAAGACATTCCTTTGGTTAAGGTGCTTTGGAGATATCATGGAATGGAAGAGGCGACTTGGGAGGAGCTAGAGGACAAAATGAAGCAAAATATCCCAAACTTTTTACATCTCAAGGTAAGAATTTCAAGGACAGAATGCTTTTAAGGAGGGGGGGTTTGTAAGGATACACATAAAATCAACTTGATTGCACATTAATTACTAAATGTGATTCCATGAAATTCTTTTTTATAAAAGTATAAGTTGGTCGGTACTTAATCTTAGTTAACTACTAATTAATGAGTAGGAAGGAAAACGTAGTTTAGGGGAGTTTAGGTGTATAGCCTAGCTTTAGCAACTTCGGATTAGGGAAAAAGAATAAATAAAGGAAAAATAAGTAAATAGGAAAATAATAAAATGCCAACTAAATAAATAGTACAACAGAAAAAATATATAATAAAAATAATAATAAAAAAACAAAAGAATAATAGTAAATAAATAGAAGTAATATGGAAAGGATAAAATATATAAATATAATAATAGTACATTTAACATGAAGTGACAAGCAGGTTGAGGAGTCATTAACTAGTTCAACCACCTAAGTCTAGCCTAGTACAAGTTGCAGCCCAAAAAAATTTCCTTATTAAATCCTTATGGTTGCTGAAGTAATAAGCCTAATAATTAGCAAAAACCAGTTGAAAAAGAGAGAAAGAAGTCATGAGAAGGAGCAAAGGAAAGAAGGAAGAAAAGAAAGCAACCAAGAGTGAAGAGAAGGAAAAAAGACTAACAGCAAATTAGAGGTAACTTCCTAACCACCCTAAGGCTGGAATTAGCTTGTTTAAACTTCCTTTGCACAAATCTCAGCATTGGTTGCAGCTAATGTGTTCGGAGAAGGTTTATGATGGTTATTGAGCGACGAGTGGCATCCTTTGTAGTTGTTGTTTAATAATCAATGGGATGGAATCATTTGTACAAGGTAGCCCACTTTATTACAAATTGGGGGGCCATGTTTTCTCTAAATGGGAGCCTTTCATTGGTTTTTGAACAATTACTAAGATGCCAAGTAGTTGTTCAATGACCACAATAAATTTTGCTAATGTGTCTAGTCTTCCACATATCCGAGTTTGTAATAGTAAGTTTTATCTTATCTCATGTCCTAGTCTAGCTATTATTTGCCCTAGCAAGGGTTTACTAAAAATGTACTCCAATCAAAGGTACATGCTGTCAGTCCCCTTCTTGTATTTTTATTTTAATTAATTTATAAAACGGGTGTTCTGTCCATCACCAAAGTACCTGTGGTTCTACCAATAAAAAAAAAAAAGAAAAAAAAAAGAAGACTTTTATTAGTATTTTGTCACCCAGTTACTGGAGGAAAATTTAGAGAATTTAGTTATTATTTTAATTAATATTCATTCTCACTAAAATCCTTCAATATTTAGGTTGTTAGCTTTCAAGTTTCCTAAATGCCCCTACTCGTGTTTATTTGTCGACTACTAAATTAAGGGTGTATTAAAAATAAAAAAATGTTAAAACACAATAAGTTAAGTGATACTTACGAGGAAAAATGGAGAATGTGACTTTCATCTTAATTAATATTCATTTTTCACAATATTACTTAAGTATTTATTATTAACTTTTAATTGATATTCATTTTTTCAAAATTACTTCATCATTTACAGTTAACTTTTCAAAATTTCCTAAATGCCTTGCTCTTGTGTATTTATCAAACAATAAACTAGGGATACTTTAGGAATAAAAATGTCAAAAACAGACTAGTGATACACAAAAAGAGAGAGAGAGAGAGAGAGATTGACAAGAGGGATATTGATACACATAAACCACTAGAAATTAACTAAATTCTACTCAAGATCCTTGTCTGGTATGAACGAACATGAAAAATCAGGCCTACATCATCTGAGGCTAGAATTACTGCTGACCAGATGACTTGTTAATATAAAGTATGTGTATTATGGAGACTTTGATCATAATAATATGATCAACTGCCAAATCATTATTGGCCAGCAAGAGGGTGTGCAAAAATTAATCGTCCACCCAAGCAGATAAACAATATAACAGCATACAAAGCGCAGAGAACATGTCAAGTTGTATTTAAGAAAGAGAACGTAAAGGACAGTTACCTCTTCTAAGATAGAGAAATTAAACCAGTTCAAAGTCGGCCACAAACATGGCATACTAATATATATCTTCTACAACTACAGAACTTTGTCTAATATAAGTAAAGAGCTGAAAACCTAAAACATTTAATTTGCATATCCTTTTTCGAAGATAGCTTCCTTACTTGAATGCATAACATATGCTCCCGAGAACCTGTGTTAGGGAAAAGGGGAAAAAAAGAAAAAGAAAAAGAACGGAAGTGTAAGATGATTGATTAACAAATAGCAACTATATAGCACCCACGGCTTTTCTTATTTACTTGATAATTATTTAAGATTTGTATCCTCCAGGGTTCGTATAATCTTGGAAATGTGCTTGGGGAGAGGAGAAGAATGACTACTAACTGGCTAAAATATACTTACACTGAGGTCGAATCATTATTGCTTTGGCATGTAATACGGATACCCTCCTAGTGCCGGAGGTGGTGTTGGAGACTGACTCTTATGCGGAAATTGAGAATAAGAAGTCTCTGGCTGGCCCGAGTATACAGCAGCTACTAAAGGTGGACTTGGGTATAAAGAACTGGGATATGCTGCCAATGGTTGGGGATAAGCATATACAACTGGGGTTCCAGAGCCAGAATGTACAGTGTAAGGGGTAGGATATGAAGAAGTTAAACCAACAGGTACCGAAACAACTGGTGCTGGTGGTAATTGTGTCTGCAAAACTTTGCCTTTGTGGTTATCAGCAAGCTTCACAGTTATATTTCTGCCCTGCAACCACATTGAAAACACAAAATTGGTTCATATAAAATCAACAAGGACGCGTGGAACATCTTATATGTGTTTAGCAGTTGTTCCATGCATAAAAAGAGGGGCTGCTGGTTTGCAGCCAAGGGTAAATAATGCTATAGGTAATAAACCAATACAAAATTAAAAGAAGTGAAAGAAAACATGGTACATTGGTTACCATTCTAGCTCAATAAGCATGATCCAGAAGCAAAGCATAGGAGTTCACACTGAATCTCACACATGTACTGAATATTAATATCAGAAACATTCGCTCACGTTTTAAATTTTGCTGAATAATTTACCTCTATACTTTCGACAAGTATTTAGTTGTAGCCCGTCCCATCTTCATAGCTTTGCATGTTAGAAAGAGCCTACCATATAACAGATAGCAAGAACAGCAGGTGCCTTATGTGAGCATAAGGACTTTGGTTTACAGCTATGGTATCACAGAACTGAAGCATCACTCTTTTCTTGCCATCAGTCTATACAATGCAGGTGTGGTGCTACTGTGGCCTATGCATGCAATTATTCATCACATATCATTCTATAACAGAAGCAATGGATCATCGTTCCCACAAATTTTTACTTTTCTAGACTGATGGTGTAAAGCAAACATGGCGCAAAACTGCATCTGCTACTTCAACCAGACTCCACATTACCATTAACATAAGAAACTGCATTGTTTTTCCTGGAACCCATTTATATTATGCACATAACAACTTGAAGTACATATACCATGATGCATATATTAACATAAATGAATCGTAATGCCTCAACAAATTACAGGAAACTAGGTTTTGTTATGAAAGAGAATGAATTGCTGATGTACATTTTCAAATGTCCGATATACATCTAATCTTTTCACATCTGTGCGTGTGCTCACACATAAGACAAAACACCAGTTCTAGAAGATCAGAAGTTAGAAATGCAAATATAACTTGACCCAAACAAACTACGTAATTCACAGAAGGGCAAAATACCCACATGAAGTTGTGTCTACTCACCCCAAGCATCTTTTGTGGATCATCTATAGCACTCTTTGCAGCTTCCACAGTCCTGTAAGTAACTTAAAGCCAAAACCACTGCATATACATAGTCAAATTCGTCAGATTTTCTAGTAACATAGTCTCTAATTTTATCAGCGATATAGGAATAGGATGATTTTCGCACCGTGATCTATTTGTTTCCTTGTCATATGCCACTGAACCCTCTTCTATTTCACCATGCTTTGCAAAAAAGCTGAGCAGCATTTCACTGGTAGTTTCTGGAGACAGACTACCAATATAGAGCTTTCTCTGGGCTTGGTCAGGTGTAGTGCCAGAGCTGCTCAAACCCTCACAGGCTAGGTTACAGACAACCATACGACCCTAAGACCAAATCACAGAAAAAGCATAAATCAGAAAAAAAGAAAAGAAAAGAAAAGAAAAGAAGGTATCTTTATGGCAAGGGCAGCACCAGAGCACTAATGTGGTTAAACAACTAAAATATAAGATTTACAAAAGAAATGAGGATAAAATCAAGTAGATCAAGGCCAACATGTCAAATTTGAGCAGAAATCATGAAAACTGTTCTGTGATTACTCAGTGTTCATCGTCATACAAACACTCTGTATAATTAACTGTAACTGATTGCAAAATGGAAGCTAAAACATTATTCTCCTGCATAGAGTCTCCTTAAGAGAGATGTTAAACTTCTTCTGAAGTTAAATTTTCAATGCTACCGTGAGCCAGTTAATTACATAAATATCAACAATAAACATCGATGTATTCAACATCAAACCAATTTGGTTGAGTCAAAGAGTTCTTAAATTTCACAGAAATAGAAACAATATTACAAAACTCTCTTACGTTGGAGAATTTCAAAATAGAAATGGTACAACCTTGCATCAAAAGTTTTAAATGGTACCTATTCAACTTAATAAATGTGCCTACTCAAAAAAAGCCATGGATGAATGAATAAGCATCTCTCGTCTTAAAGAGACGTGAATATCTCTAAAAACACCAATCATATAGGTTTTAAAAAATAAGATGATTCTGAAACGATCGTTCCAATATTCCTCTTGTTTCTCCTATAATTATGAATAAGACAAATCTCTCAACAATCAAGTGCTTTGTGGATTGATTTAGTTTATACAAAATGCAGTCAATCACTGGGCTTCACTATATCGTAGAGGTTAATTGAGTTTGTAGTACTGTTTTGCACACTAAACATGGTAGGGCAAATAAAACCTTAAGGAAAGCGACATCTAAGACACTAAACATTTCTCTTGCTCCAACACTGCAGTAGCCTAATCAATGTTTGTTCTAACATCTTAGTTAGGATTAGGTGATAGGTGATATCAACAATATAGAGTGCTGCAAAATCATAAAAGCAAAATGACAAATACAAAACTCTTTTATGCTGACCAGGTTACAGGGTGTATGTCTAAGTGTCAAATTGTTAATTATCTAAATTTATGATATGGCTACACCACTAAAGACTTGAACATGTGTCTCTGTAAAAATTTAGTGGTGCCTTAGAAAAAAAAAACATCATATAAGAGAAGGAAACGAAAGAGATGTAGAAGTAAGTTTGTAAACTCATCTACACAATCACAATCACAATCAAATATAACCCATGCAGCACATAGTTGTTTCAACCAAAATACATTCCGTGCACCATTTCTCATCCTATTTTTTCTCCTCTTGTGTTTATTACCATTAAAGTGTCTACCAGATGAAGTGTTGGACACAGATCCCATTCCAGTACAAGTGTACTGTCATGTCCAAACTAGTACTGCTGGGAAGGAGAAGAGTCTGTGTAACTTTTACGCAGTATGCATACATAGAAAAGATCAGTTTGCATAATGAAGAAGAATGGTAATTGCTTACATCAATCATTTTGCTTGCTGCTTTTAAAGCTCTCTGAGCTGACTCCATGTCTTTGTATGTGATGAAACCATAGCCACGTGATTTTCCTGTTGCTTTGTCAGAGATTACAGCACCCTCTTCAATTTCACCATGCTCTTCAAATGCCTGAACAGTAACAAGCATGTGAGATTTCTGTCATAAAGCCCAATGTATTATTTTACTGAAATGTCTCGAGGTCCAGTATGATAGGAAAAGAAATTCATAAGCAAATGAATTTTCTATTGCAATGGCCATATCATAGGAAACATTTGCGAAGGAAAACCTAAAACAAGCAGACCACAATGCACTCACAGCACACAAGGTCTCTGAAGTAGTATTCCACGCTAAACCACGAACAAAAAGCTTTCGTAGTGCTGGATCTGCTCTTGCAACACTTTTAATTTCTTCAGCAACAAAAGGATATTGGAACCCTCTTCAAGCCATGCAAACAAACACACATGCATAATGTCAATTCACACAGAGCACCCATCAGGAGGAGAACAGGAAAAGGCCCCATTTAACCCAGGGCACACAACTCGCACATGCAAATGAACTAAAGCTAATAAAGACTAGAAAATATATCCATAAATAAGAAACTTAAGCACACATCCATTGGCTTTGGTGCCTAGAAACCCTCATAGCTTAAATATATACCTGTATACGTACTATGAAAAAGAGCAAAGCATAAAGATGCTTTAAACAAATCTATATAATTCTAAATGTTCATTAAAATTGGATCCATATAGTAGTTTCCTGAATTCTGAAACTTAGCCTAACAATTTGGTCAAGGTACGATAACTGCCTTTAACTCCAAAGCGAAAATCCAGCATTACTTAAAACTTATCTGCTACACATAAAGCAAGACACATGACCAAAACAGGTTTAGCAGGTTTTTGAAGGCAAGGTTTTCCGCAGGCTTCAACAGGAAAGAAGGAATTAATGAAGCCATATGTAACTGATAAAAGAATGGTGCTAGATGGTCTTTTCTGCCAGGCCTTAAAATATATCGTCTTCAGAAACTCGTATCGAAAGTAAGGAGGGCAGACTGAAGAAAGATAGAGACACTCAGACACCAATTCACAAGCCAATAGAACAGTTTTGAAATATCCCATTTTTGCTCAAACTATTATCTCTGATGCTTCAAAAGGCAGCATTCACATCAATCGAATATGTTACTATGCAAATCTGTCAGGAATTAGATGCGAGTTTTGATGCAGACAAATTCAATAGAGATTAACCATCAGAAAAAGTTATTGTTGGACAAAGCATGCTAATATTTAATCCAGAACATTTAGTACCATACAGGTATAGTTTTGTCCTATAACTTTTCGCTGCCTCCCCTTTGAATCTCTCTGTGTGTGTATCTCTGCTCTCTCACTGCATCTATTTATCAATCAACACATATATACATATACTTATTAAAGAACACAGGAATAGGAGAAAATCAAAAATATCAGAAGTTTTTGCTTTTATCAGTTGTGAAAAATTATGGAGTTTTGACAGAAAAAAAGATGCAATCAATTCAATATTGTTCCCTCTAAAAGAGAAGACGGCTGTTATTCTGCCATACATTTATTTTATTGGAAACTTTGCAACCACTCTACCAAGCACAAGGCAATAGTGTCTGAGCATGTCCTCTGACGAGGACGACCCTACTAACGTCTACATAGCTAAAACCTGAATTATTTGCACTTTGGTTAGGAATTAGTTTACACAACGTAGCAAATGGAAACAACTGCAATTCCCCAATTGCTTCTCCATCATCAAACCTCTGCAGAAATATCCATACTTGATTTATCAATCCAAAAAAACAGATCTCAAATGAATTTTTAACAAAATTATGCAAAACAAAAGGGGAAAGAAAACATATTTTTTCTTTGAGATATCTTGATGAATATAATTCATTGAGACTATTAAACCCAAACAATAGAATAAATTTCACAAATGCAAGTGATCTGCAACAGCGGCAGTTGCCATCTAAAACTTCAACATGAACAGAAGTGTCACTACAAGGAAAAGAACAACAAAGACACTAAAAGCAACTGATATTACTACTAATGATTATTAAAAACAATTAATGCTGTTTCCCCTTCATTATTCAGCAAATTGATTGTCAAAATTCAGCCATGTATTGGTGTAATCATTCAAATAAAGAAGTAAACAGAAGTGACATGATTAAACTAAAATATGCTAAATATAACAGAAAAGTTCACTGATAAATTTAGATCACTTCCAGAAATGCAAAATAACTCTTTCTCAAGTACTTTGAGCACCAAAAATTTGACAAAATTACTAAAAAACACTGCCTATAAAAAACTAAAATAAAAAATTGAAAGGAAAGAAGATCGCGTCCAACCATTCAAGATATTTAGTGCACAATCAAAAACTTGTGAATATATAAGCATGCAGGATGAGGGATAATGTCATCATAACAAATTTTAAATACTTAATTAGTAAATCCAAGAAATAGTAGGCGAAGGACACATGCATATAATGGAGGTATCTATGTCTATATAAATATGTAGATCTGTTTGGATCTTGGTGAAGGTTACAGTTGAACGAGTAGATCAACCAGCTTGCATTTGCCCAAAGGAGCTACTAGGAAGTACAGGTCGTCTTTCGAATGTGGCGGAGAATTTAAGTCGAGCTGAAAATCATCCTTTTCTCCTAGATTCCTATTCTCATCTTCCATTCTTCAATCTCTCTCTCTCTCTCTTTCTCTCTCACTGTCAATTCTTTCTCTTTCTATACACACGCCCCCAACCCATCCACCCACAAACACACACATCTAAACATATACATATCCTGTTTGTTTACGTGTTTGCGTGGATAAGCAGCGCGTGTTTGTTTTGCCTGTCATATATTTGGACTATTCTCAAATCAATGCATTGCAGACCTGGTCGCACATGGAGGAAAAAGTGAAAGGATATTCAGTGACTCAAAAGAAAGGAAATGAAGAATTAAATGTTCAATAAATTACTTGGAAATTTGCTTTGAACTTCAATAAGCTACAAAAACTCGTTAACATAGTCTGTGTCCTACTTAATTCAGTTTAAAACGAATATACTTGTTCTTAATCAACTTTAGCCTAAAATACATTGTATTACATAATATGACAGTGGACCTTCTTTCAACAAAGAAAGACGTTCTGCTGGCATTTGCTAAATCGACTATCTCTTGATCAAATTATTACTTTAGCATCAGCTACTATGACAATTACCAATGAGTCAAAGCAGTTCTTTTGATGTTATATTGGTAGGTCCGGAAGTTTTGTTTGTATCTCTTCCACAGAGGAGTGTTACTTAATACGCTTCTCCCCATCCAATTTCTGTATTGGTACACGCGTACCAGAACACAATACGTTTGTGTACCAATATGGTCCTGGTACCGTTCCAAAATTCTATCACTGAAGAGAAAGCAAACACACTTGAAAC
The DNA here is from genome assembly GCA_025175665.1 of Cinchona pubescens. Classification (NCBI taxonomy): domain Eukaryota; kingdom Viridiplantae; phylum Streptophyta; class Magnoliopsida; order Gentianales; family Rubiaceae; genus Cinchona; species Cinchona pubescens. The sequence goes on from JANKKI010000249.1 coordinate 1,951,131, forward strand.
TCTAATACATCTAAAGTTCTAGTACAACTAAAACTATAATACAACTCAAATTCTAGTAAAATTAAGTAATGAATTATTTGTATACATGATAACTTTATCAATAATCAGGTATATACTCAAATTTTCTAGGACAACTACAATGTCCTGTACTGCGAGCAGAAAAATACATTCCAACTAAGCCCACCCCCCCATATTGCGGATTCTTAAAAACTACCGTACCCCATACCTGTACCTGTATCGTGTACCATAGCGAACCACGTATTGTGCTACATTCTTATCTTCATATACTAGTATAGCATTGTCATATATGTCTCTCCAACATATAAAAGGCCACCAGACACAAAGTGATCCAGCTACCTTCACCTAAAATTTGAGCCTGACTTCCTGAATCCATAAACACCTATTGCAAAGACGGACCATAGCCTGTGAACCTTTAGCCAAAAAATCTTCGACTTCTAATCATGTGTCAGATGCAGCTAATTTTGATCTCACAGTAACATCTGCACACGGTTCTAATTACAGGTTCGCTTCAGTGCACAACAACACCATTGATGATCTAACTACACCCAAACTTTGGATGATCTTTGCTAATTCCCCAGTTTAGGAAAGGCATCTACAATTCCAGGTGGATGTAGTGGTTCGTCTACTGCAGCTGTTGCGAGTTCATCTATCACCGGATCCAAATTAATGTAATCTCCAGAAGCAAAAACAAGCATTTACATCCCTCGTTCTTTTCTGTTCAAAGTTCAAGTGGAATCTTCGTGTATCCTAGGGAGATAATCAAGGGCCACTACAATCAAACCCTAACAGAAATCTGTATCCTCTACCTTTGATTGTCAAACTACATAAAATAACTATTAGCACTCAAAACAGCCAAGAAAACCTCCTCCTACTTCCTCAAGCACTCAGGTATCTCTCGACCTCACCGCTTATTTGCCTCCGAGTATGTCTCTACCTACAGTTTAACGAAAACATATTCATCTTGCAGAATTAAAAGAGCAAACAAGATGACAATTTTACTTCCCTATTTCTTGCATTTGAACATTATAGAACTTCTCTCAAATGTTAACATCGAAGAGGAGGATATGAAGAGTTAATTGCCAAAGCCAGTTCCCAAAAGGACAGTTTGGTAGCCATGAATAACCAAAAATGGACAAAGAATGGCATTCTTAGTTGGTCCAATAAAAACACAAACATGAATATAGTTCTCAGCCAAAAACAAACGAACAAATAAATAAATAAGAAAAATTTTCAATAATTAGGTTAAAATTGTCTGAAAAACTTGCATACACGCAATTCAAACCAAACCCATAAACATTTGTACACAAAAAATGTTAAACATTTTCTCAACTACTTTGAGCACCAACTGTTCGAAGAAATTACCAAGAGAGCACAAGAAAACAAATCCCACGAAAAATCAAGTACTTGCAGCTTAATTAACCAAAACCCACAAAATTCATCAAGAAAAATCACTCATATCAATTAAAACCGCGCATAAACGTTAAAAACAAATGAAGAAAAAAAGGAAGCCATTTTGGGTTGGAGCGTACAGTTTAACGAGGAGATCACTAAGTTGGGGCTTGGCTAACGGGTCAAGCAGCACGCGCAACTCTTCTACTGATGCAGATGAAGATGAAGATGAAGACAAAGATATAGCTAGGGAACTCGCCTGTGATAAATTTAAATCAAATTGACCGTTGCCCAATTCGTCCAGCTTCCGCTTCTTTATCTCCTCCATTGTATAGTTCTTCTTTCTTTGAACGAACTCACTCTGCTTTGCTTGCTTTGCTTTCTTTCTTTCTTTATTTTTAGACTATATATACGGTTTACGGTAGATTACTGTAGCTTAGATCCCAGTCTCGCGCCGTAAGTAGTTTCTGTTTGGGGTTTTGTTGCATGAACTGTGTACAAATATTTTTAGGCTATTGGATTGTGATAATGTCAAGTAATCGTTAAACAAGGAATTATTTATTTTTTATATGTTACTATCTGAAGGTGTATAAATCTTCTACACAGATGGTATAGCAAATTTAAGTGAATTTTTATCCTTCTTGTACTTGTTTGCCATCGATTTCTCTTTAGTATTTAGTTTTAAACATAATTTGTTATTTGTATTTTTAAATAAACTCTTGTACTTGTTTGCTATCGATTTCTCTTTAATATTTAATTTTAAACATAATTTGCTATTTGCATTTTTAAATAAACTCAATTCGTCGATAGTGCTTCGTGGTGCAGCAAGGTTCAAGCATGACGGAACTGTCACTTTCTTTGGTTTCCCATTTCAAGGAAATGCTCCGGTCCGCTGCTGAGGACACTACACTTTTTTTTTTTTTAAATGGTAGAATATGATATCCCTAAAAAGTTTTAATAATTAAAAGCGGTAAATAATATAGTAGCCATTTAATTGAGATTCAAATTTACCCAAAATAAAAAGTGCCAAGTTTTCTAAATAATGTACTTATTCAATGTTTAGTTATTTGGAATAAACCATAACCTTGCGGTATTGCATATTATATATTGAATGCACATATATATTATTCAATGTCTTATCTTTTTTGTTTTTTTCCACATTATATGAGAAGAATGTTTTTCTCTTCCGGTAGAAGTTATAAATAAAGTGACATATTGTATGCTTGTAATCATACTATGTATCACGCGATCTATAACTATGGAATAAGCATTTGTTGTTATTAAGTTATAATAAAATGACTTATTGTATGCCTGTAATTGTAGGAATTGCAGCTTCTATGTTCCATGACACACTGGAATTCTTGGGGATATACAGTAAATTTTTGACATGCTGACAAAAGCTGATCCATATGCTAATTTACGAGAGGACTATTCAGGTGTGAATATAAAGCATAATCTTTTAGTAGAATTTGTGGTATCCTAAAATTGCAGCACCAATACAGAACCTGGAATTCTGTACTAGACAGAGATTTCAAGAAAACAAGAAATACTATGCATAGGCTAATCACAAAATTTCATTAATTTTGACACTTTCATTTGTTGTAATACACATCAATCTCTGCCAACCTTTATATGCTGCAGTATGTAATTTGCTGTGGCAAGTTTGCTCTAGTGAAAGCTCGAGTAAAGGGTCCCTTTTTATTCCACATTATCTCAGTAGCAAGTTGTGGTCTTGATAAGGTATTCTGCTCTTCTTCAGAATTCCACAAGCACAATTGTAGGAAAAATATTGACTTGATTAGGATTCCATTTCATCTAACTTACTTTAGATGAGAAAGGGGTACTTTCAAAATCTTCGGATATCAGAACATCTATGTTTTCGAGTGTGGTAGACATGTAAGTGGGAGATGTGGCTGTTGAATTTTGTTCTTCTAGTTTCCAAGAGGCTCTTAGTAGTTTCTTGTTGCTTATCAAACATCAGTTTCAGCTGTCTAGCCTGTTTTTCGATGCTCAGCTGTAACTCCCTTTGTACCTGATCACACAATGACAAGAAACTGATAAATTTATTCAGGAATGAGATTATATGATTGATAGAAGCTGTTTTGACCCCTTGTCAAGTCAGGAATTACATGTAAAATTGTGTTTGTTGCATATCTAGAAAATACTTGCGAGATATCTCATTGAAATTGGCACTGATACCTCTAGTTGCTCGTGTAGACGCCTCTGGACATCCAGTTGCAGTTGTAATGCTTCCTTCAGTTGCATTCCACTGCCAAAAAAGAGTCAGGTTTGAGAAATTCTGGATTTGTTCGAGTGTGGGGAAATTTTGGTCCAGTGGCGAATATTCATCAGTGTTTGCAGAGAAATTAAAGAACATAAACCAATAAGTTTAATATAGGGTTAAGTAATGCTTCAGAGAGCTAAAGAACAAAAAAATTATAAATCTTGGAAACCATATTTCTCATCTTGTTAAAAAAAATGTCAAGGATTACATCATGGAAAAACAAGGTAAGCAGATAGTATTTTTAGGAATGAAGGATTACTTTTTGATGTCAATCGGCGTTGCAATGCTTGGGCTTGGTGTTTTGTCAGATTTTCCTGTAATAACATCATTTTCAATTAGAATAAGTTCCTAAATGGTGATAACATTATGCAAGTCTGAGCAGAGATTGCTCTCTATAATAAAAAAATAAAATAAAATAGAAAATTCTCAGAAGCTGATTCTCTTGGATATGACATGTTATGTTCTTTATGTAGTAATCTAGGATGATCTGATATAAGCTCTTGAATCCATGTTAACACTTGAGGAGATTGCAAGACTGATCTTTTCATTGGTACTCATGTTGCAGATCAATAATTCAAGAAGTCTAGGATCGAAATTTGACAATATTTCCAGCATATTATGCAAAACTATTTGACTAGCACATATGTACCTTCTTCACAGATTCTGGGATGTACTTTGCATTCCGATATTTCTACAAAGAAATAAGTAACAAAAGGAGAAATCTGATTTAGAAATGGATACAATTATAATGTTATAATCAGCTAAAGAATCAAATTTGATCATACATCAATTAATACCTGCAAATGACTTTTAACATGGAAGATGGTTAGTCCCTCCCATTCCATCAGATTGAGTATTGCCTTTGGTGTAGCCTCTGATTAATGATCAAAAAACTATTCAATAACCATGTTTCTTTTAACATAAAAATATCTACTTATATATCCGAGAACTTACTGTCAGCACCACCAAGGTGGTTTACACACTCGACAAATCGATCATGAAGTTCCTGAGTCCATCTGATTCTTGTCTTGCTTGTTACAACTGCTCCAGAATTGCTAGAAATGGCTGAAACACATCCTGAAGGTCTCCCTGGTGGGTTTGGATTTGAAAATTGAGAACCTTGCAAATTGCACGCGGCCTGCTGATATTTCAAGCAGCTGTATTAGCTAGAATATCTATTATTCACAAAAGCAACATTACTAGTATCAGATTACTCTAACAAACTTACTCCAAGATCCTGATTTCCCTGAACAGGCATGCTATGTTGTCTTTTATTGGAATTATCAAGATCACCAAAAAGTTTCCTTTTAAGTTGCAACAGTGTCTCTTTCTCAGTAAGATTGCTAAAGGGATTTCTATAAGATGCTTCAGAAGTGATGTACTGGCTGTTTGAGTTTTGCGAGTTTGCAACAGATGGAAAACTGCAGGGCCCAAGCTGTCTTGGTGAGGAATCTGTTATCAAGCAATTCGCAGATTGTTCGTACGATGGCACATGTACATCATGATGATCATCTCTGACATCAAACTGTGTTAATCCCATGTAAATTTCTGTTGCATAGAAAGCTGAAGCTGGTGATCCAATTTGTTCCATAATAGTGCTGGATGAATTATTAGGCCAAAAGTTCTGCCTCTCTGAAGCTTCATTTCTGGCTGCTGACTGAATCGCGAACAAAGCTCCATATTGGAAAACTGTTGTTGATTGCCTAAACTTTGGGGAAACATGTTTGAAAGTTCTGCAGCATAATCACCACAGTTCTGCAGCATTCTTTTACAGTTACTAATATTTTGGATATTCATGGACGATATGATGATCAAGTTCAACGATTTGACTTTGGAACAATAACAGCAACAAAGGTGAATATACTGTAATGAAATAAAATACCAAGACTAAATTAAGTTACAAGAAAAAAATAGAACTGTATTAGATCCATCGTTTTATTGATGAATTCCTCAAAAGAATGAGCTGTGCAAAAGGGCACAAGGCATCAGGTAAATGCAGGTCAAGCAAATGAACAAGAGCAATCTGAAATTTAAGTCACTAATAAATCATTTATATGCAAGAACAAGACTTCTCACATAAGATATATCTCATTAAATATTATGTCAGCAGCTCAAAATTATTCTTCAAATGGATAAGGAAAGAACAATATTAGTGATCTTTTTGACACTTCAAATCAACGTCCAAAGTATTTAGAACATAAACAAAGAAACTTCTTGTTAGGTCAAGTATTACTTTATTGTATAGGAATGTTGTTTTTTCCTTCAAATGTATTGCCACCCTATAAACTGACTCTTCCTATACAATTCCCTTTTCACAATTCGACATGTGGCACCCCAAAACTACTAGTGTTATTAAAAAATAGATCAAGAATTTTGATGTTTAGTACTGTCAACAGAATAAAAAACATCCCCTTTGGGTTTTTTTTTTTTTTTTAATGGTTTGCATCAAATACAGCAGAAGAATATATACAGTGAAGGGCATATTTAGCTCAATAATTTCATGTTGTATACTGGCATATATTCACTTAATTATCCACAGCTCCGGAGATTTAATTATTCTTGTTAGTATTCATTATTGATGCTTAAGAAATTAATAATTTCATGGAATGCTCATTTCATATGCACAACTCCATAAGATTTAATTATTCCTTTATGCTATGGAGGGATATAAAAGTTATGTCAAAAAAATTTAAAAATTTTAGTTGGGGTTTGAAATCTATTAACAAGTGGGAATGAGAATTTAATAGTTATAAATTAAGTGGATTTCAAATTACCTAAATTTTAGGTTGTGTTTGGATGGGTAGTTTTGAATTTAAAAAAAAAAAATTGAAATAAATGGATTCAAAATGCGTGGATTTGAAATGATATGAAATTTGTATAGATATGTAATATACTCATATAAACCATTAAAATTCCAGCTTCACCTTGTGTATTTCAATTTCTAACTAAATTCCTTAACTTGTTTGAATACCTTTAAGATTCCAAATCCCCTATCCAAACATAATCTTATATTATTTCAAATTAACCCACCTCATATTCATTAATTCAATTTTTTTTTAAAATTATTTATTTATTTATTTATTTTACAATTCAAATTCACCCATCCAAACGTTTATTATCAATTCACACATATACATTCTTTCTTTCTTGCAATTTTTAGTTCATACAACATTTTCCCGTCTTCGAATTACTCATTTCCATGGCTTCATTTATACGAAATCATTCATTTATTTGTTTAATTTGTTCTCAAGTCCATTTGTCATTACTCATTAGGTTAAATGCAGAAAATTTCACTGAACTTACGCTTCAGGTACAGTTTGCCTTCCTCAATTTAGTTAATAAGCACTTTACTCTCTTGTCCCTTACTTTTTCATGTTTTGAGACAAAATTACCGTTACTATTTAATAATTTTCTTTTTCTTTTTTTTCCTCTTTCTTACCAATTTATTTATTTTCTCTCTCATATTTTTTCTTTTGTTTTCTTACTCATTCTTTCTGGCTACCACTAAATTATTACACTGGTAGTAATTGGTTAGTTTAAATCTTTGATTTTTTACATGTTTATAAATGAATTATAGAATAAATAAGTTTTTTAATACAAAAAAATATATTTTAATAGTATAATATGGATTTTGTAAGTTTTACTAATGTTATAATTAACAAATAAACAAACTATAAAAAAGATAAAATAATTTGTTAGATAAAAATTTTTTGTTTGCGCCATATCAATCACGCGTCGTATCTTGTTTGAATTTACCGTAAGTCCAAAAATTCTTATATTAGGCAACTGTAATATTTTCTTATTATATTTTTTCAATATTACACCATAAATAAAAGGCTGTACCCACTTTTTCATTCTATATTTTTATTTGTCTACTATAAATTTTTTAATTTCCTCTAACTCAAAAATTTTATTTTTTATTTGTTAATCTTATTACTAATAGTTAATCAAAAACTTTATATTACAACAAAGTATATTTATTATTTTAAAGCATGATTAATTTATAAATTAAATAGTTTAGACACATGTGAAAGTTAGAACTTTAATTAATTGTTTATTAAAAGAATATAATTGTTTAGTAGTAGCAAGAGAGAATAGTGAAAGAAAAAAGAAAAAGAAAAACAAGATAGAGAAAATAAATAACAGGAAAAATGAAAAACAATACTAATTAAAATAATAGGGGTAATTTTGTTTCAAAATATAAAAGAGAAGGATAAAGTGCTTATTAAATTAGTTAAGGGGAGCAAAGTGCAACTATAATGTTAGTTCAAGAGATTTTTGCATTTAACCCCTACTGATTATTCTACTAGTAGTATTTTAATGCGCTAAAATTTCATTATTTTTGTCTTATCTATTACCCTTGTTCTCTAATTTCTGCTACTAATGTAAAATTAGGATATATTTATCTCCTGAACAACTTGGCCAAGTTTATAAGAAATGCTAATTCAACACGTATATATTGCAAATTTTAATAGTCTTCTATTGTGCCAATTTATTTGAATCAGCCCGGAAAACACCATGGAACTGGTAAAATTTATTTTAGTAATTAAGTAATTATTAGGCATTCATATAGTTGTTCAAAAAATAATAAGAGACTTTTATTTGGAGAATATAGTCCATTATTTTTAAAAAATTGGGCCACCCAATTTAAATAAGTTCTTTCTATTAATTATTCACCAACGGAAAATACTTAGGTAGACCTGATTTTTGCCTTTAACTGTTAACCCCATTTGTAGACCCTGTGGTATAAATTAAATATTATGAAATTTAGGACATCAGCTGATGTAAGAAAGATTCTATAAGATTTAATCTTGACGGTAAGTTCCACAACTGGGGTCAAAGATCAGGTCTATATAAGTATTTTCCATTCAGCAACTACTACGATGTCATTAGTTATTCAATGACCATTATAAATCTTATCGCATGCAGGTTCCGTGCATTTCCACCAAAACTAATTTAGATATATCAATAACCCTAATTCGAAAAATTCAAAAATTGACCGACACACGTCACTATTCCGTGAATCTATTGGTCTAGAATGAACCACATTAGTAATATGACTTATTATCCATCAAGAGTCCACAACATATATTCATGAATCAAATTCATATAAAAATAACCCCCTTTTTTTTTTTTCAAATAATAACGTGCGATAGAGCATGTTATTCAATCCTCTAGATCAGGGGCGGATTTAAGGGGGCGGGAGGGGGCCACCGCCCCCAAAATTATAGAACCAGATTATAAATTTTACTCTTTAAAATTTTAAAAACTTAATTTGTATTCTTATAAAATTTATATTTCGCTCCCTCTAAATTTTTGAGAGAAATATAAATTAGCCTCAATAATTATGTAACTATTAAATCTTACCCCCTCAATGTACAATTCCTACGTTCGTCCCTGCTCTAGATCACTAGAATTTAGACCATTCAAGAAAAAATAACATATGTCCAATACTTTTGGTATATGTCAAAAGCTTTCAAGAATAAATAAAAAAAAAAAAAAATGAACATCTTTCAAGAGATTAAATAGCTAATGCAAAAGAACAAGTTCACAACTAGCATTCTCGTTAAGGTGTGTTTATCTCGGGGACCAAAACATGTCAATTTTGTTTGGACATGCAACCTGGATATAGGAATCTCCGAGATCTACCCTTTTTAACATTGCTGCAAGAATACAGTTAACAAACCTCGTTGGAATCAGTATTGTTTGTATAATTAATTAAGCTGTTAAAAGCTTGTCTCGTCTAGTCTGTCTATTACTGCTTGAATAGATTCCTCTGTCACGTGTCTGCTGGAATCAAATTAATGTAATATGGATAAGCCCAAAAGCCTCTACACTTCGTAGATTTCAGCATCTGAAGGTGACTAGGGAATCAATCTACAGAAACTTTCGGCCTGCTTGCACCACCAACTATTTAAAAGCTTGTTGCCATCTTAGAAATAGCTAGGGAATAATAGTCATCAATATTAATTTCATGCACAATTACACAAATTTCCGTCATAAATCTCATTTTCAACTTTCTAGATGCTCGTCGTGTATACTCCAATGCAGTAAAATACTTATGAACTATAGTACATGTGGCAAAAATATAAATTGTAATACATATATAATCCATTTCACGCATAGTTAATGCACGTACACAAAATTCCGCCATAGGTTTCATTTTCAACTTTTTGGATGCTTGCTTTTTTTTTTTTTTTTTTGAAATCCACCTCTCCGGCTCTCTACCTTTCAGTAATTTAAACTCATGACCAATAGAATCAAATTATAAAAAAAATATTTTATCACTTAAATTACACGTTTTGAATGCTAGCATGTGTATTTTAGTACTGTAATTAAGTGTTTATAATAAACTAAATTACATGTGACGAAAAATCTAGCTATAGTAATACAAATATTGATGCAATGAATGAGATAGAGGATTCGGAAATCTTGCCCTCGTGCATCATTCAGGTAGTTGTATATAATGCTGAGGTAGTCGTGTATGATGGATTCCATGCATGGACTGGTGAAGTGAATTGGTCTAAGAGTTCGAGGTGTCCACAAATTGGTTAGAGATACAGAAAAAAGGTACGAATGGTTCCCCCTTCTAGAACGGTTGGAGTCCATCAAAATTTTTAAATTTTATGGGTTTAGGGTGCAGGGTTTTCTATTTAGTGCCTCAGCCAATGAATAATATATAATAAAAATTACAATACATTTATACAATATTCCTAACGTATTGAAGGAACGAAATTCTATTAAATATTTAAAATCAGGATTATTGGATTTAATAAAATTTGTAACGTTGAGTGATATTAGTAGGTGATTTTTAATTGTGGTATTTTAAATAATTTTTCTAAAAATTATATGTATTTCATGAGAATTTACACGCATTAATTAAATATACATGTGGAGAATTTTGGAACGGTTGACGGTCTCATATTCGAGAATCACTATGTATTTAGCAGACAAATGAAAGAGAGCAAAAGAAAAGCGACAGCCAAGAATAAGAGGAGGCTTAGATAAAAGAAATTGAAAATTGTCAGAATCACACTGATAATACCATAGTATCCAACCAAATTTTCTTTGGTGGTGTAGCCACCGAAGGTAGATGATTTTGCTTATATATTGCCAGCCCTTGTGCGTAAGCTTCTTTTTACAATGTACACATGAGATACAAATGAAATAACACTGGGTGTAAAATATTTTTAATATTTTTTTTTTATTGAAAATAATTTACGAAATTTTTGAGTATAAGTTTTTTTTTGAATAGTTCAAGAATAATATTATTAAATTTCAAATACTTACTTTTATAATTTCATTAACTAAATTTATTTACGTTTTTAATTATTATCCATTCGTTTTTCTCTTTATTGTGGGTCCCATAATTAATTCATAATATAATTAATTCATTAATTATATTATGAATTAATTTGATAGAAAATCAATTTTTTATTGATCAAAATCACTTGAAAGAGCCCATTACAATTATTATAAGTTTTTTTTTAAAACTCATATTCATAAAATTAAGGATGACAAATTTTAAAAGTTATATTTCAAAATAATTTCATTTTGTCTTGTAAATACCAAAGAATTATATAGAAAATAGGCTTTTTATGTACAATATTTTTTAAAGAAAAATCTATTTCTCAGGAAAACATTTTACGTCCAACCAAACGGACCGTAAGCTTCGTTATGTCACTTGAGCGTTCTTAAAATCCTAGCCATTCACCTTTCAATGAAGCATCATGGAGATCACCCTCTCTCTGAGTATTGGATTATACTATAGATTTTATCATATGGAACATCAGTTAGCAATAGGAGTCAATCAAATGTTTAAAAAAAGAAAAAAGAAAAAATAGGAGTCAATCAAACATTAATATAAAACCAAATTGTGGAAGCATAACTTTTTCTTAATTTCTTTTATTTTCGTCCTAAACACGGTGAAAATTAAATACATAGCATGAGCCAAATCCATAGGGGTGAATCCTTAAAAAAAAAAAATTGAAAAAAAAATTGAAAAATCAAAATTGTTCATAATTCAAATTATATTTATATAAATACAAAATCAGAAGAAAGTAACTACTTTGTATTGTTGATTAAGCAAAGTTTATGTTATACTAGTATTTATAAATTCTTACACTCTCCATATATATATATATATATATATATATATATATATATATTCAGTAGTGAATTTTAGATAAAATAAATTAATTTTTTAGATATGATGATTTACTGGGTGAAATAAAACTAACTATATATTTAGATTATTTAACTTTTAATTCTTTAGGTATAGATAAATACACAGGTGATATAAATATAAAGGATCCTGTTGATGTTAGAATTTGTTGTGCGCTCATGTGATGTATTTGGAGGGGCTAAAGATCCCACATTGGTTGATAGTTAAGAAAGAGTCTAACTTATAAGGCAGGTGGTCACCCCTCTTATGTGAGGCGCCTTTTCAAGGGCAAAACCGTGAGACTACGGCCAAAACGGACAATACCTCACATGAACGCACGACAAATTCTAGCATCAACATAACGCTCCGTCGGACTGTACACAAGACTCTTCCTTAGCTAGGGGGCTTGTGACGATGTAAAGTGGAAGGACCAAAGATTCTACATTGGTTGATAGCTAAGAAAGAGTCTAGCTTATAACGCCGAAGGCCACCCTTCCCATGTGAGATACCTTTTCAAGGGCAAAACCATGATGCTTCGGCCAAAACGGATAATACCTCACATGAGCTCACGACAAATTCTAACAGCAACATAATTTATGGTGATGTAAAGTGAAAGGGCCAAAGATCATATGATAGTGAACTAAGAAAGAGTCTAACTTATAAGGTAGGATGCCACCCCTCCCATGTGAGGCGCATTTTCAAGGGCAAAATCGTGAGACTCCGGGCAAAACGGACAATATCTCACATGAGCGTACGAAAAAATCTAGCATCAATAGATCCAAATCCTTACTTTACAACCATACAAAATTAAGAAACCAATGATCCAAAGTTTATGACAAAAATATATATACGCTTTTATTTTGACATTTGAACCGCTATATTTCTGCTACGTGAACTGAATGGCATATATTTTTTAAATTTAAAAATAAAATTAAGCATAAGCATAAGCATACACTGAAGTATGGTGTCTACCCCCTCCTCACTTCTCCCACCTCCCCTCCATCCCAGTTCCCCAAAAAGAAAGGAAATAAAGGATTATCATTGTGCATTTACTGATTTCATTTGTTATGTAATCAGGCTACCCGCACACTGGGACAGTTACAAAGTGGAAGTTTACAATGTTTAATAGTATCGTACGAAAATTTTTTACATCGAGATCATGTTCATGACGTAGTGTTATAGATTTCTTGATCCATATAAGGTCACATCACCTCACAAGAGGTTATGAGGTCTCTCTCTCTTTCTCTCTCGATCCATTCTCTTGTTCTCCTACCCTTTCATCCCCTTCATTCCCATCTAGTAACCAGCCTTCTCCAGCCTCCACACTATTCCTTTCTCCCTCCTACCATAACCTTGGAGACAATTTTTTGTCATTTAACGAACAATTATAATGGTTAATTGTCTCCCTTTGAATTAATTGTAGGGTGGTTGAGGACTTATCAGATATTCTCCTTGCTAAATTTTAAGTCCGTCGTATTTCAAAGCTTTCAAATCCGTCCGAATTCCAAATATTTCAAATCTGCAAATAAAGACCTATAAATAAGGACCTTCACTGTAATAGTTAGGCATTAGTCATTACTAAAACTGAAGTCCATGAAGTACTAAAATTAAAATTTGTTGAGGTCGATGTATTTGAGACTTATATTACCCAAGACATGGAGTGAAAATGTTCATTTAATAGTAGTATTATTTTTACGAAAACTTGAGAAATTTTATGTCGGTTAGGAGTAGCTATTAGACATGTCCGGTAGTTGTTTTTTAACTAATGAGAGCCTTTTATTTATAGTGGAGGGCCCATATTTTTTTAAAAACAAGAGGGCCACCCTATTCAAAAAAATGGGCGCCCTACATTACAAATGGCAGACTCCTATCAGTTGAGGAACAACTACTGAGCATGTCCAATAGTTGCTCTTGACCAAAATAAAAATTTCTCGAAAACTTTGGTTGTCAAAACTCAAATTTCTAACATTCTAGGTCATTAATTGTTCAAGTGTTAAACATTTATTAACTCCCATTTCGACGTGGTTTCTAATTAATTAGTACTAACAAAAAACTTCATATACGCTTGAAACAACTCCTACTTGTTTAGTGCAGATGGGAGCTTTGCCAAATATTTAATCCTCGACAATTGAGGTTGTTGAAGTGCGTTTTTCTATAATTTATTGATTATGAATTATATGAGTAGATATAGAGATGATATATATATATTTTTAAATAGTTTTTCTAAGGCAGGAAGTTGGAGGGAATACAAGAACTCTACACTACCTTTTCTTTTCTTTTCTTTTTTATTTTTCTTTTATCTTTTGATTGAATCCCATGATCAAGTTAATAACACCTTGTCATTGGCGGAGCTACATATAGTCTAGTGGAGGATGTCTTACCGAACTGATAACAACACTATATTTGAATAAAAAAATTCTGTAAAATGTCCTAATTCATTGATTTGGTATCTTAAGTGACCAAAAAATAAATTGTTGCATGTGAATTACCTTTAGTTGGAAAGTAAACATATAAAATGTTTGATGATAAAGTGATTGTTGTTTATTTATTGATTAAAATTTCAATCTTCTTATTGGGCTTAAGTTTGAAATTAAAAGTTTTATCTTAATTATTTGATTTTTTGAAATAAATTTAACATAGAAATTTGTGTACATAAAGATAAAATAAAAATACGCTCTAATAGAGAACTAAAGTAAATATACTATTACTATTTGTGCTTTCACTAAAAAATATTTCTAGATTCATCTCTACTCTAATGTACTTCAATTTACATCATACTGTCTCAAAAAAATAAAAAATAAAAAATAAAAAAAAAGAATCTTATACCAACTACACCTTGTGTAAAATCAAAATTCAGTCTCCGTAATTCACTAAGGAATGTTCATTAAAAATAATAATTTCATCCAGGCCGTAATTGCTACTTCAGAATAGAATGCCGACCAAGGTTACTCTTTTCTTCCTTCAAATGCGATAAAATTGAATTTTTTTTACGCAAAAGATATCTTGTGAATGGAAAGTACAGAGGTAAACACGGTTTTAAATTTTAATTATAAATTTTGTGATTAAAATTAAGTCTAATAGAATTATGTTTATATCAATTGATATAATTTATTTAATATAATTTAATTTATACCATAAAATTTACAAATAAATTCAAAAATCAAATTTAGCTAAATATTTCTCTTGTAAATGCTAGGCACACTAATACATACATATGTGTGTTCCCTATAAAGCTAATAACACGATAAATTTTTATTTAATCTAACGTTTCATAATTCATATACAACAATAAAAGTTGCAATTGATTTTATTAAGTTGTATTTTGTTTTATTTTATTTTATGGGAATGAATATTTGTATATGTAACTTTTTGGAAATCGCATTCTTAGGCGGAACATTTTAATCATACTTTCTTTTTTGAACGAAAGTGTAGTACCCATGCCGGAGTGCTTCGCATTTCTGAGGAGAACTTTAAAAGAATAACAAGTCGAATGAAGAAAGGAAAATATTTAAATAGATTCGGTTTTTGATTCAATCTGTAGATCTTGTAGTTAGAATTAAACTTTAAAAAATTTTATTTATATAAACTGATATTATAGATTTTCTAAAATTTAATATATATTACAAAGATTTATAAATGAGATTAAAGATAGAATCTACCAAAATATTTGCCGAAAGAAAAATTGGTGTTTCAAGAATAAGACGAAAGGCAAGGCGTTGGACTTGTACACCAAATAATTAAATTGCCTCTTGAGTAGCTGAAAGGACGAAATACAAACATCTTGGTTTGAGACGTGTAGTGACTGTTCACAACAGCCTTTTAAAAGCTGTTCATAGCTTTCCAGAAATTGAAAATTTATTTTTTAAAAGAATTTGTGAACAAAAATTGAAAATATTTTTGTTTTTCATGTCTAGATAAGTTAAAGTTTGTTTTTAAAAGTAATTCTACACTTAGGCTTTTTTAAAAAAGTGTTTTTTTTTAATTTTAAAAAGTAACTTATAATTTTTTATAACTTTTCATAAACAGTTGAGAACAAGGTTATCGTGATAAACTTCGCAATGCAGTGAGTTTACGTGTCATTTATTATGTTATAGACAAAAAAAAAAAAAAAAAAAAGATATTGTGAGAGTATTTTTACTATAAATGATTTTAAATTAACAGCCCCACAACATGACAAAATTTAAATAAAATTTCAAATGGTGCAAAAAGAAACAAACATAAGTCCAGTGCAATACTATAGACAATGCCGCGACTCGATCCACTGAAAAGATTTTGGATTTTTAGATATGAGAGGCCGCTAAACGTCTAAGCCTCGTGGATGCAAACCAAACAAAAACTCCCCCTTGGCACTTTAGCCAAAAGATGAGCAAAACAGCAGTTTTTGACTATTTTTTTCATTTCAATTTATTTGAAGAAAACTCGTAATATTTTCCAAAAGGATGAAATACATAAACATCCAAAGTTTAAATGGATATTTGAAATGGTATTTTACGAGGCTAATAATCATTCAACTAACCATAATTTTTTAAATGGATATTGGTTTTTATCGCTTGTTTGCTTTTGTTTTCTAAGAGTTAATTATTCTTAAATGATTTTCGATATATATATATATATATACAGACAGCTTAGATAACTTCGATGTATGATTTTTTGCTTTTAACATTCAATAGAAACTCAAAATTTATTTGTACAAATTCCATAATTATTGATGGTAATTTTAGCAAGATGGCCATGCATTACACCACACTTTTGATTCTAAATGTAACAAAATAAATCAGATTAATTATATTTTGTGGAAAAGGTAATTTATCTATTTTTATATCAGAATTCACTACAAAATTATTAAACATTACACGAATAATGGCTTTGATACAGCATTTGTCAACGAATTAAAAAAAAAAAAAATAGCAAATGGAATAAAAAGAAAAGATCAGATTCTTACGTTATCAATCTCTTGAATCATGATCATCACCAAATTTGATAGATATATATTTTTTACCTTTTTAATTTGTTCCCATGGCATGCATCAAAGATCGTATTATTAATATTCTAAGTAGAAGAATTGGATTCTGTCCATGATACTATTCCTTTTTTTATTTTTTCTTTTTATTTGGTGGTCATTTTCAAATCCAGATTCCTTTTTTTTTTTTTTTTTCTACCTGTCAATGACTGGAAAATTCAAAAAAATTTTGCTAAACAATTTTTCCACATTTGGATGGACAAAAAGACTAATAGCTATTGAAGGCAATTTAGTCCCGTCATTGATTTTATATCTAAAATTCACCTCTGGGCCGTACATATCGTCATGACAAGAACATCAACTTAATTGTCCCCACTTTAGTTTGTGACTTCGTGTTTGATTTTGCGAAAATCTGAAATTAACTATCCTGAGAAGTCTTGTAATCGTTTAGAGATAATTCATGTCCTACCTCGAAAATATTTCATTTCATATACACGAAAACTTTGCTTTTAACGCTAAAAATTATTTCAAATAAGTGTATTTCAAACCTTTCGATTCAAATGCAACCTTAGTGAATATTCATCTTAGTGCACTTTAAAAACTTGTGGGACGGTAAAATTTTTCTGAAATTATATTCATTTATCCTAATATACACCTTTTTATATACTGAATACTTGTATTATTAAAATTAAAATTTATACAATTTGCAGATGTAATATGTGAATGTGTGAATTCAAAATGTGTAGCTAATGTGTAGCTATATATATATATTGTCGGTGCTTTCTATTGGGATATCAGTAACCTAATTAACTTGTGCTCTAGAAAAGGAAAAAATGAAAGGAAAAAAAAAAAAAAACTACTTTGTCCCCGTAAACCAAACGAACATTAAATTTTGAACAGAAGTGTATAAATCATTGCTAGTGATATATTTATTCATATAAAAATTTGAATTAGGGTTAGTCCGAGTATAATATCGTCCAAAATAAGGTTGAGTACCGCACGTAGTATTCACGTTTGGATCACCTAAAAATAAAAAGGACGAGACTGTATCCCCCAGGGTAGGCTCTGACACTGAAGTCAGTATTTAAACCAGAGAATAAAATTCAATAAGAATTCAAAGTTTAAATAATTAGGAAAGTAATAAATTGAATTTGACTTGCAATTTTGATATTTATACCTGATATTGATGGGTCGGATTGATTTGAGAGTCGAATATGTAGTACTTGACCCATTTGAGATTATTTGAACCACGAAGGTAAAAAATTACAAAATACCGGGTCCGGAGACACATGTATAATAATATTGTCATTGAGTATATTATTTTGCCATCATTATTTGTCTCTCAGTCTCAAGTCGAAATTTTCAGATTGAGAGTGCTGAGTACTTATGTCGTATTCGCACTCTGGCCATAGTAGTAATATTGACCGGAGCGAATTTCATGACTTAGAAAATTATTTTTGAAGGAAAAATATTTTTTAATATTTATATGAGAATTATTTAAAAATTTCTATCTACCGGAGTAGAAAAATAAAAAATTTAATTACACTGGAATGTACTTGAGTCAAGGCTTAAATTGTTGTATAAAATTTTCCTTTGAGTAAAATATCCTTGGAATTTCTCTATCATCGATACCAATACTGTTGTAGAGTTCCTTACTGATATAGAATAGTATTGTGGAGTTCCCTACTGCTACGAAGTAGTACTGTGGAGTTCCCTATTATTGTTGAATAGTGCTGTAGAGTTTCTTACTGCCGCGAAATAGTTCTGTAGAGTTCCCTACTTGAATATCCCAAGATTTTAGGATTTACGTCAAGTACATTGAACCCCGTAATTAGAACTTTGGACTACTCCAGTACTATAACAAATTATTCTACGTCACTACTACTATTATTAATTCGAGTGTTGTAGTACTAGTACTATCTTGGAGTTATTCTTGTACTACTACTTCATCAAACTTACCCACATGACCAAGTAAGTATCCAAACTTGATTTTTTTGAAACAAGACTTTCTCCAAGCCTTAGGACTTGTAGTAATATTCCACTTGAACTATTTGCGTAAACACTTGGGAGAAAATCCTACATTAGTATCAATGCTCCAACCTAATCCACCTGACTCCACTCGATCCAAGTAAATCCTTTAAGTCTCCTCCATTTTTTTTTTAACCACAAGCCAAACCCTCCTTGGATCTAACTACTGCACGCATCATGTAAGTAGGACTTATGCATGACTTAGGTCTGCAGCCATAACATCAAATAAGTAGTCCATGGTCAAATAGAATTTCACTCTAGAGATTTAATTCTTAGGCTTCAGAACAACCACGGAGAAGAAAACAAAGTCATGAAAAATTCTATGACAATAAACGCTAACTCCAGAATATCCAAAGTAAACCACGATTTTCCTTGTAGCAATAGTATGCTTTCCTTTTCAACCAACAATGGTTCTTCTTCCAATACAGATAACTCAGCCTCCCCAATCAACTTTGACTCTGGTGGTGACGCCAGGGATGACCAAATTGCTGGTGAACGGAATATTAATAATAGTCCTGAACTCGAAACTATTGGTGTCTTAGAATTTTTTTCAACTATGATGACAGAATTGTTTGGGATAATGAGAAAGACATAGTTGATGTAGGCGGTGTCTCCGAGTCAAACGAAACTCAACAACCCATGCTCAGGGGTGTAAAATATTTTCCACCGTATAGACACAAGGGGCATGGTTTTCTATCATATATACCCAAGGGGCGTGGGTTTCCATCGTATATATCTAGGGGGGGCAAGGTTTTTCACCCCTGTAGACCTAGGTTGAACTTATCCAGTATCACTACCTCCTGTGTAGGCATGAGGGGGTGTATATGTCTCCTTTGCCCTCATACCCTGGCCGAGGAAGGGAACAATCACACCATAATTCTAACATAGTACTTGAGATCGAAGTAGTATAAGGCGAGTCAAGTAGCGGTGATGTTTCTACGCCTTACCAGGGAAAAATTATAAAGGCTTCTGGGCGAGTCAAGGACCTTGATGATATTTACTCCAAGCTTCCGGTCCCTGTGACTGATGAGAATTTGATTTTGATAGAGGGTTACCTCTTTTTCTTTGTAAAACTTGTGTAGTTTTTTTTATAGATTTTGAGTTGGGGTTTTCTCTTGTACCAACTCCACACATGTAAAGTACTTTTCATCTTTCTATAGTAGTATGCATTTATTTTTACTACTTGTTTGCAGTATATTGAGTTTAGAGTTATATAGTCTTCTTGTCCCCCTTAGTCGTTTAGTTTCAGTAGAAGTGACTAAGGGTCATTATTGTCCTTAGCATAATTAAACTTTATTTTTCCTTGTTGATAGTACTTTGGAGCTTTACCTCTTAGCGAAAGGTTGCACTTAAGACACTCGGAACTCCTTCTTGTTGAAGTAGGTATAGCATAGGTATTTCACTTTTGGAAAAACTTGGTATTGCTACTAGAGGGATAAGTGCTACTCCGGAGAGTAGATACAACCTAGGTACTTCACATTGAAAGTCCTTGAAATTATCCTCAAAGGGGTAAGTCCTACTCCGCAGAGTAGTTATGGCATAGGTACTTCATTTTGAAAATCCATCTAGTACTCCTTCTATCCTTATCATCCATTCTGTCCACCCTGCCTTGCAACTCTTCTAACCTCTTTCTTATGTCTTTCTCCCTTTCTAGGACCAGAAGCATACTAGGGTCCCTTTCCTAGTCTCTTCTTAATTCATGAACAACAGATGCAGTTTCACCTAGGCTTCTTTCCTTGGTATCACTCAACCTTGACAAGGCCTCTCTTTGTGATATATGTCGGGCAGATTGATTTGCATGCTCCTGTCGGGTTGTGAGCTCATGCGTCCTTTGCTCATTTCATTCTTCTCTCCTCTTGGGTGCCTCTTTCTTCCTTGTTGGCATGGGGCTAAAGGTGGACAATCTAGGGATTGCTACCTGAATTGTGCGGGGGTTCTTCATCCAGGGATAGGTAATGCTCCAGTTGTTGTCTTGTGACCATTTCCTTCGGCAAAGTATTCTACTGCCTTAACTTATGAATCTCTTCATCCTTGTCCATAAATCGGGGACCGAAATCCCCTTCATGTTCTCATTGCAAATCCATTTCTCTGTGTGATCGGCTAGAGTGATGTTGAGTTAATTTCTTTGCCTTCGTCAGCATTGTTCCTGTGAGTGTTACGCGTGTTAGATGCCATGTCTTAGTATGACTTTTGGTTCAGGTTTCCCACAGACGGGGCCAAATATTGATACAAAAATTTGAACTAGGGTTAGTCCAAGTGCAGTATCATTCAAAGTAAGGTTGAACACTGCGTATATTACCCACGTCTGGATCACCTAAAAATAAAAAGGGAGGGGCTGTATCCCCTGAGCTGTAGGTAGGCTCTGACATTCAAGTAAGTACTTAGAGCAAAGAGTAAAATTCGATAAAAATTTAGAGTTTAAATAATTAAGAAAGTAATTAATTGAATCTGACTTGTCAAGAAAGTAATTAATTGAATCTGACTTGCCATTTTGATAATTTATCCCTGAAATTGGTGGGTCGTATCTATCTGCGAGTTGAATATATAGTACTTGACCTATTTAAACTTATAAGAACCCTGAGAGTAAAATTAATAAAATATCTCTAATAGATCCGAGTCCAAAACCATGTATACTATTGTCATTGGGTGAATTATTTTGACATAATCAATATCCATCCAAAAAAGAATAATAAAAAGTATTCTTCTTTAGGTTTTCGATGGTATTTCCAAACTTGAAGGAAGATCAATTCCCTCACTTGTAAGAAGGATGAGACTATGAATTTACTAGCTACATAGATAAGCTTCATTTTCATAGCTGGTTTGCATTTAAAGAGGCATATTTAAACATTCAAAGCATGTGGGCTTTTTAATTATTTTATCTAAAGAAAGGAATATATTATACAAGGTAAATTTGATGGAACTACACACTCCAATTTGGGAGAAAATATTTATTCGACCACTAAAACCTTAGCCAAAGTTTCAATATCATCTCTTTAGATATATTCATCTCATTATACATAGTGGCTGCTAACAAGAATTTTTACATGCATGATTTGTTAGTTAATTATTCTACATCCAATGTCTATGGATGAGGACCACCATATCTACTCGATGGTTCCTTTTGGTCTACCAAAAATGATACTATTTGCACTTTAGAATCCCACCACTTGGCAAAAATCCCAAACTAACTAAATGAAATATTTTTCAATGGGTAAAGATATGGAAAATGGATATATTACTTAATTTGTGATTAACTATTTCTTTTAACCTACCCTTCCCTATCCCTTAGTCAGGGGCAGGCATAGGAATGGTACCTTCTTGAGGGGACAAGACTTAAGACACATATTTATTAAAATTAATTTATATTAGTCTTTAAAAAATTTTGGAGGGTGAAATACAAATTTTATAAAGGTATGAATTAAATTTTTAAAATTTTTAAGGGTAAAATTAACAATTTCTAGATATTGGCCGCCGCCCCTTTTGAAACGGTCCCTACTTTCAGTGACTCGAATCTATAATAAATTAGTTCTAGAGTAAACGTCTTAGTACTTAATACACTTTGTTGTCTAATTTGTGATTAACTAATTAAAGCTGAATGTACTTTGATCTTCTTCTTATACTAGCCCGAGGAAATTAATCACATTTAGATTTCTTTTTATTTTATTTTTGGTTATAATTTGATAAAGTGTTACTTTAACATAGAATTTTCTTTGGGTGGTGATATTTACATATTTTTTTTTACCTCTTGCACACCCTTATCACTATTTATTAGTGTAATTAGCTTCTTATACCCTTTCTAACTCCTTACACACCCAAAATAAACATTTTGTACTAATAAACGTCAACAATAGTGTGCAAGAAACTAAAATGGGTGTATAAGTATCATCACCTTTTTCTTTTCTAGTATTAATTTTTCAATCTATGGTTTTCTTCATCTCAAAATTCATAAATATTCCATTTAATATTGTTTCTATAACCTATCTTTATTTCGCGTTTCTAGAGATAGATGACATCAATAAGCAAATACTAACCAATATCTAAAATATAAAATTTGCAGTTTGCAGAACGAATGCATTTACTAATTTACAAGTTTGGTAACATCATTCATGATTGTATGAATTATGAATATCCCACAAAGCTATGCAATAGATTAAGCCAGACTTGTTGCTAAAAAAAAAAATTGTAAAAACTCATTAATTTCACATTCGAGATATCAAGATAGAAATGGGCTTAAAAGTTTTGCATGGTCAAAGGTACAGAATTTTGAATTGTTGACTGGACAATTCCCAATTTCTGGTTCGTGGGTCCGAATTGGAAAAATTGGTTTCGAACCCAAACATTCCTAAAACCGTAACTTGCCCACGGGGACTTTGGGCTGAGAAGGAACTTTATATGATCTAAAAGACCGTGAATTACAAGATACCCATGTGATTTGGCCAAGTTACATATCTATATTACTCTATGGTATTGAATATGCATTTTGCCTCCACTATTGTTTGGACTAAAATAAAATCGTTAGTCATTCCATTTAATATAACGATCAAAGGTTAAAAATTACTATTACTTTGAATTAAGCAATTTTTTTTCTTTTTTATATACAAGAACTAAGCACCTTGATGAATGAGTATTAATTAAAAATAAATATTTAGAGAATTGTATAGAAATATAAAAATATTTTTTTAGAACTATATATGTGTGTATATATATATATATATATATGTATAAAAGATGTTTGTAAACCAAATTGCTGTGCGAGCGTTTATGCCATTTTTAGTGAAAAATTGAGGATAGGATTGCCAAAATCATTAGTCTTAAAAAAATAGTCCTTGATTTTGGAACTTCATAATTAGCTTTGGACGCTCCACTCGTGCTTTTCCATTGATAAAACTATAACATAAGAGCCCATTCCCAAATAATTTTCCAAGGTCATACGGGATAAACTTCATGAATACGTGCTAACAAATGCATATAATCACGGACAAAAAGTGTCAAAATTTAAAGAAAAAATTTCAAAGAAGTTAAATAGTAAGTCAATAAAAACTCATGTACCATATAAAAATTTAGACTAATTCATAATAAGAAATATTATTTTTAATTATTTTTTATTGGTATAAAACTAGTACTTAGAGTAAAAGATTAAATCAAAACGTTAACATTTAGAAAACCTTATGAGAATATTTTTTTTTCTTTTTTTGAGTTTCTTATGGGAAGTTAAAAACACTTTTTTTTTTGGTAGAACTATAATTATAAGAGGAAGTTTCTTACCCAAAATTTTATAAGGGTCTTTAGTTAATTTTTTAGTGAAATATTAGGGGTGGAATTAAACTTAATATGGAGTAGCAAAACCATTAACCTTAAAATTATGTGTATAGTTTCGCCAAATAAATCTATCAAAAATAATAGTGTAGCATTAACCAAATGCAGTAACTATTTATCACTTAATCTGGGCAGCTTCATGCCTTGCATGAGGCCTTTAATGCTTGTCATCTTCTAAGAAGTACGAAACACAATCATTCCCAAACTGCACAAAGCCCCCATCGTCACAATGAGAGGCACAACTGATCACATCCACTTCGTTGACTTCTTGTTCAATTCGATAATCATCATTTGGATCCTAGCCTTCCTGATCACAACTCACTAGACAATACTGCAGAAAACTTTTGCCTTCTATTGATACTCGGCTCAAGAGTATTTTAATAGTGTGGTTATCGATTTTTCAAATTAATACATTTTAGATA
Source organism: Cinchona pubescens (assembly GCA_025175665.1). Classification (NCBI taxonomy): domain Eukaryota; kingdom Viridiplantae; phylum Streptophyta; class Magnoliopsida; order Gentianales; family Rubiaceae; genus Cinchona; species Cinchona pubescens. The sequence goes on from JANKKI010000249.1 coordinate 1,975,715, forward strand.
ATATATTTTACTTTTTTAATAATGGGATATCAATAAAAATAACATACATAAAATTTAGAACCACAACTTACACACATATATTCGTATGTACGTATGTATATATGGACACACACTTTTCTTGTTTTTAAGATTTTGCCTACCATAAAATAAAAAATAAGACTTTAGATTATTTATACATAAAATTTCATACTAATTAGATGATTTAGGCCATTTATCTTTAAATCATACTAGATAACTAAATGTCCAAGATCCAACAAATGGTTCTAACTTCTCATGACAATAACAAATGAAAGATACTGAAGTAGCTAAAGAGGACAAACGAAAAAAGCCCTAAATTCACAAGGAAAACACTGGATTTTTTGGCATAAGTTTGAAGCCATAAGCGAAAAACATCATTTATGTAACCGTAAATATGAATAGTAATGAACCAAAGGCTGAACTAAATTCATTCAACTTTCAAACAATTTGCAAATAATATTAATGATAAATGAACACTGAAAAAAATCTGCGTGAAATTCATTCAATTTGTGGTACAAATAGCCTTTTTGTTGCCTATACATAGAATCTCCTTCGAACTTCATTGACCTTTGTTATATAACATGCAAATATTGATACCGTGGCCAATTCTGTGATGGAATCTGCGGATATTGATAACTTTGTTCCTGATCATTTGATTCGCATAATCATTCCCCTTCGATATGAAGCTCCAACCATGCATATATTCAATCTCCTCTTCCTCTTCATCATCATTATTCAGTCCATCAACAAATGGATGAGTTAGCAATGTTTTAGCAGACAACCTATGGCTGACGTTCCTCTCAAGACAACAGTTCAAAAAACCTTTAGCGTTGTGTGATAAATAACCTGGAATTTTAGGCAATTGATTCCCTCTCTGAAGCTTTTTTAGAATATTAGCCTCATAATTAGGGCCCTCTCTCACATTCCAAGCAGGCTTTCCCGTCAACATCTCCAACACAATGCAACCAAGAGACCAAATATCGCTGCGAGTATCTTGCAAACCATCCATTGCTGCTTCGGGCGACAGAAACATCGGAGTGCCCCTCCAATATGGTTCTTCCAACTCGTTCTTTCGGCACTTTTTGACTCTTTTTGACAATCCAAAATCACATATTTTTGCTGTAAATTCTGCAGTAATCCCCCGTCCTGATTTGATGCACAAGCAGAATATTTTCCGGCTTCAAATCACGATGTACGTAATCACTTTCATGGATGTAATTCAACCCCTCAAGAATGGACCTTGTAAAGCACCTGACCTCGGATTCGGGCAACCCCTTAGTGCCAAATTTATTGATTCTGTCTGCCAGGGATCCTCCAGAAGCGTACTCCAGTAACAAGTTATAAACCATGGAACCATCATCGGCAACTGTTATCTCGTCACCGAAGCACTGAATGATATTATTTGGACAACCGCTGAGATTGCTTAAAATTTCCTTCTCCTCCTGGATTGACTCCGAAACTGAAAGCTCGGCTGATTTCACAGCCATGGCTAATGGAAAACAACTGATCTTATTTGAAATCGCCAAATAAACTGAACCAAAACTTCCTTCACCAAGCCTTGCCCCTCTGCGCCATGCAACACCATCACCATAGCTATTCTTGATGACTTTTTCATTGACGTTTTCTTGAACCTCCTGATCATCAAGATTTTCTCTAAGATCTTTCTCTTAATCTTTAGCTTCATTCTCAAAGTTCTATGCGTAGCTTTTCAAGTTTTAGTTGATTTCTGAACTTGGATTTGTTTGTTGATGTAAGAAGAATGTAAAAATATAGTGATGATTTCTTGGATTAGGGTTTCAAAAACAAGCAAGACTACGTATGATCGATCGTCAATAGAATCAAGAATGGTACCTACCAGCGACAAAGCTTTATATAAATATTAAGGTTTTAGGTTATTTTTAGATTACGAATGAGTAATGAGTAATGAGCGTCGGATCTAGGTAGAATCTGGTAAATAGTAAAATGGCAAATCCTATTTTGTGTTGGAGTTGGAAAGTTCATCGCAATGCATTTATGCATTTACTGAATGGAATTTGTTAACAGTAACAAACGGGTGAAGTTCGTTATTAACATCGCATTAGACTCTCACTTGGATTTTGATTAAACTAAACACCGACTTGGATTTGGATTAAACTAAGGGTTAATAACACTTTGCCCCATTAGTTTGAACTATAGAAATATAAATTTTGCCGTCCATTGACATTATTTATCTATTACTAATATTAAAAATATTAAGCTAATCTAATTAAATGACTAAAATATCCTTGGTACTGTATTTTGACTTTTTGTATATTTAAATTTTGATAGTGATGTGATAATAAATTAAAAATAAATTATATAATTAATATTTCAATGAAATCTATATCAATATATTTCTTTATTAAATTTTAAAAAATTTTGGATTTCATTTTATATTATTTGGAATTTGAATGTTCAATTATAGTGGTAGAATAATTCTCAAATGGGCTTATTTTCTATTGAAAAATTTTCTTTAAAGGTTTTTTATGAAAATATATTTTTTATAAATTTTTTTGATTTTTTTATGTCTCTTAATATTATACACTTTCAATATTTGGTTTAACCTATGCAAATTGCGATGTCGGATATAACATAATTCAATAGTTTCTCACATTTTTACTCCCTAAAGTCAAAGATATTAATTTTTTGTTATGATTTATTTTTTTTCCTGATTCTTTTATAACTATTAAAAATCAACTAAATACACGAAAACTCAAATTATAATACTAAGGGTATTTTAGTTATTTAACTAATTTCTTGATATTTTTAAATTTTTAAATAATGAATAATGAAAATGGGGCAAAGTGTATATTTCTACAATTTAGGGAGCAAAATATAATTACTTGCCTAGTTCAAGAGGGCAAAGTGTTACTTAACCTTAAATTAATGTTAACAATTATTACTACTATAACAACTCCTCATCATTTTGAAGCAATTTTTATTTTTTTGGTACAATTCTTGGATTACATAATGAAGTAGTGACATATTAGATGCTTATCATGGAATAGTAGGGATTTGAATCAAGCACACACATAGTGTGTATTTAACCCTAGTATTCTAATAATTAATTGTCTCTTTTATTGTTAAATTATACTCCTTAGAGATTTGAATCCATGACTAATAAATCATATGAGGAGTCTCTTACCACCTAAATTGCCTTATGTACTTCGTTATCTCTAATAATTAATTGTTACAAAACTATGAACACATACGACTTTTTGGTGTAGTACTTTTTATTTCTTAAATTGTTTCTTACACATATCAACTTTATCTATTACTTTCCCTTCAAATTCTTGCTTCAATAATATAACATTGTGTTTGGATCGATGAATTTGGGAAAGGATTTGAAATCCACCCATTTGTTGGGGTGGCTTGTAAGGCTAAAATGAATAAATTTTGAATCCACCAAAATTAAAAATTGTGAAATAAAGGATTTCAAATAACTTTCTAATTTGGGTGAATTTGAAATTAATCTGCTTTGGTCTTTCAAATCACTCGAACAAATGGATAAATTTCAAATATTTTCTCAAAACTGTCGACCCAAAGACAATTTAAAGATATTATCCACAAATTTCTATCACACCGCAGACCTGGAAATGGATCCAAAAACCATACTTTTTCGGCCTGTTCTACATCTTAGAACCCAAATAATGATTTTCCAAATTTGCTAAAATATCAAGTAATCATAGTAGAGTTAAACCTCGCTCAATAAGTAGTTCAAGTACTCTTTAACGGCTTGGGAATATTAGTATACATATTACATTTTGAAAGCAATTATAGAGGCATTCAATCATGTACTCGTGTAAAACATTGAATTAATGAAGCATTCCCAAACTTCATTTTCATTCAGACAATTATATTGCATCGTACACCAAACTCAGACCATTAGGATATGGCCAACAGACGTTCATATATGGTGAAAATACTTCCGTCGATACTTAACTACCATTCATGAGATTACATCACAACCACACATATATATATATATATATATATATATATATATATATGCATATTTCAAACATTCACACTTCCACACCCCACATTCATATCACAAGCAATCACCTACATCACTACATATATCACATTCATCATTTAAACCAAGCATACAATATACATATACTAATGTTGTGGCTATATTCAAATTAAGCCTTTTCCAAAATGTCATGAAATGAATTATAAATTCATTTATAGAATACATGAATGACTTACCTTAATAAAATTTCTATTACTGATATTTAACTTGGGCAATCCAAGATCAATTCCCATTCGAATCTTGATTGTGACTCCGGTTATAAACCCAACCTCTAATTAGCATATCTTCTTCAATATCTCTTTCTCCTCTAGCTGGAAATTCTCCCTCATTTAATTTGGCTATTTCTCCTTCTTTGGTTATATGAGTATTAATGTTTGAAGTGTGAGGGACAAATAAAGAGTTGGAGTTGACGAGGATGGTGGAAGCTCGGTGATGAATTTAAGGAAATGGAGGAAGAAAGAGCTGAGGAAATGAAGCAAAAAAATAAAGAGATGAGATGCTATGTGTCTTTCTTCTTGGTTTTGTTAATAAATAAAAATGGAAGGTAACAATAGGCTATAAAATATAATCACTAATTTGCATGACAAACTCCCCTCAAGTTTGGGAAATTTCATAGAGTCCCAACAATGGAGAATTTTATCGATTCTCCTGTCCATACAAAAAAGTTTCGATCTTGAAACTTCATCAACTTGCTTAATAGAACTAAGCCATCACATTCCCGCTGCACATTCTGATCACAAATCTATAATTCATTAAGTGCTACTTAAAATACATTAATCCGTTAATTGAAATAACTTTGGTTTTTATTCAGACAATTCATAGTATGTTTGGTTCGAACTGTCAAACTCTATAAATTAGAATAACTACGGATACTAGTTGCTACAATCCAAAGAATTACACGGATACTTAAGTTTGGATTTATCACTTTCAAACAGAAAATTACGTGAAATTTAAGATTAAACCACATAGTTTTACTTAAAAAATCAAACTTCTTAGAAATTTCATAATTCAATATCCAAAAACACTATACCCAAATTCTAACTGCAAACAAACCTCACGGTGTCCTAAACATTAAATTTAGGACATACTATAAAGATCAAATCTAAACTCTGATATGGAAAGCAAAAACAAGAAAGAGAAGAGTATGAAAGAAAGCAATTAATGCCCACATGTCCCCACTACACCACTGTCCACAATGGCAGACAAAATTACAAAATTTACCTTGCTCCTATGACCAAAGTAGCACCACCAATAGCAACAGGCTCACTGTATACTTGAGTGAAATGGTCAAGAAAGGGAAATTCAATACACACCAAAAACAACTGTAGACCACATCTTCAACCAAAACCAACACCCACCTGGATTGAAATTACATATTTGGCTTCCACAAACTTCAATTTGGCCAAAATGTGTATGATACAAAAAACAAGTATGTGGTACTTGCACTTTTATACATTGTAGATATGCACATAGTACCATTTTCTAAAATCACACACTCATTAAATTGTATTTATCACTATTATAAACAATAGCAACTATTTTTATTATAAGTTTCACCACTTTTTGTTATTCCAAAAATATCTTTCTCCTATCTAGATTAAATATTTAACCCTAATAAAAAGAAATTTTTGTAGCCATTTTCTAAAATCAGGGACAAAGCTAAGACCATAATGTTGGGGGAAGGGACAACAACTTTGATAGATATTTAGAAATTTTTTAAGTAAAATTAACCTTTTGTATATAATAAATCAGGGGCAAAGCTAAGACGATAATGTTTTGGTTGATCTTGAGGACAGGTATTATGGTTTGTATATTACTCTTGTACCGTGCCTTGCATGCTTAGGGTGATCCCAAGGTGCGGCGTGTCATTGTCCCATTTTGGGGGCGTGACAATTAGTGGTATCAGAGCCAGGTTATTCAATCCTGTGTCTAGTATTTAGTTGAACTGTTATTGTTATGAGTGCAGTATTGGAGACTTAGACTTGTAAATAACTCAAAATTTGGGACTGGCCAACTTAAACTAGGAGTTACTGTTATTCCTTGTTCGTATAGGTGAGGAGTGGTTGAAGTGTGTAAGAGTCTTATTTCATGGTTAATGTCTGAATAAGAATTGACTGTGATACTTACCCTATATGAAATATGCAGGAAATGAAATCAGAATTAAACGCCTAATAGACTGAAACAGGTTATCGTAACTCGGGAAGGGACTCCTGGACAAGAGACGGGGACCAGTCAAGTACAGGTTGAGAAATCTGTCGGGACAGATCAAAGGGCAAGAAGACATATTCAGAATGAGTCGCAGACCAAGCAACTATAGCAATTACAACAATCTCAACCATCACAAACACCTGCATCGGCCATAGATTATGCCACTATTGCAACGATTGTGGGAAAAGGGTATATTCAGCCTGTCATACTACTCCTGCAACTTCTGTACCTAATCCATCACCATAATCAGAGGCTAAAGATGTTGACTACTATTACCGGGCAATCTCGAAGATCAATATTCCTACTTTTGAGGATAGACACGATCCGGATGAAGCAGAAAAATGGCTGGACTAAATTGAAGAAAAATTATAATTGTTGAAGGTGCCTGATGAGTATAGGGTCCCGATAGTCAAGTCGTATTTGGTTGGAGATGCAGCAAGATGGTAGAAAGAGGTAAGACCTGTACTTGCCCATACAGACTCTGTCAGATTTCATGGGTGGCTTTCAGGGAGGCATTTCTGGAGTACTTCTACCCTTCACACCTAAGAGTTGAGCGGAGAGACAAATTTAATTCATTTAGACAGACTCCAGGAATGTCAGTAGTGGAGTATTCACACAGATTTCATGCATTGGGGATGTTTGCTCCGGGGGTCATGAGTGATAAGGTAGAAAAATGTGATCGTTTTAGAAAGGATTTGTTGAAAGATTCCGGGATAGAATAGCAGCTGTAGACATAGATACATTCAAAAAATTGTATGATGCTAGTGCCCGTGTAGATATATACCTGAGATGACGGGCAGCGGAAGAGATGGATGACAGAGGTTCATATGTTTCTCCACAGAGACCAATTTATAGATCTACAGTACCTCCAGCCCACAGTGTAAGACCACCGCAGCCACCATTTTCACAATTTTGTGGTTTCAAGCCCCAGCCACCACAGGTGAGACCGCGACCACCTTTAGCTATCACTGGACCCTCTCGGGTTATTGACAAGAGGAAGGGACAGTATCAACATTAGTCCCACTTCAGGCACGACCTCGTATTCTAGAGTGTAGTTATTGTCATCATTATCGTGTGGGAGAATGGAAGTGGAGGTCCAGAGCATGCTTAGCCTGTGGCAGTTTTGAGTATAGGATCAGAGACTGTCCTACTGCCAGGCCAGGACCATCAGAGTGACAGATGCTACAAGGGAGGAATGGTAGTGGCACAGGACCAGCTACAGCTCGAGTTTATGCTTTGACCCAGCAAGAAGCAGATAGATCGGGCCAAGTTACAGGTATGGTATTAATTAATAATATGTTTGCGACTGTTCTATTTGATAGTGGTGCTACGCATTTCTTCATTTCTAGAAGATTCGGTAGAAAGTTGAATGTTAAACCTGATTGGCTTGATACCCCTTATAGAGTGGGTACACCGAGGGATAGGATTCTTGAATCTAGATGGGTATACCTAGTTGTAAAGTATCATTGGGTGATTATGAGTCTGATGCTAATTTAGTGCAATTGTTATAATATGTCTGATTTTGATGTAATACTGGGTATGGATTGATTGTCTCACAATTATGCTCACTTAGATTGCAGGGAGAAGAAAGTCAGGTTTTGTTTTCCAGAAAAGAGGAAATTGTGTATCAGGGTGGTATCAAGAAACTAGACAGGCAACCTATACCACTACTGTCAGCATTACAGGCACAGAGGGCATTGAAGAAGAATTGTGAAGCATTCTTGGTTTACGTGATCAATACAGAAAAAGAAGGTGCTAAACTAGAAGACATTCCAATGATTCGAGAGTTTCCAGATGTCTTTCTAGAGAATTTGCCAGGTTTTTCACCAGAGCGAGAAATAGAGTTTGAAATTAATCTGCCAGCAGAGACTGTCCCAATCTCTAAGGCTCCTTAGAGAATGGCCCCAACAGAGTTTAAGGAATTGAATACGCAATTGCAAGAGTTGTTAGATAAGAAATTCATCAGACCCAGTGTATCTCTTTGGGGAGCTCAAGTACTGTTCGTGAAGAAGGAAGAATAATGTGGCAGCCTCAGATTGTGTATTGACTATTGGGAATTGAACAAAGTCACAATCAAGAATAAATATCCCTTGCCAAGGATCGATGATTTGTTTGAACAATTAAAAGATTCTAGGGTGTTTTCTAAGATAGATATGAGATTCGGATACCATCATTTGAGGATCAAGTCAGAGGATATTCTAAAGAGTGTCTTTCGAACTAGATACGACCACTATGAGTTCTTGGTGATGCCTTTTGGACTGACTAATGAACCTGCAGCTTTCATGGACTTGATGAATAGAGTATTCCAACCCTATTTAAACAGGTTTGTGAGAGTATTCATTGATGATATCTTGGTTTACTCACCTTCAGCGGAGAAGCACAAAACCCATCTCAGACTAGCCTTATAGATGTTAAGAGAGCAGAAATTGTAGACAAAATTCAGTAAATGTGAATTTTGGTTGAAGAGTGTAACATTTCTTGGCCATATCATCTCAGAGAGTGGAATATCAGTGGATCCTAAAAAATTGAGTCAGCAATTATTGATTCGCCCAGACCGACAAATATGACAGAAGTTTATAGTTTCTTAGGTTTGGCAGGTTGAACACTACCAGAAATTTGTAGAAGGATTTTCTTTGATAGCTGTGCTATTGACCAGACTTACCCAGAAGAAGACCAAGTTTGTGTGGGATGTAGATTGTGAGGCTAGTTTTCAGGAGTTGAAGAAGAGATTGATATTAGCACCAGTGTTAACCTTGCCATCCGAGATTGGAGGGTATGTGATCTATAGTGATGCTTCTAAGAATGGTTTGGGTTGTGTACTAATGTAGAATAGTAGGGTTATTGCCTATGCCTCGCGACAGTTGAAGCCTTATGAACAGAACTACCCTACTCATGATCTGAAATTAGCAGCCATTGTATTTGCTCTGAAGATTTGGAAACACTATCTTTACGGGGAGCAGTGTGAAGTATTACAGATCATCAAAGTCTCAAATACTTGTTCACACAGAAGGAACTTAATATGAGGCAGCGCAGATGGTTAGAACTACTCTAGATTTCCAACAAAAACTATGACTTAAAGATCAGTTATTATCCAGGAAAAGCTAATAGGGTAGCAGATGCACTAAGTAGGAAATCTTCAGAGATCACAGCTAACATGTTGATAAGGAAAATGGAGAAATTAAATTTAGAGATTGTGGAGTCCACAGCCAATATTTTAGCAACACTTGTGGTACGACCGACTTTGATAGACAGGATTAAACAAACTCAAATTACAGATCCAAAATTATTGAAGATCAAGAATAGGGTAGAAAGTGGAGATCCAGAGAATTTTGGATTGATAATGGCATTGTTTGGATGCAAAGTCGGCTTTGTGTACCTGCAAATAAAGATTTGAAGAAAGAGGTCATGGCTGAATCTCACAGTTCTAGATTTTCTATTCATCCAGGCAGCACTAAAATGTACAAGGATTTCAAACAATATTTCTGGTAGAATAACATGAGAACGGAAATTGTTGAATTTGTATCTAAGTGTTTAGTTTGTCAACAGGTAAAGGCCGAGCACTAAAACCGGATGCCCAGTGGTTTATTGAGTCCGTTGCCTATTCCAAAGTGGAAATGGGAGTATATCACAATGGATTTTGTTAGTGGGTTGCCCAGGACTAGATTGGAACATGATTGCATTTGGGTTATTGTAGACAGGTTAACCAAATCTGCTCATTTCTTACCCTTGAAGACTTCTACTCCTATGGATAGAGTAGTGCGGGTCTATATGGAAAATATTGTGAAGCTACAAGATATACCTGTTAGTATTATTTCAGATCGGGATCCAAGGTTCACTTTTAGGTTTTGGATAGCCTACCAACAAACCATGGGTACAGAAGTAGTTTTAAATTCTGCATTTCATCACCAGACAGACGGGCAATCAGAACGGACAATCAGACTTTGGAAGATATGTTAAGGGCTTGTGCCATTGATTTTAAGGGTAATTGGGATGAACATTTGATGTTAAAGGAATTTTCTTACAATAACAGTTACCACAGCAGCATCGGCATGGCTCCCTATGAAGCTTTGAGTGGTAAGAATCTTGTCAGAATTGATTTATGAAGAGGTACCAGTTCACATTATTGATACTAAAGAACAAGTCCTTTGACATCGGTCTATTTCATTTGTTAAAGTCCAGTGGTCTAATCATTCAGAAAGGGAGGCAACATGGGAATCCGAAATCGACATGCGAAACAAGTACCCTTACTTGTTTGTCTCGTAGGTACGTTAAGTTTCGAGGACGAAACTTTTCTTAAGGAGGGGAGAGTGTAATACCCAACTTTTCTGATCATTTTACACATTTTCATACTTGATCTTATCATTTTAAATACTCATTAATATCCCTATCAAATATTAAATAATGGTTTCACCCTTTTTAAATATTTTCTAAAATTTTCGGGTAAAAATATAATTTTATAAAACTTGAGAGACTAAAGTGCAAATTTTGAAAATTTTATTAAAACTTCGTCACGAAGTCTTCTGCTTCATTGTTACTTTCATTACTCAAATGACTTCCAGAGACAAACTTTCCAAAAACCCATTATCCAATTTCTCAAATCCAATCATTAATTTAGAAATTTTTCCCTCCAAATCAAATTGTGAATACTCGTAGACCTTTAATCCAACTTCAAAAGTAAGTTTTACTTCTAGATTTGTATGGTTTTCATGTTAAATTTCAAGTTCCTCAAGAAATCAATTTGTTTAATTTTGTTGTTTATGAATTGATTTGATTACCAAATATGTTTATGAGCTATTGAGACTTGATTTAAGGTTTGAAATGACTTTTTAACTATTGTTTTTATGAGATTTGAATTAGGGTTTTGAAAATTCTTAACCTAGTAATATATTTGAATTTATGAACCCTAATTCTTAGATTTTTATCTTATTTTCATAAATTTAAGTCAACCCTTACTCGTTTGTGTTCGATTATTACCTAATTTGAGAATTTGGGTGATGCCCAAAGGTGAATCCCTATCTCTGTTTTTATCCTAATGGTATAACACTCTCCTGATTTAGGTGATTCGGCATTAGAGTTTTAGACCGTCGAAATTAGGAGCTACGTCTACGAAATCAATTTTCAAGGTAAGTAACGTTTACCCCCTTTTTTATCGATACCCTGTATATGATTGGTATTGTAATCCTAGAATAATTGATATTAAGGTAAGTATATTTATTTTGATTAATGTTTATAAGGTAAGTACATTTATAAATTATATGTTCGTTATGTAATTTAACATTTGTTCATTATTGTGCTATGTGTTAATGAATGATTACTGTGAAGGGTTCAATGAGTCACTTTAGTGGACTTGGCTATAAGTGATTGAATGAAATGATATACTGAGTACTTTTCTTCGTAAATGTTATACCCAGTCTATCGGGAAGACAAGTGATAGACACTCCGATATGCCTTATCTACTCGGACGGATAATAGGTAGACCTGGATCTAGTGCTGGAAAGACTTTTGTGAACCATGAGCTCATTGATTGGCATTTGCATTTTAAATATGGATAATGTCTCGTATATTGTTCCCTATACTGATTATATACATGTTATCTATAATGACTAGGTTTAAATATTATTTACTAAACATGATGTGCTTACTCCATTATGATTTCTCTTTTGTTTGCAGTCGAGGACCAACAGGAGTTGTTAGTAGGTCTTGAGTCTAGTACTGACCTGGGAGGGGGTTACAGTTCGGATCCCAGTTATTGGAGCTAGAGTTTTCCTGCTTACCATTTTAATGTGAGGTTTGTTCTTGTGTTCAGGCCTGTGTGCCTATGGACTTGTTAGATTTACCTTGTGATTGAACGTCTTACTTTTGTGGGATTGTGGTTTTTTGTTTGTATATGGCTGTTATTTGGTCATCATAGATTGTTATGAATATGGCTATTGAATATACTTTGTGGTCTTATTTTGGTTGATCTTGAGGTCAAATGACAGGTATTATGGTTTGTATATTGCTCTTGTACTGTGCTTTGCATGCTTAGGGTGATCCTGAGGTGCGGCGTGCCATTGTCCCGTTTCGGGGGCGTGACATTATGTGGATGACATATTGTTGATAAGAAATGAAATCTACCTATACTTCAAAGTGTAAAGGTATGGTTGTCCAAGAATTTTTCTATGAAAGATTTAGGAGAGACAACCTATATTCTGGGAATGAAGATCTATAGAGATAGATCCAAATGGTTGCTTGGTCTTACTCAATCAACGTACATAGACAACGTGCTAAAGAGGTTTCGCATGGATCAATCAAAGAAGGGTTACTTACTAATGTCTTATGGTATATACCTTTCTAAAGACATGTGTCCTAAGACAGATGTCAAAAGAGATAGCATAAAAAGGATCCCATATGCTTTGGCTATAGGTTCTATAATATATGCTATGCTAAGTACTAGACATGATGTCTCCTGTGCTCTAAGTGTTACGAGCAGGTTTCAATCTAACCTAGGGAGTGGTCATTAGATATCAGTCAAGAATATTCTTAAATACTTAAGAAGGACTAAACATTTATTCTTGATCCATGGTGGGCAAGGATTGACAGTTACTTATTCTTGATCTATGGTGGGCAAGAATTGTGACAGTTTACGGATATATAGATGCTAGCTTTCAATCTGACAAGGATGATAGCAAGTCGCAATCTGGATATATATTTACTCTTAATGGTGGTGCGGTTAGTTGAAAAAATTCCAAACAGGACACCACGACTGATTCTACAACAGAAGTCGAATACATTGCAGCTTTAGAAGCAGTAAAAGAGGCAGTTTGGATCACGAAGTTTGTGGCTAAACTTGGAGTGGTTCCTTCCATTAGTGATCCTATGCTCTTGTATTGTGATAACAATGGAGTTATTGCACAAGCAAAGGAACCCAGGTCTCATCAGCGATCTAAACATGTATTACGACATTATTATTTGATTAAAGAGATAATTGATAGAAATAAAGTAATGAGAACATTGCTGATCCGTTCACTAAAGCCTTGTCCCTAAATAAACATGAGAGTCATGTTAACTCATTCGGTCTTAAGCATATGAATGATTGGCTTTAGTGAATATGAATCATGATAAGATAAGATATGACCAATAGAGTGATTCACCACTCCTTATAATAGGAGAGTATATCCCATAATGAGCACTTTTGAAATACGATTCAAAAATCTTTGCGCAAAATGGAAATAGAATTAAGAGTGTCTTAAATTCTATTTCAAGTGAGTTGCATTTTGGAAAGAAGTCAATTTGATTAATTCGATAAGAGTTGGCATTATATCTGTACTCTTGAATTAATCGAGATATAGGTTGGTGAAAGGATAATAATTACACGGGAACTAATCACGTATATGTGATAATCAAACATTTGACATATTTCAACACTTGGGTGGTCATGATACTTTGTTAGAAGCCAATCTTGATCTATAAGTGTAAATTAATTAATTGGAGTATTAATGATAAATTAAAGGTGTTTAATTTATCTAATCTTAATTAATTTATGATTATAATTTATACTTATTGCCAACGTGATTGGGAACCTAAAGGGTCACACACTTAAGGATAATTAATTCGGGATTTAAATGATTTGATAAGTATAAGATACTCATCTTAGGTTAATTTATGAGATAAATTAACTTTTGGGCTTAATTGTAATAAGTTATAAATGTTAGGAGTTAATATGTAATATATATTAATGGTCCTAATAGTTTTATACTTATTTATATGCCCTTGACCCAAATTGATTAGGATTATTGTAATTTCCTAAACCCGATTCGATTGGGATTCTAAACTATTATATTATATTATATATATGTAAGACATATGTATATACATGTAGAGTACTAAGTGCTAGTACTTAATATAATAGCAGCACGGCCGTATGATTGATTGAAAATCAATTGAAAAGCCGTGAACTAACTTTAATAGTAAAAGTCATGATTAGAACAAGGGAAAAATAATTTAGGAACTAGCATTCCGTGGTTTGAATCAATCAATCTTGTGAAGATTCCTGGTTTAATTATCTGTGTGGATACCATTAGAGGCCGAGCACTTGTGCGGCTTGTGGATTGACGTTCCAAACATATTAGAGATTTTATTGCATTTTTAAGGTAGTAATCTCTATACTTTTCTTGTACTATGCATAAAATAATCAAGGTGATCCATGATAGAAAAGCAAAAATTTTAAATTCCGCTGCGTTATCTATTTATTTATTTTCTTCTAGTGGTATCAGAGCCACCCTTAATTAATTTATGATGTAGTTGTATCTAATTATCATGAATATTGAATTGTTCAAATTATATGAATTTTATTTACAAAATATTGGGAAAATTTTTTTTAAAAAAAAAAAAAGAAAAAAGAAAAGGGGACTCGTGAATTTGATTCACGGGTCAAGCAATCATCTTGATTGCATTCAATTTAGTTTTTTTTTTATTTTTCTTTTTTTCGCTAAAATATTTAAAGAGTTAAATAACTTTTAGCGACACTTATTTAATATTTTCATATTAAAGGTTTTTCTAAATTTTGATTTTTGAAATAACTAATTAATTTTTGACAATTGTTGTTTAAAATTAATTGATAAGATTTAGAAACTTTCTTTACTTTAATTTGATTAAAATGTAGAAAGATATGAAACCTATATATGAAACCTTTGAAAATATTTATTTAATTCTAATGAGATTAGAATTAAGTAATTTGTTTAAATATTATAAATTATTATTTTTCAATGAGATTGGAATTTAATAAATGTTCAAAAAATTTAAGAAATTGTTTCTAATATAATTTTTGAAATTCTATTATTTAAAGGATTATTTTCTAATGAGATTGGAAAATGATAATTTTTTTCCACAAAATATTTTCATAAATAATTCAACAATTGATAATTTCAATGAGATTGGAATCATGAAGTATAGTGATTCATGATTAGATACTAAATACGGATTTACGCTTTTATTTAATTATTGAATTATTTAATAGCATGATGGATGATTATGGACTTAAGACCAATGTGATTGTGTTTGATATATTTGGTTCAAATTCAATAGTTGTAAATTTTTAAATAGGGCCTACTTGTCCTGCCTTTCTCTATTATTCTTAATGTAATTCTTTTCTCATCTCAATCCCCTCAAATGTAACTCGAGGAGAGTTTTCTTAACCAATCATGTAATGTACATAGATGTAGGTTAGGGATAGGATTGAATATGTAAAATGTTTAGATAGAATTACATTTGTACTATACAAGATGATGGAGACGGTGGAAAAGTGCAACCTATAAGGAAATTTTCAAGAGTTGAAGATTACCTTTAAAATTTGACCACCTAGTTTCCTTTGTGACTCAAGGAAAGTAGTTTAGTAAAAGTCCATAATCATCTATAGTTTTATTCATGTTTTATTTATTATATGATGATATGATAATATTGCATGCAATTTTGATGAGACCTAATAAAATAAATAAAAGAAAATTTCTCAAATTAATATTAAGTCAATAAATAAGTTGCCTTCCATTATTATAGAAATAAACGAAAGTTCTGCTTAGATTTAACTTGTTGGGCTAATCCAAGGTTACTCTGCGTTGGACATGTTTGAGCTATGAGATGAGATCTCTGAATAATAGGTATGACTTAATGGAGGCATATAATTTGTTGGGCTAATAAGACAGACACTCAAAGTTATATGTTTTTTAGGCAAAGGTTAGAAGTCACATATGATGTACTATCAAAGAGTTGATACCTAACTATCTAGGAATTACAAAGAGTTGTAATTGGTAAGAATTACCGACCTTTCAAAATTATTTTGGTTTGTTGGGTACACTTAAGATCAAAATAATTAGATGTGATCCTAGCCCACTAGGGGTTATGTGATAGCTCCCGAATCAATATGTGAGGGTTATTGATTTGAATTAAAATAGTGGGAGTAAAACCAAATTACAAGGAAGTCCATATTATATTTTGGTTTTGTTTATGCATAAATAACAAATTCTTATACTATCTTTATTTATGTGTTGTATAATATGAGTAATATCGCCAATTTACGTCCTATTTTATATGATAATAAACTCACTGGGTCGAATTTTCTGGACTGGCATCGTAACTTGAGAATTGTTCTCAAGTATATTAAAATTGGCTATGTTTTTGATCAACATATTCTTGATGTCCAAGAAGCAGATGATACTGATGAAGCAGTTTAGAATGCTTATCGTAAGCACATAGAGGACAATGATACTGCCTCTTGTATCATGTTGGCCGCTATGAGTTCTGAATTCCAAAAACAGCATGATAATATGGATGCTCACTCTATGATTATTCATCTCAAGGAGTTGTTTGATGAAAAATCTAGGAATGAGAGGTATGAGACCTCTAAAGAGCTATTTCGTTGTAAAATGGTAGAGGGTATTTCGGTAGCGGTTCATATACTAAAATGATCGGACTAATTGAAAAATTAGAACAATTGGGACTTAAGCAAAATCATGAGTTAAATGTTGACTTAATTTTGCAATATCTGCCCGAAAGCTTTTCACAGTTCGTGATGAATTACAATATGAATAAGTTATCTACAACTCTCACTGAACTGTTGAATATGCTAAAAACTGCTGAAACGACTATCAAAAAGGAAAGGAACAAGTGATGGTTGTCGATTCTTCTAATAAGAGGAAAAAGAAATTCAAGGTTCGGTTTTATGAAAGCCAAATCTGGATTGAAACCAACACCTGTGATCAAGAAGGACAGGGCGAAGGATAATTGCTTCCATTGTGAAAACGAAGGGCACTGGAAAAGGAACTGCAAGGCCTATATAGATATCTTGAAGCAGAAGAAGCTTAATGAAACTTCTACTTCAGGTATGTTTATGATTGAGATCAATATTTTTACTTCTAAACCAGATTCCTGGGTATTAGATACCGGATCAGCATCTCATATTTGTAAAAATATGCAGGGACTAAAAAGAAGTAAAATTTTGGCTAAAGGAGTAGTGGACCTGTGTGTGGGAAATGGAGCAAATGTTGCTGCATTAGCCGTAGGGATTTATTATCTTTCTTTGCCTAGTGGGCTTGTTTTAGAACTTAAACACTGTTATTATGTTCCATCTCTTATTAGAAATATTGTTTCTGTTCTGTGTTTAGACACAGATGGTTTTGTCATTATGCAAAAGAATAAATGTTGTTTTTTTTCATGTGATGGCATTGCTAGTATGGAACTGTTTATTTGAATAATGGTTTTTATATTCTAGACATAGAAAATCCAGTTCTCAACCTAAATCCAAAAAGGTCCAAAATTGATAAATTGAAACAATCTTTCCTTTGGCATTGTAGACTTGGTCATATAAATGAGAAACACATTTCCAAAGTACACAACAATAGTTATTTGAGATCATTTGATTATGAATCTTATGATATATGTGAATCTTGGTTAATTGGTAAAATGACAAAATCATCTTTTACCGGAAAAGGTGATAGATCTAGTAAATTATTGGGGCTAATACATAATGATATTTGTGGTCCTATATCAATTCATGCTAAAGGAGGTTTTTCATACTTCATTACTTTCACAAATGGCCATTCTAGATATGGTTATGTATACTTAATGAAGTATAAGTCTGAAGCCTTTGAAAAGTTCAAAAAATTCAGGAATGAAGTTGAAAAATAACTTGGTAAAAGTATTAAAATACTTCGATCCGATCGAGGTAGGGATGTCTCTTATACTTGAATCAAGAGTTTCAAGATTATCTTAAAAAGAATGGGATTTTACCTCAATAGACTCCTCCTTAAACACCACAACTAAGTAGTCAATTTTGGTATCCAACCCAAACTTTCCTAAAAATCTTAACTTGCCCACTAGGAGTTTGGCCAAACTTTTCTAAAAAGTGAAGGGAGTAGAAAACCCAAAGATTTCGAAGGCCTTAATCACGCATCATCTCAGGGCCGATGGCCTAACTTCATATATATTATCTCAAATTTAAAAGATAACTACTTTAATTTGGACCGGATCAGCTCATTCTTGGATTAAATCCACTGCAGCCGTCTCAATAAATTGAAGAATTTTAGGGGGAAAGTTCAACTCTACTAAATGAAAAATTTTATTATCACAACAACATTTGTTAATATCACAATAGAAAGGCATTGAAATATCCAATATTATCCTTGTAATCCTAGCCTTCTTTTATAAGAAGAAGGGTATTTTAGTCAATTGATTATGTTTTCCCTTAAGTATTGTGGCATTAACAATTATGGTTGTGGCAACAACATTTACCCTACTAATGGCATTGATGAAAATTTTGATTTTTTTTTTTTTAACGAAACATAAAAATCTAAAACATTAGGAGATTAAGATGGCTACCAATTTACCAAATTCCTGGCTACGCTACTGTTACCAAATACCCAAAATCCATTCTTTACTTTGTCTTCCATATCAAAATCATGATGGTATTGCATATATAAGAGATGTTATTACAAGAAGGCTATATTAGCCTTTAAGGAAACTCTTGCCTTTTGGCAATTTAATGATCACAAAGTTCTTTTTTTTTTTTTTTTTTTTTTGTTGGAAATTAAACATTGAACACTTATTTTGAAATAAACAAGAAACCAAAACAATAACCACCCCCCGTCCCCCCAAAAAAAAATGATAATAATTTCGTTTGTCTTCTACTAACACATGGAAATAACTTGTGGTCACAGAATTCTTGAGGTTGGAACCCAATTCATGCAATGAATCTTAGACCATTTCCAGAAGATTTAAAATTGTTGAACTCAATAAATATGTTCGCAAGTAAAAGTTTCCAACATGGTAATTAATTTGTGATTACAACATCATTAAACGTCAAGTAAACATGTCACACATTGAGTTGGACCAAAATTCACTTTCCTCATTTGGTATTAAAGAGTGGAGAGGCCTTCATGGGCTGTTGGAAATCTTGTTTTGATAGCTTGATTGCGAGCAAAACCATTGAATCATTCTGTCTTCCATCGATTCAATTCTTCAATCAATGGGCTCTCATACGCAATATGAATCATTCGATGACTCAATCAAAAGATTTATTCTAGAGATGAATTAATGCATGAAGATGATGTGTGCGTATAACGTTGTATCGTAGCTGCCTATTTTTTCAACTTTCATGTGCCAATATTGAAGTATTGAGGTCATTGAAGTTTCCAAATGATTGTGTGTTATTTTCTTTGCGTGTAACCTTAAAGATCAAATGCATTGCTAAAATATCTATAGCGAATTCAAATAAATAAATAATAAAAGAGCTATGTTAAATTATCATTCAAAAAAAAAAAAAAAAAGCCAGCACATACTTCATACTTGGAATCGATGCTTATTAGCATCAGGAATATATACCTTGTACATCCACTATTAGCTTTGCCCTGTTAAAATTCAATGATTGTTTATATATATGGTTAGGTGATGCATGCTCATGTAATAAGATGGGAAAATTTTATGATCTCCGAATGGAATTATATCGTTATTTTAAATGTTGTATAATATAATTTTATGTGTTTTAAAAATTTGTAAATACAAGTTTCAAAGTACAACGAAATAGTTCTTTAACAGAAGTATAGAATTTCCTAATAAAATAATGTCGTAAATTTTGTTGAAATCGCTAATTTTATAAATGAGATCACAGATTAGTTCTGTGTAACAATTTCCTTTATATGCTGGGTAGGGACGTTGAAACCTAAAAATTAGTACAAGAATATATTGTACACGAATTGAATTTCAACCATCAATCTCTAAGCCCAATGTAATGATGTATCCAAATTTTGGACACGTTAGAGATAATATCTATTGTTGTCAAATATTCTTATAAACTAGCCATACACGGGAAATTCGGAGCAGGCCTAATTTCAGCGACGGACACAGTAACCCTCCAAAACTTTTAAAATTCCCCAAGATTTAATTCCTCTTAAAACTATATAAAATTCCTATAAATCAAATTATAGCTCCCCGTGAACCCCAAAATAAGCCAAAAAGAAACAGTAACTGATTGCCTTGAAGAAATTTATTTTGGCCCTCAAACTTTCATAATTTGTTTGCTTGTACTCACATTAGTTTTTTTATTTTTTAAAATTTTTAATTTTTTTTTAAAGTGGACATTGTATCTCACCTACTCTTTTGGTGATTTAAACCCATGACTTAACTCACCAGAGAAGTGTAATATTATCATTTGAACTATGTTTTGATGCCTACTCACACTAGTTTCATCAATCAAGACCAAATGTAGCCTCCGATAAATGGTCATATGTCATCAAATCATCTTTTGATACACTGATTTTAATGACTTTGCGTCATCTGTTATATTTTTTCTTATTATACTTGTGTTACACCATGTGATGGTGTGACATGTATATTTTTAATATAAGAAAATATTAAATGAGGGACAAGTGTCGTTCCATCACATGGTATAACACAAGTGTAACAAAAAAAATGTAGCAGAAGACTCAATGCCGATTTTCATTTTATTCTAAAAAAAACTTTACAAGGGTTAACAAATATGAAAATATGCCTTTCAAATAGAGGGTTACGCTGTCATGCAATGCAAGTTCCTATTCCAATTTGAATCATTCAGAATTCAGAAGCTCAATTATATGTACCACGTCAATATGCAATTCATTAGTTAATTATATAACCTTTGGATTTTGTTTAACTTTGTTGAATCGTACTTTCATATTAGAAATGGGGAAATTAAAGTACTCGAAAGTTAATCATATTGTCGGACCCGTGTATCGCTAATTAATTCGTGCCTTTCCCACTGAAAATGAGATGCATGAATTACGTTGTTTAATTGACCTTAAATAACTTGGACCCTCAAGACAATTAATCTGACAAAAGAATCAAATAGCCTTGTATTTGTTAATTATTACACGCTTTCTAATTATTACCCTTGTATTTGGAGTCCTAATCCTATTATGATATGATATACTGTAATAACCTCTTTTACTTTCTTTTTTTTTTGGGTAGTGGGGGGTAATGTCCTTAGTACCCATACTCTATTTTCTCATGAAATATTTTCTCATATTTCATGAATGTAACATTCCGAATGGTCTCACAAATTCACGGGCTCGTACCAAGTATGACATGTTCTTAGTTAGGATTAACGGTATAAGAAATTTTTTATATCATGTATATATATTTGTTACGTAATCGAAATTTAAATTTAAATGTTAATTTTGCGTATGTTACTTGTATCCAAACTTATTTGTAAAAAAATCATTTTACACTGATGGTATTGAAAAAAATTACTTAGCCTTTTAATTTAGTTAATAACTTGTGGAGTGTGCACAAAAGTAATAAATTAAGCTGTACGTGTGCTTTGATTTTATATATTGCGTTCAAAGATAACCAATGTGTTGTATACATCTTCACTATATATGATTCATTACTCAAGTACTATTCACTACCGTCACAATAGTTTCAGGAGTGATATACAAGCCAATGAAAATGCTTTACCTAATAAATTAACTTTATAGCAGCTAGAATTTTACCTTTGTTCAACTTTCTCAAAAAAAAAAAAAAAAAAAAAAAACCCTTTACCTCTTCCCCTACTCTTAATGATTCAAATCCATGACCTAGAAAAAGTATATAATTAAATTAGAGTTATGACTATTTTTATAATGTTTTATCCAAAACAAAAAAAATTGAATTTGTGGGATCTTGGCATTTTTTAGTAGGTCATATATATATATATATATATCTTATACACATCTATATATATCTTCATTCAAATATTTTCTGTTCAAATTTTATTTGAATACCATAAGGGCCTTGAAAAGTAATTCTAGACAGTGGGAAAAAAAAAAAGTGAAAAAGAGAGGAAACTAAAGGGGAAAAAAAAGAGAGAAATTCAAATTTTGGAACCTAGAAAGTAGAAATGGTCGAACTTTCTATGTATGATTGTGACAAGTGATTCCCAGGAATATGATAAAGGAAATAGAAGTACTGATGTATTCCAAAATCTTCCAACGTGATTGAACTGAATGGAACTTTGATTCGAGTAGAGATTAAAGTTGGATTCTGCACACCCCAAGTACTGCTGATAATGCCTGAGGAAAAGTTCCAATTCCCCCATCTTATGCTCTTTATCAATAGTTCACTTGTACCTTATCTACAAGTTCTTTTCCAATAATAATAATAATAATAATAGTAATAATATCAAAAATCAAAGACAACAAAGTTAATTTATGAAGCTTAAATTTTAGGGATAATTTTAGAAATCTCTCCTTAATTAGATTTTTAAAAATTGCTTAACAATTATCTGCTACATTTAAATGAGTCTAAGGTTGAATCATATTATTTTTAAATCTATTCTTTCAATGCAAAAGACGAAGAAAAATAAAAAAAGAAGCTAACTTCTAAAAATCTCACTTACGTACCTCACCTAATTTCAATTTTTTTGTACCAATTTCGGCCCAAATAAGAAATGACACTTATACCTACTTAAGTCATATAACAAAATTGTATTACAACAAAACAAATCAGCCTCAATTATTAATAAAATATTTGCATGCGTTAAATGTGTTTATATTTGTCTATTTGAACTAATATTTGAAACATGTAGAAATATGCAATAAGAAAATACATGTATTGATATTTTATTTGGATAATCACAAACTCGTAAATTAGGAAAACATTAAAATTTATTTTTTTATATTAATTAGTAAAGGACATGAAAATTGCAACTTGATATTGTTATTTGCAAACAGTTGCACTTACATTCCAAAGTTTTCTTTCTATTTTCCCAACCATTATAATCAATTGAAGTTTGTTACTTAATTAACATGTGCTGGGATCAACTCAAGGGCAATTCAAGAATGAAATTAGCTTATCTCTCCCAAAATTAAAATTGTTTGAATATTGTGCTATGCAAATTAGTCCCTAAATTTAATTAATTTAAAGTA
The DNA here is from genome assembly GCA_025175665.1 of Cinchona pubescens. NCBI lineage: Eukaryota > Viridiplantae > Streptophyta > Magnoliopsida > Gentianales > Rubiaceae > Cinchona > Cinchona pubescens. The sequence continues at coordinate 1,998,905 of JANKKI010000249.1, forward strand.
GTTAAAGTCGATACAGCCGTCTTGTCTCCTATCTTCACCAATTCCATAATATCTCTTATGTGAAAATGTAAAGGCCAATTAATATATGGTTTTGTTAAGAAAAATTCCATCATATCCTTTGCATATAGTACATCATTTCTCGAACCAATATTTTGAAACTCTTTGGCTTAACTTACAAGCTTCATTTTACCAAATCTTTCTGTATTTACCTTTATAAAAGTTCATAATATTGCAAACCTAAACGGGGTGGGGTAGGAAGCAAGAAGTGCTTATGGATAATCTTGATGCATGCTACTTCAAATCTTAAATCTTAACCTTTGTCAGCTTGGGTTCAGTTATAAGGCACTAATAATTAAGGGAAATTGTACATTCTCGTTAAGAAATTATTATCAGTTATACTTTTAAAAGATAAAATATTATATTATATAAATTTTTAATTTAATTACGACAATAATTTCATAAAATTAAGGACTGTGAAATTTTCCAAAAAAGGAATATTATATACTTCGCTGGCTATCCAAACATGCATCGTAAATACTAGGAGTACTATTCGTTTATCAATTTGTACTCCGCAGTCCTTTAACTCAAGTTTCCAACAGATCTAAATCTTGTGCATATTTGCAGATTGAACATCAGCATTCCAAATTTTGTTTCAAATTTTATCAAATTGGCTAGTGGGATCACTAATTAAATGTGAAAACAGGAAAATTTCACCAAGAATGTAAGAAATTATTGAGATGCTAATTTTATAGGTGAACAAGTTGTAAAATATTTTATAACAGGATCTCTAGGTAAACTTATTAAAGTTATAGGCCATTTTTCAAAAATATTTAGTTCTTTGTTGGCCACTGTTGTCTCTATCTCTGAGAATAATATTTTATTCTCTAAATTCTTTTTATACTTTTGAGTGCGATTATAATTAGGACTAAACTAATGATCAACGTATCATATGGGGACCAATAGTGGTAACCTACTTAATCCGTAGGTAACACAAAATAATATTTGGATTAGGTAAGACCGTAAAATTTCTCTTAATTTTAACTGTGGTCTCCTAATTATAACATTTGTATTAAGCAGTGAAGGTAGATCAAGGGAATTCTACAATCCCTTTTAGGGAAGCATTCCCTTAACTTTAAAAGCTTGTACAGTACAAGTTTTTTAAACACATAATATTGTACTATACAAACAATCAAAACACAAGAGAATAGTTCCCTAAAAGGGATCATAGAATTTCCCCATCATTAAATTTGTCATTGGTTTTGCAATTTCGGCGAAGAATCTGCCTTGTTTACCTCTTCGAGTTGCCGGATTTTCTTCTTATTAATTCAAAGCCCGCAAGACTTGGGCGGTGGTCATTTGCCTTTTCCACTATCCTAAGACCTCTTGTCTTGCTTGTCTAGACCTGTAGAAGCTGTGGACCAAAGTTTGTCCAAATGGCCTTCTTTAATTTTACCTTTTGAATTACTCTCCATACCTATACAAATTTCGAAATAACATAGCGGGTACATATGTATTAGTGTAGTATGGCACGAAATATTATAAAATTTGATATATATTGGATTAATGAAAAAATGCCATGGATTAAAATGGTTGATTACTTTGTGCTGTATACAAGAAAAACTTGTGGATTTTAAAATGGCAGAAAATCGAATGCTCTTTTTTTTTTTTTTGAACAATCGAATACTCTTTTTTACATGTAGTCAATATTACTAATTTATTGTGGGAGGTCTGCAATTCATGTCTTATTCTTTTCTATAACAAACGTTTCTTTTTCAACAGCTATAGAATGCGTTCTTAGCTAAACACTTGTCTGTTTTATAGTGTTTTGAATTTTGAATAAATAAGAAATTACTTGATTATTGTTTACCATTAATTAAAATCAAAAAACAATTTTCGTATACTTTCACCGTATTTTGTATATTACAAACAGATAATACCAAAATTACTGTCAGTTCTAGGTGACTCAACTCTAAATACTGACAAAAAAATCTTGAATTAATATTCTTCCTATTAAAAGTTTAAATTTTCCATTTATTATATGTATATACAAAGATGTAGAAATCATTATGTCAAATTGTTGGTTTAGGATATACAGGTGCATTTGGTTTATGTTTTTTCTTTTCCTTCTCAAATGAAAAGTACCAGTTGTATTTGGTTAGTAAAATTTATTTCGGTTGTTAAGCGAATATTAGATATTATAATAACTGATCAGGGAATCTCTTTCTTACCAAAAAAATACTCTCCCATTTAGAATGGCCAATCTACAAATTAAGGAAATATGCCCCTACATTTTGTACGTATAAATTTTTTTACGTATTTTGTACCTAGTGATAAAAATCTTTGTGCAGGTATAAACTAAAAAATTATTAAATGAATCCGATTCATGGTTTCACCTGTAGACCTTAAAGTTAAAACAAGTATACCACTTTTTATCATTTTCTTATATCAGCATACATTATCTAATACATCTAATTCTTTTTTAAACTATAAAATTCACAAGTAAATTTGTAGACCAAGTCCAAACAAGAATCTCCGGTATAAACCCATGGAAAATACATATATGTGGAAAAGAAATGCCATTGTAGCATACTTCATAATCTAAAATAGTGGTTGGCACTACTTTATTTGAATTACCTACTTACTATAAAGTGGCAATTTGGTTATCAAGATCCTTTATATAACTAGCTTGAAACAACATCACAACACAACACAACACAAACACTTCTATCTCCCACATAAGATAAACCAAAAAAAAAAAGGAAGAGATGGCTAGCCCTTCCTCTCATCCAAAAACTCTCCACCTTCCACTTCATGTTTTCTCCCTAAAATCAGCTTCATCTTCTACTCAACTATTCTCCTCCAAGCTCAAAACCATTCTCCAATCTTTCATTTTCTCACACTTGTACCGCATTATTCGCGCCCTCGCGAAAGCAAAATTATAATCCATTGTCATTCAAGTACTTAAAGATATTCAGATACTTCAATTCATTCAACTATCCGTGAAAAAGAACAGCAAGAATCTCAAGAACAAGCTGTTTTTGGGCTCTTTTAGATTGCATCACAATTGGTGTTCTTCCAATGTTATTCCTGCCCCTATGCCTAAACTTGAAGACTACTACAAAGCCAACCATTTTTACTATGATTCCTCATGGACTACTAATAATGTCATCCCGTCAACAGATTCTTGTGAAGATCTCATGGCAGGTGCTGAAGATTCGTCATCGTCTTCGCAGCTTTTAGGATATCTCAAGTGGCTTGAGGAAAAAGATCAGGATAATAATCATCAGGGCAATGAAATTGATAGGCTGGCTGACATGTTCATTGCTAATAGCCATGAGAAGTTCAGGTTGGAGAAACAAGAGTCCTATAGGAGATTTCAAGAAATGATGGACAGAAGCATATAAATTGATCAATTTAATTGAAGCCTAATTATTACTATAAACTCTTAATTTCTGTTTCTTTTTTTTTTTTTTCTCTTTTTTCATTCCTCAAAAAAATAAAAATAAAAAAAGGTTTGGCCAAGGGAGTATATGATCATATGATATGTTTTTTTAATTGGTGAGACAATTAGCCATTAATGAATGTGGATGACGTTAATTAAGTCCATGATATATCTATATGGTAATTAATTACTCTTTAATTAGTAACTTCATTTTTACTTTCTTTTTCTTTAATTCATAAGATTTTCTATCTATTCTCATAACTTCTTGATGATGGGATTTCAGAATTGTACATGATGATTATGGACGGAGGGATTTGTGCAATTTTCTTTTATTTGATTTAGATTTTTGGTTAATTTAATTTACATGGTTCTACAAGTGAAGAATCCATCTTTTGCAGCCCGTTAAAAGGATTGTTTGATATTTTATCTTGAATCGTGATTTTCTAATAGCACATTGATGGAGGACATCTAATTTTTTTTATGCATGATTCCCTAGTAACCGGAGGAACTTTTGTTGACTGATTTTACATGTACTTTCTCACATTATACTTATTCCTATATATATATATATATATCAAACGTTGTGAGTGAGGTGCTGTGACGGATTTTATATGCAAACTATGGACCAGATTAAGTAGTGTAAAACACCTATAACCATATGATAATTTGCCAATTTTATTTTCTTTAATTCCCTTTTTTTTCTTTATTTAATAAATAATTTTTTGTCCAAGAGTGTATAGTCTCCAAGATGTTGCACACATAGTTCTAAAAAAAATAAAAAAAGGAAAGAAAGAAAAAGAAGAAGATGTTGCATACAAAGCCAACCTGGTAAATTACTAAATTGTTTTATTTCTTTCTTTTTGTCTCCTTCGTAATACATAGGATCTTATTGGTGCTGTGACGGAATGGTTGGATCATGTTCTTATTGTGATGTGCTTGTTCTTATATTCCATATTACATTACAATTGGATATATCAAGGTTGTTTCTTGAATTTTTTTTTTTTTTTTTCATATGTAAACAAAATGTTAAGACTCAAGTGGAAAAAATTGGCTTGTACAATCAGGAAAAGTGTCGAGTATCTTTAGTGACAAAGCAACAGGATTCTTTAATGATCAGCAATTTCCGTGGTCTGGATTTCAATGATATTTATTTACCCGTGAAACGTTGCATTTTTTAGTGCACCTCGAGTTTAGTAAAAAATAAAAAATCTTAAGAATTCTGCTTTGTTTTGGTTTTGGTCATTAATTCAACTATATTATTAGTCTATTTACAAATGAGATTCATATAAATCTCATTCTTCTTAACTAATTAAGACTTCAGTCATCTGAAATGGCCGAATGAGATCTTCGGTGCTAAATATCTCAATGTTAATTTAATGTTATTACTAAAAAATATTACATAAATTTAAAATTATAACTATTTTCATTTGTTTGATTCAAAATTATTAATGACATCGAACTTCCATTGAACAATTGATATTAAATCTGAATTGGCCAACCGGTCATCATAATTCTGGTACATACTGGAAGGATATATAGGTAGGAAAATATTTAGGTAGAGTCGGTTTTTTATCTTACTTGTAGACTCTGTGGTCAGGATTAAACTTTAAAGAATCTTGCTTACATCAGCTGATGTCATAGATTTTCTAAAGTTTAATTCACATTACAGAATTTATAAGTGAAATAAAAAATCGGATTTACCAAAATATTTACCATATAGGTAAGGGTGTGTTTTGACTCGGTCATTTTCATCTCTTTACTATATGTTGGGAGACCTAGATATCTCTCCGAACCAATTTGCTGAACTTAACATTTTGCTGATACCTCAATAGAAAGCTACATATGTCATAACATACTAATATTCGACCAAAACTAACTTAAGTGGGAACTGTGAAGTATGAAAAATTCAAGAAAGCCATATGGACATTAAAATACATTTGTGAGTGAGATGGCTATTTTTGTTCAGATCAATCTAGATTAATAGTAGTTCTTTGCTTAAGAAAGCGAGGTCTTATAATGAGTTTGTTGTTGATCCTTTTATGTCGACAGTATAAAGTGATAAAGTAATCATTAAATTTGAAAAGAAAATGAAATTTGATCCCGTATTTAAAATTAAAAAATTGATAATTTAATATAATTTTTGTCACGTGAAATAATTTTGACAAATAATTTTAAATTTATAATTTTATAAATCATTTTCCTTATGTTAATTAACTATTTTGATTTCATTAATTTACGATTACGACGGGTTTGATTCAAGAACTAAATTTGCCAAAATTAGTCATTGGTCATAAACCTTATTCGCTTTAATTTGGTACTTAGAATATATCCCACAAAAAAAAATTGTAATTAATTACAATATTATTTTCAGAAGATAAATATACACGTGGGCTATAAATAAACTAAGAAAATAGATATTGTAGAAAATGCACTTTTTATGCTTTTTTCTGTTAGAATGCCAACTGATAGCATCTCCATTAATATTTTCTAAGATAACAACAACAAAAAAAATTTCTCTAAAGAATTTTATAAACCAATTAGATAATTGCATCAATATCTAAATAATAGGGGTGTTCATGGACTGGGTATCCGGTTCATGACTTGTGGAGTGATTCGAACTAATTTTACCAGTTCACTAATTTTTTTCAACCGTATTCAATCCACACATTTCAAGTAACCGAATGATTGGTTACCCGATTAAAGCGGTTCGGGACCGCGGATATCCGATCTGGTATGACCCAAAAAAAACCTCCCCTATAAACCCCAAAAATTAAAGGTTCATACTAAATCAATTTTATGTACTTATAAAATAAAATAAAATCCCTTTTCTAAATATAAGTAATTTATCACAAGGAAAGACAACTAACTAAAATAAAATTCTTTTCCAAATTTAAAATTATAATTTTAGACAATTATCCTTTTTCTCTTAAATTATCAAATATCCTTTTAGACAAAAAAAAATATAACTTAGTCATGTATACGTACATAAAAGGAAAAAAAATTACCCTTTAAGCAAATTATCAAAAAAAAAAATGAATTATCAAATATCCTTTTAAGCAAATTTACAGTTACAAAATAAATTAATAATCTATGAACATATGAATAGAAAAATTTAGCCATATTAGGTGAAATTACACAATTGTCCCTGATTATGAACTGGTTCAGGTAACCGATGGTTCACCAAAAAATGAACCGGTACTCAAACCTGTTTGTATATGGACCGATTTATCGATTTTTCGGATCAACGGATTATTTTGCACACCCTTACTAAATAATAAAATTTAAAAATGACAAAATTATTTCCTCGTAATTGATATAGAAACGCCATACAACAGCTTGCGTGAAAAATAGTAATAAAAAATGTATATGAAAAAAGAGGTAACGGCATCTAAATTAAAGAAGTTCAATATTTTCCTGGAAAAATATTATTTTGCTTACACAATCCGTATAGCTACATCCTATTACCATCAAATAAGCAAATACTTAGGTAGATTTAATCTTTAACTCCACTTGTAGACCTTGTGGTATGGATTAAAATTTAGAAAATCTATGATATAAGCAGCTGATGTAGGCAAGATTTCTTAAAATTTAATGCTGACCACAGGATTTACAGGTGTGGTCGAAAACCAGATCCACCTAACTATTTTTCCTATTAGATAAATAATCCAATTTCTTTGACGGTATGATTTCATGATAAGAACTCTAGATGGAATTAGTGATCCTATCTCCAGAAAAACTCTAAATAAATAAATAAATAAATATATACACATATATAGATGAAAAAAACCATTTCAAATATATATATATATAAATGAGAAAAACCATTTAAAAATTTAAAATTAGGCCCAAGGAAGTTTGGCTGTTCCCTCAAATCGAAGGTAGGTATCAGCCAAAGTCGTGAACATTTCAACTGTAGCAACCAAAATTCCTATCATGGGGAGCCATGATTTCCTAGATGGTTACAGAGCAACAAAATAGCTTACATCAGTGAATTTGATTAATGCTTTTGAACCATGATGATCTTCTTGATTCGATATTGGAGATGTTTGGTTCACGTTTCAGAATTAATTGTGTAATTAAAATAAAAATTATAAAATTTATTATCAATTTGAATTTATATTATTTTATTTATTTATTTGATTTAAATAAGAAATGTGTTTTTATAGAACAATTCTCTTAGTAATTAATCAAATAATATTTATAGGTATCATTAACTTTAATTCTTATTCCTTCCTCTCATATCTATCCGAGAAATACATAGGTGAACCCAGTTTACGGTCGTACTTGTAAACCTTATAACGTGGATTAAATCTATAAAATAAATAATATCAATTGATGCAAATAAAATTCTATAATATTTAATTCTGACCACAAAAGCAAATCCAAAATTAAATCTACCTAAATATTTTCTTATTTATAAACCAAACACCTTCATTATCGAATCATTAAAGGGCTTGCATTGCATCAGTGGTGACAATAATGCTTTTATGCTTTTATTATCTACTTTTTTTTTTCTTTACATCAAAAAGTTCTTTCTTGCTTTTACATGAAATTGAGAGCGAGAGAATGCTTTATAAGTGAGCAGAATTTGGTTACTTTGGTCTCCTAGTCTTATATTTTTTGAACTGCCTTTACACAAATAAAATAAGTGGAACTCCTCAATTTCGTTAATGTTACTTTTGGATCGATTGATTTGAAAAGTTAAAATAATTTATAAAATAAAATAAATAAATTTTAAATTCATCTAATTTTAGAAGTTATTTTAGTTATGTTCGTTCAGATTTTATTCAGTCAAAATAGTTTTTCCACGAGTAGAACTGTCATTAATTATTTAAAATATTATTCAAAATATTATTTCAAATAAGTACTGAATACAACAACTTTTTGGAATTTTGATATATGCGAATAAAAGTTAATTAGAAAACGCGACTGAAGAATAATTGTAAAATATTATTTAAAAATAATGAATAAAGTATTTGTCCAACGGAGCCAGTATTACTCAAAACTTGGATTCTATTTGTTTTATGTTTTGCAAACATAAACAACATTACTATGGTATCACATTGTTAGATGTCTTCTTTGCATCTGTAAACCCAAAATCCAACAAAAGTCTCTGGACGATCACAATTAAGTGGGAGCTTAATTAGCTGGAAAATTGGCTGGCATCATTTGCACCCTTCCTCACAACAAAAATTGGACCTTTTCAAAATCTTGCAAGAAACCATTTGCCTTCAATTTGCTTAATTTGCCACCCTCCATTCGTTGGAGCCAGCATATCATTCTCAACATGTCTCGTAAATTTCTTTTGCATCCCCTTGTACTAATAGTACTTGCTCATTTGTCAGTCTGCATTTGGAAATTGTAACTTAAGATTGTTTAATCAGTCAAGAAATTTGGGTCATATGGACTCATGTTAGCTTAGGCCCAATTGTTAGATATTTAATTACATTATCTAACTAGATTTTTTTTTTCTGTACTTTGTTCGGGATTATATTATTTATGCAAATATTATTAGGGTTACATATTATACATTTAATTTTTCTAAATCTAATTCGTATGTTGAGGGAGAGCTTGTACGAGATAAAGTATAAGAATTATACTATTCCCTCCGTCTTATTGAAAGTGTTATATTTTTTATTTTTACTTATTCTAAAATATTTGTCGTGTTTGAAAAGTCAAACCACAACCATTACTTCCTTTTCAATTTTATCTTTTGTCTTTTTTTGGACAACTATCAGACACCATTCAAATTTAAATTTTGAAGGTAAATTTGGATAATTTTAAACAAGTATCACTATCCACACACTATTCATAAAAAGTTACACTCCCAAAAAATGGCAAACATTATGAGATGGAGGGAGTATATAGTTTTTTTTTTTTTTTTTTTTTTTTTTTTAGAAAAAAGTTTCCACCTCTCTCCCTATCCTATAGTGATTTGAATTCATGATTAACGGATCATAAGAAAAGAGTCTTACTACTTAAACTACACTTTGTTGTTAAATGGTATCTTTATTTATCTTCACACTCATTGTTTATATCTTTAATCTTTAATACCATGAAAAATGATTCTATCAATATATATATATCTTACTGTATACAAAGTGTCTAAGCCTAACTTGCTGACATGGTATGTCAAATTTAATGTCTGCCCTATTTTGCCCTCACCAAAATGTATTATTTTTTTAGTAGTTTTTGTATGTGTGTGGGATAGGAGATAATTGATATTTACTTCAATTTTATGGGCAACTTGGGATCGGGTGAGAGAATAGTATTTCTGATTTAGGATAAGATAAGAGTTTTGTAGGAATGGATAACTATCACTACATGATATCACAATACATTTGCACCCAGATTTTGCTTGATATGCCGGAAAGTTGCTTTCTTCAAATTGTAGACATTAATTAAAAATTACTTCAACCCAAGCTGCCAAAAGTGTTTTTTTTTTTTAAACCATTAATGAATTGAGAGTACAAAACAAATTCCATTTCATCACCCAATTGTTTAACACTATAAATAAGTAGATACCCAATTCTAACTCTATTAAATACTGAAAATTAACCTTGGCAATACGAAATATCTTTGCATAAGGAAGGTTTAAAATGCTTCAACACAGTGCGAAATTTCATTATCACAGGTTTCTTCCTTTAGACATATGCGTGTTAAAGTAATATTAACATTTACTCCATTTACTTCGATTTTTTTTTTATGTATGTAAGAAATATTGCAACGACTATGCCATCTACATAATTATTTTTGTAGCTTTATTTTTGACATTTATGTGATACAATCTGAGGTCACAAATGATTACATGATAAATATATTTTTTTCTTAATTTAGATCTTAAATAAGCATGATCAAATTAAAATTATTCACGCTTAAAAAAATGATTATACCTAATAGTTTTTTTTTCTTCCTTTCATTTTTATCATGCACATATCGAGTATTGTCCCCAATAAATAATTGGAAACAACTTCAACGACATACTCAAAATTAATAAATGCTATTTTAATAATTTTGATCCTATAACATAATAGTTTTTTATTTCACAAAATCATCCAAATTATACAAAATTTTTCTCTTCACACACATTGAGTGTGCCTTGAAAACTAATATATATAATGTAAAAAACCCTGCTTTCTTTTAAATGAACATTTTAGGTATCAATCTACTTGTAAAATTTGAAATTTTTTGACAATAAAAGTTTAATAGCAATTTTTTCATTATTATGACAAGAATCACTTTTATTAAGAGTATGCCAAAAATAGAATACTTGAATAAATCACATGGCACAATTAAAACGTTTATGTGTTTTATAGATTATCAAGCCGATGAAAAAGAAAATGAAGATAGATGCGTAATTGAACATCATGCTAATGTCATTTTCAAAGATATGCAAGTTTTGTCTATGAAGTAGGTAAAAGAAAGAATAAATAAGATGCAACAGTTGAACATAACATTAATGAAATCTATAAACATATGGCTGAAATAGTAGATATACTGATCGTTTGATTGAAATTCTTTATTTAGTTCTAAAAATTTATCTAGAGAAAATCACCTTATTAGTCCTTTACATTATACATTTGTATTTATTTAGTCCCCTACTTTTAAAATGGTGATTTTTAGTCCTTCAGAGATACACAAATATAAAATCTCGCATTTCGGTTCCTAAATAAAATCTCGAACACTTTTTGGCCCGAATTTGTTGTGTGCTGTTTACATGATATATTTTTCAGGAAAAAATTCAAAAACTCACATTTTCCTCCCAATACAAAGCACGACCATTAGATCAGGTTATAAAAGTTGGAGGAAAATTTAGGGTCTATGAACATAGCCTAATTGAAGAAAGTAGGAGTCAATTGTAGAATATAAAATCCCCAAATTGATATAGATCGAATGCTTCTCTTCTGTTGTTATGACAAGTCAGCGAAATTAAAGATGTATTGGAATAATGATAATCCTAGCAGAATGTTCTATAGGTGTGAAGGATTTGAAATAAGTGACTAATTATCATGGTTTTGTATTTTGTTTATATTTAAAATCATTTCAAATTTTGATTTATGGTATTTTTCTCCCAATTTACGCTCCAATCTGATACTCGTGCTTTGTATTAGGAGGGAAAAGTGAGTTTTCGAATTTGCCCTCGAAATAATTTGTCAGTAAACAACACATAACTAATTCAGGCTAAAAAGTGCCCGAAATTTAGTCTAGGGACCGAAATGCAACATTTTACATTTGTGAGGGAATAAAAATCATCATTTTAATAGTGAGAAACTAAATAAACATAAATGCGTAATGTGAAGGACTAATAGGATGATTTTCTCAATTTATCCATCCACTTAAAATGTAAAAGCAATCATTTATCAATGTCTTTTGAAGACATTAATAATGTTTCTAATAATATTTGGTTACTTCAGATTTTTCTTATAAAGGTAAAAACAAATTTTGTACTTGAACAATAGACAAGAAATAAAGTTCACAAGTATAAAATTTTATTAAATCATATGAGTTACAACTCTTTGTGAATTTCAATCACCGATTATAATGGCGAAAATCTCTGATTCGTTCTCCAAAATGTCTATGACAATTCAAGGGTTGAGATAGGCTTGATATTAAAATATCAACATTTTGACAGCAATCTAATGGTCAAAGACAATAGACTTCATTTCAAATTATTGGATTCTTTCAATTTCTCTTTGGAGAAATCGGTAGACGATGTATGCATCGAGGGTTTGAAAGATAATCTTCGGTTGGAAGAATTGTTGAAGAACACGACCTTTGGGTGTTGTAGAAAATGAAACACTTCATTTTTTATGGTTGTTGACCTCCAACGTTGCTGAAATCCTATTTTTGGAATGTTTACTAGAAAAGTTCCTTTTCCCAATGAGAATGACCTCCTATTTATAGGAAAAGAGTAGGATATTTGAAATAGGAAAGATCAATTAATTAGCTCAATTAAGGGTAAATTAATCTCGTTACTAGACCTAATTGATTTTCTTGATTTTATCAATTAATAGATTTTATCTGTTAATTGATTCTAAAATTTTTAGCTTATTGGAGTAAAAATGCCTAGTGTTCTTGATTTGTGTGTTTGGCCCAATTTGAAAGATATCTGGGGTTTACCAGTCATCTTTATAGACTAGTTTTAAGACATAAGTGATGAAGCGTGCAACATTTATGAAGCACATAAGAGCTGTAAAGGTGAAAATAGAAAAACTATAAAAAATACATGAAAATTATCTTTAAAATATTTTATCTAAAATGAGAATCTGGCTATAACACAACTAGACCGATGTTATTACTAGTTCGTTCAACTTGTCGAATCAGCCAATCGTGTCCAGGTTTAAAAATAGCGGACGGGAAACGACAAATGCATCTATAAAAAAATGACCTTTTTGTCCACTATCTTGAGTTCTTAAGTTTTTAATTTATTACATAATAGACTAAATGGGAAGGGGATTTGCCAAAAATTATGGTAGTTTGGTAGTTCTTGGTAGTCTTTGGTAGTCATCCTACTATGGGGTTAGATTTGGGATTTCACACTATTAGGGTTGAGGGTCAGATGATTCTCCACTTCCCCTTTCTTTGCACCGTTCTCTTTTACCTCTTCATTCCTTTTCCACCGTCTCTACTGCTACAACAGCTTTTGCATTTTTTTTGCCTTCTACTCCAGATGTCTATTATTCCTTTTCTCCTGCACTCTTTCTCTCTTCTTCATATTCTCTCCCTCCCTCTTCTTCTTCTACTTCTTTTTTTCTTTTCCTTCTCTCTACAACCATTTCACTATCTCATAATACTTTCTCTTTTTGACTTTGTTGAAAAATTTTGAGTGTAGATCCAAAAATGAAAGGGAAAAAGCTTACAAATCAAGCCAACAACTCTTAGATATGTCAAGGTAGCGCTACTTTTCTTTTCCTCTTTTTTATGCCTAATTATCACTTTTTTTGGTCAATTTTCCACTGCGGTTTTTTAATATGTAATTTTTTTTTTTTTTTTTTTTTTTGTTGAAGATTTCTAAAACATGCAACTGAAATACAATGGGAACCGACTATAGGAGAATCTTGCTTCTCGCTCTTTGTGAAACTTTCTTTTTTTTAATTTTCTTTAATCGTCTAGATCTTATTCATTATTATGGGATTTTTTTTTATGCAAATATTTTAGATATGTTGCTGAGAAAGGAGTCAACCTTTGTAAGCATCTACGCCTCATTTGTAACTGGGAATTCTTTTCAAATTTTCCTCTTCCATATACGATATATTAGTTTTTTATTCAGTTCTTTTGTTGAGTTTTCTTTTTAAATACTGCCCTTTTTATTCTACATAATCTCATCATGCTGTGTTCCATTAGTCCATTGATTTTTGTTGAAACATTCTTTCAATTTGGTGTCAAATGAATTTTTTTTTTATGCTGCATGTTAAACTGAATTTAGTCAAAACTATACATGTCAAATGAGGCGTAGAGACAAATGGCTTAGGAAATTAGGAGATAGTTGGATGATAGCACTTTGATTTGCATAATATCAATGAATACTACTTTAAAATGGTATTCAATTTGATGACCACAATGCTGGGAAGATTGAGTTTTTTTCTTCTTTTGGTTGATTTATGATGAATTATTCTTAAATTTGAACCATCATATACTATTATACAAGAACTTATAGCCATGAATCATATTTGCTCAACTATTTGGTATGACATTGTACAGTCAATTACAAATGCTATCATGTCAAAGAAGTACTTGGTTGGTTATAGATATTTAATGTTTTAAGACTGCATCTTTTTTTTTTGCAAAAATTAATGTTAATCTAGGTCTTTCCATTGTATTTAGTAAAATTCAGTAATTTTTATGGTTTATGTGTGTAATTGTTATGGATTTTTGGTTTCAAATTATGGGAAGGAATGTCTCAACTTCTGAACTTATGGAACTATCCTGAGACATTCTGCTAAAAGCCAGGTCTAGAATAATGAAACTCCATGTTTATTTTTGCTAATTTATGTTCCCCTTGTTTCCTTATCTTTTTTCCTTTTTCTGAGTACTTGTCTTTTGAATAACATAGTCGTTTTGAAAAGGGGAGTATTATCCCACGCGACAAATTTTACCAAATATCTCATCCCTATCTTCCTTCCTCTTCTCCCAATTTCTCTCTACCTTTTCCTCTCTTTTTCTACACCCTTTTGTATATCTCCCTCTCTCTCTCTGAATGGCAAAAAAACAAGAGAAAACAAATTTTTCTTTATCTTCTTCCATTTCATTCTTAAATTTTCTACTTGTATATTTTTTCTCATTTCTTTTGGCTAATATTCTGATTCTTGCAATTTGTAAGCTATACCTTCATCACGAAATTTGGGATTTGCTGCTTTGTTCTTTGGGAGTTCTAGCATGGCTTAAAAACTTGAGAAAATTTTCAATATCAATAAAAAGGTAATAACTTTTGTATGCTTTTCTTTCAATAACTAGGTAATCTAAAGGCTACTTGTGAAATTTTCTCTGTTGTTCTATGGATTTTATTTTATTTTTTACTTCGTAAGATAAATCTTATCTTGGGAATCTGGTTATTGTTGTTCTGAGGAACGTGATTCTTTTTTCTAACATACTTACCATTCTCTTTAAATTTAAGATTTATGGAGAAATTGATTTTTGGAACAAGAAGCTGAGAAAGTTCTAATTAATATCTCCAATCTTTTCAACTTTTTTTTTCTTCTTTTGCTCTTCCTGAATACTTAATTTCCCTATATACATTATATTCATTTTTTTAAGATTCTTTGTTGTACTACAAGTACTAAGGTGAAGTTGATTGCTGGTTGTCTGGTATTAGTGCAATATCCCCTTCTTCTAGCCTCACCACTGGGTGCTCTATATTAAATTGTGAATATGAGATCATAAGATATGTTTTCTGAGGAGTTGTCTGTTTACTAATATGCAAATTACTAAAACTTATCAATATAATTTTGGAGCCTTTGTTTTTCCTTTCAAAACATGCTTAAAAGGCTGTCTAAACTTGAACGATTGAAACATTTATGCCGAAAATATTTTAATTTATAAATCTTATAATAGCATCTATATATACTTATACAATAATTTTGATAACATGTAATTTTGATTTGTAAGATTTATGACACTTGTGTTACCTTAATAAAGTTACATTGAGAAATTTAATTAGAATTGTTACTGGATAGAAATTCACTACTGTTAACTGAGATTAAAGTTGCGGAGATGTTTTATGAATGTCTAAAGCCTATAGTTGGATTATTCATTCTCTAAGGTCTTAGCTATCTTTGTTACCAATGCTCATTGCAGGTTGCATGCATGTATATAAAAAATGATTCCAAAAAATGCCAGAGGTTTTACCTCTTCATATACTTTTGTTTCTCCAACATTAACATTCAGTAGTTATTTTTTTGACTCTTCCAAAAATTAGTCTTAAATATGG
Organism: Cinchona pubescens; assembly: GCA_025175665.1. Taxonomy (NCBI): domain Eukaryota; kingdom Viridiplantae; phylum Streptophyta; class Magnoliopsida; order Gentianales; family Rubiaceae; genus Cinchona; species Cinchona pubescens. Next base: position 2,014,774 of record JANKKI010000249.1, read on the forward strand.
CGATAGAGTGAGTGAATATTTATAGTGTTGGATTTATTTGATCTAATTAGAAATCCATATTTTTTTTCCTAGTTCATAGATTGAAATATTGTAGGTGAATGTCATGTTTAACTTAATTATGTTTACCTCCTTTTTTTTCCCCTTCAAGTTCAAACACTCTACCTTCACAATCTATTGTTGGATCCCCAACCCACTGATGCTTAAAATTGAAGATCTTGAATTTGCCAGAGCTAATATTGTGGCCAATAAATATATTCAAGAGTTATAGTCAAAATGTCGATTTTGCAATAACAAAAGGCACCTTAGAAAATGATTCAATCTTGGCACATGTCTGTCATTATACAAATGTGATGTGAATAATGCATTCACTACTATTTCAATTTGTTTAACTTTGTTCACGTTCTGTAAAATTTTGCAATAATAGAACACTGAATTGAGGACACACAATACTTTGAAGTTGTATGAAAAGTTCTTATTTATTTTTATTTTTGGGATTGACCATCTGATATAGAGCTCCTGAAGTCTTGATAGGTGCTCATTATTCAAAATTGGAGTGAACATCTTGTCGATAGCTTATGTATTTATATTTTCCCATTTACTCTTCTTTATTAAATTTTGATATATGTTGTCCCTATTTGCAAATAGTAGCTATAGATATACTCTATTTACTCTTCTTTTATTTAATTTTGATATATGTTGTCCCTTAGAACATTAACTATATGTTTTTTGGAGTTTAAGATATAATTTTTGTGATTGTGGAATTTGAGGTATTAGGCTGGTCATCTTCTCTCCATGCCGTGTATGTATTCTCACAAATGCTTGATTCCATTTGTTTTCCTTCAATCAATGTAAAATATTTTTAGTGTTTTAATAATAATTGTCCGATGGAACTCATTTACTCCTTGAATTTTGTTTCTAAGTTTAGTTTGTAATATATGTTGATGACAACTTCTAATTACATTAGATATTTCTATAAATTGAACATTATGGGCATAACTGAGCATACTTTTACCACGCATTGTGTGATATAGGTCTCCTAATAGACATAACAAGCAAATTAAAAGAAGAAGAAATGTCCAAATAGAAAAACACCTTTCACACTTTTATAATTGTATGTAAAAAAATTTACTCAGACGAAGGTTAACAAGAAAAGTCAAACAAAGATAGAAAGTGCAATTGATTTTGAACCAAATCCTGAATGAAGCATTGTTGTTGGACCCTTCTCCTCAAACAACCCAAGGCAAAAAAACAGAGAAAATTTTAAGAGCAACAGAGGGTTTGTTGTCAGATTCTCCGAAAGATCCGCTGATCGTAGCTTGTGACAACCCAAAGGTCAAACTTCATCAGGTATTCACAGCTTAAGATTAGCAAGTGAAGATCATCATCTGAGAAGAACTCTTGACAACTAGGCAACTTTTGGAAAAGATCTTGTTAACAAAGAGTAGTTAATCCACTATGTTTTGGTGGTGCCTTTGGCCTCTTTTCTGATGATATTTTTCTTAATGTTCTGATGGCCATGATAGTTAAATAGCCTAAACTGGAGGATTCGTACTGGAACCTTTGATACAATGGTGGACATTATACATCGGAGTTAAAGTAAGGTTATGTATCGGATGGACTAAAAATTTTTTTTTTTGGGGGAAATTTTAATTTTTATACAATTTTTAAAATGTTAGATTGATAAAATAAAAAATATTTTGAAATAAAATTTTTAACAGTTTTATGTTTAATTTTATGAATACAAGTTTAAAAAATATAATAATGGTAATAAATACATTACAAATAATTGTAGTTAATAAAAGATTTGATTTTATTTAAAATTAAATAATAGTATAATATAATAGTAAAATATGCATAATGATAGTTATATTAACTGTAAGATCCATGATTAAAAGAAAAAAGGAAGGACAAGAATTGAAAATAAAAATAAATTTAGGAAATGAAATTATAAAAGTAAATATTTGAGATTTAATATCACTCTTGAATTATATAGAAAATAACTTACATTCAAAAATTTTGTGGAGATCATATTCACGCTGGTGTAAGTTTTTATCAGTCACATGAATGAAAATTAAAAAATATTTAACACCAAAATAATTTTTAAAAAATATTTTCAATCTAATCCAACACACTATAAAGGTCAGTCTATCTCGGTAGGAATTTGTTGGGTTGATGAGAGTAAGGATATTTTTGTCCTGCCAGGTAAATTTACTCTTACAAGATCCAAAGTGCTCTGGCAATAACGTAATTCGAGGATAATAATTAACCATCACATACATAATTAAAGTTAATAATTTTATCCCTACAAAGCATATAAAGTGGAAAAGAATCATATTTCTATTTTCCATATTTTACATATAATTAGTCATATAATTAACCCTATCTTCGATTGTACAACCGATGAACTTCACAGATGCTCCCGAGAATCGAATCGAATCATTCAATATTTAGTGGTATTTATCCCCCTAAAGTAAATAATAATGTCACTCCGAAGCATATAAAGTGTAAAAGAATTGTATTTATATTTTTCATATTTAATGTGACAATGCTCCATTAAATTGAAAATTAAAAAGTGTTAAGAACAAGAGAATATGCATAATATGTATAAATCAGGTTTTAATACCATTGGTACATAAAGTGTCTTTATATAAACTTACTATAGAATATTCTAAATTATATAAATATGATAATTCTTACTAATCAAGACAATCAGACTAATAAGGTAATTACTTAATGTGAGAGAACAATTACGATAATTAAATCAATCACATATCTTGACAAAAGCAATCAAAGATTCATATCACTTGAACCAGACTAAAAAAATCTTTTTCTCCCAAAAAAACAACGAAAGTTCTTTCTTAGTATTTTAACTTTTGAGTGCTTTGCACAAATTTGAATGTACAATTTGTCTCATGAATATTATCCCTGTAGGGAGAAGGCAAAACAGTGTAGTTAGCTGTTAAGGACGTGGGTTTTCGGTGATAATAATTCTGTTACATTCTGCATGATATATTTCATCTGATTTATACATATCTCTACAGATATTCAAGATTTTAATTTAGATTAAATTTAGGAACACTGACACCTCTCATCTGATTGATACGTGTTCAAAGACTTTCGCTTAGATTAGATTCAAAAACACGTATCTGATTGATAAGTGTCCAAAGACTTTAGTTTAGATTAGATTCAAAAATATGTATCAATCAAATAACCAGTGTCATAGAGAATGTAACAGGACTATTATCACAAAAGGCCCCAAACGGCTGTTAAGTGTCATTCTTGTTAGAAGGTTTAGTATGTGTATATGTGTCTATACATATAATCAACGATACAAATAATTAAGAAAACAAAATTTTTCTTGGTCTTGGTCTTGATCTCAAGGTATAAAGTTCCGCTCCATGTGTTGCGGTTTTATAAGGAGTCAACCACAGATTTGCATATCAAAATTATATATATTGATTCTGAGATCATAATGGAACGATACGTAAGCCATAGGTAATCGTTAGTTCTAAAGAATGAAGAGTTGTTAATGCATTAGAAACATTTATCGTTTCAGTTAGAGTTTGTATCAGTATCCAACCCGGGCGACTTTATGGTTTTCAGGTCCTAAAATTAGGCTCAAACCAGGGTATTTATCTTCTTAATCAGATTAATATTAATTCTCATTTAAAATTTATTTTTATAAATTTTTGAAATGCAAAATTAGAATTTTTTTATAATCAATTTGTTCTAATATTTTTTTTCTCAATGAATAATACAATTAATGTGTTTAATATTTTGTTGACATATTAAAATTTTATTAATTTTTGTTCAGAGTAGCTTTTTTATGTTAAAGAAATAGTTATAAGAACCGTTAGAATGACAACAAAATGTAGTATAGGTGTTAAAATACTTCTATTGTGACATATTGACTCTCATAAGTTCGAATCCCTAAGGAGTAGAGGAAGAGATGGATTTTTTAAAATTAAAAAAAAAAAATCGTTAGTGTTATTTTAGAGGTAAGCATGTATTAGAAAACAAATTATGTATATTATTCGAGTCTTATCTTTTCTTATACAATTTTTTTTTAAAATATTTAATTCTAAAAAATTCAAGTCATCAATATCAGAATTATTATTATGTTTTAAGGAACTTTTAATATTAAGGTAGTTCTTTCTCAGTCTTTCATTGTGTAATGACATTAATTTTCAATACAAACTTGGAAATCAAAAATATTTTCATACGTCTTTAAATGTTCAAATTTACTTTGAAGTGAAAAAATAGTTTCGTATACTATTTATAAGAAATAACCTCTTTAAAAGATTTTTATGAATTACAAACAAAAAAAAATACATAGAAATAATATGATTTAACAAAATAAAATATAAAATAAAGAATAATCAAACTTTTAACTATATTTCACATGATATGTTATTGATTTATATATATTGTAGATGTTTTAATCCTCTATCAAATATTTATTAAAATATCTATTGATATATAATCACTCCAATTTACCACTAAATACAAAGAATAAATTGTGATTGTATTTTATATAAAAATTACCAAAAGTAACTAAATCTAAAATGTTATAAAAAAAATTAAAGTGTTTCAGTAAGTATAAATAATTATTCTAAAGCTCATCATAGAGCTCTATGTGTGTTCTAATATTTAAATATATTCATCTGATACTATTCTATCACTCTCTAGTTGAAGAATTTGCCACTTGTCCATTTTAGTAATTAGTATAAATATAGGTACATTTAGACTAGCAGTTCTTCCGAAGAAAGGTTGGCGATCAAATATTTACCCTTGAGCATTTTTTCAACAACTCCTTGAACCACTCCCAAACTTCTTCTAAACTTTCACTAATATCTTGTTTAAAGGATGTAATTTCATTTCTCAATTTGGCGGTTCTTGTGGGTGAAAAATGCTTTGTCAAGAACTCTTAAGCAGCAAAAAGTTGATTCCAAGTAGTAAACGTTCCTTGGGCGTGGGATTGTAACCATGATTTTGCCCTATCCCTGAGGGAGAAAGGAAACACTCTCATTCGCACACAATCTAGATGTACTCCATTGAACGTGAACGTGTCCAAAACTTCCTCAAAATTCATGAGATGTGTGTAGAGATCTTCATTGGGACCAACCCCAAACATGGCATGAGCTTGGCATTTGGATCAAGACGGGCTTGATTTCAAAGTTGTTAGCATTGCACGGGCAAAAAAAATAAAATATCCCAAATCAAAGGACTGAAAATAAAATAAAAGTAATCAAATGTCAAGGTGCTAAGTCATGAGAAACAGAGAAAATTGTTCGATCTTCCACAAATGGCTTCAATTGCTTGGGTTGGAGGTCATCAATGCTCAATGTAGCTGGTGGCATCAATTATCTTGTTCCATTTCCTCTTGACCCTCCTCGGCATCACTGGGTTGGGTTTCTTCATGATCGTCATCCAGATCCCCTCCCTAAGGTCGCAACCGCTTGGCTGAATCCCTCCTAATGTGCTGAAGTTGCAAGTGGTATGTAATGTTATCCACAAGGTAGACCAAAATGCCAAGCCGGAGATGGTGGTGGCCTAACCCATGTATCCAATGAGGTGCTCTTGAGAGCTTCTCCAATTAAGGTCAAGTTGTTATGCATCACCATCTGGTTGTATGTCCAATACCCTTGCAATTCATTCCTTCCTCTTCACTAACCGGAGCATTTAACACAAAAACTGGGAATATCGGAATAAAGGAAGTACTCTGAGGCGGTGGTGGCGGTAGCTGGGTAGGGTGTTCCTCTTGATGGAGCTTTTTGCACTCTCTCACCATTCTGTAAATATACTCCCGATTTATCCTTCCTCTTGGATATGTCATTGGCTCCAAAGGATTAATCGGGCAACCTGTTAAAATGCACAAATGGTGAATCAAGTTAGGGGCATAAAAGATAGGTCACCCGGACCTCCTACTATCCAAGAACCCCTGTCTGATAAGGCTGTCATATACATCTAGACCAATATTCACTAGCACCCCTGTCATAATAGCATACACCAGAAGTAATTTGTCCCTCTGAATATAATTCAAAGCATTGGACCTCCAAATTCAGTAGCTAATAAAATAAAACCATAGTTTGGCTACCAATGAGAGTCCCTGATGTGCAAATCTCAATTCAGTACTCAAGAAAACACTCTAATCCAATCAACATAAAGATCACAAATGGCATTTTTTATTACATTCATATATTTCTCTTTGTCATTTAACAATGCCAAATATTGACTGGAAGATACGGGGATATGTTAAAGTAGGCATTGATCAAATCCACACTAAAATCCACTAATAACCCCGCACTCGCACCTTACCATCCTCCAATTCACACAAATTATAATGAAATTCCTTCACTAACTGGGAAGCCCCGGAGTCAATTGTAATGTTAAATCCCTCCCAATGTCTTGACCTAACTTGCTCTTCAATGGATTTTCTAGCTTTTTCGTAAGCCCTCCAATGTATTGATAGGTCAAAATATATTCCTTTCTCGAATAACCTCTTGTTTCTCATTGTTTTTGTACAACTGCTTCGCTCTATCCTTGAGAATTGAGGTTCTATATACTCATCGCCCTCAAAAGATTGTTCCGTGCCCCCTTCTCCACAAGTTCCCTCTCCGGCCTTTCTCTTCCTCTACCCAGCTCCTCTTCCCCTCATTCTAGCCTTTCTCTCAATATTTCCATACACTCCTCTAGTCATTTTCACAGCACAATTCAATCAAATATTCAAACAAATACCAACAATTCCAAGAATCACAGCTAATAAAATCAATTCACCAAATTTTCAACACACTTTCAAAATTTCTCAACAACAAATCAAATCAATCCAAACACCAATTCAATAATTTAGATAATTGAATAATTTAATGTCAAAATTTGTCCTTAAAAACATTCTACAAATTATTGCCCAAAAATCAACAATTGGCTACCAAAAATTTCACTACAAATTCATCAACAATACCTAACAATTATCTTCAATAAATGTTAGGGGCAATTGGAACCACAAATTCAAAGAAATATATTACCCAATTAAGCATTGAAAATTTCCCCAAAAAGTCTTGTGTATCAATCCTCCTTGATGTTCCAATATTTCCAAGAAATCTCCCAAAAAGTTCTTGCTTTGATAGTCCTAGAAGGATATAAGATGATATTAGTGGTCGTTATGAAGATTGGAATGTTTTTGAAGAGAAGAATATGGAAAAAATTGAGGGATTGGGAGGGGTGTTTTTTTCGGTTAAGAGGAAAATATGAGAAGATGGTGAAAAGAAAGAAGAAGAAGAGTTCGAATATAAAACGATTCTATAATTTGAGATCGCGATCTCGACTCAGGTGAAAAATAACCTTTGCAGAAGTTTGAGTTTCATATCACGATCTCAAATTTGAGATCGCAATACGGAACAAATGACGAATATACCCTCCAGAAGTTTGAGCTAGAGATCGCAATCTGGAATTTGAGATCGCGATTTCAAACTGAACTTCTGCAAAGTGTATTTTTCAAATTATCACTTAGCCAAAATTGCTCTACTCTTCATCACTTTTCTCCATTTCCATGCGCAACCTATAAATACAAAATTAACAAGTTAAAATGACAATTTCCCTCATTCTTTAACACCATTCATTCAATTCAAAAACTTATATTTTTAGACTAAAATTCTAGCCTAATTCAAACTAATTTACTCAAAATCAAATTAATTAAAAATCACACCAAAAGAAAACAATAACAACTAAATTAAAGACTCGGGTTGCCTCCCAAGAAGTGCTCTTTTATAGTCACTAGCTTGACTATGGCATGGAGTTCATTCTTGTACAAATTGGACGATTTTTTGTCTACCTTAATGATTCCTCCAAAGTAGGGTTTGAGCCGATGACCATTGACCTTGAAAGCACCCACTTTCCCTTTTATTTCCACCGCTCAATAAGAAAAAGTTTGAACCACTTTAAAGGGGCCACTCCATCTTGACTTCAGTTTTTTCGGAAATAGATTGAGCCTTGAATTGTAAAGTGATGGAGTACCAAATCACCAATTTTAAATTCCTTCCTCAGGATGAGCTTGTCATGCCATGCCTTAGTTTTCTCCTTATAGATCAAAGAATTTTCAAATGCTTTCCTTCGGAATTCGTCCAATTCATTCAAATCAAGCATCCTCTTTTCATATGTTTCCTTTAAATCAAAATTCAAGTTCTTTATCGCCCAATGTGCTCTATGCTCAAGTTCTACCGACAAGTGACATGCTTTTTCATATACAATACGGTATGGAGACATGCCTATGGGGGTTTTAAATACCGTCCGATAGGCCCACAATGTGTCATCTAACTTTAGTACCCAATCCTTCCTAGCATTATTCACCGTCTTCTCTAAGATCCTCTTCAATTCTCGATTTGAAACCTCAACTTGACCCAAGGTTTGAGGATAATAAGCTAAAGCAACTTTATGTTTCACTCCATACTTTGTCATCAAGGATTCAAAATGTGAATTTTTGAAGTGAGAGCCCCCATCACTAATAATAGCCCGCAATTGTAGGCACTCCAAACCAAGAGAAGATGTTCTTTCGAAGGAATTTAGTGACCACTTTGGCCTCATTGGTTGGTATGGTGATCACTTCAACCCACTTGGACACATAGTCCACCGCAACCAAAATGTATTTATTGGAATATGAAATTGGGAAAGATCCCATAAAATCAATTCCCCATGCATCAAATACCACCAACTCAATAATGCCATGAAGGGGCATTTTATGTTTCCTTGAAATATTACAAATCACTTTGAAGAACCTTAAAAGCCGTTCGTGAGCTCTATGGTGCCCTTCTAACCGAAGATGAATGACAATGTCTCAACACATCAGTAATTTCACATTCTGGCACACATCTCCTTAGGACTTGATCATTCCACCTTCAAAACAAATATGGCTCTTCCCAAAAGTAATGTTTAAGTTCCGCGAAAAATGTCCTTTTCTCATTGATATTTAGCATCTTTGGTACTATCCTTGCCACAAGATAATTCACAATATCCGCATACCATTGATTCCTCACTTCCTTCACCTCAAATTATTTCTCAATTGATGATTCTCCACTGATGGCTCTTTCTTTGTGATTGACAAGTCTGGATGCTTCAATCTTGACAAATGGTCGACTACCATGTTTTCCACACCCTTCTTGTCTACCACCTCCCAATCAAACTCCTACAGTAAAAGTATCCATCTCAATAAATGTGGCTTGACATCTTATTTAGATAATAACTATTTTAATGCGGAGTGATCAGTATGAACAATTACCTTTGATCCAATCAAATATGATCTAAACTTATCAAATACAAAAACTATAGCAAATAGTTCATTTTCAATTGTAGAATAATTAAGTTGTGCATCATTTAAGGTCCTACTTGCATAGTAAATGACATGCAATATTTATTCACCTTTTGACATAAAATGGCACCTATTGCATAGTCACTAGCATCACACATGAGCTCAAACGTAAGAGACCAATTTGGTGCTACAATGATCAGAGCAATCACAAGAGCATGGTTTAACCTCATTGAATGCTTTCAAACAAGAATCATCAAAATGAAAAGGACAATCTTTTTGAAGTAATAAGCACAAAAATCTCGCGATATGTGAAAAATTTCAAATGAATCTTCTATAAAAACCCTCATGACCTAAGAAACTTCTTACTCCCTTAACATTAATTGGAGGAGGCAACTTTTCAATCACTTCCACATTTGCCCTATCAACTTCTATTCCCTTTGATGAAACTTTGTGACCCAAAATAATTCCTTCCTTCACCATGAAATGACACTATTTCTAATTGAGAACCAAATTAGTTTCTACACACCTTTTCAACACATTGGACAAATTTGCAAGACAATCATCAAATGAGACACCAATACACTAAAATCATCCATGAAAATTTCTATGCTCTTTTCAACCATATAATAAAAGATGGCAAACATACAACGTTGAAATGTGTTTGAAACATTGCAAAGCCCAAAGGGCATTTTTCTATAAGCAAAGGTACCAAATGGACATGTAAAACCAGTTGTTTTATCTTGATCTTCCGGACAAATGACAATTTAGAGATAACCAGAATAACCATCAAGGAAACTATAATATGCAAAACTGGCTAACCTCTCAAGCATTTGATCAATAAAAGGTAGAGGAAAATGATCCTTTCAGGTGGCCTCATTCAACCTTCAAAAATCAATGCACATACGCCAACCCATAACCAATCTAAAGAGGAAGAGCTCATTGGTTTCACTTATTATTACGGTAATACCACCCTTTTTCAGAACGACTTGAGTGGGACTAACCTACTTACTATCGCTTGAGAACGACTTGAGTGGGACTAACCTACTCAGTATCGCTAATAGGGTAAATAATACCGACTTTCAAAAGCTTGATAACCTCCTTCTTCACAACTTCTTTTAAAGTATGATTCAATCTTCTTTGAAGTTGCCTTATCGGTTTATTTCCTTTATTCAACAAAATTTTATCCATACATATGGAAGGTCTAATTCCCTTAATATCATCAACGGACCAAGCATTAAAGTCATGGTATCTTTATGCATTTTAAGTGCCACAATTAATCTTTCAAGCTACTCACTTGTCAAAGATGCATTCATAATCACCAGGTATGTCTCATTCTCACCAAGATATGCATACATTAAATGAGTAGGAAGAGGTTTAATCTCCAACTTGGGGGGTTCATTGGTCGGAGACCCCCCTTTACCATGTTCTCGATTCTCCTCATTTTTCTTTTGCAATAAGGTATCATTCTCCAATTGATTCACATTATTCATCCCTTCTTCATCATCTTGATTTGGAGCATTTGACTCTAAGATCTCTTCTTCCATTGAGAAATTCTCTATTGCATTCCTACAACAATCATCAATTAGATCATCTGCTACATTTATATTCATGACATATTCAAAAATTGAAGAAAGCTTTAATGAATTAAAAATATTAAATGTAACAATTTCATCATTTATCCCAAATTCCAACTTCCCTTCTTGAACATTAATAGGTGCACGGCCGGTAGCAAGAAAAGGCTTCCTTATATTCAAGAATGATTGGCATCTCTTCATCCTCTTCCATATCAAGCACAATAAAATCGTCCGGAAGGTAGAGTTTGTCAATTTTCACAATCACATCCTCAATGATACCCTTTGGGAACTTTATGCTACGATCCACAAGTTACAATGAGACACTTGTTAGCTTCAATTGTCCTCCATTCAATTTCTTGAACACCGCATAAGGCATGAGATTTATTGAAACTCCCAAATCACACAATGCTCTTCCAAATTGTAAACCCCCAATCTCACAAGGTATGGAAAATGACCCGGGGTCCTTGAGCTTCGGTGGTAACCTCTTTGTAAGGAGTTCACTACAATTCTCCGTTAAACATAAGATTTCATCCCCGTGCAATTTCCTTTTTGAAGTAAGGATTTGTTTTATGAATTTAGAATAGGCGGACATGTTCTCAAGTGCCTCCATGAATGGAATGTTGATTTCAAACTTTTTGAAAATCTCAAGAAACTTCTTGAACTTCTTTACCTTTTCTTCAATGGAACGTTCCCTTAGCTTTTGAGGAAATGGCACATTAACGTGTTTCGGCTCATGATATTTTGGATCTTTGCCTTTATTGCTTTACAAAGTGGGTATAGTAGACTCATTCATCATTTTGTCTTACCCATTTGAAGACTCTCCTTTTTCCTTCTCTTCATCCTCAACTCCTTCTTTTTCTCTATTTTTCAATAAATTTCTTCCAACTACTTACCAATCCTAAGGGTAATGGCCTTGCATGGTTCCTTGGGATTTAGAATGGTATCACTCGGAAGTGTCTCTAAAGGTCTTTCATTATTCAATCTTGCCAATTGCCCCAATTGAATCTCTAAATTTCTCGTCGATGCCTTCAAATTCTCATAATCTCCCTTATGTTCTTCATTTTTCCTTTCCAACTCTCTTCTCAAATACAAGACTTCTATTTTCCAATCATCTTCACACACATTTTCTCTTGGAGTATTTTGGTCAGATACATAGGTTGGGAAGAATTTGCATATTGGAAAGAAAGTCTGTGGTTGTTGGTTTTGATATGAAGGCTTAGGAAAAGATTGATATGAGTTAGGTTGGAAATTTCTTTGATGTGGTGGTTGATAAAGTCTAGGTGAAGAACTTGAAACTTGATTGTGTTGGATATTTTAAGGTAGGGGATTTCGTTGGTAAGGAAGATTGGATTGATTGTTGGTGTTACTCCATGAAAAATTAGGATGATTCCTTCAGAGGGATTATATGTGTTCCCATAAGCTCCGGATGGGTTCCTTGGACATGATGATCGATTAGACACATAATTGAGTTACTCATTGGACCCATAAGGCATCTCACATTGTCCATTTGCATGACCGTCTCCACAAAAATCACATACCATGCTTGGTTGGGTTGGAGAAGAAGACATGGCATTTACACTATTTGGTTTCCCCAAGTTTTCCAATGCCTTTGCAACATTGTTCATCACACTCATGAACATACTTTGTTGTGCCAAAAGAGCATCTTGCATGTTCAAATTCAACACTCCACTCACATTTGCATTAGCTTGATTAGCTTGGTGTTGAGCTACCGGTAGAGTCATCAGTCCGTGATAATAGTGATTGTATGCTATCCTATTGAACAACTCTTGAGCTTCCTCCGGAGTCTTGTATGAGATATAACTATCGGTGGAGGCATCCACAATGGATTTTGTCTCTTGAATCAAACCATTGTAGAAAGTTTGGATTTGAAGCCACAAAGGAATCGCATGATGAGGACATTTTCTTAGCAATTCCTTGAACCGCTCCTAAACTTTCACCAACATCTTGTTTAAAGGATGTAATTTCATTTCTCAATTTGGCAGTTCTTTGTGGGTGGAAAATGCTTTGCCAAGAACTCTTAAGCAAGTTGATTCCAAGTAGTAAACTTTCTTTCGGCGTGAGATTGTAACCATGATTTTACCCTATCCCGGAGAGAGAAAGGAAACACACCCTCATTCGCACACAATCTGGGTGTACTCCATTGAACTTGAATGTGTCCAGAACTTCCTCAAATTTCCTCTTATGAGATGTGTGTAGGGATCTTTATTGGGACCACCCCCCCAAACATGGCATGAGATTGGAGCATTTGGATCAGGGTGGGCTTAATTTCAAAGTTGTTAGCTTGCATGGGTATCAGTGCAATGCTAGAGCTCGCTCCATCAAAATTTGGCAAGGCATATTCCCTCAATGGCCTTCCATTCCAATTCATGCCATTCCCATTCTCGTAACCACCTATTACATTATTTCCAACAATCTCTTCTTCATCATTTTTCATGACCACATTCCTTTGATTAGCATTAGCATTGCCATTTCAATCTTTTCTTGCTCTTGTTGTACTCTTCTCAAATTTCGAATTTACCTTAGCTCTTTTTCCTTTTCCTTGTCCAAGCAAATGAATGGTCCTTTATCACCTCTTACCATGCACCGCAACAAAACCAAAGCAAATTGTCAATTGAAGTGTCAAGTCAATTCCACAAGACAACCAACCAACATAAACAAACAAACCAAGCCTTAATCCTACTAAGTATAGGGTCAGCTGCATGAATCCTGCTACACTATTGCACTCTATCATGGACCATATCCACCTCAATTCCTAGATGGGCTATATCTTTCTTACAAGTTACCCACCAAGTCTTTTTAAGTCTTTCCCTACCCCTCCTGTGTTGACTACTCTTTCTAAAATCTACTCGCCTAACAGACGTTTCTACTGGTCGTCTTAACAAATGACCTAACCACCTTAAACGTGTTTCTCTCATCTTCTCATCAACAGATGCTACTCCAATCTTCTCATGAATATGCTCATTACGTATCTTGTCCATTCTAGTGTACCCATATATCCATCTTAACATTCGCATTTCTGCTACTCTCATCTTTTGCTCATGTGTGTAATTCACTGCCCAACACTCAGACCCATAAAGCATCGCTGGCCTAATTGTTGTTCTATAGAATTTACCCTTAAGTCGTAAAGGAATTTTGCGATTGCATAATAGTCCTGATGCCATTCTCCATTTAGTCCAACCCGCTTGTATCTATACCTTGTCGATGAGTAACATCTCGATCTATACCACCATCACTCTTAAAAACTGATCCTAAATATTTAAAATTTTCAGTTATAGGTATCTCTTGATCTCTAATACTAACCCTTATTCCATTCCTACTTACATCCTTGCTAAACTTAAATTTCATATTTTCTATTTTTTATCGACTAATTCTAAACTCTTTTGCCTCAAGTGTCTCTCTCCAAATTTCGAGTTTAGCATTAACCCCATCTTTTGTTTCATCTACTAACACAATGTCATTTGCAAATAACATACACCATGGTATTTCCTCCTGTATGTGCCTTGTAAGTTCATCTATAACCAATGCAAATAGATAAGGATTTAGAGCTGAACCTTGGTGTAAACCTATATTTATAGGGAACTCTCGTGTCAACCCTCCTGGTGTTCTCACACTTGTAACTACATCCCTATACATCTCCTTTATTGATTCTATAAATGCTACTCTAACTCTTTTTTTTTTCTAAAACTCTTCACATAACTTCTCTAGAATGGACTCTATCGTATGCCTTTTCAAGATCAACAAAAATTAAATGTAAATTCTTTTCCTTGTCTCGGCATCTCTCGGTAAGTCTCCTTAAAAGATGTGTGGCTTCAATAGTTGATCTCCCTGGCATGAAACCAAACTGATTATTTGACACCTTAGTCTCATTTCTTAACCTTCTTTCTATCACCCTCTCCCAAAGTTTCATCGTATGGCTCATTAACTTAATACCTCTATAATTCGCACAATTTTGTATGTCCCCTTCATTTTTTAATATGGGTATGAAAGTACTCTTCTTCTATTGGTCAGGCATCTTTCTACACTTCAATATTTTATTGAAAAGATTGGTAAGCCAACTTAAGTCCTTCTTTCCTAAGCATTTTCATACCTCGATTGGAATATCATGGGGGCCAATTGCTTTTCCTTTCTTCATCTTCTTCAAAGCCTCTTTCACCTCTGATTCTTGAATCTTTCGATAATACATTACGTTTCTATACTCCTCAGACTAGGCTAAACTCTCCTAAAATGATATCGTCTCCATTGTCTTCATTGAATAGATGACGGAAGTATCTCTTACACCTTTCCTTAATTTCCATATCTCTTACTAGCACCTTATTACTTTCATCCTTGATGCACTTGACTTGGGTTAAATCCTTCGTTCTATGGGCTCTTGCTTTAGCAATTTTATAAATATCTCGCTCTCCCTCCTTGGACTCTATTTTTGGTAAAAATCTTCAAAAGCCCTATCCCTCGCTTCACTTACAGCCTTTTTTGCCTCCTTTTTAGCAAGCTTATATTTCTTAATATTTTCGTCACTTCTTTAACTATATAGAGCCTTATAGTTAGCCCCCTTAACCTTAATTTTATTTTGTACACCTTCATCCCACCACTAAGATTTCTTGTTCAGGGGGGGCATAATCTCTTGACTCTCCAGGTATCTTCTTAGCCACTATTCTCACTCTAGTTGCCATGTCATTCCATAAAGTGCCAGATTCTCCTTGTAAATCCCAGATACTTTTTCCTAACAAAAATCTTCCTTAAAAATTTCTTCTTTTTCCTTCTTTAAATTCCTCCACTTAATTTTAGGTGATTTACGTAGATCCCCTCGCCTAATGTGATGTTTAAGCCTCAAGTCCACCACCAAAAGCCCCAACAACGACGCCAAAAACTTGATTACTTTGTTAGATAAAGTTCAACTTTAAAAAGACAAACAAGCAATAATTAAATACACTAATTCACTATACTCTACCTAACTTTTGCAAGTATACGGAGTTGATAGTGGTATAATGAGAGGGTATCTTATCCCAAAAGGATTGTTGGCAAGCAATTATCAAGATTTACGGATCTTTGTATAGTTAAGCACTTTCAAACAAAGAGAGATAAAGCTACACTACTCGAATCCATAATTAAACTCAAGCAAGCAAAACCTAAGTTATGCTAAATTATCTACTAAAAAACTAAATGAAACTAAAACCTAAATTATGCTAAATTATCTACTAAAAAAACTAAATGAAACTAAGCAATTATGAGATTGCTTTAGAATCTAATTAATCTATTCTAGTAAAAACATGTAAATAAAAGCACTTAATTCTACTCTAAACTAATTAAAATAAAACTAGAATTAAAGAGAAAGTAAATTAACCCAATAAAAAGACTATAAAAAGACATTATAAAGCTAGAAATTACCAATTCTAAACTAGAATTTGAAAGAGTTAAACTTAAAATCTAAATATTTTTGGATTTTTTAATGATAATAAGGAAAGCCCACTAAAAATTAACTAGAAATTAATACAAGGAATTGAGAATTCTTAAATAAAAAGCAAGAAATCAACAAGAACCCTAATTTTTCTAAGAAACCCTAGAATGAAAGCAAAGAGATTTTCACTAAATTAAACTGGAAAGCAAGTAAAAATTATACCTACTAGATGCTAATGATTAAGCCACTACAACTATCTAATCAAAATTTAACTTGTAAAGAAATTAAAACTAGATCTAAGAGATGATTAAAGAGATCTTTTCATTAAAGAGGAACTTGAGAGTTCTTAAGCTATCCTAATCTATCCTAAAATCTACTAACTTCCTACTTAATCTATCCTACTTACTCTATTACAATTTTAAAGTAGCTTAAATAGTGGAATATTACACAAGGCAAAAATCAAAAATTGGTTGCTGAAAAATTACAAAATTGCCCTTACAACTTAACCACCAGCAAGTCCATATCGCGATCTGGGAACTGAGATCGCGATATGGACTCTAATTCATTTAAGGCATCTTCCCAAGTCCAGATCGCAGTCTGAACTCTCTCCCTAGCAATCTTCCATTTCTTTTATAACTGCAATTTGGTACTTTGAGCTTTGTTCATTATAGCTTCCAATCTCTAATTTTCACCTGCATAATATTAACATAGCTAAAATTTTAATAAAAACTTATCATATTTAACAAGAACAAAAATATAAACACATATGAAAGAAATTAACTAAAATCTTTAATTAATTACCCAAAGTTCGAGATTTAAACTATCAAAATGCCATAACAAGACCGTCATCACCAACAAATAAATCCCAAAGTCTCCATACAACAAAATCAGATATAAGTGTGTGTCTTAATTTGTCTTCATTACCACCAAAGGAAAAAAATACTCTTCAATAATTATTAATTTTTTTTACTCCTCAGTAATTACTAGTATAAAGAGAATTTGTTTAAAATTCCATGCAAACTAAATGTAAAAAAAGTTTTTAAATATGCTAGAAGGGAATCTAACAATATTATACATTATACTAAAGTAACAATTTATGCTCTTGGTAGAATAATGTTTTCAACCACAACTTAATAACTTTTTTTGTCATAATAATGTTTGATCACATCCTTGCAATACACGACCCTACAATACACTGATGTCGTGTGTCCCCTGATATTATACCTCGTATAGTGTAATATATACATCAGTACATAATAATATGTAACAAATCAGTTCGCATAAAACGACCATCTATAATGCATCTTTCCAAGTCTAAAATAAAATCAGATTTCTTGGAAAAATCCCAAATATAAGGAGGGCAATTATTATTTCGATCAGTTTCGCGGTAGGAAGAATTCTATCCAACTACGTTGCATCATTCCAAGACACATGAAATAATTATCCTTAAAATTTATATAAATAATGAATATAAGAGATGAAATGAATACTTACAAATTGTAAATTGTGTGATAATTAGTGAGATATTTGAGGCACTAGTTATTGCCTCCACTGCCATTAAGAAATTCCTTCACTAAACACCAAAACATAATCATATCATCTATACATGGAACTTGATGTTTTCCAAACCTTATTTTGATGATGACATAAACACTTAACTCTGTAAAACAAGCTTTTGCAGGAACAGCTCTTTCGGACGCACAGGACCGTCCGAACTAGGTCAAAAGCACCTCGGACGCATTGCAACGTCCGAACAAACTGGCAGAAAGAATGGGATTCTCTGCCTTTTCTTGACGCTCAGGGACCGTCAGAAACCTCTGTCGGACGAAGGACCGGACGCATGCACGGACGTCCGAAGCATCTCAACAAACGAAAGAAGATAATTATGGATTCGACAATTTCTTAATGGCTTCTGAGGCAATACACATCTGCCTCAAATATAAGAGACAATTATCACTTAGTCTTTAATTTGTAGTTGATTTCTCTATTTATTGCTATTTCTTATAAACTTTCTAGATTTGTATAAAAAAATCATCTAATACATTGTATACAAGCCTAAGAAAAGAGTAATTTGAGTGCAAATTGACTATAGTGCTTTGTTGTATTAGTGTGAATTTGTGAGTGCAAATTCAACTTTGAGTGGAGTGATAATCTTGTACAAGAGTGTGGTTGTAATTAAGATTCTTGGCTCAACTAAAAAAGTTTTAGTGTGAGCAAGAACTTCTTAACTTTGTAAAGATTATTGGCTTCACCAAGTGTGTGAAGCATTCAAGAAATTTGATACTTCAAGCTTGCTAGCTTGGAAGTATTGTTTGTTCAAATTTTCTCTCTTTACTTTACTGTTTTATTAAATTTATTATCTCTGCATTTGTAAATTTAAAAATACTCACTGCTTTGTGAAAGCATAATTTTTAGAACCCTAATTCACCCCCCCTCTTAGGTTGCTTTGGGACCAACAATTGGTATCAGAGCCTGGTCTCATCATATTGCTTAAACTGCTATTGAGAAAAGAACTATGGCAACCAACAATGCTCTGTTTTTTGAAGGCCAATCCATTACTAGGCCTCCCATGTTTAATGGGGCAAATTTTATTAGTTGGAGAGATAGAATGAAAATATTTCTGCAATCTATTGACATTGAGTTGTGGTATGTTGTCAATGAAGGTCCATTTGAAGCATCTATCATTGATGATCATACAAATAGAAGAAGAGAAAAGACAAGGAATGAGCTCACTCCACAAGACAAGGCAAACTTGACGTTGAATGCAAAAGCCATGAATGTGCTATATAATGCCTTGGATGCAAATGAATCAACTCGTGAAGGGTTCTTTTTCTGCAAAAGAAATATGGGATATCTGAAGGATAGATGTCTAGATGGAACTAGATCATGTTCGTGAGCAAAAGAAATCTCTACTTGTTGCTAAGTATGAGTCCTTCAAGATGGAACCACATGAGAATATAGACAAAATGTACTGCAGGTTCAATGACATTATAAAGGATCTTGAAGCCTTGAGTAAGGAGTACTCCTTGGGTGAGAAAAATAGAAAAATTCTGAATGCGCTATCCAAAGAATGGGATGCCAAAACAATTGCCATAGAGGAAGCTAAGAATTTAAATTTAATGCCTATTGAATCACTAATCAATTCTCTTACATCTTATGAACTCAAGCTAAAGGCCAAGGTTGTGGATGATGAAGAAGCAAGGCCAAGAAGGGGCATTGCTCTAAAGACCTCTCAAGAGGAAGATGAAAACTGCTCCATCAATCTAGAAGATGAAGATCTTGATGAAGGAGATCTTGCACTCATCACCAAAGGATTTCTTAAACATTACATCAACAAACGAAGAATGAGAAGAGGCGGAGCTGCAAACACAAATAATTTTAATAGGGAAGTCAAGACTTGAACTAAAGAAGCAAAATGATAAATGCTTTGAGTGCGGTCAACTCGGGCATTTTGCAAATGAGTGTCCCTCCAAGAAAAAGAAGGAAGGAAGAAAACCAAGATTCAACAACTTTCAAATCACATGGGACGATTGCAACTACGAAGGAGAAGTTGAAGAAGAAATGGAGTCGGCACAAATGGCCTCTATGGCTATTGGAGACAATGAGGTAAATTCTAACTATGACTCCAATGATGAAAATGATGAAGATGATCTTGAAGCTTTCATTTTGAAATTGCATGATAGCTTAAAAGAATCATATGCTAGAAATAAGGAGTTAGTAAAAAAGTCAAATGCTTTATTGAATGCTAACTCTAAACTTGTGAATGAAAACAATAGACTATCACAAGAAAATTGTGATTTGAAGAAAAGAATGCATGAGAGATCAAAGGTCAAGGAAGAACAAGCCTCCTTGAAGAAAAGAATGGATGATTTAAATACTCTCTTTTTCAAAGAGCTAGAAAGAAAGAAAATGTTGTTGATATGAAAAGAAATAGAAATGTAGCAATCAACAAAAATTTTGTCATATTTAGAAGAGATGACTTATGTATTGTAAAATCAAAATCTTCTTTATATGGAAACAAAAGCATTGTTTGTAGATATTGCCAACAACATGGACATACTAAGAATATGTGTTATGTCAAGAAAAATGAAAAATTGGAATGAAAGTTGCATGGATAGTAAGCAATCTCACTAACACTCATGGACCCAAAAAGACATGGGTACCAAAAGTTATCAATTGATTTATTGTATAGGTACTTAACATCGCCAACAATGCTAAGTGGTTCATAGATAGTGGATGTTCAAGGCACATGACGGGTGATGCCTCTCTCTTCACAAACCTTACATCCAAAAACAGTGGAAAAGTCACTTTTGGTGACAACAACAAAGCAAAATCAATCGGCATTGGTGATGTAGGTAAAAATGGTGAAACCTTGATTAAGAATGTACTTCTAATTAGTTTGTCTGTTGATAATTTAAACTATAATCTATTAAGTGTTAGTCAACTTTGTGACAAAAATTTATATGTTTTCTTTACCAAGCATGAATGTCTTATACTTGACAAAAATCATGTTGTTTTGTTCAAAGACACTAGGCACAATGACGTTATGTGATTTATCTTGATAAAATTAGCAATTGCAATGTAAAATGTCTTACCGCTTCTATAGATGATCCTTGGCTTTGGCATAGAAGACTTTGTCATTTTAATATGGATTTGATTGAAAAATTAGCCAAGAAAGATTTGGTAAGAGGCTTGCCAAAACTGAAATTTCTGAAAAATAAAATTTGTGATGCTTGTCAATTTGGTAAACAAGTCAAAGTTTCTTTTAAACCTAAGAATTTTGTGTCTACTCATAAACCTTTAGAATTGTTGCATTTAGACTTATTTGGACCCACTCAATATGCTAGTCTAGGTGGTTGCAAATATGCATTTGTTATCGTAGATGACTATTCGAGGTTTACTTGAGGTATGGGTATTATTTCTTGTTCACAAAAACGAAGCATTTGAAAAATTTGTAAAATTGTTTTCCAAAATTCAAAATTTATTGGATACAAAAATTGTTCGGTTAAGAAGTGACAATGGTGCCGAATTCAAATTTGGGGTTTTCCCGACTTTTGTGATCACAACGGTATCTTTCATGAGTTTTCGGTTGTTAGAGTTCCTCAATAAAATGGTGTTGTTGAAAGGAAAAATAGGACTCTTCAAGAAACGGCTAGAACTATGATTAGTGAGTGTGACCTACCTCAATACTTTTGAGCCGAAGCGGTTAACACGGCTTGTTATGTCATGAATCGAGTTTTATTAAGATCTTCTTTAAATAAAACTCCTTATGAACTCATTTTTTGTAGAAAATCCGTTGTGAGCTATTTCAAAGTTTTTGGTTGCAAATGCTTTATTTTAAAAATCAAAGAGAACCTTGGAAAATTTGACAAAAAATCGGATGAAGGAATTTTTCTAGGATATTCTAGTGACAAGATGAACAAAGCATACCGAGTTTACAATAGAAGAACGCTTTTAATTGAAGAAGTTGTGCATGTTACATTTGATGAATCTAATGATGTTATCTCAAAGAATTTATGTGAAGATGAAGACACAGGTATTTTAAAGGAGCTCGAAAAGCTCGATATTCACAAAGATCATCAAGAGGTTACATCAAGCGTTGATATCAACAACCATCAAGTTGTTGATGAAAAGAATGAGGATGCTCAAAACGATCTTCCGAAAGCTTGGAGATTCGTCTCTAATCATCCTCAAGATTTAATCATAGGTGATCTATCCAATGGGGTAACTACTCGTTCTCATAAACCTTTGAACAATAATTGTGCATTACTTTCTCACATTGAACCCAAACATATAGATGTTGCCTTAAGTGATGAATCATGGGTTAATGCTATGCAAGATGAACTTAGTCAATTTGAGAAAAATAATGTATGGACTTTAGTTGAAAGACCATCTTCTCATCCCGTTATTGGTACTAAATGAAGGTGTTTAGAAACAAATTAAATGACAAAGGTGAGATCATAAGAAACAAAGCTAGACTTGTTGCAAAAGGTTACGCTCAAGAAGAAGGTATTGACTTTGATGAAACCTT